>JBAMMX010000009.1:8842895-9577895 GCA_037126225.1 Dillenia turbinata
CCTCAGTATCTCCAATTCATTCCATGTTTTCATATTCTCTGAATAGTTGGGATAGAATTTTTTTTCCTTTCCGAATATTGGCAATTCTCCGCTTAATTTTCAAAAATTCTTCCCACATTAGATTTTTGCCCATATAAGTCATACATTTGATCCTGTGCCTAAAACTTTAGAGTTTTAGGCAAGATGATACCATGTTTTTGTGAGTTTGATCCATATAATTAGAGAGGAGAATGAAAACTTGACCATCTCTTTCTTTCTTTCCATTCTTCATATGCAGCATGGAGAACATCAAGAGGAACACGCATTATAAAATTCAAAAGCTTTATAGTATTGAGTGACATTTGATATGTCCTACCCATCGGTATTAATTTTGGAGGTTGGGACGGGAAAAGAAAAAATTTGGAATGAAGTAAATGAGGGTAGAGGATTAGCTATCTGATGGACAATAGAACTTTTCACTGACCATGTAGAAAATTTGTAATTGTGACTTAAGTTCAACCCAAACCATTCAGAAAGGTATACCAGAAAGTTTCTAGGAAAGAGGTGGAGTTCGTCTGTCCTCGCTTAAATACCTCTTTCCTTGAACAAGTATTTGTCACTGACAGAACTTTCTTAGACATGTCATGCCATCGCATACTAGTGAATGGGCCTTACAAAGGTTTAGAATACAAATTTAAATATGGACAAAGAGAAAGAATGTAATCGAATATAAATGAGAGAAAAAAAAATATTTATCGAGAATATAATATTGAAGAATGAAAAGAATTTCTTCTATTGAGAATAAATGAGAAATTGTATCTCAAATATTACAAAAATAGAGAAAAAGAAAGAGAGATTGTCTTCCAAATTGTATTTACAAAATTAGATAGAGTCCCTATTTATAGAAAATTGGGGGAGAGAGAAAGAAATAAAAAAATGAGTAAAAAATAATAAAAAATAAAAAAGGGAAGAGAGGGGAGTGGACATTGTCCACTCCCCAACGGCCATAACAGCCGTTGGAGTTTTTTTGGGGGCCCATTTGGGCCACACTTGGGCCCAAATGGGCCTATGTATTTTCAACACTTAGAAGTGGTCATTCAAGTGCAGAGGGCTTTTCAGAAATAGCATTGAAGACTGGATGTATTCTGACAAACAGAAATGACAAAGTATTGAGACTATTATTACAAGACCATTTTTACTAACATAGCCACATAACGTGGGGGCAAAAAGATAGAGGTCCAGATTCATTCTTGATCTCCAAGTAATGTCCTGGATTCAGTTCCAGACAGCGAACCATATTTTCTGGAAACCTTATGGAAGAATGAAGGAAAATCATGAAAGAGGTAAATGTAACAAGAATTAGACACATTTATAAGGAGGCAAACAAATGCATGGACAAGCATGCAGCTATGGGGCAAGGAGCGAATGCTGGAGTAATAGAGCTTAGCTGTCCCCCAGGTGAATTGGTTTAGACAATCAAAAAGATATAGAAGGTGTTGAGTGGCAAGAAAGCAAGGAAGGAATATGGCTGGGTCCCGAGTAGGTTTCTTCATTTGGTTGTTTTCATTTTTTTGTACCCAAAAAATGCAACAATATTTATTTTATTTATTTAAATAATAATAGATAATTTTATTTATGGTTGATAGTAAAGTAATTTTGTTATTAGTTACAATTTCATAATTTTTTTGTTAAAAAATAAATTAGAATCTATGGGATAAATATCTGTTAAATCTATCATTAACTCTGTTGATTCAGTTGCACTAATGTGAGTAGGCCAACCAACATGGATTGGGTGCAGTGGGAAGGGCTCTGCATTCCATTCCTATGGTCTCGAGTTCGAGTCCCCGTGGCGGCATAAAAATAATCGCGTTGGGAGACTTTCCTCCATTCGTGGGCCCGACAGAAGATCGATTCGGTTTAATCAGGACAGAGCCCCGGCCGGGTGGTGGCTAAGCCAATATCAAAAAAATAACTAATGTGAGTAGGCCTGGCAAGTCCAAGTGATGACTATGTCTAAAATGACAAACCATGCTCCTAAATAGTCCGGCTGGGTTGAACCTATAAAATGGAAAAATAGTTTCAGCTACCATGGGAGCACATAACATAAAAGGAATTTTAGAATTTCATTTTTTATTTGAGAATTTAGACCAACAAAACTAAATTCAAAAAAACCAATGTTTCGTGGATCTAGTGACAAAACTCTAAATTTTCTTAATTAAAATCTTAAATTCGAATCTTGAAAATATAAAAACGGACATTAAAAGAATCAATCCATAAATTGAATTTCATAAATGATCAATCACAAATTTTTGCGATACCGCTACTCAAGTCAAAAAAAAAAATATATATATATATATATATACTTGATTCAATTTAAGCACTACTAAAAGATCAATTTTGGCCCAAGCCCACTTGAGCTTGAGGAGCTTAGACCTGCCTTATATGCGTTGATAATTGTTTTATTTTTTTATTATTATTATTTGATCTTAGAGTCTGTCCGCATTCACATATCCACTGCCCCCACAAAAGTTTGACCTGCAAAAGCATCATGTAGGCCTTCTAAGCTCTTTTTTTGGGCCTGAGTCATCAGATGTTATATATGATAGTTAAAACTATGGAAATTTTATTTACATTTAGATGGAATTTAATGCCTACATTAAATGTCAGAAAAGTCTTGGAGGAGACTGTGAGTGTAATTGCGTAAAATTATTTGAGTCGTGTTCTTCTTTATGATAATTAAAAAATTGGACCGGTAATTGGGCTGTGTCGAGTTAGCCCTAATTGGGCCGCTTTAAAGGGTCAAACTTGGACCATTTCGGACTCAGGCTAAACTCGAATCCAATTTTTTTGACTCATTCTAATTAAGGGTTGAGTCTGATAATGAGTAGACTTCTCATCTCTCTCTCTCTCTCTCTCACGTCCTTTGAAGTCCGAACCCTTCTCTCCCTGAAAACTCTCTCTCTAACTCCACTCTCTCACTCCTCTCATGGCCAGCCCTTTCTCCTCTCTCCTCACTCCCTCTCTCTCTTGCTCACCCCTCTCCTTTCTCTCTCTCATCCCTCTCTTTTCTCCTCTCTCTCTTCCCCCCGTACTCTCCTCTGTCTCTCACCACAAACCCAAGAAAGAGAAAATGGCGTTCGCTTCGATTGTACATCGATCGGTTTCTAGAATCGTACCTCTTTCTATTTGGGCAATTGGAAGTCATAAAAATGGGTATCATTCTTTCATTTTCAGTGGTTTGAACCAGGAGGCGGTTTCTTCTCTGACTCGTGGTTTGGGCTGTATAACATTTGATTTTGGTTTTCATCAATTTTTTTCTTCTTCTGATGAGAAGCTTCTTCGTGTTCCCGAGTCCGAGATCAAGTTTGTCGAAGAGTCCGATGATCAAAACGTTATGAGTTTTCCACTCACTCACTCTCTATCTCTATTTATGCAGTAAAATCATGAAGTTGAAATGATTAACTCACTCTCTCTCTTACACGATTTATCGCCTTCAGTATAGTCCCCAATCATCGTGCTCTTTAATCTTTAGGGCTTACTGCTCAATTACTGCTTCAATTTACGAGATTTGATTTGGGATTTCTTAATATCAATTTCCCGAATCAATTATATGATCGTTGTTGATATATTTTTTACTAGGATTTGGATTTTCTGTTGTTGTTCGCTCTGGATTGACACAGAGAACCCTAGGTTGGGAATGAAATCTGCAACTGGGGTTTGTGAGAACTCTCCTCTCATTCTCGATCTCAACTTCTTTTTATTTTCTTGAGCCCAAAGCCTATTTATTTTTTCAGGTAAGGCTTGAGCCTCAATTTTCCTAGCCTTCTCAAGCCAAGCCCAGGCTCAAGCCCATAAAATTATTAACGGGCAAAGCCTAAACTTTGTAAAACCTGACTCAAAAGTTCAATTGCCAAACCTATTAAAAAGTATATTTGGAAGTCATCATGCTTCAAAGCTTCGGAAATTAAATTTGAATAGTTAAAAATTTCAAATTAAATAACGAAAAAATGGCACAATGTGCAAAAGATATGATTGAATTTCCTTGACCAGCTTGGACTAGAGTAAGATTATTTCAGAGGAAAATAATTAATAACTTTGCCATTTGAAAAATGCAACCTTTACCATTAACCTCAACAATTCCCACTTACCAAATTAATTGTTATTAGTACTATTATTTAACCTTACCTTCAAATTACTTTATAAAAGCCAGACAACCAATTCAAAAGAAAAACAAATAGCTTTAAAACAAATATCCAACCATGAAGACTCTCTGAATTCTAGCCACAGTAGTTGCTTTTCATCAATGTAAGCCCATTTTGATAGAATCCATCACCCATGCAAGACCCAGCAGTTTCAGCAAGTTCTAAACCAGAGCAAAGCGCCCTAAAACCACAAATCCTGGGAATGAAAAAGAGAGGCCACAATCAAATATTGCATCTTATGGCCAAAGCAGAGAAACTTGACAGTGCAAGGTTCTATTCTCCCCCCGCATATGATGCATCTTACCTTCCTCCACAAACCATAGCCATACTACTAACACGAGTTCTCATGGAAATCAAAATCAAAAATCAAATTGAAAGACCCGGTGTACACTAATCTTGGTGGCTCGATGGTTATATAGTGTGATCATCCATGTCAGCATAACAAGATGATGCTGAGATCAAGGGACAAAGGAACTAGCAATCTTCTAAGCAGACTTCATGCACTGCAAAAGTCCATATCTTACATTGACAATTTTAAGACTTGACAGATATTGATTCCCTTGAAGACAGGGAGAGGACATCAAAGTTGGCAATTGTCATCACGATTAAGCAGCAAGCTAAAGCACAAACGGTCAAGTACATATCTGAAGTCCATCTGGAGACTTTCAGCATCCTGTTTCAAACACACGCCACACTCTGGCCCCCGCTTGATACTGTAAACAAGCTTATAACAGGTTTGGACAAAATGCAGACCTTCAATCAAGCTGGGAGCATAAGCACTTGCTGTCCGGTGAACAGCAGATGTGCCAAAACCAGGTTTCAAAAGAACTGTCTTCCATGCACTGTACTCACATATCCAGAATCTGTTTATGAGAATACTTTCCAGAAGCAAAACAACCATGTGAAGAAATTATAATCAGGAAACATGATATAGCTTCAGCGACTGGATGCTATAGCTCCCACCAAAACATTTTCCATAGAACCCATTTACAGCATCTCAAGCAATCTTACCGAGCTTTCCAAATACAGCAGCAAGGAAAAAAAAAAAAACTAATAAATGAGGCAAACAGAAAATGAAAAATAAAAGTACAAAATACTATGAAAAAAATTCAAGAGGAATGAATTTGATTAGAAATTGGTACAGGTATGTATCATGTATTAACTGAGCACCAGACAGAGCTAAAGTCACTGAATGAACCAGTTATTAGAGGAGTAGATGTAATAGGCGGGCTTCCTTAAGTTGTTTCTCTTACCACTTTGTCATAGCTACACTGGAAGGAGATAAAAAATACACCCATATTTGCAAGATGAGAGGAAACAGTAGCTAGTACGTTAACATATCCACATGCAACAGTCAATAGATTACTCAATGAAAACTTCTAGCAGAGCCAAGGACCAGACAATTCCTGAATTGATTTGCCATCAAAATTGAAAACAATTACTAATAAAATTTTTTTTACCAAAAAAAAAAAATTATTACACATATTTATCAAAAAAAAATCTATGTACCAATAAAAATTTTTTGATCAACTTTTATTTAAAAATTATTAAAGACCCTATTTCCACGATTTAATGTTAATTTGTTTGGTTTTAATCATTTATTGATATATTTATTTATATTTGTGTAATAAAAAAAACAATGTTTTTTATCAAGGATAATATTTCTATTTCTTTAATAAAATTTTTTTTATCAAATATAAAATTAACAATTATATGATTCACGTTTTGAAAAATATGCAAATCAAATATTAACAATGATAATCATGTTTATTCTAAAATTTAAACCAAACAGTTCATATCACATTTCGATTTTCGATTTTGACTTTTAAAATTTTTTATTTTGATTTCGATTCTCGAGCGTAAACCAAACGTCATCCTACTGTTATATAAACATACCCTGGTCAAGAACAAGGCCTTAATGAATGTTGACGCATCCCAAATCGTCGTCGTCGTCGTGATCGTCATCGTCTGCTTAGTTATTTCTTGCACGAGTAATACTTCTTAAACAATTTTTTATTTTATTTTAAATATCATTTTAAAAAATAAAGGAAGAATTTAAATCAAGGAAGTATTTAGAACATTGACGACATAATAACATATACGATGTATTTTCCTCAAACACATTATTTGATGTGTAAAAGTTGGAAATTTTTTGATATATATATATATATATATATATATCTAAAGTGACCAAAAATAGTATAATTTTTCTTTATTGAAAACAACATCAAAACTACATATGTAAACTTGAGCAATTAACGCAAGTAATATAAATATAACTACTTGGAGAAAATGTCTGAACGAGGATAAATGTAAAATATGAATTTATTCTATTAGATTATAAGGATAATCTCAAAATGGGAAATTAGTGCCCCTGATTTGTTCATTTTTCTCCTCCCAAACTACCATGCCAAGCTGACAATCACACCCCCTACCATATCAAAAGCAGTACAAAAGTTAATGTGGAACTCCAAACAACCATTTACCCCAATGTGGAGCCTGAAAGAAAAATTATAACACATCCCAAATAAATATATTATTCATCACTTCATCGTGTAATTGGTGTTGTCATATATTTATAGATAATATTTATTCATTAAAAAAATAAAAAGTCTTCTTGGTGCTGTCTTAGATGACTTTTATTCATTAGAAAAAACTATGTACAATAAATCCAGGCATGACCAAATGCTCGTGTTGCAACAAGGTAAATCTAGGCTTCCAGCTAATTCTTGATGCATATATTGGAGCAAGATTCCACGCAACTTGTCAATGGGTTTTAACTCAAATGCCACCTCCCTCCACTCTTCTTATAATAGATTCAGATTCGAATGTCACAGACAACAAAAAAAAAATATTCCACACAACTTTCCACCTTCAGTTCAGCTGGAAAAAACACAAATCTGTTGTGTTAGTTTCAAAATTGACTTTGAGGGAGAAGCGGAGAGGTTTTCTACAAACCTGGATCGTCTTTAGTACTAATGTTTCTGTACAAGATTGAAGCACAATGAAGCTTACAGAAGTAATGCATGTCCTTCGTGATATATTGCACGAAAAGGCTTGTTTAGTTATTTATTTTTTTGATATTTATCGTCCGGTATTCAAAATTTCGCTCTGATTAATCCGGATCGACTTACTGTCGGATTCGTTAGGGGGTCTCCCAACGTGATTTTTTCCGTACCCATGGGAAATTTAACTCACGATCATGGTTAAAAGAACTCAACTTCCTTTTAACTGAGCTAATCAACGTTCGTTCAAAGACTTGTTTATAATACATTTGAGAAAACACTTTAGATTACATAGTGTTAGGACCGACCCAAGACGAATATGAAGTTAACCAAAGGGCTCTTTGACAACCCAATAAACAAACAACAAAAAACAGAATTTAAATAAACAGGAAAAATATAATAACAGAATATAAATAAAAGAGAGACAAAATTTACGTGATTAAATTAAATAGATCTACGTCCACGAACGAGAGAGTAGCATAATTTCACTGTCAAAGAAAAATACTATAAATATCTTAGAAAAATATTTCTAGACTCAAATGCAATCATACAAAAAAGATAATAAAATAAGATTTTAAAAAATCACAACACATTTTATAAATCACTTGAACGATGATATTTTAAAACCCATGACCAAGCTACTTATTTATAATTGGAAACTTGGATATTGTTTCTACAACTAACCAATGTAGGATAAGGTTTATTTACTTGGCAAAGGGGAGATGCACTCTTCAAGTAATCGATGTGGGACAAAAGCAATGGAGGGTGAGCTATTTAACAAATCTCCACCTTGTTGAATCCTAACATTAATAAATAATAAATAATAAATTTCAAATCTGTTCTACCTTCTCTATAAAAATCCCAATCGACTAATCAATAGCAGTAGATATCAAACAAAATAAATCTAAGTACTATTTTGAATTTGTAGATTGAATGAGACTTTATAAACAAATCAGTAAAATTATCGTCTGAATTTGAACAAACAATTGCACACACTATATGGTCACTGCACTAAAATATGAAATTTGTGTCAAATCCTCCCCTTCAAATGTCTGAACAGCAGATAACCGAAAAAGATTAGCAAATGGTTATTCACAAACTTAGTATTTTTCAAGTCAAACCTTTCAAAATAATTATTCTGGGTCAAGAATAATTATCTAATTCTGTGATCTCTCTTAATTTTCAAACCAATGATTTTCTTAATTGTTCTCAAATTTTTTATAATTACCTAGTAATTCTGAGTCAAGTGAGTTATATTTTTTTATTAATTTTTAATTAAATATTTATTTAAATTAGTTAAAATAAATATTTACAAAAATATATTTATATGACTTAATTGGTTTATATAATATTAATTTAGACAGAAGTCTGTATACAATGAAATAGGGATATTATTGGAAACAAAAATCCACATGATTAACAATAGAAAGATCCATATTAACACACACACAATTGCATCCAAATGAGCTGAATGAGACGTTCAACCAACAAATACGGAAAGGGATGATGATGATAGTGACGACGACGAAGACTTGCATTATCATTTACATGACAGTGCATGATGCAGGATTCTCTTAACAAGAGCATCTTGACCCACAATTGCTTCTCCTCCTACCACAATAACACACATAATACCCGTCATAACATGGTGGTGGCGGTGGGCATGGTGGCCAAGCGCAGCGGCAGTCAATGCAGCTACAGCCCATCGGGTAAGGCTGTATTGGTAGGTAAACTTGAACTGAACTTACGGAGACATGAACTGTTTCGGGCTTTGGCGGCGGCGTCGGCGGCGGCGTCGGGGGCAGCGTAGGCGGCGGCGTCGGGGGCGGCGTCGTCGGCGGCGTCGGCAGGACTATTTTGATGCACTTGATTGATTTCCCACCTTTGCAGCAAATTTTGTCCCTAATTTTTTCTGGGTTGCAAGAGCTGACCTTGATCGTAACGGTGTTTGCCTTTTCATCCCACACCTGGTCCGTGATTTCTATTGTTTACAAACATTAAATATCAATAATCAACTCAGTTTCTTCTGCATTTGCTAGCATAATACTGATATAAAACAGTGGAAATTCATATGGTTGCATAGGGGAATTTGGCTATAAAATCAAATTTAGAGAGAGAGAGAGAGACCAACCAGGAAATTTGCAGAGCACTTTTTTGACCTTCTTGTAGCATTTGCTGCAGTGAAGGTCAACCTTTAGAATCATTTTTACATCCTGAAAAACAAAAACAAATATCACTGAATTGTTCAAATTAAATCCAAAATTTTGTAACCAAAAAAATCAAAACTCAAAGAAAGAAAGAGAATGAGCAGGACATGACTATATTAAAAAGTAGAGAAAATTCTCATGGTCAACAAAAATGGACAATCTTAATCAATATTAACAAAAAAAAGGCACAACCATTAAATATTTTTCTTTTTTAAATAAATGAGAGATGTGAATTTTGGGATGAAAATACCTGCGCCATAGTAGCGAGTGAAAGATTGAATTTTCCCCAAGATGGGTTGTCCGAAGAAGACTGATATTAAATGACCCCAGAGAGAGAGAGAGAGAGAGAGAGAGAGATTGGACTAGTCCAATTGGAAATGCTTGTTTAAGAAGAAAAGCGTCGGCTGGTCTTGCTCTTATAGAGTTTATCTAATTTAATATCCAATATGTAACGAGGTAGAGGCCAATGATTTTGCACCACTTTGTTAAATGATGTTGAAATTTCATAGGATGACATCATCTAATGACGTCGCTACCTTTCACCAACTGTTTCCCACCTTCAAAAATTTTTTTATTTTTATAACTGATTAAATACATTAAATTAATTAATATTTATTTAAATTTTTTAATATTCATATAATTTTTTGTTATTTAATAAATTATTTATCTATTTTAATATTACTATTTAATATTTTTATTATAAAATATTGTTATTTTATTATTTTTTAAAGATAATTAATGTTTTTTTATTATTTTTATATTTTTTATATTTATGTGATTTTATATTTTATATTTTTATTATACATCATTTTCCTGATGTTGTTTTCTAGGTCGACATTCGGCAAAGCCATCAGAGCAATGTGGTCGCCGTCGATCTGTCTCTTTCTCCCTCTCTCAAAGTTGCTTTCATTTTTTTTCAAATGCGTGAGATGGAATTTTGACTGCCATAGTTCACCCTCCTCTCTAACTCCGCTAAATTACGCATGAAGTTCACCCTCCTCTCTTGCTCCTCTAAATTAAGCATGAAGGCACCAACTCATTTGATGGGGTGGGGTATGCATTCACTGACCTTCCCCCCCCCCCCCCATGACGAGCATCCACATGTCTCTATACATCAAATTGGCTCGATGGACTTATTTTTTATTTTTTTCTCTTTATAAAAAAATACAAAAAATTAGAATTTTTTTAAAAAATTAAAAGTTATTTAATAATTTTAATTTTAAAAGTAAACTTATTTTATCGCGTTCAAATTGGATTCTCTTTTGAGTCAAATTAATTATTGGAGCCAATTGAAAATATTTTTACTGAATTACCATAGGTATTAATGATGTAGATATTATTTTTGAGTTGATATAGTAAGAATGAGGCTTTTGTTATCAAATACGAGGATAAATACTTGAAAAGAAATCAATATAGTTACGATATAATGTATGGAGGAAGAATATCCAAATCTATGTCCTTAAGTTATCTCCTAACTAATTAAATGACCTTTTTTACTGTCGCTCTTAAAAAATGTCATCCAAATTACTTCTTCCATTAAAAAAAAATACATTTTTAGTTTTTTTTCAATGCCTTTGTTTTACCATCAAAATTTTAAGGCTCCTTTTCTCACTCTCAACCAACAGAGTGGATATGCTACAAGTTTTGCTAGTATCATATACACATCGAAACTTTGACCATCTAATTCATATCTGACCCTGACCCTGAAGTTAGTTAAATGAAAATCAATATCCCATCCTACGAAAAATTGACCGAATTCTAGTGATATATCATATTTATCTAAATGTAGTTTCAAAATCAAAATATGTAAATAAATATCGAAAATCAAAAAGGAAAAAAAAAAGCACTTAAGAATAAAGAAGGGAGACAACAAAAAAGAAAACCCTAATACAAGAATTAGCAAAAGCACTTGAACAATGCAGATCTGAACAAAAATAACACTAACAAAAGATTTCTAGAAGAAGACTAAATCTGAACAATTTGGGTGACATATCTAACATGAAAGAGCAACAGAAAGTGATTTAGGAATTAGCTTAGATTCAGTCGACGAGCAGAGAGAGATTTGTGATGTGAGAGAAAGGAAATCACCCTTTTGGTTCACCATCAACAATTATTGACTCAATAGCATAGTGAAAAGGAAGAGCAACAAAGACAACAAGATGTGGGGAAGAACTTGACAGAGATAGATGAAGGAAATTAAGTAGGCAATTGGGTGGTAGCAATTCAAGGAAGAAAGAAGCCAAAGCAGCACCAAAACAATGCTAACATGGTGTATGATCGACATCTCTGTGAAAACCATCTGCTCTCTCTCTCTCCCTCTCTCTCTCTCAGCAGTGTGGGTGGTGAAGTGAAGGGAGGGGACGAGGGAGGCAGAGGCTTGACCATCTGCAAAGGCTTGGCAAAAGGATGAAGGTGAAGGTAAAGGGGCGGGTTTAATGAAAACCTAATTTTAACAAATTCGGGCCTGAGTCAGATTTTCATAATATAAATCCATATCCAACCTGATTGCACTATTACAAAAATCCATACCTAATTGGCCCCCAACTCATTTTTTAAAAAATATATATAAACATATCCACTTTGCTAGATGGAATTAGTCCGGTATCCATCAGATCAGATTGAATATTGTCATCCCTAAATTTACCAAAGTCTAAATAAAGGGGAAGACAGCCATTTAACGGGACATTTATTACAGACACAAAGTAGCAATGAAGTGAGATAATTGTGCTACAAAATAATATTCATGTATTACTAATGCATTGCTCTTAATTTACTTAGAAAAGTACTTTTGTTTAATTTATTTTCTTTTTATTGTGGACATAACTCTCTCAAAAGCTACACGCAGACACTATCAAGGCTCTGGCTCACGTTTGAACACTACAACTCTAAACAAGTCTAGACTCTTAAACAAACCAGAAACAGCAACATTCCTACTTCATTCAAAGGGCTCACCAGAAATTAGAATATTAGTTTAATGAAAGATAAATTTGTATCATACAACCCAAAAAATAAAGAGTATGGTGTCAAATGCTAATTTGTCTAATAATATCTTTTGGTTTTATTTGTTAAAAATACTGTAATTTCTTTTGATTTTATTTATTATGGAAAAGGATAGAATAGAAATTCTAACATTATAAATTACATTAAATTTTATTACTTTATTCATTGACCCTCTTAAAATTATGTATAGAAAACTATTGTTAGATCTACCTTTCAATTGAAAAAGAAAAAGTTATTGTATAACCTTCTTATCATAAAAATATTTCATTAATTAAAATTGCCAATTCAATTAAAGCAAAATTTGATTCACGGTAAGCCCATACATGTAGCATTTTTATATATAAGAATATCATTTAAATATGTCAAGCCATTGTTAGATGTACCTTAAAACTGAAACAAACTTACCCTCTACTCAAGGGTCATATTAGAGAGATTTTTAATAGAAAACTCTAAATTAAATATTAAAAAGATTTTAGACATGAAATTTTGAAAAATTGAGTTAAAACTACCCAAAATCGGGTCTTCAAAGACGGAAATTACTGACGGATAAAAATCCATCGCTAATTGTCCCGTCGCTAAAATTAGCGCTAATTTTCTGCCGCTAAATCCGTCGCTAAAAATTTTGTAGACATTAGCGACGGATTTAATGACGAAAAATTTCCATCGCTAATTTTCCGTCGCTAAATTTTGAATTTTTTTGTAATTTTAAATATAATTTTTTGTTTTTATTAAATTTTTTATTAAATATAATTTTTTCTTTTATTAAATATAATTTTGTGTCTTTATTAAATATAATTTTGTATTTTTATTAAATATAATTTTGTGTTTTTATTGAATATAATTTTGTATTTTTATTAAATATAATTTTTTTTTATTAAATATAATTTTGTATTTTTCAAAATATAATTTTTTATTTTTAATGAATATAATTTTATATTTTTATTAAATATAATATAGTCCTCAACGTTAAACAGACTTGTTTCACCCAAATAAAAAAAATTGCAACCAATGCAATCATCGCCAAGAATAAGCAATGAGATTTGAAATTTTTACCTCATCTGGAACTCAAAGCTACTTGTATTCCCATGGATGTAACATTTCGTCATTCGCCAAAACCTGTCACCATCCTACATTAGGCCCAAATCCTATCTTATCAAGTAACTGAAATCTCGTTGAAGAACAGTGGCGAATACATGCGTAAAAATGGCGATATGAAACTCAAGACTCCAAATTCGCTCTTCGCTCCTTAATTTACAAAGAATCAAAGAGAAAGCAAGTTTGAAGGAATAACTTACCATGTTGCAACAGAACCTACTAACAGAAATCCGTAGTGAGCTTACACAATTTAAACCCTAGAGCTTGAGGAAACCTTGGAATTTTCCTATGAAATTTCTCAGAAAGTATAGAGAGAGTTGCACAAAAGTAACAACGAAGGGTGCAGCCAATAGAGTTGAAAAATAAGAGATGAAAAGCTTAATCGAAGTAAAAGTATAGAGAACTCACCAGTAGAGAGCACGCGATGCAGAAAAACCGTAATGTGAAAGAGAAAAACGACACCCTTCGATCTCTTTCTCTCTTCCTATCTCTCAGAGAAGAGAGGGATGATGATGAATGAAATTGGAATAAATCAAAAGAAAAGAGAGAGGTTCAGAGAGAAGGATGGATTTGCGAGGGTTTCAGAACGAAATCGAGAGGAATATAGAGAGTTGATGTTTGATGAAATGGGGATTGTGAGATTAAGCAAGAGCAGGGATGCTGCCATTACGACGATCCCTGTCGAGACAATCAAACCCCTCGATTCTTTCTCACAGCCGGTTTGTTCCCAAAATTGGATATCACGCACCCAACTCCTTTCCTCGCGGAAGATGATGGAGAGAATGGTGAAGTGTGGCCCGATGTGGTTGGACCGGAAATTCCCGATGGCAATGGTGAGAGTAGGGAGAGAAGAATCTGCTGCTTTTCGTCCCCAAATCGAGCGTCCTGTATTAATGGGTTGGACACTCTACTCGGTGGTGACCCACAGTAAAACGGGGACGACGCGGCTATCTGCTCTGCTCCATAACCCCCCTTGGCTAGGATTATGTCGAGAAGATCTGTTCCTGATTTGGAATGACACTGCTTGAGGACTGTAAGCAGAGAAAATCCCCAAAAAAATGAAGTAAATAATTTTGCGGAGCAAGTTGAAGCACAAAAAGGCATAGATCTGGTGGAAAATTACCTGAAATACCATCGAACTGATCTGAGATGATCGTTAACGGCGCCGTTTAGGAAATTAACGCGTCGCGGGCAGACGACCGAATCTCTCAGATCGGCAACGGAGAAAGAAGTGTTTTCCTGAATCGCGCAGTGATTTATCTTCTAATCAGTAGACTTTTGACTGAAGCAGCTCTGTAATCCCTCGGCAAGGGGGCCGGAAGAGGAAGAGATGAGCCCTCTGTAGACTTCCTCAATCCTAATGTGGACACGTCTCCCTCCCTCCCTTTCTTCCCTCTCTACCTCTCTTAAAGGTTGTTTACTTAAAAAGATTCGGACAGAAAGAGCTGATTATGGGAAGAAATTATGATTTTTTTTATTTAAAAATTTTAATACGAGAAAAAAAATTAAAAATTTTTGAGTTATTTTAATTTAAAATTTATTTTTTAAAAAAGTGAAAAGAAATAAAAAAATGTTAGAATTAAAATATTTTTATATTTTAAAAATATCTTTTAAAATTTAAAAATAAAATTTTTTATTTTTAATAAATTTTATTTCTTTTGTTTCTTTTATAAAACTCTTAAATAATATAAAGAAAAAATTATATTTTTTTTTTCTTTTCTCTCGTTATTATTATTTTTTTCTTCAAAACTCTCAAAGTTGTTAAAGGCAGCCTTCTGCACGACGGTTGTAGACTTCCTCATCACTCAAGTCTATCTCGTGACTCCCTCTCTTTCCAAGTACATATAGAATTGGAATTGGAACCTGGACCACCACCACTCGTTCATGTTATTTGTGGTATTTCAAGCTTGCAGGTTGGTCATTTTCTTTTCTGAATGGGAATGTAATGGACACTCTTCAGTATTGTGGGGTCAACATACCAACCTTCCCGAGAATGAAAATTATTAACCTTGCAATAGAAAACCATATTCGTAAAATAATAACAATAATAACAATTTCCATTCACCTATACATTAATCTCTCTCTCCTCCATCTCTTTCTCCCTCTCAACCACTCCCACTCCCTCTCATAAAAATGGTGTCCTCCTTTATTGTTCTGTGCCCACACTCAAATTTTAGCTCAAATTGGAATAGATTTAAATGCTAGGTGTATCATTTATTTCCTATGTCTTGTCATAAAATCTCAGCTCAAACATTATATCATTTGGGAAATGAGAAAATTAACATGAAAGCTTTTGCTTTAAAAGAAAAAAAAAATCGTTTTCTCATTTTCTCCTCCCAAATAGAATCAACACCCTTGAACGACATCACATAGTTATTGTACCCTTAAAAATTGTTTGAGTTTTAAATATTTATGAATATTTTGAAACTGAATATTTTATAATTATTTAAGAAACTATTTATTTTTTTGGGGAGGATTTAGACTATTATATTGGTTCATTGGGTCATATTAATTCAATTATAAGGGTACTAAACGTTGGTCTATAAGATGTATTTTATTGGTTCATTTTTCTAAAATAATTTAATATCAAGACTAATATAAAATTTAAAAATAATTCTGGTGTGTATGAAGAAAACTTATTATAATTTTTAAAAGTATTATATATATATCATATTTATGATCAATTATAATGGTCTCGTGTGATTTGGGGCAAATTATATATACTTTCAAAGATTGAGTCAAAAAGATTATGGTTTTTGATTCATGGGTACGAAAAAAATCACGTTGGTAGATCTCTCTCCAAAATTGAGTAGACAGTAGATCGATCCAAATTAGTCGGGGTGAAATTCCGGATATCGGATTGAAAACTAAAAAAAAAAAAAGAGAGAAAAAAAAAATCCACCAGAATGAATAAAAAAACAAAAAGTTTAGAGGTGGAGGATAAAGCAAGAATTGAGAAATAGGAGTAAATGTGTTACAGAATAGAATAGACATGCCAGCTTGAACTGCCTTCAATAGTGGCATTTCCCTTTCCCTCCGATGGTTACTTTTTAACCTTTTTAATCTTCCATAATTAATTTTAATTACCATTTTTCCCTCGTAGACATCATCTTGAATTAAAAAGTAACCGGGCAGCTCGGTTACTATTTTCCCCTTGTTCACGCGACAAGTTGAATGTGTGCTATTTCCTCAGAGAATAAACTGGGAGAGGGAGAGAGAGCAACAGAAAAGGAAATAGCAACCTGCTGTGCTGCCATGTGATTACCGGCACTTGTCATGGCATAGACACCATTTTCTTCTTCCTTTTTGTCCCCCCAATTTTAATTGCATGCATTTCAATAGACATGCAATATTCTCAAAACCATGTCTATCAGTTTACGATAGAAATTGAATATGAATCACAGAATCAAGAGAGAAGATTATTGTTATTGAACTATTCCCTTAGGACAGTGTTATATTAACATTCCCCGGTCAAGAAAAAAGCCTTGAATTGAACGTTGACGCCTCCCAAATTGTTGTTTATTTCACCATTTGAATTCTTTTAATCTTATTATTATTATTATCATTATTATTATTATTATTATTATTTGCTTAGTTATTACTTGCATGAGTAATACTTCTTGAACAATTTTTTTATTTGATTTTAAGTATCATTTTAAAAAATAAAGGAAGCATTTAGATCAAGGAAGTATTTAGAACATTGATGAACTAATAACATATACGATGTATTTTCCTCAAACACATTATTTGATGTGAAAAGTCTAATATCTAAAGTGACCAAAAATAGTCTAATTTTTCTTTATTGAAAACGGCATCAAAACTACATATGTAAACTTGAGCAATTAACACAAGTAATATAAATATAACCACTTGGAGAAAATGTCTGAACGAGGATAAATGAAAAATATGAATTTATTCTATTAGATTATAAGGATAATCTCAAAACGGGAAATTAGTGCCCCTGATTTGTTCATTTTTCTCCTCCCAAACCACCATGCCAAGCTGACAATAACACCCCCTACCATATCAAAAACAGTACACGAAGATAAGGTGAAACTCCAAACACCCATTTACCCCAATGTGGAGTCTGTAAGAAAAGTTATAACAGACCCCAAATAAATATATTATTCATTGCTTCATCGTGGCGACGTTCTATATTTATAGATAATCTTTATTCATTAAAAAAAAAATAATCTCATTGGTGTTGTCTTAGATGACTTTTATTCATTTGAAAAAACAGTGTACAATAACTCCGGACACGACCAAATGCTTGTGTTGCAACAAGGTAAATCTAGGCTTCCAGCTAATTCTTGATGCATATATTGGAGCAAGATTCCACGCAACTTTCCACCTTCAGTTCAGCTGGAAAAAACACAAATATGTTGTATTAGTTTCAAGATTGACTATGAGGGAGAAGTGGAGAAAGATTTCTAAAAACCTGTATCTTCTTTAGTAGTAATGTTTCTGCACAAGAGTGAAGCACAACCAAGCTTACAGAAGTAATGCGTGTCCTTAGTGATATCTTGAACGGAAGGCTTGTTTATAATACATTTGAGAAAACACTTTAGATTACATAGAAGTGGGCTCATCCATGGTAAAACTGAGCAAGGGCGGATGCAATCTGCGTAGCAATCTGAAAAGCTTGCTCTTGATTCCTGCATAAGCATCCCAAATATTAGAACAATCACAAGAATTGGCTTAACAAATTGTTTCTCCATCTCCTCACAAACCACAAGTTTATTTATTTATTTATTTTCCCTGAAAATGGTCATAACAATTCTGTATATGTTTCATACTGACTTCAATGGGTTTATATAGGCGTCAAATATCAATAGAATGCCAAGGTTGATATTTTTGCAAACTAAGAGTTGAAAACATAAAAATGCTAAATTTGGTGTACTATTAAATATGCCCTAGCAATACTTTAGCATAATGATATATCCATCTTAACATGTGCTCAAAATGCATTATCTGATGTATAAAGATAGTATTTGATTATGGAGCCATCAATCACCAAGAAGAGTATATTTTCCCTTTTGGGTAAGATAAGATACGTAAAAAAGTCGAGCTATGTGCACTTTTTAGTGCATGGCTGCATAAATGCTATGCAGTACATGTGCATTGCCTATTGACCCTTTGGGGCACCTTGGTGCGTTGCACAAATGCATGCCTCTGCCAAATTGCTATCGGACGTATAGGAAATAGGTGCAAAAAAGGAGCTTTTAGCCGGTAAAAAAGAACTTCCCTTTTCTCTACCCAAAATCAAATCAAAATTTTCCATAGAAATGCTTTGCTACAAATTTACGAACGTGGCCTAATAAGCATTACAATATATGACCATATCGGAAATATAATTAGAAAAATGATTTTAGAAATTTCCTTTTTTGTTTGTTTAATCAGTTTTATTTTTCATTTACTGGCAAAATGATTTTTTCATAAAAGAATTCTTAGCAATTTAGCCATTACTATGTTCACTCCTGAAAGGATTACCTTTTACAAACTACTAAGTTCTTACCTATATAACCACTCTCTAATATTGTAAACATTATAAGTAAGTCATAATGTTTTCCTCTTATAATTGGGGTTCATTATATATATTAATTTAGATCTAATATTTGAATTTATTTTTACTCTCTCAATTCATAATTTGCATAAATATCAATTTGGCACTCACCTGTTCTCAATTTTATGTATAGAAAAAAAATTCAAATGAGTGGATAACATGCATGCATGAGAATTTGTTTTTCTAAGAAAAATGATCTATTTTAGTTCGTTCACATACCAAGTGTTAAAGTGTTTTTTATAATTACTTTCAAATATAAAATTCATGATATGCAAAAGGTTCAAATTATTGTTGTTCATTATATCAGTCACTAATCTTAATATAAGATCATTATTTTTTGTGTTTTTTCTTCTTTATTTTGAATGGCAAAATAGATCAACCCGTATATTAGTCACTGAAAAGAGTAACCAAAAAATATATTTTTTGATTGAATCGAAATAACTATCCATAGAGAGATTATTACCATAGCCCCATCAAATTGGTGCTTGATTGAGCAAATACTATCACAAGCGGGATCAAAAGTGTCATCATTCGACCCATTTTCTTTATGAGGTTATGGCTAGTAATTGATAGAATTATATTCTAAAAAAATTGTCTAGCATAGTTGTCTTCCCTTCTTCAATTACAAGATATACTGCAATACCCTTTTTTTATCAGTACCAAAAATTATATAAAATAAACAACAGCGCAGTGGAAGACCTATACATGTTACTGTTAATGGTAGGCTCAAAAAAAAAAAAAAAGGACGGAGAGAGAGAGAGAGAGAAACAAACAAACAAACAGACACCTACCTTTACTATAAATTCTCTTAAATATCAAATAAATACAGGAGCTCGTAATTCTCTTTGAAGCATTAAAGGAAGCCCTCCTATCTCCTCTAGTTTTTATCTAAATGGCGGACCATATTGCTTTTACAAGTAGAATTTTGTCCCATATTCTTTATGCACAGAAACATTAATAATAATAATAATAATAATAATAATAATAATAATAATAATAATAATAATAATAATAATAATAATAATAATAATAATAATAATGAAAGAGTGCAGCGCAGAATGGGTCTTGAGTGCAGGTGGGTGTTGGGTAGGTGTGCATCTTCTACGCAATCTATTTCTTCATTAATTATCAATATATTTTTCCATAAGAAAAACATGTATTACTATATTAACATAATTTTGTTTTAATTTTGAACAGAATTAGTAAACAATTCAAATGCTAAAATTGTAATATTTTTCTTAATTAAAACATCAACCATCTTTAACTACAAGTTCTTGGTTAAAATGTCACAATGGGATTAATAAAAAATGTGAATATTATTTTATTATCTAGGTTATAGAGATAATTGGGAAATGCTAAAATTATTTTTTTTTTAAAAAAATATTGATTTTCTCATTTTTCTCCTCCCAAACCACCGTTTTAGGATGAGAACCAACAAACACCCCAAAACCACATTAGGAAATAACTGAGAATGGAAGTTTTTATATATAGAGAGTGACGTAAAAATATGGATTTCTGCTCTCATGTTTCTTAATTACGAAACTAGCCTCTGTTTACTCTGACATGAAGCCCGTCTCAAGGGCTATAAGGAGGAAAAATGTCACACTAATATTATTATACATCATTTTGTGACAATATATGTGTAGCATTGTTGACGGTTTTACTTGATGTCATAATTATTTAACTGTTCTTGTAGGGATACCTAAATGATAAAAAAATTTTATTCAAGTGTCTTCTCGAGATCGAGATCTAGTATTTGAAACTTCATGGACATATATATTTTTGTAATTTTCACGATTCTATATATATATATATATAAATTATTTAACTGATTAATGCCATTAATTATTCATTACAAATGATATCACCTTCGTGTTTTATTGTAAGTGACAATATGTTCGTGTCATGAATGAATTAAATTATTTGTGATGTAAAGCACTATTATTTATAATATTTTAATTGACAATGTTAATTTTTATTTTATATAATATTTGAATAATTATTTTTATAATTCTAAAATTGATTAGTTTCTTCTCTTTAATAGAAGGTAGTGTACATTTTTACATATTTGAGTAAAAGGAAAATAAAATTATTATGCAATGAAAATTTTCATTTATTTAAAAAATAAATAAAATTAGTGGGGTTTGGTTATAATTTCAACCTTGTTCCCATTTTTGGTTTCCATTGGCATTAGAAACCCTTTTCTAGTCCAACTTTTAAGTTCCATTTCCAGGCACCACTTTTGCTTTTACATTTTGCCAAGTTTTGCTTTGTGCTGCATGGTTTTCAACTTGGCTCATTTATAATTATTTTATATTTTTAATAAATTTATTTTAGATCTTTAGTAAACTATATAGCTAAGATTAATGAAAAATAAATAAAAAGTAAAGAAGAAATTTATTAAAAATAAATTTATTTAGTTCAATGACAAGACATTTTAATTAATTAAATCAAACAGGGGCAGCAGAGCAAAGCAGAGCAATTTTCCTCTTGCAAAAAAGAGCAAAAATGAATAAATAATATATAATTTTTTTTTCAATAATTGTCAATAAAAAATGGATTTTATGAAAGGATTTAAGACCAGAACCAACCAATTAGGTTTTTATTTACTGGGCCCACCTTCTTTTTCACAGAATTTCGGCTAGCATTGGTGCCTTGAACTTGATTGATTACTCTGGAAAATAGACTTACTTGTTCTGGAAAGAGAAAGTGTTGACCATAATTAAAGGTAAAAAATAAAATATAATAATAATAATAATAATAATAATAATAATAATAATAATAATAATAATAAAACAATTTTATTTCTTTATTTCTTTTCCTGAAAATTTTCTCTCATTCTCACTCTCACTCTCTCTACCAATGCCTCGTTTTTCATCTCCACTAAAAGAAAAAAAAAATGTCAAAAAAGTGGTATGTTGTACTAATGATTTAGACTAATCCGTTGGGATAGACAGGTTGTAAATAAAAATTTATAAAAGTTTTATTAATATGTCTATTTAAAAAGGAAATGGTCTCTAAACCGAAAAAGAAAAAAGATATGGTCATTAAAATTTTAATATTAAATATTATTTATTTTACTAAAAAAATTATAAGACCATGAAATTTATAAACCCAAAATATATATTATAATTAGGGGAAAAGTTGAATTTTTTTTTTCTTTTGGTTTTCACCTATCAATATTCGAGATTTGCCTAATTAATCCGATGACTAGCTCTCTTAAATCTCATTTTTCAGTTCTCATGGTTTGAACTTGAGACTTATAATTAAAAGAGTGCAGCGCCCTATCGTTATATTCATGAGAATTTGGTGTGAAGTTGAAAATTTGTATTTAAAAGCAAAGTATAATATATATTATAATTTTTATTTTGAGAGGCATCTATTAAACTGTTATCAAAAATATTTAAATTTACAAGTGTTGATAAAAAATTATTTTATTTTATGTATAATATCTTTAACTAAAGAAAATTTTTCAAAAATTTTTTAAATTTATTTTTATATTAATAATTTTTTATATTTGATGGAGGTGGATTTTCTCTTTAGATGCCTATTCTGTCTTCCTGTGTAGAAGTCCAGGACCAAGAGATGGTCCAAACTCGATGAAGGATGAAACTAGCAAATATCGTCGAATGGTGCTCCAGTAGGAAGACTCTGACACTCAATTCAGAAATAGAGATTTTTAAGATGTGGTGAAAACAGACTGAGAAGAATAGTATCTCGATCTGTGTTGCCGGTGCGTTTTGCGTGTAGACTTCTAAAGAACTTACTTGGATGGCGGCTCATGCTACGTATATATATATACCTTTGGTCCTTGAAAAGTGTCTCCTAGAATTGGTTTGTTGAAACCCTAATTTTCTTATAGATAGATTACAAAGAATCTGTGGGATTGCTGGGATTATGGTCAAAAACCTTCTTGATATGTGCTATTTTGTTAGTTAGAGAAAGTTCTTATAGTTGTGGAGGCTCAGACTTTATTTAGCATACTTGCCTATATATGTTTCCTTATTCTGCGGGATTGTCCCGAGAATGGGGGAAATTTCTATTCACATGAGGAGAGTTTGGATTTACTTTAAGATTTATTTTTTCGAGTCACATTTACCATATTGATTGAATGAATTGTAAACGAATCATGGTTGCGAGATTCATCTACCGAGGAGTGTGATGATCGAGGAGCTATAGCATCAAAGACAAGAACGACCGAGGGACTATGAGAGCGTTTGATTTAGTTAACTCGATTTAAGAGGGCCTAGAATGAGATTCCGAAGGTTCCGGTCCCTTTGGTAATGGACTAGTTATGGGCCTTGGGCTATGTATCATTAATATTGACAAGTCATATTTAATTTTAGTTAAGCCTCATAATTTTTTTGTTAAAATAAGATATTCTATATTAGAAGAGTTTAAACATTTTATCATAATCAACTTTAGAAATATTTTGTTGATTGTATCTCTACAAGACTCTATCTTAGTCAAAGCTTTGACTCTCTCTCTCCCCACTGGCTTCTATTCGCTTTAGATCAAGATGCTGATATATATATCTCTCTCTCACACAGTTTGATCTCCATTTCTCTCTCTATCTCTCTACATTTCCATAGATATGGAATTTAACAATAGTTTCTCTATCTCTCCATATGGGACAAATTTGTTTGCTTATCAACAATCTACAAAAATGTCTCTGCATAGAAAATTTTGAATTATCTATTGAGAAAAGCTTGACTTAAATTGACCAATTTGGCTTGGTCTGATCAAGTTTGACCTATGTTGGCCAACTTGATCTAGTTTAGCATACTTTGATCCGATTAACTCGATTTGGCCCATTTAGCACTGGTAGGCCCTGCGGCTATTATAGCTGAGTCATAGTTGCCTTGGTCGTTATTCTAGATTATTAATTGTGTATATTATATAATGATGATATAAAACTGCTTGTTGTGGGTTGTTGTTTCTCTCTTCCCACTATGATATTTTTATCGCGAACATGCATGTCCTATAATTCTAAACTTTGTATAGAGAGCTTTTTGGCTGGGTCTAAGGTGGCCTCCAACCCAGTAGATCCAGGGGATCTATAGGGTTTATTTTGTTATTTATTGTCCTGTGTTGGAGAACAACTATGAGCATTTGGGTGATAGGTTGATCTTTGAGAAATGCCAATATTTTATAATTATAATATGCATAATTGAGTTTATATGATTTTGGAATCTATTATCTTATAATCATATGACGCATGATGCTACTTATCCATTACTTAACTTTCATGAGTTGGTCTTTTTTTTTTTTTTTTCCAAATTCAGCAAAGGGCGAGGGCAAGGAACCAATAGGTACCACCTATGTTCCTAGAAATGATTATAGGTAGAGGGAAATGCAGTTGAGCTCTAGACTATGAATTCAATTATGTTTTGGACTTTGTTTATAATGCAATTTATGTTCTTGTATTGTTGGTTTTGAAATAAAGTATCAATTTTAGTGAAATTTTGATATGTTGAATCTTATATATATATATATTTTTAACAAATCTTTTAACCATAGCATGCATACATAATAATGGCTCTTATTATTCAAGAAACTCATTAAAGTTTGACGTTGAAAAAACATACTACTTTGAGTTTTTTAGTATGCTTTATTGCCTCTGGGATGGCAGTTCAGGAAAAAAAGTGATGAACAAATTTTCTTCTGACATATACAATTATTATTTGAGAGGATGTATAGCAAAGGGAGAATGACATCTAACTACAAAGCATTAATATATATATATATATATATATCTCTCTCTCTCTCTCTCTCTCTCTCTTGATTGAAAGAAGAAAGCTTAAAGGATCCAAAAGAAAAATAAAGTTGAAGAACAGCCTAAGGAAAAAAAAAAAAACAAAACAAAACAAAAGAAGCCTAACCCCTTAGAGAGGGGGTGCCCAGCTCGTCTTCATGTATAAACTTGCTCATAATGGCAGGTGGTTCATGAAGAACATGTAGACCTAGAGGAGACAAGTAACCTAATCTGGCAAGGTGGTCAGCACATTTGTTTCCCTCTCTGTAAAAGTGGATGATGGAAAGAGCTCCCAATTTTTGGATGAGCTGAGAGTATTCCTCTATAGCAAGGAAGAATGGGTGGAGCTTATGGACACCCTTGTTTAAGAGGGAGACCAAGGTTAAAGAGTCGGAATCAATAATCAAGTTTGTGATGTTGTCGTGAATTGCTAATCTCAGGCCCTCTCTAAGTCTCTAGAATTTAACTATTAGGCTGTCCGAGATGCTAACATTAACCATATACCGACAACCTATTTTCCTTCAGAGTTCCTAATGATGCCTCCCGCACTAGCTCTATTAGAGTTAAGATTAACTGAGCCATTTGTATTAAACTTAAACATGTTTAGAGGAGGAGGGGACCAGATAACCAACTTGGCTTGAATGGGAGGAGGGATGCAGGAGTTGCAGCTGCAGAAGCAATGATTGAAGCAAATCCTTTTGTTAGTAAGATTGTGAGGTTAGTATTAACAAAAGTTTTGTAAAAAATGAAGCCATATCAGGCATTCCAGATATGCCAGAAGACTGTTGAGAATGTCATTATCTAAGCCAGAGAATTTTTCAACTTATTACAATTTAGCTTCAGCCAATCAAGGGTAGAGGTAGAGTTAAATTAAGGAGTAGCTTTTCTGCTAGGAGTAACCAATTCTTAGATCTTTTTATGGTACTCTCTTGATTAGTAAGGATTTTTTTATTATTAGCCAACCATATGAAGAGTCTAACTCTCTTTGGACAAGCGATTTTCCAAATCCATTTCCAAGAGAGCTCTTGGGAATTGGGCTAGGAGTTATTCCCTTGAAGGAGCTTGTAGGCTGAATTTATTGAGAAAGTGCCATCGGAGGAGCTATTCTAGTAGAATAGGTTTTTGCTGTGCCTTGAAAAGGGGAGGATTATACCTCTAATCTCCTCTACCTTCTATTCAGGAAGGATTTTCCTGAGAATTTTATAGTTCCAATCTGATTCATTCTACATGTATGAACTGAGCTTAGAGTCTCAAGGGATCTTTGTCACGCCTCGATCCTCGATCCGAGACCGTGAACAGCCACCCGTCACCCTGTATGCTGCCACCACTCGACATGCATACTGAGGTAACGAAGGCTAACAATCAACACCTGTATAAAACCTGTGTTTCATCAAAATATCAATTTTCCAAGTAAAGAATGTAAAATGTAAGACATTTGTCTCAATGCATAAGTATACAACACTTCTGAGAGTTTCAATTACATTACACAACATAATTACAGTCATCCCAATAAATGTATACAATGGTCATTCTATAGACATCAAATATACATATATATTATCCAACATCATCAAATACATCACTGCAGAAGAATAGTCGATAGCATACCCAAAGTCCAAGGTCTCCAATACAAATCAAATATGTCAAACTCTCTCGACACGTCTTCATGTCAATCTATCTCTGAAATCAGGAAAAAGTGAGGGGTGAGTATAATGGGGAAATACTCACTGAATAAGGGGATCGACAATATGTGCTCAATCATATATGTGAATATGGAGTATCAAAGTATATTTCAAAACCATAATGATATCAAAACCAAACATGTCATTTCCAGAAATCAGGTGATCACATATCACACATCATAGTATCAAAGTATGTATCCATTTACATTTCCAAATCATTTAGAGATTGCTAATAAAACATTCCCTGCAGTGGTTTACCTCGACTAGTAAAGGGCGCATTGGGGGTTTTCATATGCAAGTATATAAAATTAGCTCTCTACCCCAACGTTGGCCACAAAGCTCACCAAGTGCTAGACAGTGGCGTAACACATGTCCTCCCCACATTTGGTTTAACCGGCTAGCCTGTGTCTATAAGTATACCCAACAAATCAAGTATAGTACCTTACTTGGAACTAGATTGTGGCGTAACACACGTCTTCCCCAAATTTTGGTTCATCTAACCGTAACTACACACCCAACAAATCAAGTATAGTATCTCACTCGGAGTTAGACTGTGGCGTAACACACGTCCTCCCCAAATTCTGGTCCATCCGAGCGCAACTATACATATGGCGTTTGGGGGATACCTCCTGGAGAAGCGTATCCGGACACAATTGGTGCCTCTGCCAAAGCCCTTCGTAACTACGGAATCCATCAATAATATCATCACATCATCATATCCGTCAATTCCATCACAAGTAGGCATCCAGCCTATACATAAATCATCAAATCATTTCAAAATAGCGTGCCAATGTATTTCATCAAATTATTTCAATTAAAATGCCAATGCAATGATAGCATATAAATCATATCACAATTTCCAAAGAGTGGCACGATATATTTTCAATACATAATCATGGATACATAACATTTAACTAAATCATTTGGGACACTCCAATAATCACAAAAGAGAGCATTTAAAAATCATAGGTCAAACCAATGCTTACACATATTTCACAAAATATATCATTTCAAAAAAATGTAAAACAGTGATTTTATTCAATTGAAAACACATTGTCTACAGTCTCACTCACAGTACTAGAGACGATAGTCACTTTCAAACGTCTCTGAAGCGAATGTCCTATTTCGTTCAGCTTTCGACAACTCCTAAGGGACATAACCAAATATCCATCATCGTCAATATCATTTCTTTCAAGAAAACCCAAAACCCTAACATTGAATACACAATCTTTTCTTACGTACGGTGACTCAAAATACACCAATTCTTTTTCATCAAATTTCAGCATAACTCCGAAGTCATGACAGAGGAAAATAAACACAAACTAAAATTAAAAATATTACCTAAATTTCAGTTTTCGATTTGTCTCAAGCCGGATCACGATCAAACTCTAGATTTTCTCTCACTAGAAACCTCAACTCTCTTACTAGCTTTAACTTGCTAGAGGTTGGGTCATGAGTTTTGGAACTCTTAGAGTGTGGGTCTAGAGGTATTTTGAATGATTTATGGAAGAAACAGAAAGAAAGAGAGAGAGAGAAGGCATGAACTGAGAGAGAAAATGGAAGAAAAAGAAAAATAGAGTTTGGTTTTCGTGGGTTCTAATGCCCCATCACTACACTTTATTTATAAACCAATTTTCATGAATTTACTTAGTTGCCCATTTTTCTCTCAACTTACACAAATTTCCAATGTCTCTTTTTGAAACTTGGTACTCAATAAAATGAGCTTATATACTTAAAATTTTATTTATTGAGGAAAGTGTGATTTGTTATGTGTCTGGGTCAAATCTCATCAGTCTAAATGCAGTTCAGGAAAACTGATCAGAAAGGCCGATCGGGAATGCTGACTAGATAGGTCGTCTGGAAAAGCTGACCAGACAGGTTATCCGTTGGGAAGGCTGACCAGATAGGTCATCTGGGAAGGCTGATCAGGAAAACTGACCAAGATGATCGATCAGAAAGACAGATCCAGAAGACTGACCTGGATGGCCAATCGGGAAGACTGATCAGGAAGATTGACCGGGATGGCCGATCGGGTAGACTGACCAGATAGGTCGTTTGGGAAAACTGGTCAGATAGGTCACCTGGGAAGGCTGATCAGATGGGTCACCCGGGAAGGCTGACCAGATGGGTCGTCCGGGAAGGCTAACCAGATGAGTTGCCCGGGAAGGCTGATCAGATGGGTCGTCCGGGAAGGCTAATCAGATGGGTTGCCCGGAAAGGCTAACTGGCCAACCAAATGAGAGTGTTTCATTGTGACTAGCCGATCAGTAAATAGAGGGACACAGGCTCCTCAAAATTTTAAGTGTATATCGACAGGTTCTTGACAGTATCAAGAATTTATTGTTAACAGTATCGAATAAGATTTTCAAATATCTGAAGAAAATGAAACGGATTGTCTAGTAAATGAAGAAAATTTTGTTGAACGGGTGCAGAAGAAAAATTTGAAGGCACCGATAAGAATTATTTAAAATTTTTAATTTCAGGTGCCGAATAGAATTTCTCAACAATGCCAAAGAGAACGGAAAGTGTCGATTGGAGATTGGAAATGTTATTCGCTCAACGGACCGATGAGTAGTAAATATTTAAATATATCAGTGAGGTAAAGATACCGATTGGGAATTCAATTATAACCGACGGTAATATACTGAACGATAGAAATAAATAAATAGTCTAGAGATAATAATCTCTCAGGAGCAGTCACTACCGAACAATCTCCCAGGAGAAGTACAATATGACCACACCGAGGTATCGGTGTTACAATCTAATCCTACTGTAAAAGGGCATGGTTTGCTAACTTATCATTTCCCACCCAGAAGACATGGCAAAAGTTGATATCCGAGCCATCTCCAATCCTCCATTGATGCCCTTCGCTAGACAAGCTTTACTTTTGACTATATCTCTCTAAACATGAAAGCAGGTAAGTTTATATTTATGCTACATAAAGTTTTCTCTTTAAAGATATTTTGCTTTGGATGATTTGGTACCAAAGGGCTTTGTTATCCTGAGAGATTCTCCATGCTAGCTTAGTAAAAAGGGCAATGTTGTTTCTCCTAGTGCTTCTCAATCCTAGGCCTCATTCTTGCTTCCTTTTACAGACTTGCTTCCAGTTAATTGGATGAATTTTCTTCTTCCTAGGGAGGTCTCCCCAGAAGAAGTCTTGGCTAAATTTTTCTAAGGATTTGCATGTTCCTTTTGCCAGTTAAGAGGCTTGCATATAATGGATTTGGAAAGATGAAATGACAGACTTGATAAGGGTAGCTCTACCTGCTAAGCTAAAAAGGTTCATCTTCCAGTTGGCAAGCGTGCCCTGGACTTTATCTTCATGTGGCTTATACGTGTCCCTATCAACTCTCTTGTGAATAATGAGGACTCTAAGATAAGTTCCAATGTCATCAGTCAAACTAAAATTGCTGATTTCTACCAAGGACTTTTTAAGGGACCATGAGACCGTTGAGAAAATCCGAAACTTGAACTTGGAGGGGTTGATTTGGATGCCACTTTCCTCACTGAACACCTGTAGGTAGCTAAGAACACTGCCCATGTTGTGGTGGTCAGCATCAGCAAAAATCGTAAGAATGTCGACAAAAATGATGAGAGATTACAAGTTTTCTCCTTGTTGGTCTGATAGGCTTCCGATCTCCTTCCTTCGCTCCATCTTTGATCATGTAGGAGAGTCTTTCCATAACAAGAATGAAGAGATAAGGTAAAAGGGAGTCACTTTGTCTTAAACCTTGACCTGGTTTGATGGACGGCAGAACACATCCATTCCATAGGATAGAGACTTCTGCACTAAAGATTAAGTACATGATCAGCTTGACTAAGACCTGAGGGAGGTTGAAATCTAGCAAGATTTGGCCAAGGTAGCTCTAGCTGAGATTATCAAAGGCTTTTTAGAGATCAATTTTCATCACCATCTTAGATTTCTTGCTTCTAGAGTTGCGGATGGTGTAGATGATTTCTTGAGTGTTGATGACATTATCTATTGTGCTTCTATTAGGGAAAAAACTATTTTGGTGGGGACCTAACTTCTCTCAATCTTTCGATAATCACTTTAGTAAGAATCTTATAAGAGATGTTCATGAGGCTGATAGGTCTGAAGTCCTTTTCACTTTCTGGTCTTTTAACCTTGAGAATGAGAACCTTGTGAGCTTTAGAGAACTCAGTATGGAAAAAACCATCTCGAAAGCTTCCTTTACGAAGATGTTGATGCTGTCTTTCACTGTATCCCATCTCTTTTAAAAGAAAATGGGTTTAATGTCATTAGGGCTAGGGGCTTTTAGTCCTTTTATAGTAAAGACTTCATGCATGATCTCTTTAACAATAACTTTATTCATTACAGAATTGTGTTCTTTAATAGAAATTCTGAGATGGAAATATATGCATCTGTTGCTGGGAGGGGAGACAGGCTTGCTCTTGAAGAGGTTACTTAAATAATCAAACACATGATCTTTCAACTCAGTCTGATTATAGCTCCAAGCACCATCAATTTTAAGGTTGGCTATTTGTAATCATTCCTTCTTATCTTAGTTGCAGTATGGAAAAAATTAGTGTTTCTATCCCCCTCACAAATCCAATTGATCCTTGATTTTTGGTACCACAGCAGCTCTTCTTGGTCCAGAGTTTTGTGGTAATCTAAAAGAAGGTCCTACCCAAAAGTTTGCAGAAAAGATAAGTGCTTGTAATGCTTTGAGGATTAGATGCCCATGAGTCTTGCTTCTAAGGTTACTTTCCTTTGGAAGATGTTCCCAAAAATATTCTTATTTTGTGCTTTTAATTCTTCAACTATGATCCAGATGGCTTGGAGGAGAGAATTTGCAAAGCGCGAGGCTTCATCAAACACTTCATTGAAGTGAAGGTGGATAAGCCATGTTACTTCAAATCTAAAGGGTCTACTTTGCTTGCTAGGGGGATGGGTCAAGGTAGTTTGAAGTATGATGGAGTTATTGTCTCCATGGGGTTCTTGTTAGATTTATAGCTTTCATCTTAGGGAAGGAGATACAAGCTTGACAAATGGTCAGAACTTTGTCAAGTCTCTCTTGAAGGATGATTTTCCCTTCAACACTCCTAATCCAAGTATTTAGGGCCTGCAGTTCCTATGTCTCTTGGATTGCATCTGTCCTATGTCTCCTAAAATTAGGGTGGTACAAGATATAATAAGGTAAATTCTCATTGTGTGGAAATCTTAAAATATAGCACTTCAAGACTTTCTTCTTGTAAAAAATTTCATTTTCAACACTTTCTAATTTTGTCTTTCAATTTGTTGAAAATTTCCTCCACTTTTCTTTGTATTTCCTTTATCAACTCTTTCAATAGCCTAATTGACAAATTATTATAAAATATCTAATTAGTGCAATATTAAATTAAAAATATAATGAAATTGATCATAAAAAATAGCACTAATTTAAATCTCATCACCTCTTTTGCTAATTCTTGCCTTGTGATTGCTTATTTCATCGGCATTGACAATGTCATTAAAGTCTCCTATGAGGAACCAAGGGAGGTTTACATTGTTTGCGTACCTGGCTATGTCCTCTTAGAAGCCTTCTTTGAAGGATTTGTAGGGCTGCACATAGTCAAGGGACAATTATCAACTTCTGTTGTCTTCTTCGACAAGAGAATGGATGACTTGGTTAAAGTGCTCACTAATGGAGATACTAACTTTACTAGAGTTCCAGCAAAGCCACAATCCTCCCCTCTATCCATTGGTTGGGACTTTAAAGTCCTTATCTATCCTTTAAAACTGTAAGAATTTTGGGAGAACATTTTTCTCAGCTCTTGTTTCAACTAAATATATAATATCAGGGTTGTGGACTTTACAAAACTCTTTGCAAGCTCTCTTGAACCTTTTTGTTCCCTATACCACAAAAATTCCAGACAATGATTTTAGTGTTTATTAAGAAAGAAACAGAGGAAGGGAGTCCAATGTTGGTTAGTCTTCATCCTATATGTCTTCTACTAAATTAGTTTCAGCTTCAGATGAGATCCCATCTTTTTTGCAGGGAACCATCTCATCATTGCTTGCCTGAAGGTTGCATGAGGCATTTTTCCTGCATGCTTCTCTTGGGTTTAGACACCATATATCATCCTCTTCCAATGTACTACTATTGGGCTTGTTGTTGGGGCCAAGTTCAAGGAGAATTAAGTGTTTAGATATCAAGGTTCAAACAATGGTAAGAAACCAGAAGGGTTAGCCTGATTTATTTTGGGTCGGACTAAGAGTTCTTAGCTTAGGTAGGCTGATGCATGCTTTCTCAACATATTTGGAGTGCCTTCTTGGGATGACACACTCCTTTTCCTTTGATAAGAGCACTTAGATCCTCAAGTTCTCAGAAGGCATATGCTGATTTTCCCATTTCTTATTCTTTTTAAGATTATGAATTTTGCATGATACGTTGACTTTCTCCTCTTTCTTATCACCCTTTTGTTTGTTGGTTACAACTTTACTCCTGTCTTTTCCTGCATGACCTCTTGGTGTTGTCTTCTGAACAATTGGGGCCAGAGTGCTAAAACCTTCCTCGACTGGAGCAATTTGCTTAGTGGGATCCTCCCCTAAGGTAGAAAGGTCAACTGTCAGGCTTCCAAATCTATTATTAAGCAGCTAAAACTTTTGGTCCATTCATTTCCTATTGCCAAATTTAGCTAATCTTTGTCTCTTGGGGACTTATATCCAAGGTCCAAGACTTTTCTCTTACAGACTAACATCGGTGTTCTTTATGATGCAATTGGTTTGCTCAGTGTTTTCCGACAGCTAGTATGAGTTTTTCGGCTTGGTTTCTTCCTTGTAGCAGTCCTTGTTGTGTCCCACCCTTCCACACTTGAAGTATAGACCTTTATATTCCACCTGCTGAATTTTGTTTTTGATCTAGATTCTAGGGACTAAGGGCTTGTTGAGATCAATCTCCACACATACTCCTGCATATTTCTCTCGCAAGGTATTGGCTATGTTGAAGTCTATTTTGATAGGCTTACTTATGCTTCTTGCAATCTCGAACAAGACATCTTCACTGAAGAATTCTATGGTAGATGGGGGAAACATATCTACACACCTGCATGCTCTATTTTGGCTTCTTTTGGGGTGAACTATGGGCACCATTTCCTTACTACAAAGTAGTAATCGTGCATCATCCAAGGTCCTCCAGTGAGGGCTTTTAGGAGGTCTTGTTTCAGAGCAAATCTTGTTAAGAAGTTAACTTCTCCCAAGTCTAGAAGTTTAATAGGATGTTCAGGCCTCCACTGAGTTTTTATCTTGGCTTACAGAAGTTAGTAACCTATGCTTTGGCCCAGTAGTTTGATGATAAGGGCTTATTTCCATGGTCTTCATAGTTCTTTAATTTTGTCAACAAGTATGGCTACTTTAGGAATGCCTTGGCTAGTGCTCACCTCTACTAAAGGTTCAGAGTTCAGGAGCTCATCATCTGAATCGAAATCCACTTCAAGAGAGAGGTCTACATTGCTGATAAATTGATTTTTGCCCATGAGCATCTCCTTGAATGATTGCTTATGGTGCTGCATGGTAGAGTCTTTGTTGATTGTGTTTTCATTGGCTTTAACCTTCTTAGTGCTCCTTTGAAAAGAGTCTTCCTCCTCCATGTCCAGTTCTCTGGTGTGGAAGTCTGCATACAATGTGGTCTTTGATTTTGGTATAGTGGAGTTTTTTAGAGTTGATCTTTGGTGTTGTGTCTTCTTCCCTCCCGCTCTTCCTTCTCTCTCTCTCCCCCTTCTGTCTCCCTTGTAGTAACAAAAATATTTCATTTATAAGTATATGGATATAGATTGTAATGGTTGTGCCTCTCCAAACAAATGCCATAATTATATTCATAGTACTATATTGACGAGGTTTTGAAATTCATGTATCTTATTTATAAGCAATCTGACAATATTTGATAAATTTATTTTTGTTCATCTTCTAAATCTGAAAAAGTAATACTTAGAATTTGTATTATTGAGAGTTTAAAATAATTTGACATCCATTTAAAATTTGATTTGTGAAAATTTTGTTAGATATGACTTAAAACTTAAATTAGACTCAAATTTATTTATAAATTTCATAAATTATACAAATTCAACTTTGGTTGAATTTAAAACTATTCAATCAAATTTCACAAGAAGAAGAAAAAACACAATAATCCGTGAGTCTAGTCGTAGGGTATTAGATTTTCTTAATCAAAATCTTAAATTCGAGTCTTAAAAATGAAAAATAGGCACTGAAAAAGTTGACTCTTAAATTGGGGTCCATAGCTAATCAAATTGAATTAGTTAAGTTTTCAAATATCAGTGCTCAAATACTAAAAAAAAAAAAAAAAAGGTTGAGAAACAGTGGAATGAATTAATTTTTTTAATTCAAACTTCACAATAAGAACTGTCTTATTAAGTTTTTTCCACCTTTAAAAGATTTCTCTTTACATTGAAAAATAATTTATTATTGTGACTATTTTTTCTGATTATTGTTAGTTTTTTACTTTGTTACAAAGCTTCCTAGGCCTTAAAGTTCTAAAATTTGTATATTTTCTTCATAATTTTTTTTTTTTCATGTTGAATTACAAGGTCTAGTGCAATATCCTATTTTTTATCGGCACCAAAAATTATATAAAATAAGCAATGGTACTTAGTATGCAATAATCCTAACTCTTAAAGAAGTTCTTAAAACCCTAGTTCACCATTTTATGCGCTAGCAATTTTTCTTTTATGTTTTTAGATTTTAATTCTTAAGGTTTTGAATTTTTTTTTTCTAAACTTCAAATTTATTTTTCAAAGTAAAACTTTTTTGAGCTAAAATCTTATTTTTCTTAGTTCTTTGAATGTGGGAGTTATTTTTGAGATAAAATTGTTATTTGTGGAAAATTAAATTTGAAAATATTCCTTTTTCTAATTTTTAAAATATTTAAATTTACCTTTTTAAATTAAATATAAAATTTTCTCAATATTTTAGCCATTATTTTTAAAAAAAAATATTTAAATAATTTTGTCATCTGATGTTGACATTAAATTCTTTAAAAATATTAATTTTAGAAATTCAGATAGCAACTCAATCCTTAAATTTGAATCAATCTTAACCCTTAATTTAAGATTGAGATCGCCATCTTTTCATCTCAGTCACTCATTTGAAATTTTGGTCTTGGCCATCTATCTATGTTTCCCCTCATGTGGATCTTCATTATAAAATAAAGATCATTACCCTCTCTTTGTCAAATGCAAAACCTTAACAGAATTTTCTTTAAAAATAAATATAAGAAATCTCAACGATAACATTCCTGGGAGTCTATGGCGGATCAAGGCGACTCCGTCAACTAAGATGTAAACCCTTAAAATTCTTGTTTTGCGACCACCTGGAAGATCATTCGTTGTGGTAAAAGGGTCCCCTCACCTTAAAAACTGAGGATCCATCCTCTCAACAGATGAAGCCCCAAACTTCCAAGGACTTGTCTGCAACGATTGAACATTACTCTAGGGGCCTGAGTTTGACAAAAGTAAAGAATTCTGTGGTTAATTCACAATTTTACAAAACCAAGAGGGTGAAATCTGTAATTTTACTTAAAGTTCATGATCAAAATGTAATTATTTAAAAAGTTGATGGATTTTTTTTTTCCAATTTTAGAAAATTTTAGAAGTGGATCTATAATTTTTAAAGAAAATAGAATTTGGAATAATTTTTAAAAATTTATGCCTGAAAGGGCATGGTTGGAAGTCAGACAAATCTTTTACTATGTGTTTGGCAATCTCATGGGAAAGGGGGTGAAGGAAAGGAAGGGAAGGGATTAAAAATGGAAGAAAAGGAAAATAAAATTAAAAATCATGTTTGACAACAAAATATGTGATGAAAAAGGGAGAAAAATGAAAAGGAAAGTAAAATAAAAAATCATGTTTGGTTAGACGAGCGAAAGAGATGGAATATAATCAAAAAGTACACAAATTTACTGTTTTATTTTTTTTTACTTTTAATTAAAGTTTTAAAATAGATGGAATAAAAGTAAATTTAGTATTTATAATTTTAAAATGAAATCTCTCTCATCTAAAATCTATCGATTTGTTGAAATTGAAAATTAGGTCTGGAGAGTTTCGTAGAAACTCTCTTTCCCCTCTCTAATTAATTGCTTTACCAAATATAGGTGAATTCTTTAAAATTCCTCTCTTTTTTTTTTCTTTTTCAACCAAAATTTTCTATCCAAACAAACTATTAGAGGTGGGTAAGGATTAAACACCACACTTTTACAAAAGCTCTAGAATCTAATTGATTTTTTTAAAATCTGTGTACCCTGTTTGCTTTTTTTTTTTTTTTTTTTAATTTACATCTGTTAATTGCACTTTTAATCAAATCTTTGTATTTTATTTTTATCAGTTGTCCATTTACTCTTGGAAACTTCAGGAGTTTGGGAAAGCAAGTTGTTGGCAAAATTTAGTAACTCCAAATGGACGGAGATGTAACCGATGGAGGCCCAACGCTAGCGTATCTGAGAGTTCAAAAAAACTCCAAGGCGCATGGATTCGGTCTGAGTTGTGTTGATGGGGAGGTATCTTGGGGGTCCAGATTCCAGATTGATTAGAGAGTTCTTTGTTGTAATAAGATTACTAGTGATGAGAGATGCAGAAGGCCTATGAGATGAGATTTTGGCGTACTGATCTTAGTTTTGGGTGACCAAAAATGGTCTGGTTTTTGTTAATTAAAAACAACATCAGTGTGGCACATTTGTTGTAGAAAATTAGCTTCCTCATTTCCTCCTCCCAAACTAGCACGTCAAGATGACAAACAATACCCCCCCCCCGGGAGGCCCATCATGCAGAGTACAAAAAATTAAATTCAAATTCCAAACCATGCACTTATGAAAAATTATAAAGTAAAATAAATACATATTTTATTCATCACCAAATCTTCTTATTGCAGTTCTCTTTATTCTTTAGGGAAAAAAGGGGTAAATCTAAGACCCTGGAATAATTCTTGGTTACGTGTGCGGGTACCATAGATCGAGCTTTCACTCGGGGTCAAGTTCCCAAGCAGGACCATAACCACTGGGCCCAAAGTTGTACTGTCACTCCGGACTAATTCTTGATGCACGTATTGGAGCAAGATTCTACGCACCTTTCAACCTTCTTTACAGCTGAGAAAACACAGATATATTATATTAGTTTCAAAATTGATAATGTGAGAGAGAGAGAGAGAGAGAGAGAGGCTTTTACCAACCTGGATCTTGTTTGGTACTAATACTGCGGCACGAGGCCAAAGCACAACCAACCTTACAGAAATGATTTGTATCGTCAGTGATATGTTGATGAGGGGGGCCCTTTTTAAGACATTTGAGCAAACAAATTGCAGCACAAGCAATTGGACTCATCCATGGTAAAATTACGCAAGGGGCGATGCAAGTTCCATAGCACAGTGGAAATTCTGTCCATGTTGCAGTTGAATGATCCATAAGCATCCCAAAAATTAGAAGAATCACAACAATCGGCTTCTCCATCTCCTCTCCGTCTTGAACAAACTACGAGTTTAATTTTTTTTCCCCTAAAAATGGTTATAGCAATTCTCGTATATGGTTCACACTCACTTCGGGTTAATATAGGTCTCAAATGTAATAGAATGCCTAAATTGAAACAAGAAAATGCCAAGTTTGGTATACCATTAAAAAATGATGTATAAAGACCCAGTATTTGAGTAGGGAGCCATTAAGCACCCAAGAAGAGAATTTTTCCATTTTTTGGTAAAATCATTTATGTTACGAATGTTGTGCACTTTTTAGTGCAAGCATGTGTGAAAAATTTTTGGCGAGGTTGCACAAATGCTTGCCTTACGAGCGCATTGCCTATTGACAATTTGGGCACCTTGGCCCTATGCTCTCAAGACGACCGGAGGGTGTTGGCAAAAGCAAAGTTCAAAGTATAGGAGATAGGCCATGAAAGAGACCTTTTTGCGAAAAAAAAAAGTTAAAAAAAAAAAATGAACCTTCTCTTCTCTACCAAAACTAGAAAAAAAAAATCAATTCAAAATTTTTCATAGAGGTGTTTAGTTACAAATTTGCAGACATGGCCTAATAAAGAATTATATTATACAACTTTATTGCAAATAAGTGAAATTAATTAGTAAAAACCATTATAGGAAGTTCCCTTTGTTGTTTGATTACTTAACAATTTTTTTTCACAGCAAAACAATTTTAATTTTTAGCAATTAGCCTTTACCACATATAACTCCTAATGTTGTGGATACCATTTACAACTATTAAAACCATTTATGTAGGATCTTAAGTTCCCTAACTAGCTTTATGTTGTTTTTCTCTTATAACCATTGGGTTCATAGCACCAATATTATACAACAAATTTTTATTTAATTCGTTACGACTTATTTCTTGATTTTGTGATATATGATATAGTGGACCAAACTTTCACTTGTATTTATTCAAAACTAATATTGGAATTTATCTTTTTCCTCTCTATTCATAGTTTGCTAAGTAGAAATTTGGCACTCACATGTTCTCAATTTTATGTCAAAACACTAATCACGGCCCGAAATGGCGGTGACACAAGGGTTTTGCTTCCCCTTTGTTCTCATCTTCAAAAGTGATCGTTATGAATTTTGGATCATTAAGACGAGAATTGTGTTTATGATTCGAGATCTTTGGAAGCTTGAGAGAGTGGATATACGATTTCAAACGAGAAAAATAGATTATTTGAACATTGTGTTGAATAAAATACATGATGAATAAAATTATTTTGAACATGACACACAAAAATTGTGGCTTCGACCAAATATTATGAATTGAATTTTAAGGCCAAAAACTTCAACTATTAATAATATAAATTGTGCTGTGGCATATATTTATCGATCTTTATAAAATACATGAATTTGAGCTCCTTTAGCTAAATAATATGTAGAGAGATTATTTAATTTTTGTAATTTGAAGGGATATAAAATCTCTTTTATGGAAGAGGGTTAGGAAGACACAAAACAAGACTTTAGAATTTGTTGAGTCAACAGAGGTAGAGTTGTGAAAGAAATTCATTAGGTGTAAGGACATTATATTTTAGACATAGTTGCAATTGCACACTTATGTATCAAACGTTAAGTACTACATAAAAAAGTGTTAAGCACTACATAGAAAAGGGGAAAAACAATTTGGCAACCCTCATAACCACATGCTCGTATATGTTAAAGGGCAACATTAAGAAGAAAGGTACACTAAACATTTTCGCCATGAATTCTATTTGGTTAAGCATCCTGATTTTCCTATGAGTTTATTAATCATTTTTTTAAGTAACGGGTTTAATCGATCTTTCTTTTAAGTAATGAGTTTATTGATCTTTTTTAAGAAGCAATTGATTTAAGAGTTCAATTCATGATCATTTTTCCTAAAATCTTATAGGATTCATTTTGAGTAAAAAGATCGTGTTCAGCACGTGTAGACCCGATAAATCTCAATGCAGCTTACGCAGGGTAGATCAAATATTACGGTCATGAATCAAAGAACAAAATAAACGAGATTATTATTTGATTAAACGTATGTGCTTTTCCTATGAATCTGATCGGTAATGAATGATAAAAGATTGTTTCTCCAAGTGGTTTGTACATCAATTTGAAATTAAGATAAGACCTAAATATGTATGAAACCGAGAAAGGAAAGCCAATTGCGTGCATATATCTTTTTAAGTTATGAGTTTATTAATCTTTCTTACCAAACAAACAACTAGGAGTTCAATTCACGATCTTTTTTTCCCAAGATCTTATAGCATTCTTTTTGAGTGAAAAGATTACATTTAGCAATTTGTAGCTATGATTAATCTCAATGATCTTATCTGCATTAGACTAAACATTTCCCTCATTGATCATTTGACATTGAAGAATAAATTGAATCAGATTTTTATTTGGTTAAACGTTTCTCCACATGGTTGTATACTATTTCGAAATTAAGACACAGCCTAATGTATGAAGCCAAGAAATAAAAGCCAAGCATGTGCATGATTATATTTTTTATAAATAATGAGATTATTAATCTTTGTTACCATGATTTTAGTGTTTAATTCACGATCATTTCTCCTAAAATCTTATCGCGTTCATTTTGAGTAAAAAGATCGCATTAAGAACCACGAAGTCCTAACAAAACTCAATGCATCTTATGCGTGATACGCGGAACGTTTCCTACGTATCGAGCCAATAATGAATGAAAAAAGTTATTTCTTCGCGTGGATATATATGAGTCTGAAATTAAGATAAGACCAAATGTATGAAACCCAAAAAATGATAACCAACCGTGTGCATGAACTTACCATGTGCATGAATTTTACAAAGTAATGAGTTTTATAGTCTTTGTGTTCAATTCACCATCTTTTCTCCTTCTCATTTTGAGTAAAAAGATTGTATTTATCACCTCAGAGCCCCTATAAATCTCAATGCATCCTATGCAAGCTTATTCGAAAAATACTTTTAATTAGGATGTAGTATCTTGTGCTTCACTAGAGAGCCATTTCTCTACTTTTTGCTTCTATGTCACTGAAAAAAATGAAGAAAAACATGGGAAGGTAATGAAATCTAATGGAAAAATGGCGAAAGTGAGCAATGGAGTAAGACTTTTTCTCAATAGCCTTCATAAACCAATTAGCATGGCACTTTGAAAAAGGACCTTGCAAGCTAGTTTCTTTCGCCATTTTTTCCATTGGAATTCAATGCTTTCCTGTAAGGACCATGATCAGGAAAATCTAGTGGAAGAGCAGAGAATCAGAGACTTCACGCACTTCTGCATGCGCATGCCCCTATGATTGGGAGTGCGTCTGGGTGCGCATGCGTGCAGACCAAGTGCTTGCATGTGCATACTGCTCTCTCCATTCCCACATAGTAATACATTTTTTTTTCTCTCTCTCTATCTCTCCTTTGTTTTTTTTTTTTTGGTTCTTTGCCTCATTCTCTTGGTTTCTTCTTTCTCCCCTCCATTCTCGGTCTTGGATGTATCTCTCCCCCTCTCATCCAATTCACAATTTATCCTCACCCTCTCTACAACTTTGTGATCTCTGTCTCTCCGGCTCTCCCTTTCATTCTCATTTAAGGCCCCAACAAGAAATCCTCCAGGCTTCCTCACTGTCAATCAAGAAAAAGCTGGACTCGCTTCTTTTTTCGGCATTAGGTGAGTACTTTTATGGATTTTATTGTGATGTTGAGTTGAGATGAGGTTGGAACCGATAATGTTTTTTTTTTTTTAATTAGGCTAAAAACACAAATTTAATTTTTTACAATTTAATTTATTGTTTTATTTTGAAAAGCAAAATATTTTTAATCTCTTCAAATATGGTTATGCTTTTACCCTTTATACTTGTACCCCTTCAAGTAATATTTAGGTCCCTTTTACCCTATACTAGAGATGGTCACAATCCAGAACGACGCAGTTCTTGAATGGAAATGAAAACCATGTTTGGTATTTAAGGAGACAGTCTAATCATCACAACCTCATTTTCAATATGATAATTTCGAGTTCAAATTTCACTGTAACCCAACAAAAAAAAAAAGAAAACCGTGTCTGTAAATTCCTATGTCTAAAAGTTCTAGTTTTCATTCCTCACTTTGAAGAACCACGAAATGCCGGTTTAGACCGGTGGTATTAAAAAGAGTTATAATGTTAGAAACAAAATATTAAAATTATCTAATTAAATAAAAAGTAGGTTGTATAATATTTTAAACATCCCAATCTACCATGTTAGCTAACAGAAATAAATCTTCAAACAAGATTATGTAATATTTATAAAAATTACAAAAAAAAAAAGAAACATAGGTTTTCAGGTACGTCCACTACACTCTATTCATATTTAATGACTACTTTGGAGATTGATGAAGTAGACAAAGAAAATTTTGATATTTTGCATCGGTGAAAATATCAAATATAACAACTTTGAATCATATCATTTTAATTGTTTCGATGAGTACAGTTGTGATAGATCAATCATTTTGTGCTGATGGTTTAATTCTTTGAGTCCGAAGAAGCAATCTGATCCACTAATTCAGAGAAGAGGATTACGATTGAACCATTGAAGAAAGGGAATTAAAGAAGTAAACAAATTTTGTATGTATGTTTTGATTTCCCTACACCTCTTGAATATATGTAGGCGGCCTAATTAATTTTTTAGAAAAAAATGAATTCAAATCCTTTCTTCCTTTTTTATTTTTATTATTTATTTTATTTTATTTTGATAAAATATTTTTATTATTTATTTTTTTTTGGATTCGAGAATTGAATATCAACGGTTTTGGAATCGACGATTTTAAAAGTGAAATCATGGTTTTGTAGCACTCCTCTCATCCACCGGCAGATCTAGGACCCAAAGGGTAATGGGGACAAATGGGAATAGATGTCAAGAATAAAAATATAAATAGTTTAATTTGATACATTTGATATATATATAAAATAATTGATTATTTTGGTTTGGGGTGCGGACAATTGCTCACCCCACTGTCCGTGTGGCTTCGTCACTACTCTCATCCTCACTTCACAGTGCTAGGAGCATACTCGGGCTGTGACCATCCCTTCGAACAATAGAAGTAGAATCGAAAAACGATGTCTTTCATGAACAGTTCAAACAATAAAATTTATCTATTTTTTTATTTTTTTATCAATTCAATTTTATTTGATAACGTTTATTTTTTAAGAAAATAAAATAAAATGAACCGACCACGGAACAAGTCAATTAACTCCATCACGTGGTCTTTTAAGACGCAGCGTTTTCTAAACTTACTCTCTCGATCGGTTTCTTGCTACGTAGCGTTTATCATGCCCCAGTTAAGGCGCGATGCAAGCTGTTTGTGTCTTCTCTGCTCTGGTTTTCTTGTACTTGTTTGCCCTTCAAATTCAAAATTCGAAGAACCCCTCTCTCTCTCTCTCTCTCTCTCTCTCTCTCTCTCTCTCTCTGAGTTGGTCAGAAGCAAACACTTAAAAGTCTCTCAATCAGGTACATACTCAACCTTTTGTATCCTGGATTCAATATAATTATGCAGGCCCATTTTTCGTTTGTTACATTTTAGGGTTTTTATTCACTTTGCTGCCCATTCATGCTGCCTGTGTGAGAATTTTGGGTTATTGAGGTCTAACAGTGGAATTTTACTTTATTGCCAATTTGCCCTCGTGCTGAACTAGGCGTAAAGGAGTATAATTGGAGTCATTTGGTTTTCGTAGATTGTGGTGAGAAATGCTGTTTATAGAATTTGAAATGTTCAATTGAGCCTTACGTTGCAAAATTGTGTGATTGACTCGTGTTTAGGTGCACTTCATGTGAATTCCACTAGTTCTGCTCATTTTGATCTGTTAACATCTGTTTATTTTCGAGGTTGCTTTTGGCAACTTGGATTTGGATTTTCATTTAGATTTCAAATGCATTGATATTTTTGATATATTATATCATAACATTGAGATTTCAAATTTTTATAATCCAATTACATAAGTATTTTAAAATAATTATAATTTAAGACTAAGAAACCCGCTAATGTTGAACCTTAGAGAGAGAGATCAATGTGGTTGAACTTTTTTAGAGATAGAAAGAAAGAGAAAGATCTAGAGTGAGACTGCGAGAGAGTGAGATAAAAATTAGATTATTTTGTATAGATAGAGAGAGAGAGTTTGAAAAGTTGAATATTGCTAAAGAGAAAGAATTGAAAAATAGAATATTTTCTAGAATTATAATTTCAGTTGTAGTCTTGCAAGATCATAGAAGAACTCTTGACTTTTCATCGTTGCAGCAGACAATTAACAAAGATAGAGAGCTGTTGGTGGGGATTGTGGGAGAGGCCAGGGTGTGTCGCCTCTAATCATGTTAGTTTACGTTTTTTAATGAGAAGAATAAGGGGAAGGAAGGGGCATTTTTCAACACTCAAAATAAGTTGTGATTTCTAATTTGGAAGGGATAGCAGGGCACATGATGGGACCTTTATAAAATTTTCATTTTCTTTTCAATTTTAGTTTGTTCCCTTCTCATTCAACTTCAGAAATACGAGGGTACCCCTCCTGTTCCCCTAACACATTCAAACAAGAGGGTAGATCCTCTCCCTTCCATTGGGTGTAAGTCCTGATTCCCAAGGCATTATTATAAATTTGAGAGGTTCCTAGATTTGCTCAAAGTGATAATAGTTTGGTTTGGTTACAAAGTGACCAAAGTAAATCTTACATTTAGAAATGATTTTCAAATCCAACCTTTCGATGGCTAACTTGTGCTTAAATAGCTTCCATCCACCCTTATCCATACCCTATTCTTGTGATCCAGTTGTCATATGAATGGCCATCATAATTATCAATATATTGCATTGAAGCACTTCAATTCACAGAGTTTCCTTTATAATCTTAGGAACATAGGTGTAGTAATGATTCATTTGATAAGCATGGTTCTACAATATCAGTGTTTGTTGTTTTCTATGATCACAATTATTTGATAATTTAGAGAAGCTCGTGTCATGTCTCAATTGTTTGCTACCTGATACACAAATTTTCATCTTGTTCTTCTTTTTCTGTCTTGACAATATGCATATATTTGTTACCTCAGAACCTGGCCTTGCTTTAGTGCCTAAAGCACCACTACTCTACATTGCCCCTTCTCTGTTGGCACATTTATTAGTTGTTATGATGCATTCATTGAACATTGTAGCCTATTTCCCCACATCTTATCTCACCCAATTACACCTTTTCCTTTGTGCCATTTATGCTATTTTTGTATATTATTCTTTCCAAATTTTGTCAAAACCAATTTAACTGCCTCATATTAATTGTACAAGTCTAATGTGATGAGAGGTGAAAATGAGCATTGGTCACACTGCAGGATTCTAGGGTTGAATTAATTTTAAGTCTATTCTTCGTTGTAGTCCATGGAGAAACCCATTTTAACATTTCCTTCAAGAGCTTACTGAATGAGTTTGTTTAAAAGCTAAAGCTTTCGTTTCTACTGTACAAGGTTATTGGAAATTTGATTCAGCACTTGCAAAGATGTCAAGAGAAGAAAATATTAAAAAAAAAAGGGGAGGGGAATCACCTGGTTGGAGACAAATATGCAATTAGCTTTTGGAAGAATTTGTATAAATTTGATCTTAATGATGTCAACTTTGAAATATATATCAGGTTTACTTCAAATATCTAGCAGCAGCATGAAGCTATGCCCCAAGAGAATGTTTTCTTGGAAATGAGAGTTGGATAAATCGGAGAAAATTCATCGAAGATGAGCTTGATGAATATGAGTACAAAATGATCTTAATACTGTATGGAAATACAGAAGCCCTTGCAATATTAAATAAGCACTTTTGGGTGAATAACTAGGAAGTAATATTAGTGTGGATCCAAGTTACATCTAAGTTGCAACATGTTGTAATGTAGGAAGCATGGGTACTTATCAAATGCATCTACGGACTTCATGATGTCTATCCTTTTTCTAAAAAATGCATTTCAAATAGTTTATTTGATTCACCAATAACCCACATAATTCTAAAAGTTCATTAATGATACAATATAAGTCATGTCTAATTGTTATGTCTTACACTTTTGAAATAATTGAGTTGCTAATTTGCTTAACAAAAATCATTTATAAAACTATAAAAAGAAAAATATCGATATGATAGAAAAATTTTATCATTGTGACCAATATCCATATATCCGCATTGTGGTCTGTTTGCATCATTGTGACAAATATCGTTACCTTAAAGCCACCAAAACTTTGCCCTGTCATATCCTATTTGCAGTATCTGTTTTGTGTCCGTTTGCATGTTGTATCCATTTTCATGTTTCATAGGTAGCAGCCATAACATGGGCCCTTTGAGGCTGACCTTTGAATCTATCATGGTGTTTGTGGATGTATGTAGACAATCAGTGGTTTGAATATTAAAACCTACAGGAGATACTAAGTCATGTTGCATTTGGAAAGTCCCCATCCCATATTGAGTATTTTGGGAAATCTAGCTCGAATCCAAATTACAACTTTTTGTGAGGTGAATTTCTGGGTTTCTAGATAGAGTAATCTAATCACCTTTGGTGATTTCTATAGACTTGTAGGTGTGACAAAAACAACGTAGACATGCTTGTCTCCTCGGTGTCAAAAAGTTTCAAGAACAACGAAATGCAATTGTTTCACATGTCAATTGATTGTAAGACTGACCGCATGAATTCCTTTTCAGAGATTTTCTCATTCTATAGATGATAATCCTTTTCTTTTGTCTTTGGAAAATGATTTCTTATTATAGCTTGTAAATTCTGTTTTGTTTTTCTGCAGATCAATTACATGTCTTAAAACACAAAAATGATAATGATTTTATTAACCGGCTGATTGGAACACAATATGTGAACCCTTTAAATTTCTTTCCTCTATGTAAATTTGAGGCTTTAGCTGACTCCAACTAGTTAGGAAAATAAGTCTTAGTTGAGTTTAGATGCATGAACACCCTATCTTAGTTGCAATATTTTTACATTTTCTTCTGCAGTTCAAGATCAAGTAATTCCCGCAATTCTCCTCCTGCGGATCAAGATCAAGTAATTCCCACAATTCTCCTAAGCTTGCTCTTTTAGGCTGAAAAGCTAGTTTCTGCTTTTAATTCATGAAAGGCCTTTGGGTATAAAATTTATAAGGATATATTTTAATGTGTTTTTGATGTTTTCATCTATGCTGGCTGAGTTCTGTTTCCAATGGTTTTAACTATTTCTTTTTAACTCTAACTGAAAATTTGGGAAAGAAAAAAGTAAAAATATGTGGCTCATGGATACTCTGACACTGGTTTAGCCAAAATTTCATGATACATAAGTCAAAATTGAAAGTGGTGTCACTTTGTTACCTTAGATTTCCTGAAACTGAACATGATTGCCTTTGATTTTGATAGGTGAAAAAAGCATCAAGAGCTCCTAGTACATGGTATGGGTACCTCTTTGCTATTCTGAGGTGCAAATGTTCCAAAAAGGTAAATGCATTATATCTAAGCCTCTTTTAATTTTCAGCCACGCCCTCCTGCAACATAAGTTGAAACAATGCTAGAATCTTGGTATTCTCATTCAATTATCTCAAATTGTGGCTCACATCATAGTGCCTGCCTTTTCAGGTAACCGCCTATCTCCAAACAAAAACTGAACATATACCAAACCATTAGTTCCTTCTGATGGAGCCACAACATCCATATTTCAGAGCACATGGACTGGTTAGTTGCAAACTGAAGCAACTCTGCTGTGTCCTAAGTTCCAAATTTAATAGCCATCTGTACATACTATTCATGTGAACAACTACGATTCTGAATATGCATGTTCTCTTCACATTAGTGGACTATAAGGGGAGGTATGTTAGGTAGACCCAAAATCTAAAAACAATTTGGCTGGAGCAAGCTCAACATGAAATTATTTGTCAAGAATATCTGACCAATCCATTGAAAGTACCCACGATTGTAGTATTGTGGGTGTAGTTATTTAACTGAAGTTCCAACAGATCCCTCCATTTTTGGAACAATCAAGTAGATCTGATTTGTGGTGGTTAAGTACACGATTGTTGTTTAGGTATATGAATCAGACTTGAAAGAAAATTTGGTTCATTAACAATCACAAATTGAGAATGCAGTGGGGTTTCTTCCTAAGTGAGCTAAGGCTATGTTTGGTTGTTGGAAGTTGGGTAATATTATAGAGAGACATGGTATGAGAAAGTAAGCAAAGACCGGAGAAGTGTACAAAAGAGTGTTGTCAACCTAATATTGGGTGGAGTAGGCATAAGGTCGTTTTCTTTAACATTGATAGGTTTCACTTTCACATCGCAAACTGTTACCCAAGAAGTTAGACTGATGAAATAAAGCTGAACAGAAAAAAAAATTAGGAAAGGGAAATTCCCATTTGCCCACTGCCACTAGTAACACCAGTCAGAGTATCATCAATTTACCCTTACCTCACCCTGCATTGAGAGAGAGAGAGAGAGAGACAGAGAGAGAGAGAACTAAAAGCTCATCAACCTTTTTTTTTTTTTAAAAGGTAGATTTTATGGAGTGGATAAATATTAGGTGTACCATAAGGTGCGAAAGTTCTTGTGGTTGTCTTGGCACTCAGAAGTAATCTTTTACGGACTAATTTTTCTTAGAGAAGCACTAGAGGGACAATGCTTTGGCACTTTGCACGAAAGTCCATCTTGAATGACCAAAGCTTATGGGTCTTTTTTTACATAATTGTACAAGATGGTTTCGGAAACAAGATGAGATGTCTTAGCCAGGGTTATCCACTTGAAAAGACACAAATAGAGAGAGAGAGAGAGAGAGAGAGAGAGAGAGGTGATTCAGTTAGCCCTACTATGGATGATGCAATCCCTTTTCTTTCAACCTTCTTACTCCATACCTCCCACTTGTCATGCTTATCCTAGTTTTATATATTTTTTCTATCCACGGATAAGTCAGCTCACCAAATATTTCTCACTGATTAGCATGAGTTGCCTATATTTTATTTTAGAAGAATTATTTCCAATATATAACTTCAAGTAATGTTTATGATTCGGATTGAAATAGTCACACTGACTTTGATGAGCAATGACTCCTACTCCACTCCACCCCCTTTCCCTTTAGCTTTTGTTTTGTATGGCATTTTATTTTTCAGATTATTTTTCGGTCTCTGTTTGTATTGAGGACTAATTGTCAGGAGGTTATGAGAAAGACCTTGGAGGAATATTATCTCATCCATTTATTTGTAAATGGAGATCAAGCTCTTGTATACCCTTAAACTTGTAATTCAATCTAAAAATGGTCATGAATGTTGTATGGGCTAGCAGTGACACATTGCAATTGATAAGATCTTTTATTCGATTGCTTATACGATCATTTGATCAATCTTAATGTGTTACCTAAAATATATATATATACACACACATGAAGTTTACCAAAAATAAAATAAAATACACACACATGAAAATACTCTCTCTCTCTCTCTCTCCACGTTTTTGCACATCAAATGATGCATTTAGTGGTATGGAAATCAAGGGAATCAGCACAATTGTGTAGCCCCCATGGAGACAAGCCACTCTTTATGTTCTGATGGGGAAATGATATAATTAATTGGTTATAGTCCTAGTTTTAATCGCTCTTATGCGATATTTGCGCAGCCTACCACACATTCATAACACAGTATGGTTGACTATTAATTTGTAAAAGAGTATAATTTGGAGTATTATACACTTTTTGTGCCTTGGTTTATTTTGTATGATTTTGTGGTTGCTTAGTTGCAACAAACATGTTATCTTGAGTGGCTCAGAAGCTACTAAACCTCTCTCTCTCTCTCTCTCTCTCACATAGATCACTATAATGGCAAATGGAACATGGAAAAAGTCGTTACATTCACTGGCACACTTGCTCACACTAGCCTACCTATCTATTTCCAAACTTGCCCTCGTTGTCTCCACACCTTTCTTTTATGAAATAAATTAGTATTTTTGTCTCTGATTCATAGACGGATTTGTCGACAACAAGAAGATTTGTTCATGAGAGAGAGAGAGAAATCCATGGTGAAGTGATTCTTTGCTTCCACAAAGCCCACTTAGTTATGCTGGTTTTTGGACTTTACGTGCCCAACACAACCCACCAAGTATAATTCTTCACGCCAAGAACTTTGCACTATCTCCCTAACTCAAAATTTGTTCATTTCATTGACTTGTAGCCCTATCATATGCCACTAACATGAAACAAACTTTCTATATTCCATTTTCCAAATGCTCAATAATGAACATGAAAGTTGAGGGTTGGAATTTATCTTTTATTTTTTATTTTTTTTAAAAAAAGGATGGTGAATGCTTCATATTCATGTGCAAAGAATATTAACTTTTATGGGCTCAATTTAACATGGTTAATTTTATTTGGATCGAAAAAGAAAATATAAATTTAACATGGTCCAATTTTCCAAGTGAAAACGTTATAAATTTTATTGAATGTGCTGTTCCTCGTGCAAAATTTGAATCAGATGAATTATGTTGAAGAGGTTGAGCCCATGTATTTGATTTATTTCACACGCTTGTGTAGTTTTGTCGGTTCATACTCAAATAGTAGTCGAGATTCTACAATTTTTTTCTTAAACCTTTATATAATAAGTTCATGTCCCTAACGAGATAATCTAATGGTCATAGTTTCTTTCTTTCAACCATATGATTTGGGATTCAAATTTCGGGTAACCAAAGAAGAAAATATAATAGGTTCGTGATTTTTGAGTTGTATTGCGTTCATATATTTTGATTAGTAACATGCTTTAATTTAGTAGGATTACCTTTTCAATATTTAAAATAATTGTAGAAAGAAAGCTTTACAAGTTTGGAAATTTAGTGAAAATACCTCCCAAAAAGGAAGCAAAATGAAAAGGAAGCAGCATAATGAGAAAGGTTCAACTAGGGTAAGGGCAATGTGGGGTGCATTATGACTACTCCAGTCCTAAGCTACTAAATATGGATGCTTGGTTAGCTCATCAATCATGATCAACAAAAATTAACATTTAATTAATTATTTTTTTTTTGGCCCCCTAGATTTGGTCTACCACTCGGTTTTCAAAACTTCGCTTCGACTAATCAGGATTGAGCCGTTGAAGTCCCTCGAGGGGTAGAGTTCTCCCTAGCATTTAATTAATTATTAAGAGCGTACTGAAACATGCTTGCAGTGAGGAAGTGAAGCATCTGTTGAGCTTCATACTAATTGAATATTGTTCACAAGAAACACAAATTTTGGTTAAAAATAGAGCTGTCCTTGTTTAGTCTGTCATGCTTATTAAGCTATATAATGCCAACTTGCAACAGTGGGAAGTGCTGAGCTTGACTTTTATTCTCTCTCTCTCTCTCTCTCTCTCTCAATGGGCAAGCTGGTTAACTTGAATTACAGTGATGGCATGGTTGGTAAAATCTCTTTTGCATATCATGCCATTGTTAATCCTTTTTTTTTTTTTTTTTTTTTACTTTTAACTCAATTTAGAAAGTAGAAAAATAGTTTTTAATGCCAGGAAAATTGTACAACTGCTTGGTAGGCAAAAAGTCTACTTTCCAATTACAGGTTTGTTTAGTTGACCTAAGTCTTGTTGCCCTAATTAATCACAAGTTGCTAATCTTATTTACTCTCTCTCTCTCTCTCTCTCTCTCTCTCTCTCTCTCTCTCTCTCTCTCTGTGTGGAGGTGCAGTACAAGTGGTGCAATGTCTTTGGATGCATCCAATCATAAGAATCCAAACGATTGGTTTGAGTTTAGTTTAATCAAATGAATAATCAGACCACCTAGGGGGGCATGCACGATATGTTGAGAGTAAATGGTCCATATGGCAGAAGAGATGATACACATATTGGATGAATAGTTGGGTCAACAGCACATGATCTCATTGATTAGATAACTAATACTGTACTAACTTATGCATTGTATTGGAATCCCTGGGATTCTCTCTCTCTCTCTCTCTCTCTGCCCGCCGGGGTGGGTGGGTATTTCCATAGCCATGTAGGAGGCGCGTCTGAAATTTGGGACATAGTTTTTGGTGGAGGGCTAGTTGGCAAAACCAAAGTTTGGAATTTTCCTTTTTGCTTTGCACTAGCTAGGCAACACAAGCTTGATTAACATAATAAAAACTCTAACATCTTGTATTGCCTATGAATTCCAAAAGGTAAGAATCTTGTTCCTATCTTTTAGGGGCACAGTTTAAGCTCAAATCTACCTAATGTTGTTGATAAACTTTGGAATCATGCTCTATTGAGAGAAGATTTATTAATCCTTTAAGCAAAATAAGAATATAGATCAATGACATGATCTGTTGTATCACATTTTCACCAAAATTAGTGAAACTTAGAGAATTTTTGTGGAAATTACTCTTCTTACATTCCCCCCTCATTGTTATGTTGTAGCAATTCTTGATCAGATCTTGCATCAACATCAAAAATCAATATAACAAGAGATGGATAAGTTTCTCTTTAATTCCAATCATCTTGACACCTAGATTGTACAGAAATAGAAACGAAAAAAAGTAGACAAGTACAAAATGATACGAAAAAAATAACATTTTATAAGAATACAATAAATGAAAATGTAGACAAACATATACATTTAAAAATTATAAGAATTTTTATACATATAAAAATTGATTGTCGCCTATTTTTTTCCTGTCAAAACAGAACCATCTAGGTAATAATTAAGAATTATTATTTGCATTGCACTACCTAATCGTTTAATCGAAACATAAGGTGTGTTGGAACCTTAATTCGAGGAGATAATGGAGGAAACAAATCAAGAGCAAAACAAAATCTAAGGCTAAGCAAGGCGAAGACCCTATTCACCATTAATAGTTTTTTTTTTTAATTATTGAGATTTAAATTCATAATTATTTAATTAAAAAAAATTATAATTATTAGAATATTTCCAAAAACATTCACCATTAATAATAAATTGTAGGTGATCGGTCAATTTGAACATTAAAAAAATTGAATTGGGGTGCCAGAAGTACATACACTTAATGCCACTTAAATTCGTAGCAAACACACATTGTGACAACAAATTTGTGTGTGTAAGAGAGAGACAGAGAGGCTCTCTCTCTCTCTCTCATTTAAATTCGTAGCTAACACACATTGTGACCACAAATTCGTGTGTAACAGCTTTTTGGATAGAAAATTTTGAAGAAAAAAAAAATTATGAAGAAAAATTGTGATTTTTTTTTCAATAATTTTAATATAAAAGAAAATAAGAGATTTAGAGAAATTTTAATTTAAATTTTTTTAAAAAAATGAAAATAAATAAAAAAAATTAGAGTTAAAATATTTTTATATTTTAAAAATATCTATTAAAAACTAAAAATAAAAATTTTTATTTTTAATTAATTCTTTTTTTTAATAAAACTATCAAACATAATCAAGAGAAAATTATTTTTTTTTCTCCTAACTTTTTTTTTTTTTCAGAACTCCTAGATATCGTACCTTTTCTTCAACAAGACGTGAGCTGAGTGAGTGAACTCTGGAGAAAAATAATAATAAAACAAAATCTCTCTAGCACAACTGTCACGCGCCTAAACTTCAACAAAAACAAGCGAAGTTATTTGTGGGGAGAAAATTAATTATAAATAAAATTACTCTAGAAAAATTCTGTGCGTAAATTAAAAACCTTTCCCATGTAATTACAAAAGTTAAAACCTATTCGAATAGGACTCAAAATCGAAACCTTTATAATATACGACTTGTTTCAAATTATATAAACAATTATCTGAATTAAAATTTTTAATAAACTATTTAATTTATAGAGTAATTTGATAAATATAATAATAATTATTAATTTTTAAGATTATATATATCGAGAATCAATAAATTACTTAATTTGACTTATGAATTTATTATGTTTAAGGATGATGATTAAGGTATTATGACATGATATATGTATTTTCAAGGTAACAATTTTTTAGGCTTTCAACTTGTTCAGACAAGGCTATTTTGAAACGGAACAAACAAGTTTCTTCGATTAACCCATAAAAGGGAATGTGATTAATGTTACGTAAGTGTAACGATAAAATATTAAAGATTTTTAATTAAAATTTTAAATTTAAATGTTAAGAATGAAAAAATAACTATTAAGAGAGTCAATCTTAATTGAGTCTTATAATAATCGAATCAAATTAATCGGGTAATTCAGATATCATACATGAAAAAAAAAAATCATAAAAAAAAAACACTAAAGAGAATGTGAATCCTACGACCCATGTAGGAGTGTGGGGATCGGAGAGTAGCACATGAAAGTAACCTGCAACGGATGCCTTTTGTGGTCTCTTGTTCGGCTGTTTTTTTATTTTTAAATTTATTTATTTTAAGGTTTCAAAAAAGGTTTTTTTTTTTTTTGGGTGGAGGTTTCAGAAAAGTATTTTGCTAGTTATTTTTGTACGTAATAATGATGCTGTTTTGGGTTTATGAAGAGAGATGTGGGGGAAGTGCGTTGGCAAAGTGGGAGAAAGAGAGTGTGAAACGGACTTTACGTTTAACAACCTCCAACTGTTTAACCATCTCTCTCTCTCTCTCTCTCTCTCTCTCTCTCTCTCTCTAATTTTGCATATTTTCAGTTACAATTGTCTGTTTCTCTTCTGTGTACAACACTCACTCTCTCTCTCTCATTAGATTTCCATCCTAATTATAAACTTCCAAAGCATTGGAACTCAAGAAAATAGATTGGACGGACTGTGATCTATTTACACAGTTACTATCCTCTCCTTGAGGTTGTCTTTTGACTCCTAAACCTCTCACATTTACTCTCTCTCTCTCTCTCTCTCTCTCACCCTATATATTACACCCACTCTCTCCCTCCCACTACCTCTCCAATCCTCTCTCTCTCTCGCTCTCTCTCGCTCTTCCTCTATAGTTTTCTTGTGGTGAGATCAAAGGGTGGTGGTGGAAGAAAGAGAAAAAGATATGGAAGTGCAGGAGGAATCGGCGATGGGGCCTAAAGAGCTCACCCCCATCATCAAAGGGAAAAGGACCAAGCGTTTAAGGCCTCAATCTCCAATTCCGTTTGCCATCACCGCGAATTCTTCAAGCGGAGGAGACAAAGGAGAAAATAGCAGTAATTACAACAACATCAACACTGACGAGGAGAATATCGTCTCATCTCCAACTAGTTCCGCTGAGTTATTCCACGATAGCACGGAGGAAGAAGAAGACATGGCAAATTGCCTGATCCTTCTAGCTCAAGGCCAATCGAGGTTCCACCAAGAGACAAAGCAAAATCAAGAAGGCGGTAATGGAGGGTACAAATTTAATAGCAAAAGATACCTCGAGACAACCACAGCCACAGGCACAACCAAGGTGGGATACTACGTTTATGAATGCAAAACATGTAACAGAACATTCCCTTCTTTTCAAGCACTAGGAGGCCATAGAGCAAGTCACAAAAAGCTTAAGGTCTCTACGGCCTCTGCCATGGAAGACAGAAGGAACCTAGTACTATCCTCAGAGGAAGACGAAGATGGTCAATTCTTCAAGAACCAAACCAAGACTCCTGTTTTGACTCTGGAGCTAAATACTAGAGGATTGTCCAACATAACCAACAAAGTCAAGATTCATGAGTGCTCAATTTGTGGCTCTCAGTTTACTTCAGGACAAGCCTTGGGAGGCCACATGAGGCGACATCGTTCGCCGTTGAGTAACAACACAACCTTGGCTTTAATTCCAATGGCTTTAGAGTGTGATGAAGAGGCTAAAAGATCACCATCATCATCATCTCCACAAAGAAACAATGGTTTTTCATTGGATCTCAACCTTCCAGCTCCTGAAGAGGAATCTAAATTCGGCTTTGCTTCCAAGCAACAGCAAAAACAACAGCCACAAGAATCACCTCTCGTCTTCTCCGCCGCACCCACTTTGGTGGATTGTCACTACTAAAAGAGGTTTTTGAAGTTTCATTTTTATTATTATTTTTATTATTTTACTTTTTTGAGAGATCAAAGTACAGAGCTGATTTAATGTGAATTAAATATACCATTCATTCATCATTCTTTTTTCATCTTTGATTTGTTATGTTTTACACATTTTGGATTCTTTCCATTCTTTCTCATATCGATGAACCTGGGAAAAAAGAAAAAGGAGAACTTGTTATTTGGGAATTAAATTCTTTGATTAAAGTCCTTTGTTTCATGAAAAGTGCATGATGGGCATCATTTTTCTTCTTCTTCTTTTTAGTGGGTTTTTCTTCTTTTCCACTGGCAAGGAATGTGCAATTTGTTAGAGAGAGAGAGAGAAAGAGAGTAGGTTTCTTGTAAATGAAACAATGAAGCCAACAATGAAACCTAAACCTTGACTTGTGGTTGAGATAGTGGAGGTGACAAATCCAAGCGAACCCCCGTTCTCTCTGTCTCTCTCTCTATGTCTCTCTCTCTCTCTCTCTCTCTCTCTCTCTCTCTCTCTCTCTCTCTCTCTCTCTCACTAATAGGCAACAGCACTGCCCCTATGAATTCCACCGCAGGTCCTTTTCTTCATCTAACAACAAAAGACCTTTTGCGTATGTTCCTCAGTTTTGTGTAAATTGTTAGAAGAATTCCTTTTTTTTTCCGCAATTTTTGCTATAATCTGCTTTGATAGTTGAATTTAAGATGTTAATTAATTACTGAAAATTAATATTTTTCGTACTATAAGTGCCAACTCAATAACAAAATCTATCATAATAATTTTTGCAATGAAAAAAAAAATATTTCATCTTTAGTTATAGGGCCAACTCAAAAACCCACAATCAAAATATCAACAAAATCATTTTTTTTTCCCTCATGACCGACCAGCCTCAAAGTGCTATAATGGACTCACTGAATCTTCTGATGCCCTTTGAGTTAAGTCTCAGTAATAATTCACAACAAAAGGTACCCCAAAGAAAATGTGAAAGAAAAAAAAATAATGATAATGCAATGAATAAGATCAAATGTGGACCCTTCTGGTGTGTAGTCATGAAACTTATATTGATCTTCAGAGATCTGTGAAAAGCTGAAGTGAAATTGAAGAGTAGTGTAAATTTTGCATACATGAAAAATTAGTGGTTGGCAGGCATTGACTATGGCTCTTCTCTTGTTGTTTCCACCATTTTAATTTAATTTTTACATTAATCTTCCACTGTCAGGTTAGTGTTATGTGTCGGCACAGAGAGCTGAGAACTCTCATTCAATTGGGCTCAGTTACTACTTTAAATGTGCTCAAAAAATTAGGCTTGATTGGTCTTCGATATCCATCCCCATAGAGGGGAGGGAGGGAGGGAGAGAGAGAAGATTATCAAAGCAATTTGATTCCTTGAACACATTCTTTGTACTGAAATGCATGTTTGAAATTGATGAGTAAAAAGTCATTAATATAAATAACCTAATATTTTGTTTATTTGCTAGTAGTAAAAAAATGTACAATAAGTCAACTATGTTAGGTGCTAAAGGATGATCATATGATCAGCATTAATAGCATTGCTAACACTCCTCATGATCACACTTTAATTATCTTCACTAAATATTTGGTAACAGACTACAGCTTCTGCATCAATGATTCTTCATTTTTTTTTTCTTTTGTTTTTGGGGCCTCTGAGGGCAACTATTTAGCTAATTTTGGTTTCTCTACTTACAAACTGACTTTTAAACTGAAGAAACACCTCATATATTTTTTGAAACCTCTTGTGCTTTGCCTTGAGACTAATTAAATATCGTCAATAGGTTATAACTCAACGGGTATCATCCCCTAGGGGATGATTTTGATCCAAAGTTAAATATCAACAAAAAAAAGAGTTCATAAGGGTTATAGAAAGGCCTTTCTATTAAGGATTTCGAGTTCAAACCACAAAAAAAAAAAAGAGAATAATTAAATATCAACATTTGTTAATTAAAATTTCTCTATTTGACTAGTCATGAGTCATGTATAAGTTTCACTGAGAAATAATGAAGTAACATCTGATGAATTGATCCAAAGTTACAAAAGTAAATGGAAAAGTAGGGTACAAATGGATCGAGTTATTTCTAAACAGCTGATGAATTGATCGGTTCAAATTAAATAAATAAGTGACTAAGTGGGGTAATAGATAAATCGAGTTATTTCTGAAGAGTTCATAAATTATTCAGAAAATTAAGGAATTTTAACACATTTTATTCAAGGTTGTCAATTTCGTTTCGGTTGTCATTCCGGCATTCTTATTCATACAATATATTTAGCTCCGGAGTATTTTTAAAACTATTAATTCAATAAACATGAATTCAATTCAATTTGGAAAAAAAAAATCAAATTATGCAATGTGAATGCAACATTAAGTATTTAAAAATAAATTTCAAAGTTTAAAAAATTTTCAAATGATCCATACTCGAGAATAATAAAATCAATTTTACATAGACAATATGCCAATATAATGAGAAATTAAGAGGTTTTAACATAAAAGGAGTGTAAAGCAAAATATCAAACATCTCATCATAAATATAATTTTTATTAAAATTACAAAGGAATGTAAGGGGAATGTTTCTGCCAGTATTTGGGTAAAATCTCTGAAATGGGTCGAGATACTGAGTAAAATAAATTTTAATCTATTTTTTTTTAAGTAAAACGGAACATTCAAACCTAACTTTATTGGACTTCAACTAGGCTGACTTTGCTTCCAAATTGCTCTTGGTGTTCACTTCAATGATTTATGGTCCTTCTATTCCTGCCGAGAGACTGGAATAAGAAATGCCCTTGTCTTTCTTCCTCAAAGCGGTCCCAAAAGAGGTGTGGCGTTAAATCCCCTTAACCGATATTTAGAGAGTCAATCTCTTAATGGATCCCATAGTACTCAATCATATTAGTCGAGTTAAATCTAGATATTAATTGATGATAAATATCCACTTATGTCAAAAAAAAAAAAAATTTGGTAGTCACCTTCCGTCCACCATGGCCTGCTATTCTCATCAGGAAACAGAAGGGCTAACTACGACTTAAAAAAAATAATAAAAATGATTGAGGAAACAAAAATTAGTGATTCTTCCATTTTTGGGTCTAATAGTTTAACATAAGAACAGTACTTTCAAATGTTTTCTCTTATGTATGCACCCAAAAATTACTCAGTATTGGCTAATGGCTGCAAACCCATAAAAACAAAGAACAGAGTTATTTAGGTTTTCGAAAAAAAATGAGAAAATTCAAACAAATTTCAGTTGCTAGATTGTGAAATTTTGGTACTTATGGGGTTTGATCTTGCCGACTAGAAACCTGGTTTTGGTAGCAATTAGCCTTTTTCCCGGACTTTGTGGACACTTTTAGTTTTGTTACTTGAAAAGCCAACCTTGGTTGCTTCAAAAGTAATAAAGATTTTGACTTTGGTGAGCTACCATACTATGCTATATCTACTGTTTGCATACCACCACAAATTGGGTGCAATGAGAAAGGTATTATATTCTGTTTTTAAGGGTTTGAGTTCGAATCCCTTTGGTAACGTAAATAACCATGGTGGGAGATCTCCCCACATTTTGGACCCGACAGAAGGTCAATCCGATTTAATCGGGGCACAGTTTGAGATAGTGTTTGCTTACATCCTACACTTTCTCTTCACTTTGCAAATAAGATTTTAGGAAAAGTTAAAAAAAAAAAAAAAAAAAAAAAAAAAAAAAAAATCTCAAAATCTATAATTCAAACAATCATAGTTGGGTTCATCTTCACTTAACCAAGAAATTTCAAGAGAAGATGCAAAATATGAGATAGAGAGAGAGAGAGACTCTATCCAATGTTTGATCATCGCAGCAACTAGTGAATCTTGATCTTTCATTCAAATAATTTTAAATAAATTAATTAAATAATGAAGAATTATGGAGAGGGAAGATACGTATAGTTTTTTCTTGGATATTTCTAAATATAAGTAAGCATTATACAGTTATAACTCAATTGACACTACTCTTTTTTTCTTAGAAGTCTCGATTTTGAGTCTTCTCAATCTATCTATCAAAAAAAAGAAAAAATGTGCTTGGGTTGGGCCCTATATGATCGAAAGTGAAAACCCTTCGACCCAATAGTTGGCTCTTATTTTTGTTAATCTAAATTTTCAAAATATTTAGTCAAGTCAATGAATCAAAATCAAAATATAAATTCCAAATTTATTAATTAAAAAATGATTTAATTCAAAGACTATCCCAGCAATGCTCACATTTATTTCAAAGATTTTGTTTCACCTAACCATTTTTTCTATTAAAAGTCCTTATTTCTTGTTTATTAACTAATGTGAAAAATAAAAAGATTTAAAATTTAAGTGATAAGATGTTTGTCAATTTTATTAAAAAAAAAAAAAAAACTCTTTTCTGGAGTGGATTGTTTGGCAAAGTAACTTATAAAAGTTTTAGTACTTAATAAAATTATAATAAAAGACAATTGATATTAAAGTTTTATAAATAATACATAAAATAAGTAGTTTCATAAATAAATATAAAATATTGATAAATTAAAAAATATATATGTTTCAAGTTCATAAATATTCTAAACATTTTTAAGGGATAATTTTGTAAATAGGTAAATTAAACATATATATATACATATTTTTGAGTTTATTTAAATATTAATAAATATTTTTAATATTTTTAAAAAATTGCTTTATATATATATAAGAAAATTGTAATATTTGACAGAGTTAGAAACAATTTTCTCGACCAACATTTTCATTATTTAAAAAAATATATATAAAAATAGGCCACGCTTCTTTTTTTTCTAGTTTCTAAAACAGTTTTTCTTTTTAAACAGTTTTCGGAAACACGTTTGGTCTATTTTTAATTTTAAGTTGATTTTAAATTGGAAAAAAAAATATTAGAGCAAACGGGTACTAAACCATAAATTAGTTTTGTTTTTGTTTTTGTTTTTGTTTTCTTTCCATTCATGTAAGAAAGAAGAGATTTATATTATATGAGAAAAATAAGGTAAGTGTTGTAAATACATTTTTTATAAAATAAAATTTATTGCTCTCAATGAATATCGATTTTCATTATTCTTTCTCCCTTTTAGATTTGGTCAAATAATATAATTGAAATTAATCTATAATTTGTTATTTTTTCCACCAGAAAAAAAAAATTAGGCACTAGTAATGCCAATGTTATGCTCCCAAACTAGAAAATTAAAAAAATAAAATAAAATAAAATAAAAACTATAATTTACGATATATACTATGATGTACTTTTACACCCAAAGAAGATGACTTCAAGAGTCTACAAAGTGTGAGCACCTTAGACAACAAGCATGGCTATGCAGATCAAGACCAAAGTAAACCTACCAAAAAAGAGAGAAAAATTGATGAATTATTTTAAAAATAAAAACAAAAATGACTTTCAAGATGGGCATAAAAATACAGCTTTTTCTGCGAAAAGTTGGGGGGAAGGGAGACAGAGAAAAACCATTATAGGAACAATTATATAATGTGAATAATCAAGGTATGAACCATGAGTTTAGCCGCCACGGTGCAAATGCTGGGGCTGATGATGCTGTAGGACCTGCCGGAGTTGGGTATGGCTCGGGGCCTGATGGTGGTGGTGCACTACTTGGAGGATTTGAAGGTGGGTTGGGGCCTGATGGTGGTGGGGCACTACTAGGAGGATTTGAAGGTGCAAAGTTTCCTACAGAATTCCCCCACAAAAGAAAGTCACAGGTTTACAAAATAATGACAATAATTAAATAATACTATACAGATTCTAGGATATATTATAAGGGCAGAATATATTTAACTGAAAAAACTTATATAATCCTAATATGGTAAGGATAGAGAGAGAGCTGAGAGTTTAACAATTATGAATATGAATTGAAGGCAGGTGAAAAAGGTACTGACCACATAAGAGTTGATTATCCGGTGGTGGCCTCTCCTTGGCAGGGTTAGGATCAGGATCATAAACTCTAATGTAGAGCTCTTGACCCAAATACCAATGTTTCAAATTTTGTGACCTTAAATTCCACATTCCTGGATTGTCTAGGTATGCATATACTGCTGTCCATCCTCCAGGGTACACCTAAAAGATTACATTCATCTCAATCACACGAGAGAGAGAGAGAGAGAGCAGTTGACACAGTGATGGTCCATGAAATTGATTCAAATGAAAAATTAAGTAAAAAGAATCTATGCAATATTTGTTTAGCACTTTCAATATTGAATTTCGTCATGAATAAAATTTTGATGACAAATAACATTTCTAGTCGAGGATTTACCTGAGTAGTAGAACGAACCACCGGATCATTGAGGTTGTAAGAAAGACGTGAATCTGGTGTCCACTCTCCGTCACCAAAACTATAACATGTAAATTGATTAAAAACATTAGCATAGAAATAAAATGAATACTGATCACTGAATAGCATTAACAAAGATATATATTACGACAGTCGAGTTAATAGAATGGAGAGTTAAATCTCTTGACAAGTTTTTGGTTTGAAACTTGAGAAAAAAATTATATTAGGATAGCCATCCTCTAAATATGACCTACACAAATATTCGAATCAGATTAGTTAGAGTATGATAAAAAAAAAAATGATATAAACTAATAGGTCGGCTCATTTCAGGGGAGCCCAATGGTTCACATTTGCAATTTGGGTAGACCCAATAACGCCAAGCCTAATGGGTGAACAATTAATTGCATAAAGAATGATGAATACGATTCTTACCCGACTACATAGAAACCAAAGCCATCCAAATGCCAAGAATCCATGACATCTAGATCATTCTTCAACACAATTTCTAGCCACCCTTTGTGAATACCAGAAACCACATATGTTGCATTTACAGGGGTTGCCTGCGAAACATTACTGGGATATTGATCAAGTTGATAAACACCGGTCCCATTTGCCAATTGATCAGCCACTTTTAGTGGTGTATCAGGGGTGATATATGAGATATTGTTCACGGTGTAGCGAGGTAATCCTCCAATTTCAGCCATTGATCCATGAAGGATGAAGGTCTGAGATAATGTCACATTCGTAACGTTGAAGGTCCCTTGTGGATTGGGCCTTGCCGCACCTGTGGTCATGTTCCACCTGCACATTTGTTGCATTCTTTTGAATGTAAAATCTTTTGGTATAGGACAATTTTTGTTTTTGGATGGTCCTTTACCTTATGGACCGGGCTTGGGTGATCGAGAAAGAGAGATCAAATGGGTCAGGCCCACTTGGAAGAGGCCCACTAGGAGAGGTGGAGGAGTTGTCATAGTGCAAGACTCCTACGCCCACAAGATTGGTGGAATTTGAGGCATCCAACATTTTAGGACTTGCAACTATATAATAGTCACTAGGGTTTTGATCAGCTGTGACGAGGACAGAGTATGATTGGCCCAGATGGATATCGAGAGAATCGACGGTGATCTGATTGGTGTATGATCCTTCAGTTTCAACGATGACCATCCGATGATTTTGGATTCTAAAGTTGAAACTCAAGACGTTTCCCACATTTGCTACCCTGAACCTATATGTCTTCCCTGAAAAGATCACAACCAAGAACAAATGTTAGTTAGTTGCGCAAACAGGGCCAATGAGCCCAATAATCACAACCAAGAACAAATGTTAGTTGCGCAATAATACCTTGTGTCGCAGTGAAGGATTCATGGGCCAATTTTGGGTCTGAATATGGGCCTTTACCATTCATCAACATCTTATCAGGTAGACCACTATAGCCGGAGGTCTTGTTCATGGAGGACCTAATATCCTGCTCGAACATACCCCCAAAGAATAAGTGTAATGCTTAGCAACTTCCTATGACAGTGCCATTTCTCAGTCATTTAGAGATTGGACTATTTTACCTTGTAACTTGTGGCATACCAGTCACCAATGAGAAGATCAAACTCGGCTTCGGGTTTGGCAAAGGGTACTAAAATCACGACACGGTTGTTAACCCTAAACGGGCCAAACCCGCCACCTGCTTTGAGGAAGTTGATGGAGGGGAAGTAGAAGAAGGTACCTATTTGATCCTTAGTTTGGAAAACATAGGTCCAGTTCGTACCAGGCGGGATAGGGCAGTTTGTGCCCGATACCCCATCTTGCCATGAGTTTAGCCTTTGTTGTATCCCATTCCTACACCATCCAAGCTTCAATCAGTGTATGTAAGGGGTGTAACGATATAACTTTTGTGTGTGCGCGTGCGTGCGTATGTGTGTGTGTGTGTGAGAGAGAGAGAGAGAGACTGTACCATGTCATCAATAGAGGCTCATCAATCTCGTTGAACACATTGACGTAGATATTATCATTAGTAGTAGCATTGATCAGGGGGCCAGGGAACATCCCATTAACTGTAATGACCTAAAATAGTGGGAAAAACAAGTACAAGAATCATACATTTGATAGCCGAAGATCCTCAACCGAAAACTTTCCAACTTTTCCTACAAGGGTTTTCACAAACTTAAAAAGCAAACTTTATCTTTCTATGTTCTTACCGGTTGCTCGGAGGATGCAGGCTTGATGGTATTGTTAATGGCAACATGCCATTCAAGAAAAATATCAGCTGCGTTGGCCACAACAAAGAGAAGGATGACAATGAACCACCTCGGCCCGTTGGAGATGGCCATTGGAAAATCCTTAGACCTTGGCAGATATAGGTTGAAGGGAGATGTGCCTTATGGCTTATAATAGAAGCCTCAAAATACTAGTCTATGCCACGACAAGAAAAGGTGATAAAACTAAGAAACTCACCACAGAGAGCTAAAAACAAAGTAATGAACCAAAAGCTTTTCGTAGTACAAATGCAAGTGACCAAATGAACCTTCAAGGAATGTTGCATGCCGGCGATTTTACACCGACGCTATTAAATATAAAAAATACAAAAGTATAGAGAGAGAGAGAGAGAATACATGGTTTTGCTTCGTATCGTTTTTTGCTGCATTGTTTTCTTCAAAACACCAATGGCTTAGCAGCACCGGCTAAGGCTTGACAAACAAGGGCTGTCACCAGATTCTATTGACCTTTCATATGATCCTATAAATTGATTCATGAGATGATTTAAAAAAAAAAAAAAAAGAAAGTTATTTGTTTGTATTTTTGAATCAAAACACAAACGATGAAGAAACTACAAATTAAAGCATCAGAAGGGTATGGCCAAATGGTAAATTTAGAATTCCCCAAGATTGTATTGGGGATTTTTGTAGTAAATATTCTCTTTTCATGGGCAATATTTTCTCCCAAGATTTTACGGCTAGATTTTTTGCAAATTTATATACTTTGACCCAAAGAAAGAATAAATGAAGATTGTAATCAGGAAATATTTTAGTTTTTTCCCTTTTACTTTTATTTCTTTTTCATTTTAGAAGTCCATAGTCTATCTGTTTCGAAAAGAGAAGGGTTTCTATCATGAGAAAGTAGTTCCAAAGAAAAATTGAAATTGATCAATTATCTTATAAAGGCTTCTCAAGGGTAAAGAAGATGACTTAAAGTGGCATATGAAAATCTGAAACAATTAAATAATTATTATTGTTGTTGTTGTTATTTTAAATTTTTATGAATAGTTTATTTTTATTTTTCTCTTTTCATTATTTTTATTTTTATTTTTTAATTTAATTTTTCTATTTTTATATTCAAGGTTTAATTTTATTTTTATTTTTTTTGGCTCTTTCTTATATTAATCTCTCAAACCCTAAAATTTGATATTAAAACTCAATTTATTTGTTTGTTTGTTATCTTATAAAGGGTAAAAAGATGGAAATCTATTTTTCAGATAACATAAAACTTATTTTTGGTAAGAAATGATTTCTACAGAGTATAGCACTTACAACTTATGTGAGAAGCCACCCCCCTCGGGCGGGTACCTTCACTCAAGGTATTGTCTCCGAAGCCCAGTTCGACCCTTCACACCCTGCAGGATGCTGCATCCCTCTATGGAGGGCCTTGGAATCGAACCCGCGACTACCCCTTTACACCCCCCTAAGGAGGTCGCCTCTCACCAATTGAGCTGCAAGTTGTAATACCGAAAATTCGGTATTTGAAATTTTCTGTAAAATATCTCATTAATTATAAAAGAAAATCTTAAAAGTTTTGATTTTCGATTTTGGGTGTTAATTCTAAAATTTTGGTATAATTGAAATGTCGTGTTTCAAACTCATAGTGTAATCTATTGTTCGTAGATTTCGAAACTTTAATATAAGGAGAGCATAAGAGTATATATATTTATTTAAAAAAAAAAAAAAAAGAGGGAGGAAGGAAGTGCTGCGTTTTGGCCAAAACACAACACCCCCTCCCAATTTGATTAGGGCTTTCGGCCCTAATCTCTCTCACTCTACCTCTGTCCCGCGACTCTGCTCACTCTCCCTCTCGTGTATTCGCTCGCACTCCTCCGCCTCTCTCCCTCACCGCAAACCACCGCTAGCTACAACCACCGTCGCCTCTCTCCCTCTACTCACTCTCCATTTCTCTCTCTATTTTCGGCCTTTACACTCTCTCTCCCTTCGCGATTCCCCGTTCGCCATCTCGGTCTCACCCTCCAACGATCGCCACCACCGCGGCCACCGCGAACCACCGCGGTCGCCACTTCTTCGTCCCGCACCATCACTCTCTATCTATCTCTCCTTCGCAGTCCCTCAGTCTTCAGTGTCTCTCACTCTCACCCTTGTGCGACAGAGACCTCGCGTTCTCCCTCTCACTCGCGTGATGCTCTGTGCGAGCATCCCTCTTTGGCAACCCGCCTTAGACCAGCAGTAAATGGACATTCGAGGACCCTAGTTAGACTACGATTTCTTCCTCTCTCAGGTAAAGGCTGAACCCTAATTGTAATTCTAGGGTTTCGATTGTTCATAGTAATTGAGCTAATTTACTGAACTGTGCTTCGAATTTGGAACAGGTCTTGGACTGAGCAGAGCATACACTGAAGTTAGGGTTGTGAACTGCGAAAACCCTAGGTGAGGGAATTTCCAAACCCTTGACAAGTGAATAAATTTAGGGTTAATTTAGCTGTATATGTGTTGAAAGTATGCTAAATCTGAATAGAATGCGTTTTCTGAGATTTTACATGTGATTATTTAGGTTAAATCTAGAATTCGATATAAATTGGGTTGTGATAGGATGTCTTAGATAATAATAGAGTTTTGTTTGATTGAATTGCGCAGTTTTCCTTGGGATTTGAATTGAAATTGGTGTGAAATAAATTAAGATTATGTAATTCGGGAGAAAATCAGTAAATTGAGGAATATTGAAAAAATTAAAGTCGTTAGTGATTTGAAATGATTCTAGATTGATGAAACGAAAGCTTAGGAATATAATTGTGTAGTTAAGGCTATTGTAAATAAAAGGGAAATTTGAAAACCCTTTAATAGAGCTTTAATTATTGATTATTCGTGTTGATTGGTCTAGGCTGACCTTTGGAGACTCGAGGGGAGTCTTTTTGAGTTGATTTAGAAAATAGGGAGTGAATACCCTCCCTAGAGGTGAGTGGACGGATTGTTGTGTAGTAAATAAGCAAAATATCTTTAAATTCTTTGATAAATGATTTGAAATGATTTTCATATGATTTTTACGCAATTATTTGTGATTGTGGGATGTCTGAAATGAGAATTTGAATTATGAATGCATCCTATGTGATTTTACATGAATTTGTGCCATTTGTCTTGATTACTTGATTGGTAAATGCTCGTAGCATGATGTGTGGATTGAATTGATAAAATATGGCACATTGTTTGAAATGGAATGATTGTGAAATGATGGTGCACGAGAGAAATGGCTATAGTCATTCCCCCCACGGAGCGACCCGACGGGGTGACGTGGATTGGGGTTTTATATGCGAGAGAGGTATGCAGCCTCTGCTCTGCCACGTCGGACTATCCGGATTGCACCCCGGTGAGGTTCGAGCCAACGCCAAGGAAGGGGGTAGTTTTGAAAAACTGAAATGGAAAACTCCTTGGCGGGCTTCCGTCTTGGTTCGGCCAAACGCAAGGCGGAAGTGTTTTCGATGGGACCCTTGTGATTTTCTGAGAAAATGTTTGATATGGATGCATATTTTGTAAATGATGTTGAATTACTGAACATATTTGGATATGGAAAATGATGTTTGAATTATGCTTTCACCCCTTATTTATTACACAATCATGTCATTGCACTCCACTCACTGAGTATTTATAATACTCACCCCACTCTTTAACATTTTTCAGAGGAATATTAGATTTGTGACAGAGATTGGAGCTTGGGGAGAGCCTACCAACTGGCTTTTGTAGGTATACGTTGTGATGTATAGTCATTTTGGTTGAATTGAAATCCGAAGAAAGGAAGACTTGTACAATTCTTTTTGGTACGGATTTAATCGATACTTGTTTCCTGTATAGGAACAAGTATTGATGGAATCCCTACGTGGTTGTTGTTTACTTTCTTTCTCTCCTAGTTTTGGTAAAAACTCATTTTTGAGTGGGACATTTGGTTTATAATATTGAGAATGGTTATTTTCTTTCGATTTCACGAAGTCTTGGACAACTCATATCATTTGGATCTTACTGACATTAGCTTGATTGCTTCAGGCAAGTGTTAGAAAAATCCTACGACTATGTTTTGGGACTTCTTGTTTGTTAAGTGCTTTCCTTATACTGTAAACTTTGAAATGGCTTGGATGGTCATATTGTGTGCCGTGCATGCACAGGTCCCCTCTCCCCGATTGTGTGTTGATGTGTAAATGCGCATGCACAGGTTCCCTCTCCCCGATGTGTGCTCGTGTGTACAGGGATGGACCGGATGTGTCCTTGCATGTGTTTTGTTATGTGATGTTTTCTATTTTTGATGATTGATGTATGGAAAGAACTGTGGTGCTGTCTTTGTAGCCTTGCGGAGTCCCGATATATAAGGAGGTTCTGCCTGTATACCGAGATTTCACGACGGCTGTCGCGTGGTCGATCCGAGGATCGGGACGTGACAACTTACAAAAATTTTATGAATCAATGAGTTCCCATTAGCACAATATCAGGTGTATTCCCAAGATCATTACCCAGCAGATTGATTAGAAGTGATCACGCACAAATTGGGCAATATGTGAAATGTCAAATCATAACAAGTTTTATTTATAAAAAATAAAAATAATTCTGATTGCACTTTTCATTAGTATTTTTTCTATGATTCATGGCATGACTTATTCCAAGAAGGATGAGACCAACTAGATTGCACTTTTGGTGCCTTGAATCCTTTTTTTTTTTTTTTAATTTCTCTGATTCATTTTAATATTATTTTCCTTTTCCTTATTTTTCCTTTTAGATTTTGATATGTTATTTGCACATTAAACTTTAAAAGTCCTTAAGAAAATATTGTGAGATTTCTTTAATTAAAGAAAACCCATAACACAAGAAACTATAAGTATTCACAAACCAAAACCTCAATGCAAAAGCTAAAATCTATCTGTGCTAAACACTTTTCACTAATAGGTTAGAAACTTCGTACAGAAACAAGTCGGCCATATGCCACGTTCTCATAGCACAATTAAAATGTTTTCCAAAGTTTTTAGAATATATTATATATCAAAATTAAATCAATTATTATTTTAATTTTAAAAATATTTGAATTTTTTATTTTTATATTTTTATATTTATAATATTATATTTTCATACTTATGATAATAAATTTTTTAGACAAATCTATTTTATTGTAATAATTCATTGAAACAATAAAATATTCGGATATATATTATTATATTGCTTCTCATCATTTGATATATATTTCAATAGGAGTGATTTGTGCATTATGGTGCACGACAAAATATTGAAATTTCCACCACATAATATATAACATATACACACACAATACATACATGTATCTGAAAAATTCATAGCCGTAACCTTTATGATCTGTCTCCATGTACTGCAAATCCTTTCGTGACGAACTGGCAGTCTCAAAAGCAAACAAAAACCATAATATAGAATTACATATTGCACAAGCCTTCTTGGTACATAATCAAATACAAGGCGATGATCTTTAAGCCTTATCACTGCTTCATACGCACAAAATATAGTTGTCAAAAAATATATATTTTCGAACCATCCTGTTTGTGGAGACGGTGCAGGTGTTGGAGCTTGAGTACCAAAATGATGTCCTGCCAAATGCACAACAAAGCAAAATAAATAATCTACAATATATGTATGTGTGTGTGTGTGTGTGTGTGTGTGTATATATATATATATCATGAATGAAGGAGTTAACAAAGAGGCTTGAATTTCTACCAATTTTTATAATGTTTTTCTGTTAAACTGCTAGGCCTTATGGTATATGAAAATGGAAGTGGGGTTTATAGGAAAGGGACTAACTTTTTATGAGCATTATAAAGTCTGTCATGTGAATTCTTCTTTTCATGAATTCGGTGTGCAAGCACCTTGTTTAAAATAAATTTAACTGGTAAATGTAGTATGATTTTAGTTAATACTTCATAATGGATAGCAACCCATCTGTTTAAAACAATTGAGGTTTCTATGGTTTTCTTTCCTTGTTCTAATACTTGTTTCTACGGTTTCGCCATTGTAATTTTTCATGTTTTATGTAATTTTAAGTATTTAAGTCAACTTTGAACATGACAACACATGGTAAAAGAGGATGGCACTAACCACATAGAAGGAGGTTCTCGGATGGTGGCCGCTCCTTGGCAGGGTTGGGATCAGGATCATAGACTCTGACATAGAGCTCTACGCCCAGGAACCAGTTCAAGATTTGAGATCATAGATTCCACATCCCTGGATTGTCCAGATATGCATAAACTGCAGTCCATCTTCCTGGGTATACCTGATCGCACCAAGACATACTAGCTACCTTCAGTGTTTCATCACACACACACACACACACACACACACGGAGAGGGGCTCTATTTACCTGAACTGTTGAGCGGACAACAGGATCATGGAGGTTATAGGCGGCTCTGACACCTGTCCATTCTCTGTCTTCAAACCTAACAATGAAAGTATTCAGGCTATCATGGACAAGGTCTCCTACATTTAGAAAAACTCGTACTCTTTAACACAAAAATATGTCGAACATAATTTTTCTTTTTAAGGAGCTCTAAACAAACGACAACCCTACATCAGCTCATTTTTTTCTTTTAATATGAATCCCTACGTCAGTTCTTATCTGTGTCGGGGTTCTTTTCAGGTTTGTGTTACTAATGAATTTCTAAAGAAATCTGCAGAGGGTATCATTTTGTTCATATCAATCTGTATATGCAATTACAATTAGTATGGTGGTAAAGTTTTAACCTACCCGACCACATAAAATCCAAACCCATCGAGATGCCAAGAATCTATGATATCCAGATCATTCTTGAACACAATCTCTATCCACCCTTTGTGGTATCCAGAAACGACAGAGATTCCATATGCAGCAGAATCATTAACAGATTGAGTAGGAAATGAATCAAGTAGGTAAAAGCCAGTTCCATTCACAAAGTAATCAGCAAGTTTTAGAGGGGTATCGATGGTGTAGTAAGACACATTGTTAACAGTGTAACGAGGTACATCATTAATCACAGATATTGAAGCGTGAAGGATGAAGGTCTGTGACAGTGTTACATTTGTCACGTTGAATGTTCCTTGCAGGTTAGGCCTCGCTGCACCAGTTGTCATATTCCACCTATAATGAAATGGGAGAAGAAGAAGAAGAAGAAGAAGATTTAGATCAATGCAAGTTTAAGGCACTAAAATGAGGTATTGTTTCAATAAAGGGTTAACATACGTCAACTTACGTGATTGACTTGGCCTGGTTTACAGAGAAACTTAGATCAATGGGATCAGGTCCACTTGGAAGGGGTCCACTTGCAGTTGAATTTGCGTTGGTATGGTGTGGCACCGCTTTGCCAACAATGCTACTTCTTTCAGTGGCATTGATCAACTTAGGCCATGCAACAGTAGTAGTCCACTTCATCTTGATTAGCTGTTACAAGCACAGAGTAGGACTGCCCGACATGCATATCAAGAGAATCGAGTTTAATTTGGTTGGTGTAAGATCCTTCAGTTTCAACCAACAGCATCTGATGATTCTGAATTCTAAGATTGAAACTAAAGGAACTTCCTACAATTTATATCCTGATCCAATAAGTCTTCCCTGTAACAATCAAAAGACAGAGGATATGAGAACCGTATCCACTCTCATCACTTGAACATGTTTGAAACCTAGCTCTGCTTCCATACCTTTTGTAACGGAGAAAGATTCAGATGGAAATTTTCCCGAGGGAGAATAGGGCAGTTTTCCATTCACTAAAACAAGTCCAGGCCCAAGATCATATCCACAGAGCTTGTCCTTCATCATTGACCTAACCTTCTATACAATCATATACAACAAGGTCAGCAATCAACAAGAAGCACAGCATTGTTTTATATATATGGCCAGACATGTAGTGTCATAAAATTTTTGGTACCATGCAGTCCAAGAACCACCAATCACCAATGAGAAGATCAAATTCAGCCACCGGACTGGGGAAAGGGACATTGATAACTATGCGGTTGTTGACTCTGATTGGACCATATCCACCAGCTGCCTTGTGGAAATTGATGGATAGGGAGTAGAAGAAAGTGCCAATCTGATACTTGGTCTGAAAGACATAGGTCCAGTTCGTACCAGGTTCAATTGGGCAGTTTGTTCCAGAGACACCATCTTGCCATGAATTTGGTCTTTGTTGTATACCATTCCTTCACCATAATTTTCTCCTCTGTTATTCTCATATACAAGGAAATGGAACTCAAACATTAAAACTTTGTATTTTTTGGTAATTTCTGCATTCATGCACTTGCCTTCACATGATAAGACCATAAAAAAATAATAATAATAAAAATTAAAAAAAATAATTAAAAAAAAAAAACAATGGGGGTGTTAAAAGAATAAACCTACCATGTCATAAGGAATGGCTCACTCATATTGTTAAAGATGTTCAAATGAACAAAATCATTCGTAGTTGCATTGATGAGTGGACCCAGGAACATTCCATTGATGGTGATAACCTCTCCATATAACAACCATCACAACATACTTCAAGCGATTTGTACAATTAAGCTTACAGTCATTTCAAAATAACAATGTAGCACTACCTACCTCCTGATCTGGAACTGTGCTGTTGGCAGAAGTCTCCAATGAAACAATCCAGTCCTATAGTACAAGTCAATGCCATTGGCCCTGGAAACAAAAATTGTCACAAAAACAATGAGCCACACTGGCCCAACAGCAATCGGGTCATGTTGATTTTATGCATGTAATGTTTGTTATCTCTTCCGATGTTAATCTCAAATAAGATTGAGAGATTCTACCAATTAGCTTTTAAACATTGTTTGACCAAGATTAGGACAAACACATGGCTCATATATGGTAATATTAACAAGGGACAACCGCACAAATATGCACAAGAAAATAAGAATTCCTCATCCTCGTAAAAATAGCTTAGTGAGAGCATTTGATCAGCATAAGCCAGACAGTTAACAATACAATACCTTTAATGACGAGAATTTCATTAAATTGCCTCGGAGAAACAACTGAAAACATTGGTGTTATCTTCAAATATTTTGGCTAGATTTCAGCTTCTCTTAAATCACTTGCTCCGGGATTTGCAGACATTGCATTGTGTACATCAAATCCTCATCGGGTTCTTCGCTTTTCTCCCAACAATGATAGCTGTGCAATTCAATGTCATTAAGCTTCTCAATTCAAGCAGGAAAAAGAGTATGATTAAGGTGTCTTAGATACATCACTTGTTTCCCTTCATAACCCTTGGTAGTACGGTATGTCACTCAACATATCAAGCAGCACACTGAGGCAAGGAGAGGGTAGCATAATGCTTGCATGAGGGCTGATGATTATAATAATAACAATAATAATACTCAAAAAGTTGATGGTCGCAGTAGAAGTCCTGTGAATGATGGACAATATTTTCGCAATTCTAATGTCAAACTTCATTTAAGATAATCGGATGGCATGATACAAATGCATAATTAGTCATGAGCTATATAGAAAGTATTACAAAATTTAAATGTTGTGTGCATCAAGTGAAGAGATGGGTTGAAGCACCACAAGCTCAAAGGAAATTTATCTATTTATTATTTATTTATTTGGCTCTGGGGTAAAGACAAAAGGACTATGATAAACATTGTTTGTAAGTTAGGCCAAAAGCTCCCATCCAAAGCCAAGACAAAAGAATAACAAAGCCCCAATTAAGGTGAAAAAGAATACCAGCAAGAAATAACCTCCAGGATGCCCAAATACCAGCCTGCAATTGGCCAAACAAAAATGGATGGGAACTATAGACTGAGACTGAATCCCCCAAGTTTCGGTCAAAATACTGTCAATAGTACAGGGCACAAGAACCAGTACAACATTTTAAAAGTTACAAAATCAGGAATAGACCACCAGATAAATTAGATAATATACACGCTAAAACCTGAAATTGCAGTCAATTCTGCATTGTGCAGAGTCAATTTGGTTGGCCCTCGCTCTCATCTCCTAGAGTGTCCCTCATACCTGCTTCTCAACCTAGTAACCAGGTTCAAAGTTCTAGTCTGAGATGATCAGGTCCCGAAATCATGCCCCTTCAGCTTGAAGCTGCTCCAGAGTCAAGAGTGCAAGAAAGTAAAATGTTCAATACACATTCATATGCTCTGGTTAAATTCTCCCCAACGTTTTTGCTGATATTTCGATAATGAATTCCCAAAAGTTTTCCTCATTGAAAATCTCTACAATCACACAGCTGAGGTGTCATGTAAATGTTTTTCATTTTAATACATAAATGCAAGCTGAATTTAGATTTCAACTCCACAGGTGCCAGTGACGTCTTACTCATTCAAAATCATTGCAGCAGTATCAGGCACATAGATATCTTCTTTCATCTGCCGAATCAATTTGTTCAGAACTGGATAAACCAAATCAACCTCGCAATGAGTCCTGTCCCTTGAAATGAAGGCATGAACCTGATTTTTCACTTCAATCCAACTACACCCTGTTTCTTTGACCACACCTTTAAAGTCCATTTTCTCTCTCACCTTCTTCACGTCCACCCACATATATTTAGAAGCAAAAATATTTGAAAGTAGAACATATGACCCACTATCATCGGGATCACTCGAAATTGCCATCTCCGCTGCATATTGTCCCAATTCAATATTGTCAGATATTCTACATGCACTTAGCAGACTTCTCCAGATCACAGGTACAGGCTTTATGGGCATTTTCTCAATGAAATCCTTTGCTTCGTAAAGTTTACCAGCACGTCCCAAGAGAGACACTATACAGGCATAATGTTCTGTCCTCGGTTCAACTCCCAGCCCTCGCATTGAATTAAAATAATTAAGGCCATCTTCCAGGAGACCTGCATGGCTGCAGGCAGAGAGCACAGCTATAAATGTGACATAGTTGGGTTTGACTCCCTCTTTGCTCATCCCTTCAAACATCCTAAGAGCTTCTTCAGCCTCTCCATGCTGCGCATATGTCGAGATCATGGAATTCCAGCATGCAACATCTCTCAAAGCTGCCGAATTAAACATGCTCCTAGCTTCTTTGATGTTTCCACATTTGGCATACATGTCCACAAGTGCATTTGTCACAAATGGATCACAATCTAAACCCATCTTCACTAGCTGACCATGAAACTGCTGACCATGTGGGAGACTTGTTAGGTTACTCGCTGCTGTAATTAGGGCAACAAATGTGAACTCATTAGGCTCTTCTCTCGAGAGCTGTAACTTAGAGTACAGTTCAAGAGCCTCTTCATTTTCAAAGAGCTGGGTATATCCAAAAAACATAGCATTCCACACAACAATATCTTTCTCATTCATCTCTTCAAATACAAGTCTGGCATCTTTAACACAAGAACACTTGGAATATACATCAACTAAAGCACTACCAGAGAAAAGTTCCAAAGAAACACCAACTTTTATTATGAGAACATGGATTTGTCTACTTAAATCCAAGGCTGATAGAGATGCAGACATTCCTAGAAGGCTGATGAATGTCAAATAATTTGGCAGAATCAATCTAATTCGCATGTCACTGAACAAATCCAAAGCTTCAGATAACCTTTCCTGTCTTGAGTACCCCTCAATCAATGCATTGTAAGAGATCGTATCGTGATTGATCATATGATCAAAAGCTTTCTGTGCATCATCAAGCAGATTGCATTTAGTATACATATCAATTAAACCATTGCTCACAAACTCATCCAACTCAATATTGACCTTGACAACATAGCAATGCACTTGCCTTCCCTGTTCGGAAACCTCAAGTGAGCCACATGAAGTGAGTACACTTGTGCAGCCAAAGCCATCTGGCTTCCATCCTAATCTGTTCATTTCAGCAAAAAGCTTTATTGCGTCTCTATCATATGAATTCTGCATGTACCCAGCAATCATTGTTGTCCACGATATCATATTTTTATTTGTCATATGATCAAATAATTTCCGTCCAATTTGCACTCTATTGCACTTTGAATAAAAATCTATAAGCACATTGTTCACAGAGACATCCATTTCTGTTCCGCTCCTCCAAACATAAGCATGAATCTGTCTTCCCCCTTCATAAAACCCCATTGTGGAACACGCACTCAATATGCTTGATAGCACATATTTGTCAGGAACCACCTCAGTTTCTCTCATCTGGTTAAACAACTGAAGAGAAACATCAGCTCTTCCACTTTTTGAGTACCCCGTTATCATTGTTGTCCAAGTCACCTCAGATTTCACCATTAAGTCGTCAAAAACCAACCTTGCACCCTCTATGTCACCAATTTTGCAATAAAAATCAATCAAAGAAGTCCCCACATAGACATCTTCATTGAAACCATTTTTAACAACAAAATCATGAACCTGAATACCCTTGTCAGCTTTCCCTAATTGTGTGCAAGCACGGAGAACACTCGCTAAAATAAACTCATTTGGACTCTCCGGTGAAGATCTTCGAAATCCAGAAAACATTTTTAACGCTTCTTCACTGTACCCATGTTGGGTATACATGGAAATCATGGTAGACCACGAGATTAAATTTCGTTCAGACATTTTATCAAACAATAATCTTGCATTTGCCAAACTACCCGATTTCGAGTAGGCATGGAGAAGAAGATTAGCGAGAAAAACATCGGAGAATACCCCGGAAACAACAATCTGAGCATGAATTTGGAAGAAATGTGAAATGGGGCTTCTAAGGAGAGACTGCTGTTGCAACAATTTGGCAAATTCACGCCTCTTTTGACGATTTTTAGGGAGGTTTTGTGAAAAATTGAGAGGAGAGTCAATAGCCGTGGAGAGATTAAGAATTTCTCCGTTAAGAGTTCTTGAACTGAGTTTGGAGCGGAGGATTACAGGGTAGCAAATTCTCATTCCCTTCATGCCCAAGTAATGGAACGTCTCGATTTGGCGGGAATGAGATTCAATTTATGGGGTTAGCTGGGACTGCAAAAATTCATCTCCCTGCAACAAGGCAGCACTGCACGCGTTGCAGTTCATCAACATGAACCTCTAGGTTCCATTTGTTTTACTAAAAAGAACCCTATTTTCCCTATTTGCATTTATGAGTTCTCCTATAATCTTAAAACATTTTCCTATTATCAAAAAAAAAATCGGCACAAATTTCTAAAAAATGATTTCAAAAGAATCCCTTTTCATAAAAATGTTATAAACTAATAGAAAAAGAAATGACCATACTTTATTGTTCATCCCAACGATAGAAAACATTATTCCAAGAAAATGCTTTCTAATGAAAGAAATTTCATAAAATTATTGGCTTTCATTATAGATTATAGATCAAGTAAGTCTAGCATGTTGTGTACAAAGTGAATTATTCTTTAATGTTTTATTAAAAAGATGAAGTTGATGTGAATGAATTTTAAATTAAGGTTTTAATTCTGAAATCACGAATTCAAATTTTTGATTAAAAAAAGAAAAAGATGAAGTAGACTAAAAAATTGAGTCCAACTTTGTTGCGAATCAACTTAAAATATTTTAGTAGGCCTCATGAACTTCTCAAGGAAGTATAAGTAGGCCCCTTTTTGGGCTAGGCCAATTTATGAAATGGGCCTAAATGATATTCCTTCGGCTGGTGGTTGATTTTATTTTTACTTTTATTTTTTATTTTTTTTGGAACCATATCTTAGACACCCCAACTAATCCAAACCAACTGTTACAATAACTCCTTTCGAAGAGCGAGTCTCAGAAAACACTCCATACACATAAGAGCCTAATATTCTCAACGAGAGTCGAATCTCGATCATGTTTAAGAATACTTAACCCCACATCTAATTGAACCAACCCACGTTGATGGTTGATTTTATGATTGAATACTGATTTTTCTTAAATAAGATTTTTAATTCAAATTTTATAAATATATGTAAAATATAAAAACCACAAGAATCAATTCATAGTCGATGATATATATATATATATTTTCAAAAAGCACCGTAAGACACTCGCCCTTTAAGCTATATCCATCACAACCAGACATTTCATATAAAGGGTAGTCACCCTTCTCTTAGCCAAGAAGCCAAACATATAAATGAATGAGAATTAATTTAGAAAAACCAGTTGGATCTGTGGGTACAAAACTGTTCATTTCATCCCAAATACTTCAGAAAATATTCAACAAATAAAAGAACATATAGACATACACTGTAACACAAACAAATGTTACATTATGTAGAACTTAGCTGTTGGACCTATAACGTAGGAATGCTTTATCCTACGTGCCTACTCACGGTCGGAACTGCAGGGAAGGATCTGACAGTCCGATTCAGATTATACCATGCTTCCGAAACGTGTCAAAACTTTTATGAAGTTGTCCGAGTATGCACCTCAAGAGTAGAAGTTGCTACTAAGAGCAACAACCACCACTTTGTTGTAGCTTAAAGACTTGCCTGTGGTGCAGAACTTTTCTCTTTACTACTGCCGATCCTTTTTCGACAAGACTTGGTACCTCTAGTATCTGCAAACAAATTCAAAAGTTCAGAGCATATCTGACATGAACATTAACCAGAGAAAACTAAAATTACACTGTTTATAGCTATTCTAGCGAAATGAACAAGGGAATTGATGCTAACTTTAGAAGCCTTCATGATTCTCAGTGAACCACACAAGTTCACATAATCTAAGTTGATTTTTCTGGAGGGCTTCACCAAGCTTAGTGTTTTCAGATAAGTATACGTCGGAAATTGGACACTTTGCAAAGCATACCTTTAGAATGAGCTCCTTGAAACATTGGTGCACATTCTCCCTAGTTTTAGCACTACATTCAAGAAAAGAACATTTATGTTCCCGTGCAAGAGCAATTCCCTCTTCTCTGCTTACAGCCCTTTGACTATCCTGAAAATAAGTTTAATTAGTATAGCATATAACCATGAATATAAGGGTAAAGATAACCAAATCACAAACTGGAATTTATGAAGCCAGGCGTATTGATGGTGGCCTTTTAATTTCTGTTGCAACATGAGACAATTGGTAGATGTTAAAAGTGAACATGAAATACACAAATCTGCACAGATTTTCTCATCCATGTTTTCATTGTTCTGGCTGGTTTATAGTTACTTTCTTGTTAGGGCATATAGGTTACTTGTGCCTTAAAGTCCATTTCCCATAAACACAAAGTTAAAGCAAGACTAATAGATATGTCACAATGTAAATAAAAATCAAAGATACAAGCGTATCAAAAGTGCAGGTGTGAGACATTCATCTGGGGCGTTATGAACATTGACATAGGTAAAAACAAAGCAACTGACCTTATCAACTTTATTTCCAACAAGGACCTTAATACAATCACGATTGGTGGAATAGAGCTCTACCTCCTTCGCCCAGATTTCTGACAAGTTGGTAAAGGTTTCGCGCCTTGTCACGTCATAAACTACAATTTTGTTTGATAAGCAACCTTGTTAATATTTAATCAACAACTACTAGGAGAAGCCAACAGTAAAAGAATCAGAGAATGCCATTATATCAATATCTGACTAGAAAAGCAGCTGAATGAGACACCTAGAAAAAAAAAAAAAATATATATATATATATATATATATATATAAACATATATATATATATATATATATATACATATAGATATATATATTCTCAAGAAAAAATATAGATTCTACTTCAGCCGTACAAAAATGGTAATAACTCAAAATGCAAGACCATTTGGAAATGATGAAATGGCTGCTAACTTCAAACTACAACTCAAAAACACTGGCGTCCATGACAGTTACAGCATAGCTAGCAGTTGTGCCACCTTCTACTAAACCATGATCCTGGGGTGGCAAGAAACAGGTTATCCAGACAGCTATCTCCTCATTTTGCCACTCTTGCCACATGGCATGGCCGAGCTATACTTGCTTTAGGCCATGCTTGGCAGCCCAACTATGTGGGAAAGCAATCTCGGGCATTGACAATGATGATCGACATTGTAGTATAAAATTTGAAGAAAAAAATTTTGTCCATTTTTTTTCTCATTACGAAATCTTAGAAAACATAAAAGCTATATAAGAGTATGATAGAACACTGAACCAAAGATACAGCAAGTTACTAAATGATAAAGCATATTAATAACATGACACTAGCTATCTTTCGTACATTGTTATGAACTTAATATTCTGTTAATAATTTATTTCTTATAATTATTCCAATAGCAAATTAGCAAGATTGAAAAGTGGCTACCCTGTATTCTTTGTAATTTAAAGAACCTAATAAACAAAAGCCTTCTATGGCTAAGACGCCAAGCAAAATATGATTGGCCTAAGTAACTAAAAGGCTATATTCAGTAGTTCTGACAGAGGAAGCACACAAGGCTTGGAAGGAAAAATTTAGTTTTAAATGCAATCAGTCAAAAGCAAGAATGTTGCAAATCTCAGCCCCTTAGAAGCAAAAGCCAAATTCAGTCCAATAAAGGCAAGCCATGCCACTGCATATTACAAAAAGAGATGGCCCCCCAGCTTAATAATGCAGCATTGTCTCCTATATGTGAAAAGTAACAATGCTGTAAATCTCAGCACCATATAAACAGAAGCTGCAAGCTGGTCCAATTAATGCAAGCCATGCTGCTCCACATTACAGAGAGATGGCCCTCTAGCTTAATGATGTAGCATTGTGTCTACATAACTGGTTGTTTGGTGCACATGCAAATGTCATCACCTGATGTCATATGGATCAAGCATCATACATCCCCCACTGACCTTTTCTAGCAAGTCTTGCCAGCAGCAAGGACCGCTAGCATGGCCCACTTAGCCCCCACCCCAACTATAATTCTAACACTTCCACCAGGTCTGCACTGGCATTTTAGCTTCATGTCCTAATCAAGCATGATTCTCTAGCATCGAAGTGCCACCAGAGAGCACCTTGGAAAAAAGTGGCCCTTGAATAACATGGTTCATGCAAAGTGGAGTTTGGAAATTTCAAAAGAGTTCAGGGATTAGAGCCTATAGTGGCCACTTTGTTGTCTATTTTTCATAGGTAAGCATGATTCTTTGGGGACGTATTGCCTCATGGTGACCAACACTATCTGCGGTCACTCAGAGCACTTTTTGCCATGGGAAAAAGATTGTCTGGCAGAAGTGATGAGGCAACAAGGTGGCAGACTCAAAATTACCAACCTTGTTCAAAGACTGGTTTCCAGGATATTTCAATCATCATGATCTCATAAAGACATCAGATAACACCTAGTTACTTAAACAAATCATTAGCCTTAAAAGACAATTACTATCATTAAACAACTTACCAAGGACGATTCCATGTGCACCTCTATAATAAGAGCTTATCAATGCCCCAAACCTCTCCTGCCCAGCTGCAATACAAAAGAATGTATTCCTTATTTTACAAAAGCAATTCATCCATACAATTCAAAGTTTTGAGTACATAACTGTAAACATGCCAATTGGTAGAAATAATAAAGAAAAGGTCCTGCATAGGTGTCTTTGAAACAAAAGAAGCATGCCTCAATGGTGGAGCACTCTCATTAAGCACTTAATATTCCAGTTTCACTAGACTTTCCACCCAAAAAAAAAAAAAAATCTATGAAATCAGAGGCACTGTGGAAACAGTCTCTTTACAAAAATGCAAGGGGAAGGTTGCATATATATACGCCTACTCCAAAGCGAACCCCAATTGTTGGGACTAAGACTCTGATTGTTGTTGTTGTTGTTGTATGAAATCAGAGGCACATAAAGTCCCAGGTATCTTCAAATTTTCTTGTAAACACTAAGGACCATAGGACGTATCTAACTTTGGAGAGATGAGACAATGTTCATCTTGTATACAGGAGACAGCCCTGCATAGTATTGAACAGAGATACAACAGTTCAAGTAAACAGTCTCACAAAGTTACGGCAAAGGATAATTTGTATTGAACCACAACTACGAGTAACCTTTCAAAATTAAACCAAATAGTCTACATGACAAAATTTAACATGTTAAATGTTATGCAAGCATGGTAAGTTGTGGCTAACAATTACCTGTGTCCCATATAGTTAGTTTCAATCTTTTACCCCCAACATAGAGAAGCTTGATCTTAAAATCAACACCTGATCCAATAAAACAACAAGCAGAACACGTAATGATGCATATATAAGCTGCACATTGAAACCATTAAAAAAAGCATGAGAGGAGACTTATAACATAAATCATTAATGAAAGAAAGGCAATAAAACCAGGACTTCTAGAGAAGTCAAACTTCTAAAGACTAACCAGAATTAAAGTACAAATGTGAATTGAAGACCAACCAGAATTAAAGTACAAGTGTGAATTGCTAGATTCTCTGCACTAACATAAACTAGAAGGTAAAAAATAAGACATGCTAACAATACTCAAGAACATGAATATCACCTGGATAGAATATGTTCTTTAGATAAAGTCAAAAAATTTACTTAGTTCTCTTCCCATTAAGACATGCTAACAATACTCAAGAGCAATGCAGTTAGACCATTTGCGTGCAGAGCTACTTAGTCATTTGTCTCCCAATCTTATCATCCTTTGCTTTTGGTGAAACTTACCATTTTAACCCACTATATGTCACATCTAGAAGAACATTCAGAAACCATAATATTTTCCATATGCAAATGCGTTCATCTTCAAAAGTAAAACTATGTGACTTCTCATTCCCGCACATCAGATTAATATGTATTCTTAACTTACTAAGCTTCAACTCCAAAACAATCTCTCCAGCAATTGCCAAAATTTTTTGTAATATTTGAGAAAGAGCTCAACAAGTAAGACAGTGCAGGCTTTGCTTATTTATCTGCTTGATCCAACCGGCCTCACTCCGGGCAGACTGTGTCCTCCTTTGAAGAAGCTGCTATCTGTCCTATGAAAATTATGCTATGATAGGGAAATGATCATTTTAGTATCCAAGGCTTTTGAAAATACAGGGGGTACCGAAACTAGAGACCAAAAGAGGCACCTTTGTCATGGATAAAAATACAAAAACATGTGTCAAAAAGACCCTATAAAAACCCTCTTAGGCAAAGGGGGTCTTAAATCAAACATTCCTGATACAAAACAACCCTAAACCCCTATATATATATTTTGGTGATTAAACAAAATAAACCCTTCATCACCAAAATTGGGATTAGTCACAACGACCCCCGAAAGCTTCCCACTCAACAAACATGGAAAACCCAACTTATAGCTCATCAACAACATTTATCTACTTCAACACAAATTTACTACTTAGATTTGCTAATAGAACTGAATTTTTCTGTCTCAATCCAATTCATGCAAATTCAGAAACAACAGAACAGCAAAAGATTCACATATGCAAATTTCAAGGAAATAAACACACCCACATAGAGGGAGGGAGGGAGGAAGAGAGAGAGAGAGAGAGAGAGAGAGAGAGAGAGAGAGTAACATACCAATAGTGGGGGAGAGATCATGAAGACGAGAGTTAGAAATGAAACTAAGAAGAAGACTACTTTTGCCAACCCCAGAATCTCCCACCAACAGTATCTTGAATGACAAGTCATATGAAGTGTTCCCTCTTCCCATTGAACCCATCTCTCTCTCTCTCTCTCTCTCTCTCTCTCTCTCTCTCTCAGTTCATCTTCACAAGCAAAGAGATGGCAATGCTGTTGAAATGGAAGGGGAAAATTAGGAGGAAGAAAACAAGAGAGAGAGACACAAACGTCAGACGGAGAGAGAAGGACATATTTTACTTAAAATGAACAAAGGGGAGATCAAATCAAAGACCGGGGACAAGTGGCTTCTTTTGTTTGATGACGCAAGATCAAAATTGGCTCCACGCGCTTCCTCCCTAGTCTGCTTCCTGTGTTTACTTCCCGCAGGTGGTGGGACGTGATGGTACGGTACATCTACAAGGTTATATAATTTATATATATGTTTTTTCGAACAATTGGAAAGAATTCATTTGCATATAAATTTTCTCTAACAGATTAAAATTCGTTAATATTATTACAAGGGACTTGCTTCACACTAGGCAAATCATTCATTCACTGAAAAATTACTAGAATTGCGCCTTGCACACCAGCATGATCCCACTTCAATGCAAAATAAAATCAATTTTTATTTTCAATTAGTAATTTTATTCAATTAGAGTCCAACTAAAAGTATTTAATGAAAATTTTAAGTTATTTGGAAGGTAATTTATTATGAGTTTATAATGCAATATTGCTTGCATAATTTAAGAATTGGATTAAGAAAATTTACTACGTTATCATTGTTAAAGAGTAATTTTCGATAAATTTAAAAAATTTAAACTAAATGAAATAAATGTTTATATAACAGTAATCTAAATATATTTTAATTGATTCCTAAAATAAAATTATTAGTTTTTATTAGTTTTAAGAATAAGTCGAAATGTATGTATATAACCTGTTAAATAAACATTTAATTCATTTAATTTAAAAATATCTTTAATTTTTGTTAAAACTTAGAGGACGTTTCATTAAAATTAAAATGAATCAAAATAAAAAATTAGATTAAAATTCATACAATCTATTTGAATTAATAGAATGTAAATAAAATTTAGGAATGAAATTTCCAAATTATGGTATTTCTAAAATCTAAATGAAAATATGAATTTTTGAAATTCATTCTCAAAACATTTAATTTTAAATCCAATTTTGATTCTCTGAGTATGAACGAGCACAAGCCATTCCAATGAACCATTCATGCTCAAATATATGTAAAATGAGTGGTCTTTTATAATTGTAGAGGATAAATTGGAGGTATTGGACGAAAATCCCCAATACAGATAAAGAGTCAATCATTATAAAAATCTTTTCTTCGGAAATTTCTTTTGATTTCAGGTTGACAGAATGCCATGTGAAAATGATATCTCACACTTATTTTCGTTAGCAATCAAACAAAAAGGCATCGAGCTTACAGAAGACTTATTTTTTCCAATTTGAGCTTGAATTAATATGGGACTATTCTTTTTTTCCTTAATGGAAACCAAAATATAAATAAATAAATAATAAAATCCAAAATGCATTACATCACGCTTTAGGGGCCCCAAAATCCACTCTGGAACATAAAAAGAAAAGGCCGGTCAATAAAATGTCACTGGGATAATTTAAACGGTAAAATTTTATTATTTTTTTTAATTAATTTTATTTGATTGTAGTTTTTTTTTATCCAGAAAAAAAAAATAGCAATACCCCGTGGGCACCAGTGGTCATGACTTGTGTTGGCCTTCTCATCAAGTTCAACTATAATATCCGTGTTTGACGGCTCATTTTGGTTCGAAACTCTTATAAGACTTGAGTTAGGTCAAAGAGAAATATTAGAAATTTATATCTACAAATACAATATATATTTTAATTTATGATTTTAAAAGCAATAAAATTTTAACATTGTAATCTTTAAAATTAGGTATTTTTCTAATTTCATGAGACTGTTATTCAAAATCTCGTCATATCTGTTTCTTTATTTTTTTGGTACATAAGATGTTGGGAGTATCTCGTTTAACAATTTAAAGAAAGTCAATCTATCGAGTCTCTCTCAAGTAGGAGTAAAAGATCCCAAAGAGAATGTCGTAGCATCTAACTTCACACTTATCATCTTCATAAATATATGATATATTTTATCAAATTCTTTTGGATTGAATGATCAGATACTCTATTCTTTTAATCAAAGGTCTCAAATTTAATTCTTGAGAATGGAGAAAAGGGATTTGAGAGAGACAATCTTTCAATGTACCCCATAATATTTAGACTGAATTAATCAGATAAAAACGGAATACCATTCGATGAAAACAAATATATATATATATATGACGTACTTTCATCACCCACTCTTCTTAAATTAGTGAAATAATATCATGTATAAGAATCGAGTAAAAGTAAGTAACATCTATACCCTTACTTAAAAATTGAACCGCCATCGATGAATAAAACTCCACAAATAACTTCGTGGATATTCAAACTCCTTAATAAGGAGGAATCTCTCCCTAATTCCCCAGTTTCGTTATCAAGCTATCTATTATACCAATATAAGATACGAAACTCATGACTCATCTTCCATCATTGTTTTTGATTAACTCTCCAGCCGAAACAAAATCACAACCTGGCTTAAACGCGCCATCGATGTTCAAACTATAAGAGCTATAGGGTGGAAGATGCCATTTCACCCAACAAGATACTCACCGATGACAGTAACGGATAGCCGGTCTAATTAGTAAATATATTAGATATCTTAACCAAAATTTAGATTCAAAATTTGAAAATAAAAAAGATTAAATGAGAGAGTTGTCCTTTAAAATAGACCCAACAAATGTTCAAAGTAAATTAGTCAGAATATAATTCGGATATTAGTGTAGCCAAAAAAAAAAATACTCATTGATGACTTCCTACCTAAAACAATCCCAACTTCTAGTCTCATCTTTTGAGCAAAGTACCATACCTCCTCTTTTATTGAAAAATAAAATGATTTTTACTTTACGATATGCACCATAAGGTGATGATGAGCTGAATTTTTCAAACTATGTGATCCCAGTTCTATCTTTCCACTAACACAGTTAGCATAAAGACAATCTTTCAGATCCGAAGTGAAAAAAGGTAGCATCACCAAAGCCAATAAAGTTCCAACAATTCAAACCTATTTGGTGGAAGGGCAATCATAAAAGAGGTGTACGCTGACTCAATTCCATGCATGCAACGCGGGCTGAAGTCTCCGTAGGCATGCGTTTCTACTGTTTCGAATCTGTCATGTCTGTTGTTCTCATATATATATATTAGATACTCGGATTTTTTTTAATGATTAATCCATGTTCAAAATTATATTTTGATTAATCTAATTTGATTGTTGTTGGATTCAATTTAGAAGAAAGTCTTTCAACATAACTTTTTTATTTTTTAGTTTCGAGTCTAAAATTTAATTAAAAAATATAATATCTTATTATGTCTAACTCAAAATTTAGAAAATCTCTTCCGCGAGAGAGAAAGCGATGAACCATGATGATAATGAAGTCCGCATATTTAGTGGGTTAATTAGCTAAATGAATTGAGTTTCCTCATGTGTTTTGTGTAGTATTACATATTATTTTATAAAAATGTTCAGCATATACAAAATAGATATTAAGAAATTTTATTATTATAGTATTTTGTAGAATATTATTAAGTGATGATAAAATTTTTGTCTCATAAATTTGGAATCTTAAAACTTAGGTAAAATCAAAAATTTATATTAGAAAGTGAAATATAGCATGCAGGGTTATAATCTCAAAAGAGGCAGAAATTATAAGTTTCGGTATGACAAACAATAAGTAAATTTATAATTTTTAGTATTATATAAATAATTTATTTTTTAGAAAAAAGAATTTAGGGAGCGAATTATCTCACTATCTCTTCCCTTGGCCCGGCTTAAAACTAATAAATCAAAATTATCTTTATAAACATCAAAGGAGAGTTAAGAAAATCAAGTTAATATTACATTATTAGACTCAAAATCTTGTTCATATATGTCTATAAATATTAAAATTTTAGATTTTATAGAAAGAAGATACATATACTATTTGTTAAGTAGAGAAAAGTGATGGAAAGCAAAGGGGGTGTAAAGGCAGTTTTTAAGAAAAAAACTTTAAAATTATAAAACCTAATATTATTTTCATATTAAAAAATTATAATCCTTTAAAGGCACACTGTAATGTACCCTCGCGAAAACAAGCGATATTGTTATCCTCCTAAGTATATTTTTACTTACTATACAATATTTAGATCTCATTTGAAAAAATTAAAATTAGTTTCTCAAAATAAAAAAGTAGTATTCTATACGTAAATCTTGAAATCTACTTATAAAATTCTATAAATTCTAAAAAAAAAAAAATGTAATTTACTTTGATTAAAAAATATTAAAATTAAATTAAATTAAGTTAAAATACACTATCAAAAAATCGGATATCAACGATGAAAATTAGCAACGGATTATTATTCGTCACTAATTAGCGATAGAGTTGTGACTAATTAGCGACGAACCGATTAGCGACGGAATTAGCGACCGAAAAATTCATCGATAAAAATTCGGTCGTTAATCTATCGGTAATTCGTCGCTAAAATTTGTACAAAATTTTTCGAAAAAATTAACGATGGAATTAGCGATGAAAAAATCCGTCAAAAATAATTCCGTCGCTAATCCGTCAGTAAAATTAGCGACGAAATTATTTCCATCGGTAATCCGTCGTTAAAACTCGAGTGAAATTTTTCAGACAAATTAGCGATGGAAAAATCCGTCGGAAATAATTCCTTCGCTAATCCATCGCTAATTTTAACGACAAAATTATTTTCGTCGGTAATCCATCGCTAAAAGTAGCGAAATTTTTTTAATGTTTTTAAAATTAGGGTATTGAATTTTTATTAAATATAATTTTTTATTTTTTATTAAATATAATTTTGTATTTTGTATTTTTATTAAATTATGGTATTTTTTATTAAATATAATTTTGTATTTTTTATTAAATTAGGGTATTGTTTTTTGTAAATATAATTTTATATTTTTTTTAAGTATAATTTCGTGTTTTTATAAAATAAAATTTTATATTTTGTATTTTTATTAAATTAGGGTATTTTTTATTAAATATAATTTTGTATTTTTATTAAATATAATTTTGAGTTTTTATTAAATATAATTTTATATTTTTATTTAATATGATTTTGTATTTTTATTAAATTAGGGTATTGTATTTTTATTAAATATAATTTTGTATTTTGTATTTTTATTAAATATAATTTTGTATTTTTATTCAATATGATTTTATATTTTTATTAAATTAGGGTATTGCATTTTTATTAAATATAATTTTGTATTTTTATTAAATCAAATTTTGTATTTTTATTAAATATAATTTTGTATTTTGTATTTTTATTAAATATAATTTTGTATTTTTATTAAATAAAATTTTGTGTTTTTATTAAATATAATTTTACATTTTTATTAAATATAATTTTGTATTTTATATTTTTATTAAATTAGGGTATTATTTTTTTATTAAAGATAATTTTGTATTTTTATTATATTATGGTATTTGTGTTTTAAATGATGAGAGTGAAATAAAAAGTAAAGAAGTAAAAAAAAAAAGAAAAAGAAATAACACATAAATCATTGTGGTATAGTGGTTGAAATAATTCAAAACATATTTGAGAATCCAGATTCGAATCTGAATAAAAGCATTTTTTCAACAAAAAAAAAAAAACAGTGGCGTTGGTGTGGGCAGCGGCGGGCATGGGCGTGGGCATGCGAGCGCATGTACTTATGGCACACGACTTTTAGCGACGAATTAGCAACGGAATTTTTCCGTTCCATCATTAAAAAATCTGTCGATAATTTGTAATAATGTGAAAAATGTTAAATTAAATTAGCGATAGATTTTTTAGTGACGAAAAATTTCCGTCACTGATACATTTTCACACTTTTTAAATTATCGACAGATTAGCTATGGAAATTTTCCGTCGCTAATCTATCGCTAAATTTTTCGACAGAAATATTTCATTCGCTAAATTTAGCAAGGTGACTCTCAGCGACGGAATTTCCGTCGCTAATTTTCCGTCCCTAAAAAGTTTTAGCGACGGAATATTTACTATCAATGATGGATATTTTCGTCGCTGATACCCATTTTTCAAGTAGTGATAGAAACTCTCAAATATGATATTAGCTTAAGTTATAATTAGAAATGGAAATATTTAATCCGATATGAGGATATCCGAATTATCCGACCTGACGAGAAGGGTATTTGGTTGAAAAATAAGTTAGGAGTGGATTTTTTAATTGAATAATCAATTCAGTTCGAATATGGATTTAACACATGAAAAATCTAACCCGATTTGACTCGTTACTTAATTTAATATTTTTATTATTAAAAGGTATTTATATTAGAGTTTATTAAAATTAGTGTTTCATTTTGAATTTTAAAACCTTTTATTCGAAACAGACACGACGCAGTCTTTACCTCTACCTCTTTCCTCGCCACCCTTTATCTCTTTGGTTTCCCACCCATACAGCCTATAACGATAGATAATAATCGACAGATCGTCAACGATTAATCCAACCATACATACGACCACACCAAAAGAGAGACGGAGTCAATAAATAATAATTGCAGTCAACAGATCGCAATGGTTAGACTTGCAATTGCAGCCACTCCTTTCATCCCTTCTCCACTCACATAATCATGACCACCCCACCTTCATCCCTTTTCCATCCATACAACCACATCGAAGAGAGAACCCTTCGTTCCCTCCCCACCCACAAATTGACGATCAAAGTTACAATCGTCAGCCACCTTTCGCCCGTTTTGATCCTTCATCCCTTCCCCACCCACATAGTCATGGCCACCCCCGCTCTTTGTCCCTTCCCCAACTTTACCCATATAGTCACACTAAAAGAGAGAGTTAAAAAAAAAAAAAAAAAGACATATGGTATGACGAGTCGAGTCAAGTTAATTCGAATCAGTTTTTGTGAAAATCTATAAAATCAAATATAGTTTTTTATTTCATTGAATCGAATAAAATCAGACTCAGATATAAATTACAGGATCATAATTTCAAGATGAACATACTATTAGCAAAATTCGCACTATGTCGGTCGCGACCCTAGTTAAAATAATTACTATATTTTCATTAAAATGTTATATTATTGGGGGGTTATTTACATAAATATTGTGAAAAAAATAAAAAATTCAACAAATACGGTACTTTTTTTTATTCCCAATCTAGCAAAATCGATATCTAAGATATCGATTTTGAAATCAACATATTGAATGTTGACTTCAATCGTACCCAAAAACTACCCGTGAAGTAAGATGTCAACTTCAGTGATGCCCCAACACAACCTGTATAGCATTATTTTTCATTAAAAAAAAAAAAAGATCTTCAAAGACGATATCCTCAAAATCCACTTCCATAGTCTCTCATGCCACATGCCACATGCCACTCCCTCCTCTCCCTCTCTCTCTCCCCATTAATACTCTCTTTTCTCTCTCTCTCTCTCTCCTCATTTAACACACAACAAACACACAAACACACACTAACATTTTTTTTTAACACTGTCTCTTTTCCCATTTTTTTTAATCTGTATTTTAAAAAGTAGAGTGTGTGTTTTAACCATTTATGTGAGGAGAGGGAGAGAGAGAGAGAGTGTGTGTTCAAAAAAAAAAACAAAAAAAAGTTAGTATGTGTGTGTTTGTTTGTGTGTTAAATAAGGAGAGAGAGAGAGAGAGAGAGAGAGAGAGAGAGGGGAAAAGAGAGTATTAATGAGAAGAGAGAGAGACTAAGAGAAGGGAGTGACAGATGGTACGAGGGACGATGGAAGTCGATTTTGAGGATTTCAACTTTGGAGTCATCTTTTTTTTTAAAAAAAAAAAATAATGCTATACGGGTTGTGTTTGAACATCATTGAAATCGACATTCAAAATGTTGATTTCGAATTCAATATCTTGGATATCGACTTCTTTTTTTTTAAAAAAAATTATTTTATGGATAATTTTTTGGACATAATTAAAATCGATATTGAAGATGTTGATTTTGCTAGATTGGGAATAAAAAATAAAACCTTATTTATTGATTTTTTTTCACAATTTTTACATAAATAACCCTATTGAAAATAGTTGAGTGTTAAACAATTTCAAAGGTGTAGAGAGAGAGAGAGAGAGAGAGAGCAGGTTGAGGTTTTCACTAAAATGTTATATCATCGAATGAGCAAGTTTTGTTGAAGAAGGGACACGTGTCTCCCATGCAGCAGCAACCAACGAAACGGGTGAGCAAAGACGTTGACCTAATCTGCCATGTCCTCTGATTTTGACCCTGCGCCTCGATGCGCCCATTTGCCCTTTTTGGCTCTTTGCAAGACAAATTGAAATCGTCTTATGAAGAGCCGGAAAAACTGGCGGCCAAAGTGCCTTTGAAATGGCTGGATTAGCTAGGAGATAAAAAATTATTATATTTATTTTTAAATAACCTAGATTAAATTAAAATTTATTTTTAATTTATAATTAAAATAAAAATAAATTTTTGTATCCCTTTTTAATAGGGCATGAGGTAAAGCTAAAGACCAAAAATTTAATGGTTTTTTTTTCTCACTTTGTTTTATGCTTTTTTAATATTTTCATCGGGTACCCCTTTATTTCTTATTTTGTCTCATATTTTAACTATGTTTGAGTGTTAGATTTTATTTTTAACTAAATTTTCTATTTTAAAATCTTAGTTTTAGGATTTCATAAAATATATTTGATTTCTAATATTTTAATTTAAAGTATTAATTTTCACACGATTTCAAGCTGTTCATTCTAAAAAATATGCAAAAATCAATCTATATTTATAATATTTTCCTTCATTGCTCTCTCTAACTCTCTTCTCTTTCCACCCTTCCTCCCGTTCTCTATCACCACCTTCGCGTGACCGGATTTAGCCATGCATATATTTGCACATTAAGGCATGTACCTGCTCAAGCATTTTGCATGCATGGTTTGGGTATGAGTGTGTTCACGCATTATATATGTAACGTTTTGAGTATGCATTTCTTTGCTTGCCCACTCAAATTTCTAGGCATGGAGGAAATGAGAACTCCGTGGAAATGTAGTCATTTTCTTTTTTGTTTTTTTGGTTACGTTGAAATTTAAATTTAAAATTATCGGATTGAGAGATGAGATTGTGACTAATAGACCGTTCTCTTGGAGACGAAATGTAGTCATTTTCAACAAAAAGAAGAAGAAAATTACTGGAGTTACATAATGTATCGTTTAATCAAAATATAAAAGGTTTTATTGTGATATAACATTTTTATAATATGTATATTAATGTTTAAAAAAATATAAAATGAAATTTATATCACATCCACAAATTAAATATATGCAATAAATAGCTTATTATAGTCTTGTTTAATAAAATAAGTCTAGATGAATTCTATACTAATACTATATTTTTTTTTTAAATAGCTATTAAAATAGAAAATGTGGATCTCTCTTCTCTTTTCTGCCAAATAACCAAATAGACTCTCTTAATCAAGTTTCGAGTCTTGAAAATAAATAAATAGGGGAGAATCAATTCTTAAATTGGACTCGAACTGAATTAGTCAATAATTCAAATAGTTAAGACAAAAAAAGTAAAAATAAAAAATAAAAGAAAGACAAATTAATCCATATGATTTGGGATGAACTCCGTTACCAAATGAATTAGTCGGTATCCCAATTTGTCAAGATAAAAATAAAAAAAAATAAAAGTAGAGATAAATTAACCAAATGATTTGGGATGAACTACGTTGCCAGATCTAACTCGCTCAATCAAGCAAACTAGCTGATGCATACAGTCCTTGCAAAAATTACAATTAACACTGTTTATTCATAGGATTTTACCATATTTATCATAACGTAGTTTTAGTATTTTGCAACATAAATAATTCAAATTAAATGCAAATGTGTCTTATACTATTTGAGAAACAATATAATTTCAGCAATAATTTGTGGATTATAGTTGTTGCTTTAAAATCTCAATTTGGAGAAATAAAAAATCAAATTATATCTCGATTTATGGCGTCATCATTATTTTCCCCTGAAGCTCTTCGAATTTCCATCAAACATTTTTTTTTATATTGGGAAGAGTGATCATTAACAATAACAAAATATCTTTTTTTTTTATCGCATTATCTAAATTTATATTTCGACTAATTTATTTCTGAAATCTATTTAAGGGGTTACCCTCGTAGCATAGTCTTTTATATCCCTAATACTCAAATTCGAAATCTTGATTAAGCGATTTAACCCCACGTCCCTAAAATACATTTGTAAATCCAAATTAATTGCCAAAATTAAGAAAAATGACTTTAGTGTTAATCCAGGCTAATCAAGATTTAAATAATATTGAATTTATTACCTAATTGTGAAACTCTGCATTCAAAAAAGTCTCTCCCTCGCCAAATATTTTATTCTCTGAAAAATACTTTTTAGCTAATACTTTGTATGTAATTAATATAATTCTCTGTGTGTTGACATCCTCCGTTACCTTTTTTTTTTTATAAAAAATAATTAATATTTTAAAATTCCAAACACACAATAATACATGTATTTATATTTTCTCCTTTTATGTCTATTCACTCTATTAGTCCTCATTTATTGCCTCCTTTTTTAAAGAAAAAACTCTGAATTTAAAAATTTTATTTTCATATTACTTTAATTAACAAGGAGCCTAGGAATAAGAAACATATTATAAAATCAAAAAATAATTTAATAAATTTATATTAACAAGAAAGCTTTTAAATAAACCATAACTCCTTTTAAAATAAATATATTCAACTTTTTAAAGTTAACAGTACTTATGCTAGAAATAAAGAATTAAAAAAAAATTAACAAGGGGTGCGATTATATCAGCATTAATACACTGGATTCTATCAGAAGTCTCCAAGAGGATAGTCTAATGATCACAATCTCCCTCTCCCAACATGATGATTTCGGATTCAAATCTCAGTATAATTTTTTAACAAACAAAGTCTATTTTTCTTGCAATTAAAATCACAAAAAGAGTAGTACTTCCTAAATTTAGGAAACTTTAAAAATGAAAAATATCATATATGGTCAAACAAAACTAACCATAATAATCTTGTAAAATATCTTATCTCTATGGTCATGCTAAAAGGAAATATCTTCATTGATACAATGAATTAAAAGTATATTTCTTAAAAACAATCATAACATTCCTTAAAAAGAGACATATACATTTCTTATCTAAATCACATAACACCTTATCTACTAAACCTTATAATACCAATGACATAAATAATCATAGACATCAGACACATGTTACTAGGGAGGGGCATTTCAAGTAATTTCACACCTTGTTCTTCCTGATTAAAATCACACACATCTTCTTCTCTCTCATTTTCTTTTCTTTTCTTGTCGTCTAAGCAGTTGAACCTCTTTGGTCAAACATGAGCCCTCCCTCCCATTTTTCTTCGAATTTCAGCCACACCCATATCCCAAAAATCATTTCCTTCTCAATGAAAAATTTTTGAAACCTTTGTTTTGAATTATTTGTGAATTTAAAATTTTGTCATGGGTTCAGGATCAGCAACTCCACCTCTGGCTCCTGGGTTTAGATTTCACCCAACAGAGGAAGAATTAATTGGTTATTATCTGAAGAGGAAAATTTGTAGGAAGCCCATCGAGTTCAATCCTATCCCTATCATTGATTTCAAGAAATTTGAGCCCTGGGATTTTCCAAGTAACCCTCTCACTCTCACTCTCTCTCTATCTTTTTTTTTTTTTTTTTTAAATATATAGTACATGGTTAGATTTACCCTTTTGTCCTTAGTTGAACATTTTTTTTTTTCAAAATCTTCGTGAGTATGTTGAGGGTGTGGACCAGTGATTGCACGTATCTGTAACCTGTTTATTACTCTTTAATTTTCTAATGAGTATTGGTTTTTGTGCCGATTTTGGTGCTTGTAGTGTTTTTTCATGTGGATATGTTTTAGGTTTGTTGAATATGAGTAATGATTAAAAGGTTTTTTCTCCCAAAAAAAAAGGAGTGCAGATAAAAAGAAAAATCAACAAATGGATTTCTATTTATCATCTTATCTTTCTTTGATTTTTCTATTGATTGTTTCAATTCTGATGCTTAAAGTGGTTTTAGTTTCTGGTGGATATGTTTGAGGCATGTTGAATGTCAGGATTATTGATTTGAAACTATTTTGTGCGTGAGAGAGAGAGAGAGAGAGAGAGAGAGAGAGAGGTGTGCAGATGAGTGTCTATGTATCTCTCTTCTTTACTGATTAATTTGTTATACATTTATTAGTTTTCTTTTTTTTAAAAAAAAAATGTGTTCATTATAGAATTTTTAATGTGGGTATGATTTCAGGTAACTTAAAGGTGAGAAGCGGAGATCTTGAATGGTACTTTTTTTGTATAAGAGACAAAAAGTATGCAAATGGATCTAGAATGAATCGTTCAACTGAGAAAGGGTATTGGAAAATCACTGGTTATGAGCGACCGGTGAGGTCTCATGCAAAGACCACAATTGGGTTTAAGAAAACTCTCGTTTATTATGAGGGAAGAGCTCCAGATGGGAAGAGGACTGATTGGGTTGTACATGAGTATCGGCTTGTCGACGAGCAAGTGCAGAAAGCTGGAATTTTGCAGGTCAGGATTTTTGTGAATTATGGATTATGTTATTGTCTTTCTTTGTTTGTGATTGGCTTTCTAGAATTTATTGTAAGCATTTATGCTAAACCTTGATTGATTGATTTGATAGTAATCTTGTTCGCATGAGAGCCATCATTTAGTTTAGCAATAATATCTTGAATTTAATGGAACTTCATTAAGGAATGTCAACAATGTTTGAGTTACTGCATACTCGTTTTAGGGAAGATCAGACAAATGCCCTAACATTATTACTGTAAATTTGAAATTTTACAATCTTCCTTTCAAAGTATTAGTTTGTGTATTTGTTTTCCACATGCATAGAAGTATTTGCGTAGGTATTAATGCATTAGATTTCATTATTTGTTTGCTTGAAGATCAGACTTGTCCACTAATGGTGATTAACGGTAAGTTAAAATTTCAAAATCTTCCTTTTTAAGTTACTAATTTTGATGTGCAAGTGTTGCATTTGCACAGAAGTATTTAGGACCCCCAGTGGTTATCAATGGTAATTTGGAATTTCAAAATTTTCCCTTAAGATGGCAATTTTTAAGTATGAGTGTTACACGTGCATAGAATATTATACACTCATTTCTTAGAAGATCAAATTGGTCCATCAACGGATATTAACAATAGTTTATCATAAAAATCTTCCCTTTTAAGGTATTAACTTTTAGGTATGAGAGTTGCACTTACGTAGAAAGTGTACTGTCCATGAACAATTAGTAACGGTAATTTAAATTTTCAAAATCCTTCCTTTACGGTGCTATTTTTGTATACGTGATTTGCACGTGCATAGAAGTATTTAGATAAGCATTAACGCATTAGCCTCGTATACATGTTTCTCAGAAGATCAGACTGGTTATTAACAAAAGGTTAAAGTTTCAAAATCTTCCCTTTTAAGGTATTGAATTTTAGGTACTTATGTTGCACTTACATAGAGAGTATGATGCCTTTGAACAATTAGTAACGGTAATTAAAACCTCAGAATCTTCCCTTTAAGGTACTAATTTTACTTTTGTGATTGCATGTGCACAGAAGTATTTATATAGATATTTATGCATTAAACCTGACTACTAGTTCCTTGGAAGATTGGACATGTTCCTCTACGGTTGTTAACGAAATTTAAGCTTTCAAATCTTCTTTTAAGTTTCTGACTTTGCCTAGGTGTTGCTTGTTTTAGGGGTATTTGTATCAGTATTAACATGGATAAATATTGAAGAATTCTCTTTCTTCCTTTTTCCTGTAAATGAGATGCAATTTTTTCATAATCATGGAAGTACTTAAAAAAAAAACAATTCATCTGAAAAGAATGAGGACCTTGTTTTATTCTCCATAAAAGAGATGGCAAATAGTTCCTATAGAGATGTTGACTTCCAATATGCTTGATGGAGTAATTTCATGAACATTGGAGGAAAGAAATTGTTTGTGTGATTCAGCATTCTAACATATAGCATGACCAATAATAACAAACTTCACACATGCAAACAGACAGAATGTGCAATGAACCAACAACAACAACAACAACAACGATCCAAACCTTCTATCCTAAAATTTGGGGTTGGTCATAAGAGAGACAAATACTGAGAATCGAAAAAAAAAAATTGTTACTATTTGTTTATGTTTTTTGAATGTGCAATGAACCAATTTTATGTTTCTTGAAACTATTTTATTGGACAGTCTAAGGAATGCTAAATAGTAGTTGTGCCTCCAGACTGTGGAAAATGTGAGCCATCCAATTGAGTTACTGAGTTGATCAATGCAGGATAGATGAAATAAATTGTTATATACTTTTAAGAAACTTCAGAGTCCATTTTTCATTTCCATCATAACTCCTCTAAAAGAACAAGTAAGTTTTATGTACCTTGCAACCAAGGCAAGAGCATTATGCCAGAGATATCCTGATGCCAGCTTGGAAGTTTTCAGTGAATGATCTGCTCAGTCTAGGCAAAAGTGAAAACAGCTAATCATCTGTCTTGGGAACAAAATCAAGATAATCATCGACACAAAAAATTGGATGATCAAAAGACAATAATAAGATTTTTTCTGTGGAGCTTTGCTAGATTTAGAAAGAAGATTGATTCTCCCATACTCTCAGTTGTAGTATTTCAAGGTGGGCTAAAATTTAGAAGAGAAAATCACATTAAAGGCTAATCTAAATATCTTAAACCACATAGCCAATTCTTAATCTGTGTTCTCACTTCACCGCGATGCCATAATGATGTTGTTCAAATTTTAGCTGGCAATTAATTAAACTATTATGTCATGCAAATTTTTTTCTTGTATTATCCAAAAGATTCTGTGAACTATTTGTTTATCCTTTTGTACGTGAACTTGTTGTGCAAAGCAATCTATTTGAAAGAGTTTTGTGATTTGTTGCAAAATACAAGACTCTTGAAAGTAGATTTAGAAGGCTCAGATGGTGCTTGAAAATCCCATGCGAACTCGAAACTCCCATTTCCTTTGGCCTAATAAAGTTTAATATTTGTTTTGGGTTGAAGGATTCTTATTTTTTATGCAAAATGTATAATAAAAGCGGTCCCAAATCCGGGAACCAGAATGGTGGTAGCGGAAGCACTGCCAGGGTAGAAGGTGAACATGATCAGGTGATGGTTCTTGCAGAAGAGGATACAGAGGAGATATGTGTTCATACTGTTGCACCTGTTGGTATGGAGAATCCTGATCAGGTTAGTGTTCCATTTATATGTCATGTTTTTATTGATTTTACTTCTTGAGGCTAATGTTCATATTTCTATTTCATTTTGTATCTTCTGGTTTGCATAATAGGTAAGTTAAATGCTTCTCTGTTTGCCATACTCAAATATATCTTGGACGTGTGAAAATTATGATTCGAAAGTGAAGTTGTGTTCTAACTTTAAGGCCTTTACTTCATTAATGACATTTACCAAATTATTGCCAACAGTTGTGGGTAGGATTGCTTAAAAAGGTATCCTAACCAGCTACATGCATGATTTGTGTATTAGTAAGACTTTTGGGAATTATGCCTTGTGCCATTTGAAGTAGGAATGTGATGTCTTTGGAGGGAAATTGGTTTTGCCTAGAAATTTTGCATTCAAAAATGGCGGGTATGGTGTGAAAAGGGTCAGAGAATGGGTATTATAGAAGGGGTGAGGAAAACACCTGAGGTTTGTGGGTAAAAATAGGTTGTGCTTGTTTCTTGTTGAAGAAGATTAAGCTGCTGAAATTTAAGAATAAGGTAGCATGAATTTCTAATGAGTAACTGTGCAGAGAAGAAGAAAAAGGAAGTACCTAGAAGAGGAAAACCTAGGCAAAATTACCTTCAACACGGACAATCAAATACTAAACTCTTATTAGTCAATTATTCAATCTTGTTATATCAATGAGGCATGCTTGTAGATACTAGAATCCTTTCATAATTGTACCATAAGATTCAAATATCACAAAGACAGGAAACTGGTAAGAAATGTAAGACAAAAGACACTTTGACTCTGACCAGAACCTAAAGGAAATGTAACTGTGACTAGAGATCCTAATTAAACAGAAGGTTTTCTATTTTCGTGAAGATAACCACTTATGTAATAGTATTATGCCAAAATGTTAAAAACAACAACAATTTGAGTCTTAATCTCAACAATTGTGATCGGTTATTTGAGAGACAAATATGAGAAATTAAAAAAAAAAAAGAAGTAGATTGATTTAGTTTGTGCGGATTCTTTTGCGCCACTCAATTCTATCCAATTTTATCATCTTATCTAAACCCTTAACTATCATATTTTTACGAATAACTTGCATCTAAATTTTTAATGGTCTATCTCAACGTTTTACTAAACCTCATATATTTAAGTTTTCGGTCCTCCTAACCAGTGCATCTTTGGATTTTTTTTGCACATACCCAAACCACCTTAGGCGACACTCTCGCATCTTATCTACAATTGAGTTAACTCCCAACCTATTACGAATCTCTTCGTTTCTAATTCTATCTCTTCTAGTTTTGTCACACATCCACTTAAGTATCCTCATTTCTGTTACCGCCATTTGTTGTTCTTGTTCTTGTGGTATCGTGCGATCGCAAAGAATTCCGGATGCTCTTCTCCATTTCATCCAATCTGCTTGAATTCTATTATTTATATCCCTATCTATATTGTCATCATTTTGAATGATGAAACCAAAATATCTAAAACGTTCACTTTTTGACACAATTTGTCCATCTAACGTGATCGTTTCTTCTTCATCTTGATGATTGTCGCTAAATCTACATCTCATATACTTAATTTTTAATCTGCTCAATCTAAATCCTCTGGATTCCAGTGTTGCCCTCCATAACTCTAGTTAAGGACAAATACCCTCTCTGGTTTTATCCACTAACACTATATCATTTGCGAAAAGCATACACTATGATATTTCATTTTAGATGCTTTTTGTGATTTCGTCTATTACTATTATAAAAAGGATGAGATTTAATGCTAAACCTTGATGGAGTTCAATATTAATAGGGAAGCTATCGCTTAGAACCCCGTACATTTTTACATTGGTTACAGCTCTCTCGTACATATTTCTAATGAGATTAATATATTTCAAGAAGATCCCTTTCTTTATCAGCATCCACCACAATGTTGTGGTTACTAAATTATATCCCATCTCCATGTGCAATAAACTGCTGAACTTAACCCAGTCGTCCCCTGTGCCCTGTGGCTCCCCGAAATCTAATCTAGGGTGACCTCACTAGCCTATTTTGATGCTTATCATAGTTTCTCCTTCTCCTCTGTTGCACTTTCAGCTTGCTTATGTTTCCAGCTTTTCTTTTTTGACATATTATCAACTTATCTCAATTTCTGCAACCAAAATAATATTATTTCCTTAAGATTTGCATATAGTCTTGTGGATTGGTTGCCCCTGACCGTGTGGATAGCACATCAGTGTACAACCCCAATTTTTACATGTAGCATAAAGAGTCAAGTAAATTTAGCAAGAGGCATAATAGTAGTCTGTAAATGATGATCAATGTTTGATGCGTTCAAGAAACCAAGCTTGCAGATTGATGATTTGATGCTGAAATCATCTTTGTAGTCAAAGAAGACATTTGTATCTCATTTGAAACTTGCAAGTATTCCATCTATGCATCATTGTACCTGTGGTGGAGGATTTTAGATGCCAGAATCTGCTGCATGTACCATCACCACAAGGCTGTCCATGCGAAGAAAAGGTTTAATGGTATCATTTGGCCTTTGGTAGTGCTTTAGCATCCCCATTGTGGATATTCTTTTGCTTTTGTCTATTATTTTTGTGGTTTATGTTGTTTCCTCGCATTAATTGGATGACTGAAAATTTGGTGGAGGTGGGTGGGCTTGGAGCCGGAGTTAGGTTTAGGCCTTCTAAAGTGAGGGCAAAGGTCCTAGAAATAGTTCCTATAGACCATTTTTTGGTTGGTTGGAGGAATTGGAATTAGACAATTTTTATGGGTTTGAAAAGCCCATTGAAGGCTCTTTTGTATTGATTCTCTTCCAAGTTTTTCTCCTCTCTCGAAGAGGATGCTATTTTTGCTTCTTTGTTTACTGAAATTGTTGTGGCTTCTTTGATCTGACTAAATTCTGGCACCGGCATTGTTGTTTGATGAAGGATCGACTATCTAGCAAGTGGTCTTCTGTGTTTTAATGAGGCTTACTATGATGTGTACAAGAGTTTTACTCTGAAAACTGCTCCTTCAGTGCCAGTGAATTTTGCAGGAGATTAATCATTCAAATGGTAAAGCATCTTCCATTAACTGTAGTGATGAGCGGCCAAGCAATTCAGAGAACATTTCCTCTGAGGATCCGGACCCAGAGTTCATGATTCTTCCTCAACCATTCATGTCAGCTGAAAAGAAAGTACTGCCCTTGAACGAGCCTGATGTCAATCTCTCTTTGGCTTCAAGCACCTCTGCAATGAAAAGTCAAGATGCTTGTTTGTCCAAACCCCCATCTATATCACTAATGGGTAAATCTATACAAGTGGCCCCAGGAACTGCAGGAGAAACAGCAACAACGCCAGAAAGCATCATGTATATGCCTCCGGTGTTCCCTTCTTTACTACTTGAGTGCCCTCCTTTGGAACCCATCGAAAGGGAAGTGCCTTGCCAACCTGCGCTTGATGCTGGACTCCCCAAGTTGATAATCCCCGAAGGGTATGAAGAATTCTTCTTCAGGGTGCAAAACAACGTTCGGCAAACATTGATGGAGAGGGATATGTTGAGGATCGAATTGTCAAATGCTCAAGCAATGGTTAGCATTCTGAAAAGCCGACTTGATGTTCTGGACATGGAAAATGAAAACCTCAAGAAACTTAGAAACAACAAGCTGGATAATAAGTCGTACATTGCTTGAGCTTCTTGCTCTCTTTTATGTTTCGCATTCTTCTTGCTGTTTTTTTGATGAACTCCATACTGTCTATAATATTATACTTCTCAATCAGCCAAAAAATTTTGATTCTTCATTAATCATTGTTATTGTTATATTTGTTTCTTTATTATTATTATTATTACTACTACCATTTTTTTTCCTTTTTGTCGGTAAAAGGTCGATCAAAATGATCAGTAACCCTAACTTTTCATTAGGGCAATTAGTAACTTATAATGGCTATTTTGAAATCCTGGTGGGAAAGCCAGAACTGTACACATTGATGTTGCTTGTAAGGCAAGAAATTATCATATGCAGCAAATGAACAGATCAAAATGGTTTTGATGCCATTGCTCTTAAAAATAATGAAAGTAACTTTTTCAATAGAAAATGAGATCTCTCCATCCTCTTCAATATGATCTGCACTATAACTCCCTTTATTCTCACTCTTTTTTCTTTTAATATTATTGAAAAAAATATATATTAAATTTTTTAAAAATAAAATCACCAAATATAGTAGAATTTACAAATTAGAAGGAAATGAGTATATATTAAAAGCACGAAAAAATTAATTTATTATAAATTAAATTCATTTAAAAAATTATATCATAATAAGTAAAGTATGCTTATTAAAATTAATTAAACATAATTTATAAAAAATAATTTATTTTACTAATAAAATAATTAAACTTGTCATTATGATTTAATATTATTAAAAAATTAAAACAGATAATAATATAATGTAAGAAAATACTATTTTGAAGAAAATAATTGGCGAATTTTTATTTTATTTATTTCTTTTAAAGCTCTTGAAATTTGATTTTCAATTTTTTTTTTTTAATTTTTTGAAACGGTCGGTGTCGAAACAAAAATATTAATTATATTATACCCAAAAAGGGAAAAAAGAAGAAATTATTTTTTTTTTTTCCGAAAATTCGTGGGTATTCATGTTGTGTGCGAAACAAGCGAACCATATTTCTTTTGTGTGTCTTGTTCTAAATTCCCGGTTTAGGGTTCGCTTCAGTTTTTAATTTTCTTTCACAGTTTCACGTCGAACGACTCCAAAACAAAAAACCATGACAAACAGGAATTTCAGAGAGAGAGAGAGTGAGAAAGAGATTAAGTTTCACAATCTGTGAGGCGATCTGTGAAACTGTTCTATGTTTCTTTGATTTTGGTGAGATTGATTGAGAGGAGGGAAGGGAATGAAGAACACATTCGCTCCAGGGTTTCGATTTCATCCAACTGATGAAGAACTGGTTCGGTTCTATTTGAAACGAAAGGTGTTTGGCAAGTCATTTCGGATTGATGCGATTGCCGAAATCGATGTTTATCGTTTTGAGCCATGGGATCTCCCAGGTCTTCCCCCTCATCTATCTCTCTCTTTCTCATTTTAATTTGGTCGATTTATTCGTTTGTTCATTTCATTGCTTCATTTCTGCCAACTCTGTCTAGAGTGAGAGAGTGAAAATTGGATTTTCTTTTGTTCAGTAAATTGTTTGTTTATTGCTTTATTTCTGAGAATTCCTTGTTTGTTAGAAACCAAAAGTATGATGCCCATGCGTGAGAAAGAGAGGAGAGAGAAAGAGAGAGAGAGAGAGAGAGCAAAGTGGAATTTTTAAATTGTTGTTTTGATTGGTTCAATTTTGTGAATAATTCGTCATGGTTTTAGTATTAGGGGAACAAATTCAAGACACCAATTTATTTGTGGGTGGGTGTGTGTGTGTGTGTGTGTGTGAGAGAGAGAGAGAGAGAGAGAGAGAGAGAGAGAGAGAGAGAGAGAGTATAAATGTTAGTGATTGCAAAGTTAAATTATGTTGTTGGTTGCTTCATTTCTGGGAGATATTAGTCATGGATGTTGTTATGGCGCTGGAAATGTCTTTTAGAGAAGTGAATTCAAGTTTCTGAATTCCCCAATAGGGAGTGCGATATTGAAGTAGAAATTTCAAGTTCAACTCTTTGTTAACTGAAGGAGTTTGAATAATTGTTATGATGCTTTGTGTTCCATCTTCTTACATTTTAAGGTTGATTGGTGTTGTATTTATTCATTTGTTTGCTTACTTGTTTGTTGTTGTTGTTTTGTGTGTGCGGATAGTGAAGCACACGAGATTTATCGAAACTCTCAAGCTGGTGCTATTCCGTGGCAAAATCACTTTCATGTGAAAAAGTTCAAAAATATAGTCATTGTTTTCCAAGTGCGTTCACATTTCTATGGTGATACTTGGAATGAATATTGATGACAAAGCTTTACTATGATCCCATCCCTGTAATGGATTGTACTGATTTTGTCAAGGGACATGGGCCTGAATAGCCTTAATTTTTGTTCTAGCGTTCCAAATATTCTTAATGAGAATGAGGAGGTGCATTTGAGACTCCAAAGCCCTGGAGCTTGATCACCAGAAAAAGAATCTGCATTAAAATTGGGAAACCTATTGCTTGAAAGAAGATATGTGAAAGCCTTTTCAAGAAATACCAAATTAGGGCATAGAGGGAATGAGTGGTCTCAAGACTGTTATGTAGTGTTTAGGAGTTTATGCGGGATTGGAAATAAAACGATATCATTAATACCATCAGTTAGGAAAGAAAAGGAGAATTCAGGAAACAAAGATGTAAGTAATTTTTTAGCGTTTGGATGTTTGAAGGGATAAGAAAAGATGTTGGTTACTTTTTGGTTTGAAAAATCAATGATAGGATTGGAAAAGAAAAGGTAAGATTTTATCTATTATGTATAGTGGTAATACAGACACTCAAAAAAATATCAACTAAATTTTTTTCCTTTTTGTCCTTAACTCCCCAATTTTAATGAAAACAAAGTGGATCTTTCGGGTATAATTAACCCTGCTTTATCCTATTCTTCCATCCCTTTTTTTTTTTTTTTTTTTCCATCCTTAACTTCCTAATTAACAGGAAACAAAGTGGATCTTCAGGGTATTATTAATCCCACACTATCCTTTTCTTCCATCTAAATCATTTTCCTTTCTATCCTTGTCTCCCTAATTTAACACGAAAACAAAGTGGATGCTGAGGGTATAATTAATCCCGCCTTATACTTTTCTTCCATTGTAACTAAATGACTCAGGAGCATCTTAAAATTATAAAGTTTTTAGTTTTTTAGATTCTTATTAGTTTTCCTTCTATTCTATCCTTTTTTCCTTCAAGATTAAGGTCCCATATGGTGGCTTATCACAAAAACAGATCAGTGTGTTCGGTTATCCAAAATTGATTAAATTTCTTTAAATATGTTTGTTCGGATATCAAAAGCAAGCTGTAAAGAAAATGCTTCAAATAAATATACTAAATCACCACTAACTAAATCTTTTGCTAAGAAGCGAGTGATTTTCATAAGACATGTCACCTCTAGCTAAATCTTTTGCTTGAATGCGAAGCTTTTCAGATACCAAGATCTTCCTCTGTTTTGGTAGATCCAAGATGGTAAAGTTCCCTAAGCATCCTATGCTCTTCCTTTGCAAAAATCAAAGTGGACCATTATTACAAGAGCTCCAAGGTTTTTCCCCCTTTTTTCCTGGGGTGGGGTTAATATAAACACAAAATCAAATATTCAGATGCTAAAGTGTCACATTTGTAACCTGATCTCTATCAGCATAAGATAAGTGCTTTGAATTTTTGCTGTTATTTGTGTCATAGTCCCTTAAGAGCTTATTGTCTGATTGTTATATCCTAAATGATACTAAAGGTACTCTCAAATATATGTGTCTATCAACCAACTCCAAAGTCAGCATATTGCGTGGTCATGTGTATTATTGCTTTGGCTCAAACCAAAAGGGAGGCTCTACACGTACATGCATGTGGATCGGACCCCATTGATATTTAAGGAAAGCGGGTGTCTTCAATGGCGGGTAACTCAACTTTTCCCATCAATTAAAAGCTGAAATTATCAAGTGAACAAGTTGTAATTTGGCCTTGTTATATGGCTACTCTGTTGATAGGAGAAATAGACCTTATGTGGCTGTTGAACCATAGAGGCTAGATATTACATACTATTAGCCCACAACTAAACAGGAAGGGGAAAATTTATAGCTTGGTAAGATTTGTCTTGGTCATTGTGTGGCTTTACTTTTCGTACTTGTGGTGTGACAATTAGGTATATGACCATTCAGGAGTGAGTTGGTTGCATAGAATTTCTAAATATGCTGTAGGAAGTTGTACTTGGGAGCTTTGGGCCCACTGCAAACTAGAACAGGAAAAAAGAAGAGAAGATAATGATTTCCGATCCGAGTTGATTTTAGTTGATTGGGTTTATTTTGGTGAAGGTTTGCATTGGGCTTTTATCCACTTCTATTGGGATTAAATACTTTAAAATCTGAGGGTTTTTTTTTTTTAATGGCTACATAACTTATGCTCCAACGGGTTGCCAATCACTATATTTTTCTCTTTTTTTTTTTTTGGAGGCCGTAGTGTCCGTTTCTGCATTCCTTCTTTACTTTTAAGTTCGAAGCTGGAATGCGGATCGAAATGTATGAATTGCCTTATGGGTTTTTTTGAGTGGCTTGAATTGGTTAATTACCATGTTGTTCCTTATGTTTATCAGATCGGTCAAAGCTGAAGACTCGGGATCTGGAATGGTACTTTTTCAGTGCTTTGGACAAGAAGTATGGAAATGGGTGGAGAACCAACAGGGCAACAGGTAAAGGCTATTGGAAGGCTACTGGCAAGGATCGGCCTGTTCAACACAACTCAAGGCATGTTGGGATGAAGAAGACTCTTGTATATCACAGTGGACGGGCTCCGACTGGTGAGAGGACTAATTGGGTTATGCATGAGTATAGACTTGTGGAAAGTGAATTGGAGGGAGCTGGAACATTTCAGGTGGGATTTTAGTCTCCTGTGGACAGTGTACATGGGTGGTGGTCATTCCGGATGGGTCTGGTTGATATTTTTGAAATTTCAGTTGAATACTGAAAGTTTACCGTGTAGTCATGTTTTCTCTGGATATGGTCTATACTGCATGAGATATGCCTATGCCTTTTTCCTTTTCCTTCTTGGATGTGTATCTCTGCAATTTATCTGTTTATCCTTGTTTTCTATGATTTTTGGAAATCCTGACTTGTTGCTATTTAATTGTCCGGTGGTCTTTGGTGGAGAAGGATGGATTTGTACTGTGCAAGATTTTTCAGAAGAGTGGTTCTGGGCCAAAGAATGGGGAGCAGTATGGGGCGCCTCTGATTGAGGAGGAATGGGATGATGACAAGGTGGTTCCAGTGCCTTTGCATGAGTTTACAGATGAAGTACCAGGCGGTGATGGTGTTTTCTATAGGGGATTGACTTCAAGCAGGTTTGTGCTTCGTTAACTACCTGATCTATCTCATCATAGTTCTATGAGTAGTGGAGTATGCATGATTTCTATTTGTTACCTGTAAATGATCTCTGCATTGTACATCTTAGATAGTCATATTATGCAAACATGCACCCCTCCAGTCTTACGTGAAGACCATAAAGATGCTACGGAACATACTTGCAGTTTGACTGGGTATGGTCTAGTGACTGAGATGATATCCCCCTTCCCACACTTTTACAGTGGGGGCAGGTTGAATCTTTTTGAGTCTTGTGTCTTTAATCAGTAGAAGGATACTTACTTTTTGTGCGAATGTCATAAAAGTGGTTCAAGAGGTATGGGGGAGGATCAGAATGAGGTACCTCGTGCAGCAGTAGAATGCAAAGCTGAGGTGGTGGAAGAGGCTGCAGATGAAATTTGTGTTGGTGATGATGCAGATATGAATGAGCCTGATCAGGTTTGTGTTTAATTTGCCTGTCCTTTATTGAGAAGCTAAATGCTAGTTGAGGTCGAAGTAGACATTCATGTCATAGGGAATGCGTTGGCTTAGACAGTCCTTGGGGATTTTACTGGCAAACAAATAATAAGGTTGAACCATTTTGGCCAAAAAAACTTTTCTTATAATTGGATTTTGTACAAGTTCTTATAATTATCATAAAATGTTTTTATGACATGTAACATTGGGGTTCTTGTTTTTGCTTTGTTTGCTTGCTTAGCTAACTTTTTGGGTTAATTCTAAGGTTTGAAGTCTAGATGAATCAGGGTTTTTTTTGTCTTGTAAATTATACTTTAAATCATCTTGTTAGTGGATTGAAAGCTCTCCCTTCACTTCATTTAACATTGTTTGGGAGGTGAAGGTTCGGTTTTAGCTTAAGACCTATACTTAAACCCTGATACCCTTCAAGGTCAATATTAATGGTAATAACTGTTGCAGATTGGGAAAGAAACTTGTGAATTTTAGGAGCAAATTTTAGAGTTTAATTTTGAATCATCTGAGGGTACACCTTTACAGGACATCACAGAAGCTTGAGAAGAATTGCTTTTTTTTGGATCATGCCCTTTCTCCAGGGTTTTAATTCATTTCTTTTATGTCATCATTTGCTTCTTTCTTAAAAAAATTTCATCTTGAAGTTGTAGACTAATGATAAAGACATGGAAACAAATTATGGCATGTGAAACTCCGCATCTTTAAGCCATTAGCTTTAGAGTCAGAGGACCTAGCATAAGCTTACAACCCATCATTATCATTGCTGTCTCTCTCGTCTTCTCTGTTTTATGATTTTATTTTGCAAACCAATTAGGTTTTTGTTATCCATGCTGAGCATTTTTCCCAAGGAGAAAATTCTCCTCAATGCACATAATTAACAGCTAACCAAAACATGGATCTTGATCGCATGCTTAAAGCTTGGAGTGGGTTATGGGTGTGGGGAGCAAGGATATGTTATTTTCTTTACAGTCCCCTCACTTTGGGTTTTTTTTTTTTTTTTTTTTTGGTTGATGAATGGGAGGGGTTTCCATTACAAAGTATCTGTGACCTGACACATTTTGTGGCTCAAGGCCTGACTTGGTGAATGTAACCTAATTTTTGTTGCAGGACGTGCAATCTGATGGTAAAGCATCCGCCGACAATTCTAGTGATGAGCAGCCAAGCAACTACGAGTCACTTTCCAAGAGTGAGTGTTCAGAGGAAAGCAAACATGAACCAACGGTGTCAGGAAAGAAGAAAGGGAAGCGGCTAAACGAATCAGATGCCAGTAGCCTTCCCATTAAGGGTGATGGGATTTGCTTACATGCATCATCATCATCATCAACAACCACCGTATCTGTTCCAGTAGCAACGACAACAGCAACAAAAATGGCAGCGCCAGCAGCTGAGGCAACAAAAGGAGCAAAAACAGCAACAGCAGAGAACGAATCTAAACCTCCGAAAATTCCTTCGACATCATTTGCACACCAGTCTCATCTCCTGGAGTGCATTGATGCAGACAAGACTCCATTGGTTGTTCCACCTAGATACGAAACTGGGAATGCCAAGTTAACAGCTCCTCCCGGGTATGAGTTCCTGCAGAGCGAGCTTCGTTATGTCTTCATCGAGAGGAATACACTAAAGATGGAACTATCCAATGCCCGAGCGGTGGTTGGCATTCTCAAATCGAGGATTGACCTTCTGGAAAAGGAAAATGAGGACCTGAGGAGGGTTGTTCGAGATCCCTAGCAAGCTTGATGCGTGTAGGCTTCTTTCCGCTGTTAGTCTTGCTTCCCTTCATGCCTGTCCGATGTTGTTTTTTTGTTGTTATTGTCATAATTATGGAAAGCTTATTGTGTGCTCTGACTGAACCTATGATATAACATATGGTCAGCGACTTTTGTTAATTCTCTCTCTCTCTCTCTCTCTCTCTCTGAAAACTGTGCTGAGAAGAAGTCAATTTCGCTGACGCCACATTTATCTGAATCTAACCTGGTACAATAGAAGACAAGTTCCATTTGTGTAACTTATTGACTAAGAAATGGTAACATTGGTACGCGTGACTCTCATGTTTCTCTTTTCTTTTTCTTTCTTTTGGTGGACATGATGCTTTGTTTGTAGGGTTGCAGTATGTTATTTTCATTGAACTTTTGATGGTTGAATTAGTATTCTTCCCCTTCAAAAATCGACAAATCTTCGGTCACCTTTTCCCTACGATGCTTCTTATTCACCGGACTGTTTTTTTAGGTTATCTTATTGTATATTTTATTTTTTTAATCAAAAAAATTGAGTTTAAACTTTAAAAATAAAAAAAAATTTAAAAATTTAATTTTTCAATAGATCTCGTAATATTTATATTAAAATTATCCAAATAAAATTTAAATGTGGATGAAACAAAAAAAAAGAAAAAAAATGATGTTTCGTATTAGCATGACAGGTGCAATGACTTCAGCAAAGTCGTACGCTGGATGGTGGGTTAAGAATGGGTGAATGTGTATGGTTGTGCACCGTGGACTTTCGTTGCCGAACTTGAGCATGAACCGTGCATCTTCATGCTATTTCCTAGGAAACTTCTGTCTCTCTCACTCGATTTCTCGATACACAATTTGTTATTCTTTTTGGCGTAAATAGTAGTATTCATTAATGTTTCAGACTTAGATTTATTAAATTTTGTACCTAAAGCCTTGACTCTATTTATCTTATTTTATTTATAGTTAAAGGGGCTTAAATTCTTTAATTTTTGACAACGTCGTCGATCGTAGAAATGCTATGAATTTATGTTTATAGGATATCCGAATGTTAAAAAATTCTTATTCAAATATCTTCTCTAGATATAAATATTTAAATCTTTGAAAATATGTATAATTTCATAATTTTTGTGATACCGTATAATTAAAAAAAAATATTATGAATTTATCATTATATAATTGATTAAACACTAATATTAAATATTGATGTTTTTTTAAGTAAACTCTCAATTTCAAAATAAAAATAAGAAGAGTTTTATCTTTTAAAAAAAATTAATTCAATTCAAATTTAATTTTAATTGAGTTTAATATAATTAATAAAAAAATTAAATCAATTTCGATTAAAATTGATAATCAAGTGAGAAATGCTCAAAGAATTAAAAAAAAAGGATTTTAGTTAATTGAATATTCGAAGAGAAAAAAGAGAAAAAAAAAAAGGAGAAAATGGTGGGCGACGAAGGAATAAAAGTCCATCTAGTGTAAACCGATGAAACCCGTTCTTTTAGTCTCTCTCACATCATGTGGGATCTATCCAACCTTCTCTCTCTCTCTCTCTCCCAAAAACCCTGAGAATCAAAATTTCGCAAATCTCAATCTATCTTTTCTTTGATCTGTAAAACTTCCGACCATCGTTCTATGTCTCCAAGTTCTCAATCAAATTCGAACCCTACAGCGCTCGCTCCTGGGTTCCGATTTCATCCGACCGATGAAGAACTTGTTCGGTACTATCTGAGGCGAAAGGTCACTGGAAAGTCCTTTCGTATCGACGCGATTTCTGATGTCGATATCTACAAGTTTGAGCCCTGGGATCTTCCAGGTCATCTCTCTCTCTCTCTCAAATTAGGGTCTCTAATGGCTGATGGCTATTTTTTTTCCTTTTTACTCTTTTTGTGGATTTCTAGTAAACCGTTGTGTTGGTTTTTTGTATATATATTAGTAGCCTCTCTCTGAAAATAGGTTTTTGAGTGGTTGATTGTATTTTGGGTATCCAAATGTGTTTCTATTCATTTCTTAGGGATCTTTGTGCGGGTCTTTTAGTGAATTCTCTGAATTGTTGTGTGGGTTTTGTGTTCCATCATAATGTCTTTTTGCGTGGGTTTTGTGCATATTTCGGTAGTTTCCTTTCGCTCGCCCTCTCTCTCTCTCTCTCCCTAAAATTTGGGCTTTGGTTTTATGTGTTTAAATACGTTTTATTTCATATCTGTCGATTCTTTGTTATGAGTTTTTGGTTACTTTTGGTGTATCTTAGTAGTTGCTCTCTCTAGAATCAGGTTTAGTTATTTCCATGACCCTGTGATTTGATCTTTATTTGATTTAGCACTTGTGTTGGGTTTAATTAGTTGAATGATTTTATTGTTTTGACCCTTATTTACATTCTACTAAGAATTAGGTTTTTGAGAGTCCTTTATTGGCTGATATGTGTTCTTACGTGAGATTAACAGAACTAGAATTGATTTGGTTTTGAATTAAAACTAGACATTGGAAGGAAATAAAAAGGAAAGGTGGAATGACTTTCTGCTAAGTAAACAAAGGCACGATATGAGATCCGGAGAAGCAGGAAAGGAGCTATGGAAAATATCTAAAATAGAATGATATTGCATTGGTCTTGGAATGGTGCTTCTTAAGAGTTGAACAGATTCGAATTTGGGTATTATTTTAGCAATGCTCAAATTATTATTTCTCCTTGGTGGATTGGAGAGGGGGTGAAAATAGATTAAAGGTGGAAAGGGTGTTGCCCAAGAATGAAATAACTTAGAATGTCAATTTTTGCCCTTTGCATTCTCAACCATTGAAACTATTTTTATACATGTTAACTTTGAAAACGTGTTATGAGGTGGCACAGTAGAGATGAATTGTCTCTGATTGGGCTGCCCAGATTTGAAATTCAAACAACTAAGATGATTGTAACTTGGTCCTTCAGCAGCCTTTGAAAGGATGGTTGGTAAGAACCCTGTTGAAATTACCCGGTGTGTGATTTATAGAGTTTGGTAATTAATTCCTTTATACATTTTCTGATTTTGATGCCTGTATGTTGGCTGAAGGACTGGCCAAAGGCATTTTTATTGTTATGCTGTTTGCACATTTATTTCGTGCACCCTTGGAAATATTAATATAATAGGTTTGTGAGGAAAAAGGAAAAAAAGGATTATGCATACAATTTAAAGTCTTGTTGTATGGGGCTTGGTTGAGTTCAGTGGACATTCATCTACTCTGCAGAGTTACTGCCTTGGGCTGTTCTCATCCACTGGTATTGGATTTAAACAGGCTATTACTGGATCATGATTAATAATGTTTCTGCTTTGCCCTCTGCCATTTATATGGCAGCTGGTTGCAACAGGTTAATTACTATATTACACTTGTAATCTCATTGTATTATCTCCTTACTTTTATTATCTGGATTTTTAGACTTTGATAAACCAGTTTTGCAGCTTATCTGGCTTAAGTTTGTTAAAATTTTATGTTATTTTCTATGCCCTTTAGGCTATTCAAAGTTGAAGACTCGTGATCTTGAATGGTACTTCTTCAGTGTCTTGGACAAGAAGTATGGAAATGGGTCAAGAACCAATCGGGCAACAGATAAAGGGTATTGGAAGACAACTGGCAAGGATCGCCCAGTCCATCACAAGTCAAGAACTGTTGGCATGAAGAAGACTCTTGTGTATCACAGTGGGCGGGCTCCACGTGGTGAGAGGACTAACTGGGTCATGCATGAGTACAGACTTCTGGATGCAGAATTGGAGAAAGCTGGAGTTGTACAGGTGAGATCTTATAGGACCCTGATGTGAAAGTTGGTGTATGGTTATTGTATCTTGTTTTCATATTTAAATTAGGATTGTAATCGAATAGCTAATGTTAGAAATCTTGTTTTTCATAGAGAAAACTCAACAGAGCTGTGCTTTCCTTTTCACTTCAATTGTGTAGACTTCCTGCTATTTAGCTGTTTTCATGTTCTTCTGCTCAGTTTTTTATTTTGGGGAATTCTAACTTTGTTGGGTTTAATATTTGTTGGTTTCGGGTGGGAAGGATGCATTTGTGTTGTGTAGGATATTTCAGAAGAGTGGTCAAGGGCCAAAGAATGGGGAGCAATATGGGGCTCCTTTCATTGAGGAGGAGTGGGATGATGATGTGGTAGTAATGGTGCCTGAGCAAGAGGCTCCAGATATGATGGCTGGTGATGACACATATCTTGAGGGGATTGATTTTGAGCAGGTTTGTACTTTGTTGAGTTTTCAACTCTTCTTTCTTTGTACCTGCATAAGCTTGTGTTTCAGTTAATATTTTAATAATCTATAGTCCAGAGGTGAATTGTACATGATTTGGATTTGTTCTATTGCTGGCTCTTTGTAATTGGGCATGGGAAAGGGCTACTCCATTTCTTTTTACCAAGGAGGCATGTTGTGTGACCATGATTTTGAAGTATGCTACCATCCCCTCAAGATATGTCTTGGTATTTGTTCACCATTTTTACAGATGTCTTTAATTTTTAGGGCTTTTCTAATTTCTTACTCATAAAATTTTCATTGTCTTGAAGTCATGGTTTTCCTTGTACAGCTTGTTTCTCATCGAGCAAGTTATAATTGTATTTCTCATTTAAATCAACTGGAACTGTAATTATCTCTTAAATGCTACGTAGCAAAAGCATCAGCATGGGGTACTATGATATACTGACATGGCGTCATAAAAATAAAAAAGACGCTGCATTTCATGACACATACAATAAAAGCTATGAACATTAATTGAATCAATGTTATTTAGATATAAAATATCAATTAAAATATGCTATGAGTTAGTATATAATGTTGGAGTAGAGATGAGCTTGAAAACTAGTACTAAAGAAATCTGAACACAGCTTCAACATGTTACATCTCTCCATTGCAGTATTGTGTCTCCTTTGGAGCATTGTGTTGGACTGACGAGTTCTTTACATAACTGACTATACAATATTGCTCGCAACAAATCATCAGCGGTGAATGGAAGATAAGCTACATAAACTTATAAATATGTCAAGCCTTGAAAAACATTAGTTTCTGTCATTTCGAGGGTTATCGGCCAAGATCCAGCATATTTTGACCCTTTTTAGATTCATTTTGTGGGAAAAGGTGATAAAAAAGGTACTAATAATTGCTGACGGGCAAAAAAGTTTGCCTCTTAAGAGAGTTTTCAAGGTAGATTGAGCAGCCAATTAGTTGGTCCATCAGTTGGCCTTTTTTGGTTAATTTTCTAAATCTTATTGCTATCTAGATATAAGTCTATTGCCACCATTCATTTTGCAGCTGTATCTGTGGAGTATCTCAATTATCATTCTGCAACTTCTGTCAGCTTGTAGTTGTGTCCGGATATAAAACATACAAAAGACTTGCTGTTATTCCTCGCTATTGAACAAATATGTAGGCGTATTATCCTTTTGCTGATTGTTATTTAGATAAGGAGATTTGACCATGTGCAAATCATTTATGCCTGAAGACTGGTTGTTTGATGGTGACAGTATTTTCTTTTTGTCTCAAGATGTCTGGGCCTCAGTAGATAGAAGCATTTACTATTTACTCTTTCTCCTTGGTTAATGCTGCTGAAATGATTTTCTTTGTTTTTCTTTTCCTGTTAAAATCTGATTAATGATCTTTGGTCAGGATATTGATTTTGGCCTTTCCTCTGAAAATACACCTCTTCCACTAGAGCCCCCTCAAGAAATTAATGGCAACAATGTTGAGATTCTCCAGAAGTTTGTTGTAGATGATCAGAAGCCTTGGACAGGTACAAGTGAAGAGAAGTGCTACCCGGAGCTCTATGATGACCAGGTCTTTGATTTGTCACCAGAGTTTGGAGTTTGCACAAATTTAGTGAAAAATGAATATGCTGGCGAATTGAGTAATATGGTGAATCATGAAGTTGAGGTGAATGATGAAGTTGGTGGTTATGTACCTGATGTGGTGGATCAAAAGCCTTTAACAGATTATGAACAAAATTGTGGACTTGTGCTACCTAATGATCAGTTCTTTGGCTTGCCAGTGGAAGATGAGATGGATGCCCTTGCCGAAATTGGTTTCTCTATTGGGCCAAGTAATAGTGAAAATGCTGTGGATGCCATTTACTCGCTGGATGATGCACCATACTTCGATGCCGGTGACATCTTGCCATTTGATGATGGAGCTTTCTTAGAAACAGATGATCTTATGGACCCTGTACAGCCAGATACTTCAGGTTTTGACATGTTTGAGGACTATCTTACATATTTTGATGCAGATGGTGGCTTACAATATTTGAATTTTGATTCTCCTGAAGTAGATGGCCAAAATCCTGGTTCTGATGAATCAAACTCATCACATGTGGTAACTTTTAAACTTGATCTCCTTTACCTTCATTGGCTTAAAATCTCAGAATCCAATTTTATGTTATCTTTGATAGCAGAATGCAAACGATATGGCTAGCCAACGCCTCTCACAACACCATGAGTTTGAAGGCACATCTTCAAAGAAAACTGAGGAGGCTCCAGCATTTGAATCACGTAAGAAGTCCTGCCCTGATCATGCGGTTAATGGATAGTATCTTTGAACCATGGCATACACTTATTGGTTTCTGTGATAGTTGAGTTAATAGATTGTTACCTCAAATTCGTTGACGAAAATCCTTCCATTTACTGGTTAACTAACCTTAGTGTTTTTTCTTTTCAATCCTCCTGCAGAATTTCAGTACCCGTTCTTGAAACGGGCCAGTCGCATGTTGGAGAGCATCTCTGCTCCTCCTGCTCTTGCTTCAGAATTCCCAACCAAAGAGACAGCGGCACTGGAGCTCAATTCTGTGGCAGAGTCTTCCAGTTCAGTTCATGTTACTACTGGAATGATCCACATAAGAAACATCAACAGCAAAGACTGGTCAATGGGCAAGAATGGGGACTTGAATTTCTACATCTCTTTCGTGCCACAGGGAGAGATGAATTCTGGAAGCTTGGAACCATTGGGTACTGCAGGCCTGGAATCGAGCAAGACAGGTCCCATGATGCTGCGGTGCTGGTTCTACCTCATTTTTATCTGGGTCCTTATTCTATTCTTGAATTTCAAAATTGGCACCCTTATCTGTGCCAAGTAAATTTTTTGCTACCATCAAAGTCAGCTACGGTATACCTAATAGGATTTTTCTTAAATCTTGGTGACTGTTTGGATCATAAACTGTTGCTCAATGTGGATCACGTTTCAGCATTCTGACTTATTTAAAATTAGGTTTAGAGGTTTGTTGCTGTATTGTCTGAATGCTGAGGCGTCACAATTTGTCTTGTCTCAGTCATCTTTATCGACATTCTGACAGCGGATTCCTACAATTATTCGATGATTGCTTTTAGAACATTATTTAGACTGAATGTAAAGCAATTATTCGATTTATTTATGGATCATGGACAATTGAGTTCTTCAGACTGGTTTTGCATCGATTCATCCGCATTTGTTACAAATCTCTACAAGCTGTTGAGCTAGGTTATGGGTTAAAGTTGAATGGCTTCCTTGGCACAGGCTTGTGTAGGTCTTCAGCATAATTTTGTAGGGTGGATTGCAATTTTAAGGGCCTGATAGGTCAAGTTGTCAATGTGGCAGTTAAGGCTGTTCGTCAATGTTGCAATTGAGGCTGCGGTGCATCGTCCTAGACGGTGTCTACACAAAGCTAACATTTTGTTTGTTTTCGGCATTTCTTCTGTTCCATGTGGTGCTGACATGGTGCCTTGCCTAGCATTGATATGTGGGTGGTTGAGCCAACGCAACCTTGCCAATGAAGGTGGATGTGGTTCCCCAGTATCAAATCATTGTATGGCCGAAACCAACCACCCCCCCCCCCCCCCAAAAAAAAGGGGGTTTTGATTTGCTAAAGCAAGGGTTAGATGTAACTACGAGGTCAATGTTGTGGGTGTAATCGAAGTTTACAGAATATGTTGCATGTATTGGTTTTGGCATGTTTTAGAAAGCCTGACTTCAGATTTTGTCCAAGACTGATGTTTTAGTCCCCAACAAATGGGTGCCGTTCAACACCACCTTCAGAGTTGATGAATGCTAGTTCCCCTAAGCATACCTATTCTCAGCAAATATCTTTCACAACTCCGGAGGGCCAATCCTAATTTGGCGTCTACAGTGTAAAATTTGAGTTGAGGTGGAGGCTTGTACTTTTGGTAAATAACGATTTGAGGGATTAGTATTGAATAAAGTTGTAAAATGCTGAATCTCTTCATTACAAGAAACCTAGTATGAGTCGTCCTGCAAACATGGAGCATGGAATGAGACAGATTTCAGTGTGCAATCTTTACCTTTATCCAAATTTAGTCTGAGAGCGCTCACACAAGCTTCGCTGAAACTTGCCACTCTCTCTTCAGATTCTTCCAACATGCTGGAACAAACAAGAGAGTATTTTAACGCTTTTATTCTGTCATGGAAATTGAGGGTCCTCGATTTGTTCCTCTGTTGGTTAAATACTTTTTCCTCGTCAACTCTCAAGAAACGGTAGCTATACGCTTGAAGACTTACATTTCTCCTGGAAGCATTGTGTCCTCTGGTAGATCACAGAACCCTGCAACAAGAACAGCATTTATTCAATTTTCTGGGGTCTGTAATATGACTGAGTAATGTTGTATTGCTGAACTTACCTCCTCATTAAGGTGAGCAACACATCTCTTCTCAGCCAATAACTCGGCCTCGGTCTGTAACCTGCATGGAGAAGGTAAAAAATGGATTAAGCACTATTTAGTTATTTCTGATCAGCTAAAACAATTTATTCTTTCACCTCATTTCGTTATCTTTTATAAATTCTTTGCTAAATCTTGTAATTGTCTTTTCTTCTTCTTTTTTTTTTTTGTTGGGGGGGGGGGTGGGGAATGCCCAAGTAAAGTGTTGGTGTTATCTTGGCTATTCGGTGGCTGGTGAAGGAAGTCATCAAATATGACATCTTTGACCGGTTCATAATCCCCATCTCCCTTAACCGCAAAAATTTTGATGGAAGATTTAAAGAAAAATCATTGTATGCAAAGCAGCTAGGAATAGCTGCCGTGAAGAAGCTAGGTTGTCTTCTCTCTCTTCTCTCTCTCCCTCTTCCCATTCATCTTCACATCCAGCACACCCAAAAAAAAAAAAAAGAATCTCACTCTCTCTCTCTCTCTCTCTCTCTTCCCAAAATAGCTAGAGGTCATAACCCTTTATACAACCTAGGGTAGGAGACCAAAAAGCAGAAATTTTAATTTGCTGTTGCCTGGAAACCTGTAGAGATGCCAGGTGGGTTTCTTTCGTATTTTGTTCTCTTATCATTTTAAAGGGAAAAAAAAAAAAAAAACCAACAACATAACCCATAGTTTATATTTCACCAAAACTGCAGAAGCATTACATGGTCGCATGCTGCTTTACTTGTCATTCACTTGATTTTTTTTTTTTGGTCCATTTCTCAATCTGAAAATGTTTGGTGGGGTTTAAATTTGGAGTAATAAATTTATGATTAAAAGAACAGGAAGGTGCAAAAGACAAAGTGGAGAAATGAAGTGAGGAGGAGGAGCCCACGATTGTCAGCTCCATCAGTATCACTACCGGTCGGCTGTTTTTCCAACAGGTCGACCAGGCAGCATTTTGCAGCTGCTTGGCCGGCTGGTTCTTCCGGCCGGTCTACCGGGCAGCTTCTTATAGCTGCTCGGTTGGCTGTTTCTTCAGCCTGTCGTATCCCAAGAGAATCAATGGTGAATCGCGAGAGAAGCAGAGGGAGATCCACCCGATGAGGGATGAAAAAAAAGTTCATTTATCTCTAACAACTCGAACTAAAAATTGCCCATTCTGCAGCCTGTTATGCTTGTTTTACCCGCCTCTTAATCTCTTTCCTAACTCTGAATAAGGTGTCGAGTGAGTGGTCCCTTTCTTTTTCCAAGCATCATATCAAAATCTGGCTAATGGGATTTTTCGTGGTAGACTTTCATTCAATCATAGACAGCATCAGAGTCAACTTTGAGCTTGAACTCATCCTCTAAGCCCAATTCCAATTAGTAAATCTGGCTAAGGTACACAAACAACATCAAATCTGTCTTGGGATCAGTGTATACTTCACCATGGTTCCTATGGAAACATTAAGTTGAGGTTGTTCTTCTCTGTTTATTATATCCTATAGTCAGACTAAATCATCACACTGCATTCAAGTTTCTTCTTTCCATGTTGACTTTGCTGATGTAATCGCTGGCTTCTTTGTACTTGTACCAATTGGCCATCACTAAGAAGTAAACGAAGTCGATCACGCTCAAACTAGCAATGAGGCAGTAAAAATTATCAAATCTTCCCTTGTTCAGATCCTCTGGCAACCAATCCTCGTTAGCAGCATTCTTTGTGCTCTTGTGAACAATCGATATCAAAAATCTACTAAACTCGAACTTGCCATTCCACAGAAAAACAAAGCCCCTGCAATGCTTCTTGAGCACACTAGGCACTTGCGGCCGACTGCGACGGTTGACTGCACGAGGGCTCGAGGTCGGCCACTCGAGCACACTAGGCACTTGTGGTCGGCCTCTGGAGCACACCAGTGGCTCGCGGCTGACTGTGCGAGGCATCACATGGAGACTGGTCCATCCAGATCCGATGGCTAAGATCCACCTAGAGCCCTCCTTCCCTCATACCCCACCATCCGTGGTGACTGATCGAACGATGAAGAGACATCGAAGGATGAAAATAGTGGCAAATGACAGTGGAAATTGGAGAAACTTGTGGCGATCGAAGACAATCGAACTTCGATCAAACGGCCAAAGATGATTTTCCTCCTTTCTTCTCTTCTTCTTCTTCTTCTTATACTTCCCTCCTCTTGATCATTGGCGGACCTAAGGTTTACATAGGGAGAGAGAGGGGAAGAGAGTTCCGAGATGAGTTTGACTCGAGAGAAGGATGTCTCTTCTTCGGCGGCCGGAGTGAGGAGAGGAGAGAGGAGGAAAGTGAAGAGAGAGAATGAGAGGGTTTTTTTTTTTTTTAATATATAAACCGGGGATAGTTTTGAAAAAAATTAATTTTATGATTAAAAGATTTTAAGTAGCTTAATTTTTTATTAATTTTGATTATTTTTGTCACTTATCAATTTTTTTAAAAGTATCATTTTTGTCACTTATTATTATTTTTTTAAAAGCATAGATGATAAGTGGATATTTTTTTTTTATCTAGTTGTTTAAATTTACTCTTAAATTAATCAAATTAATTCCACAATTTTGTTCCACATCAATATAAAATATTAGTCATGTCAAATGATTCGGATGAAGAACCTTCTCAAGCCTTGTCTACTCATTTTCCTACAAGAAAAACAAGAGTATATTAAAAGGAATTTCTCAATTGAGCAATGCCTTGTCTGCAAAACTAGTATTTTCTTTTTCATTTTTATTAATATGGATAAAAAGCAAATTCCTAAGCGGAGGTAAAAAAAAGGAAAATGTTGGATTTTTGATATTAATAAAAGTGAGTTTTGACTCCTTAGATATCAACTTTTTGTTGACTCGAACGATTGCCATCGATGATGGATACACCTGTAAAAACCGCCGGAGGATGCTTCGACGGGGAGACTCCGATGCTCAAGTCAGTAAAGAGCGGTTTTCGTTTAAAAGAAACAGACTGAGAGTAGAGGGAGAGTGGTTCCCTGCGATCAATGTGCCTCCTGTGTTAGGCTTAGAGAGCGTACCTGATGTCGAGGGTTATGAAATCCTTTATACCTGTAAGAGTTGTGTACCGTGGATGGACTTCCACCTTACTTTCCTTATCGAACTGATCTCAGAAATCTCGGAAGTCAATATTACGAATTGATTACGATCATCATATATCGGGAAACATTCTCTTCGGGATGGATGCTTTCTTTATCTGAAAGATTTCGGAATTACTGTTATGAAATAAGAAACTGAAATTAAGGAAGTTTCGACCTTCCTTTTTTAATTGATAGGCGTGTTGCCCCTCATTTGGTTGCTTGACTGATAAAATGGTCTTTTGAGACTCGCCCGGTTAGAGGGCTGACATTTGCTTGACTGATTGAGGTGACTATCTCCGTTTGATGAGTCACGATCGGTTAATCGGGGCGGCTAAGGCTTTATCGTTCGGTAGACTTGGGCGACTAAGGCCTTTCAGTAGACCGATCGGAGCGATTATGGTCCTTCGGTAGATTGTTATTGCGGTCATTAGATATTGATCGACAGACCTCCTTTTCGTGAACCCTTTGGAAATTGACTCTTTTTGATTGGGTCTTGGAATACGTTCCATCATTTGCCCCTGACTCATGGTTTTCTTGGAAAGAGGCGTCATGAGTCACAATTTTAAATCGAAGGTTCGAGGGTCTTTTAATACGTCCGCTGTCGTTTCGGTCTTAGTAAACCATTTATCACACATCACATAAGGGCCTTTCTCATCACAGTTTTCTCCATCTCTTTTACCTTTTTCTCTCTCTCTCCCTGCCAAAGAGTCTTTATCGGTGACAAAGATGTCTGCTCCTCAGGCTTTTCCGAACATTGATGATATTACAAGCACCATGTCATTACATGAGCTCCAAGAAATACAAACTGATATGCTGTTGGGGGACGATTATTCTCTGTTGCCTGCGGCAAAAGTTGATAGGGCTAACAGGGCATCAGAGAATTGTGTGCCGATGTATCTTCAATCGGTCAAGTATGGTTTGAAGGTTCCATATACGGGTCCTTTTTCTAAGGTTCTGCGTCAGTGGAACATATTCCCGACTCTCCTGATTCCTAGCGCCTGACGGTTAGTGGTCGCGGTAGCTTCCTTATTAGGGTTTTGTCGTCTTCATTTCGATTTTGACGTTTTATCCTCAATTTTTATTCTGATGAGGTGCGGGAGTAACGGGCCGACCAAGGGGTGATACAAACTACAGACTCGGCTCGAGTCCTGTTGGAGGTTTTTCTACAATGAGTCCATCGATAAGAACTGGATGCAAAAGTTCTTTTTTGTTGAGTTCTTGGACAGGGATCACATGCCCTGGCTTCCCAAGGCGGATGAGGTGCCCAATGTAGGGCTAAAACCTTCGACTGCTTCGAAGTGTGGTCATTTTATTCGATTGGTTAGCGGTTATTGCAAGTCAACTGGTCGAAGCATATGGGTCGAGTCCTTGCTGGACGATCAAATGTTATCCCTGGCTGGTTTACTGCTTGGGAAAAAGAGAAAAGTTGATAGATCCCTTCTGTTGGGGAGAGCGAAGATCGAGCTAGTCAATTTTTTAAGTCATCTTGACGATGTCTTGTTGGAAGGTATCACTGTTGACAAGTCGACTCGTTATAGCGCGAAAAGACCTCTTTAGGGGGATCTCGGGGTGTCTGAGGCCCTACTCAAGTCTTCTTCAAGGGCGACTGAGATCTTTCGCGGTTCGCCACCCTCTTTGGCGAAAAGGAGGAGGGCTTCCTTGCTCTCATCTGCGCTGGGGGTTCTGTCTAAGTACCCGGAGCCGACAAAGGCTATACCAATAGAGGGGCCTGTCCCAAATAAAGATAACCCATTGAGCGGAACAAATGTTGATGCGGACGAGTTAGGAGGAGTCGGAGGTCTTCCTTGATGCCAGAGCGAGAACGAATGTTTCTCGAGCTACAAAGGACAGAATGGCGGGATCTTCTTCTGTTGTTCTGGTCTAGCCTTTGCGTAAGGGAAAACGCAAAGTTCCAGGAGGAGCATCCTCTTCATCCTCCATCCCTGTTCGATCTTTCGATGGAAAAAAAGGCTCAAAAGAGCGAGGAACCGTTGTCGTTTGTGCTGGAGACATACAGTATAGTTATATAGATCTGGCAGAAGTGGAGCGTATTGCTGGGCAATTTGACTTCTATCGCTGTGAGATTGACTTTTATAGAATGTCTTACGAACAGGTCGGCTGAACCCTTGAGTCCTTAGGCTTGATGGTAATAATCTTCCTTCGTTTCTTGAATTCTTCTCCCTCTTTTATCATTCGTTAATTTGGTTTTCTTTGCAGACCATGGCTCTTACTCGATTTCAGGGACAGCAAGGGAGGCAGGTAATATGCCATTTAGAGGGATGACTCTCTGAGTTGACTCGGCCGCGGGAATCAGTCTCCCTTCGGGAAGGAGAGTCTTCGGTTGCTGAAAACGTATCCGGTGCTCTACTCAGTCAGAATGAAGAAGAGTTAAGATCCCTTAGATCGGAATTGGTCCAGTGCCAAGGGCAATGCGATAGGCTGAAGTCAGAGGCTCTGGTGTACAAAAGTTGGCTCAGCTTATTGAGGAATCTCTTTGAACAGCGGAATGCAAGATTACGAAGTTTGAGGAGTCCCGCGCAAGGGAAGCCATCATCCAAAAGGATTCCCACCATAGTCTGGCCGAGATATTAAAATGTGCCGAAGAGATAATTCATAGTATGGGCCTAAGAGAGACTCTACCTTTAATCGAAGAAGAGATCGATACTCCAAATCCGACTGTATAACCTCTGCTCGGGTTTTTGTACTAAGTGGCCTCTGTTTGTTTAATGAGAGATTCTTGTGTTTTTTCCGATAGAAGTCATCTTTTTTGTTTTTCACTACATTGTTTCAGTAGAATCAAAGGGATTTAGATCTTTTCGCCTAGCTTAAAACGGGACGATCATGCTTGTTGTTTCGAAAGGCTGTATAGCTCGTCAGTGAAGCACGTGATCTGCTGGGGATGAGCGACTGAGACCTTATGTATGATAGAGGATCTTTAAATAGTTGGGCTGTGTTTGCCCGTCGGGGGAGTTACATCCCCTCTTGACAACGCGTACAATCGGTAGATTCTGGGCGACTAAGGCCCTCCTAGTGATAGGAATTTATTGTAAGTTGTGGGCCATGTCCACTCGTCCGCGGAGTTACATCCCCTATTGATGACGTGTACGATCGATAGATCCTGGGCGATTAAGGCCCTTTTAGCGATAGGAATTTATTGTAAGTTGTGGGTCGCGTCTACCCGTCCAGGGAGTTACATCCCCTATTGACGACGCGTACGATTGGTAGATCCTGAGCGACTAAGGCTCTCCTGGCGATAGGAATTTATTGTAAGTTGTGGGCCGCGTCCACCCATCCGGGGAGTTATATCCTCTATTGACGACGCATACGATTGGTAGATCCTGGGCGAATGAGGCCCTCCTAGCGATAAGAATTTATTATAAGTTGTGGGTTGCGTCTACCCGTCCGGGGAGTTACATCCTCTATTGAAGACGCGTACGATCGGTAGATCCTGGACGACTAAGGCTGTCATGCCCCGAACTGGAGTCATGAACAGCCGCCCGTTGCCTGAATGCTGGCTGTATTTTTACAGAAAATCGGACAGAACCTTCCCATAAATCGGAGGTCTCCCATATACAAATAAACCTGTTTAAACCTGTATAATTTAAAATCGTCCTGTAAATAAAATAAAATGGCCATCCCGACCTCACAACAACCCACCAACCACAGCAGATATCCAGAACAAAGTCAGGCTAAGTAAATTACTAGCAATTCTAGCCATAGACCTCTACTGTCATGCCCAACTAGAGTATGAGCAGTCGCCACACTGAGCGGGCCTAAGTTTTATACAATTTACAACAATTTTTCCCAAGTTAACATTCAAACACTACAATTGCCTCAATACAAATGAAAAATAAGAATTTCACAGATAAGGTACGTAAATTATACAGTCATCCTAAATTAAGTACACGGTCAACTACGAACCTCAAAATCCAGATCACGCAGGGTCGAAATAAAGTGCGGAATTTAAATCTCAGCTTAAACTTAAACCTCACCATCCCGAATAACCAAATCCGTCAAAATCTCTAAACTCTGAAGTGTCGTTCCAGCACAACAATCCTGTCTGAGGGAGGAAAGAAGAGGGGTGAGTATCAAGGCAGATATCCAGTGAGTGAGGGGATTAATATCAAGTACTAATAGTGTAGGTAAACATTGGAGTGTTAAATAATATCATTCGCAACTAATAATTTAAATTTTACAGTAAATCATGATATGTTCAATAAAATGAACTCATTTAATCATTCACACGATATCATACATATATGCATCCATTTAAAATCAAGTAGGTCATAGAGCAATCTGAAAGGATCCTGGCAAAAGTCAACCATGACTAGGGACAGGTATATCGGAGGTTTTATTATGCAAAGTGTTTCAAAAGTAGCGCTCTACCCCGACGTTGGCCGTGGGCTTAGCCCTTGCTTACCTAGACTCGACATAGGGCCACGTGCGGTGCTAGACGGTGATGGACACATGTCCTCCCCCAATATGGGTTCAACCGACCGCGCCTATGAATAAATATAAACTGGACGTTTGCGGATACCTCCTGCAGAAGTGTATCCGGGCAACCCGTGCCTCTACAAAATCCCTTCGTAGCTACGGAATCAATCAAATAATGTCATATCATCATATCATCTCAAGCTAGTAGGCATCCAACCCATATAGCCAAATCATCTCATCATATCCTCAAAACAATTCAAATTCGTATACTAATACATTTCATCGAAATCATTTAAATTCAACAAACCAATGCAATGGTAGAATAGAAAACATTCAATTTCTCAAATCATGGCACAATTTCATTTCATTTTAAACATGGATGCATAATCGTAGAAAACATAAGTACGACACTCCAATAATCATAAAACAGATTTGAATTTCAATTCCATACGTCGAGACAATGCATATCAAAAGCATGTTTTATTAAAAATACGATAAAATCATGTTTCACTATTTCATGCAAGAGATTAGGATCCCACTCACTGTTCAGGAGGGTGTGCACTCCCAATTCCAAATCAAACCGAATCAAATTCCTCAATTGATCTTTCCTAACACACAGTCACAATTATGTTATCAATTTTCAATTAATTTTTGAGTTTATCCATTTTCCCTAATTTTGTACAAATCCAAATTCTTTGATTTATGAATACCCTCTAATGTCATCAATTGCATTTCATTTATAAATAAATAATAAAATCAAAGCCAAGTCTAATTCAATCCTAAAACCACTCAAAATCGGAAATATGTCTAAAATAAATAAATTTTCTACAGGATAGAAAATTTTTGAAAAATCATAAACTTTTCGATTCCCATCCAAATGTTTCAAACCATATGTCATTTTCAAAGTATGGAAGTCTATTTTCATAATACAGAGATCGTATTTAGATTGCCTATATGCAGAACAACTTATAATGAAAAAGGCTATATCGATCCTTAAGTTCCAACTCCAAATTCTAATATTTTCATGCATATTTCAAATTAACTCTAAGGAAAACCATTCAAATCAACTCAACTCGATCCCATCATCCTTTAACAGGCTTCTTTCATATCAGACAGCCTAATTCATGAATTATCCTATACTTAACCTCACAAATTACATATAAAATATCAGAAATGCATCCTAATCGAATCTAACATACATCCTAACATATGCGATACATTCTTACTCTAAATTTACCCTAAATTCAGTTAATTAATCGAAGGAACCAAGAATCCCTCACCTAGGGTTTTTCACAGTTCACGACTTCCGTCCGAATGTCTCCTCAATCCACTCCAAGATCTGCAGTGCTTCCTAATCGAAACAAGATTTATCAATTAGGCCTAATTACGTAGCAAAATCGAAACCCTAGATTTAGAATTAGAAATCAGTTCTTACCTGAGCAGAGAGGGAATGCAGTCTCGGCCTAGGGTTTCCTAAATTTGCTGCTCCTATTTGTTGGGACTTCTGCAAAGGTTACAGAAGAGAGTTGCAACGATGAACTCGACAGAGGGAGCAGCGAAGGTTGCAGAGAGGCTCTTGGCAGAGAGAGCAACACCGCACGCGAGCGGGGAAGAGGGAGACAGGGGACTGTCGCGCGTGGGAAGAAGAGAGATAGAAAGATCGTGGCAGAAAGAGAGCGAGAGAAAACCAAGAGAGAGCGATCGAGTGAATAGAGAGAGATAGAGAGCGAATAGAGAGAGGGAAACAGAGAGTGAGGTAGAGAGAAAAGACATAGAGGGGGTCAGCTAGGTAATGGTGTGCGGTGGCGACGGTAGAAGGTGGTGGCGGTGTGCGGTTGATCACGGCGGAGGGAGGAAGCGGAGAGGGAGAATCGAACGGGAGGGAGAGATCGAGAGAAAGAGAGAGAGTAGAGAGAGAGAGAACCGAGAGGAAGGTAGAGAGAGAGTGGCGATGATGACGGTGGTTGGTGGCGTGCGGTGGCGGAGAAAGTGAGGGAGAGCGGCGGAGGTGGCGACGGAGGGAGACAGAAGAGGGGGGTGGAGAGTGCGTGAGAGATGAAGAGAGAGAGCGTGGGACGGGAGAGAGAAGAGAGGATTGAGGCTTTAGCCCTAATCAATTTGGGGGAGGGGAAGTGCTGCGTTTTGGCCCAAAACGCAACGCTTCCCCATTTTTTTTAAATATTATAATTATATATATATATATTTTTTTATAAAATAAATTTATAAATAATTAAATGAATAAATAAATCAATTAATAAATGAATAAATATTCAACTATATATTTTTATACTCACTTTACACCACAAATCGGAAATACGGATACTTTAAATATACCAAAAATTTAAATTTAACACCTCAAAATCGAAAATCAATATAAATAAAAATTTTCTATATGTATATATAAACGGAGGAATATTATATATATTTCATGAATAGTACACTAGTACGAACACTGCAGTGTCAGTGTTATATTTTCTAACCCCTTAAAAACAAGTTTCGTCCTCGAAACTAGAAGAAGGCTATACAGTAAATAAGTGGGGATACTGTCTCCTTATAGCCTCCTTGGGCTCCCAGGTCTCCTCCTCGACTTGGTTACTCGACTTTAATCAACCCAATGGCTCCATTCCAATAGAGATTGGAGAAATAAAAAGCCTAATTACTTGGATTTCTCTCATAACAACTTGATGGCCTCAATTCCTTTAATTTATTTACCCTAACTGATTGAGCTATCATTAAATTTAAGGGTCTATGCTTACTAAATAACAAAATCAAGGTTTTATTTTTCCATGTTTGAGTATTTTAAGAATAATTTACTAAAATAAAAAGTCACAAATAATGGTAAAATTTTGGATCCACCCCTTTCATTTTCTTTTTAAAAATCCAGCTGCTTATTATTATATGAAAGGGGCTCCCAACATGAACAGCAATAAATAACAATAAGTCTTCCCTATGGTTATAAGTAAACCTTTCATTAGACAAAACTATATCACCAAAATGATTAAATCAACAAAACATGTCCTAAATAAATATAGATCTTCTCAAGGCATTATCGTATAAAATCTTTCTACTATCAATCATTCTATCTAAAGTAACATTAACTCGTCAAACAAAATAAAAACCTACTGAAGTGAATCATTTTCATCACAGGTACCTGCCATTGTAAGTCTCATTTATAATAATACTATCATGTTTTACTTGTTACGCATATCTTACTTGTTATGCATAAATGTGCTTTTCAAAATTTGACCTTAGCCGTTGCTAGAAATCAAAGTTCATATTTCGAATCTAAGATTCTTCTAAAGAATATTAGGAAAGACTGGAGTGAGCATAGAAATTTCTTAGTGAATAGATGGCAATGGCATATTGAGCATGAATGACGGATGAAGGTAGTTGTGCCAAACACATAGAAATTCACTCCCGTATAATGCCAAAATCATTTGTAAAAACATAAATTCACATTAATTTTTTCATGACTCATATTTTCTAATTTAATAAACACTTTATATTTTCTTTTCAATAATTTTGGGGTTTGCCAAAACCATCCTCCTACCCATTGTAGTCAGTAGGATCCGCAAAGAAATTTTTTTCACAATTTTTAATAAAATACCCCATTTCCTTGGCGTTGGTCCGGAGTTCCGTGGGGTGCCACCACGTTATCACGGGATCCACTTGTGGAGGCTTCCCATTTCGCCTACCACCAAGTAAAATTTCTCTATCTCAGCCTTAGCCACGCTGCCTCCATGGCCTCGATTCGTGGCAAAACTTAGTCTTTTTCCAGCACCATATTACCATAATCAATACCAAAATCAATTCATGCTCAATGTATAAAATATAGCAATATTTCGCAATTCATATGTGTATACAAATGTAACATGGTGCAAACAAATCAATATTCAATTTACGAATCATGGATTTATCACAAAATTCATTTGAGGCACACCACAATCATAAAATATTTTAAACCTTTTTTTCAAAATTTATTTCAAAATTTATTTCACAAATCAATTTGAATTCATTTGCCCATTCACATGCAACATAGTCATCTATTCACATCTCCTATAAGGGAGTTAACCAAATGATCAACGAGTTGACCCAAATATCTCTAAATTTGGAAACAACTCAACTCAAAACCTTAATGAGTTGACCACCAATGAGTAATACTATATGTCCAAGGAAAAATAATCAAATGACAAATTCCATCAATTTCAATCAAGGTATATAATCATTAGTAACACCATGAATACTTCAAGACATCAAAATCATCTCTCCATAAATTCATTATCATGAAATCATGATCGCTTAATATTTGAATTAAATTTTAAGAAAATACTAAATGATAATAATTTTCAATTTCTATTTTCTCTTATCCCTTTCCAATGTCATATCGAGATCAACCTCCACCAATCATCTATGAAAACAATATACATAAAAACAATCAAAATCAATATAATCTTATGTCCAATCATCAAAATGTCTTACCCTATAATAGGGTGTTAACAAAACTTGAAAAATTTTTCAATGGAGTTCTCAAGATCTCTCAATGAAATTCCTAGGCAAACACTCCTTCAAAACCAACACTTTACCGTAGCGAAAATTTATTTATCTATCTAAAAGTATCAATGGTTAGAACAAAGGAGGTAATAACAAGGGTGACATATGAGGGAGTTCCTTACTCAAAGGCAAAAGCACGATAAAGACATCTGCTTAGCAAAGAAATAAAAGGACCAAGTGAGTCAAAGGCTACGAATCATTAATTTTCTTATAAGGACAATCTTCTCACGATTTCACTGCCATCAATGTTTTAGAATTAAACTAATATTTAATCACCCATAATATTTCCAACCTGTTAAAGTATATCTACATTAATCATCTTAACTTAGCCATATGCAACTATAGTAGGGTATCTGCATAACTCTCCATCTATTTTTGAATCTATTATTCAATACCTCATTTTCATATTCCTATATGACTGCCAACAAGAGCTAAATTTTAGATCTTTATATGCCATAATAGCTCTTCTTTACCCTAATAGTTCCACAAGTTTCCTTATCCAACTTTCAGAGGTCCTTTGAATTTATGATGCACTTGACATCCTTTTAGTCTCACCTACCAGGCCCCATATAAAGTTTTTATCAACTCTTACTTCTAGACACTATACATATGAATGATAAAACAAAATCTTCTTATGAGTCGGTATTTTGGGATATTTATCTTTTGTCACAAGGAGTCAATGATCACGTGTTCTACACCTGATTTTGACTTACGTCATAAGACAAATGACTTGTAGCGTTTCACACTACCAAATATCAAATCACCAAGAAGTAAGCTCAAATGGCACATTAAGAGATGTAAATATGCTCTAATATCTGCTACAAGCTAAATATTCATTATTATATCTTCATGTAAATGTTATTTATTAATTCTGTCCTCTTCCTCATTAGCAAGAGATGAATACAGAAACTTATACTAGAATGCTGACCTAAAAAAGTCAAATGCCCATATTAGACGGGAAATACTTTGGACCAAGTGGGCAGATATTTGCATTGGTCTGTTACAAACATATCATATCATCATGAGTCAATATAGGTACAATCATATACTCTAGACATCGTTTTTACTTAAAGATCTCTTAAAATGAAAAGAACCTAACGCCTTATCATTTACATGTACTAAATCCCAATATGAGCTCTACAAATAAAAATTCTCATATGGTACTTGTGTTGATGGATCATAAAACCCTAGCATAACAACCATTATATTACACTACATCATTTCCCCTTGAAGTGACTTTTACACTACAATCTAATTAGGCGTCAAGATATTAGTTCAAAGGAATTTCTACAAGGGTACTCATCATCTAATAATCTCTCTATTACTCACAGCCTATACTCCTCACTCAACCCTAGATCTGTCAAGATCTGACGGATCCGATTGACCCAATGCTTAGCCGCTGTGGCATTACTGAGTCCAGAGAAGTCTGTACAACCTGACTGACAAACTTCTTTGACCAACTGAGTCAGCTCATAGATGCGCCTAAGTGTAGAGGAGGTAGTATTATTCAAACTAGACACTATAAAAGGAACGGCTACCGGTGGAGGATCCGACACCACATGAGTAGGTCCTGTAGGTAGGAACAGGCACTGCTGTAAGTGTCGGCGCTGCCATTGATGGTAGTGGGGGTGACATCTGAATCCAATGGGAGGTGTACCATCATACACCTGCCTAAATGCATCTAACGATGGTAATGGAACCGTGGCTATAATAGCTGGCTGAGAAAGTGCTACAAGGGCACACATGACGAGGAAACATCCTCGGGTATTCTAGATGTCTCAGGTTCAAATCTAGTACCTCGTCTAGTAGTCATAGCCTTACAATGGAAGAACTTTAATTGTGTATGATTCAAAGATTAGGGTTAGTTGCGAAATAACTAACCCCCTAAAATGAATAAATTTATAAGTTTAAGAACTGATAGAACTAATATGCTAGGTTAGATACGGTATCTAACCCCCTAAAAAGAATAACTCTTATGCCTAAGACCATGTACTAGGATCCCATGACTGTAATGAAATTCTCATATGCATTGAGAACTTTTAAATCATACTTGGGAATATTTTCAAAACTCTTTTATCAAACATAACTCTCAACCTAGAGCTCTGATACCAATAGAACTGTCATACCCAGAAATCGGGATCGTGAACAGTTGTCCGTTGCCCTGGATGCCGGCTGTATTTTTACAGAAAATCAGACAGAATCTCCCCATAAATCGGAGGTCTCCCATGTACAAATAAATCTGTTTAAACCTGTATAATTTAAAATCGTCCTGTAAATAAAATAAAATGGTCATCCCGGCCTCACAACAACCCACCAACCACAGCAGACATCCAGAACAACGTCAGGCTAAGTAAATTACCAGCAATCCTAGCCACAGACTTCTACTGTCATGCCCAACTAGAACATGAGCAGCCGCCACACTGAGCGGGCCTAAGTTTTATACAATTTATAATAAATTTTCCCAAGTTAACATTCAAACACTACAATTGCCTCAATACAAATGAAAAATGAGAATTTCACAGATAAGGTACGTAAATTATATAGTCATCTCAAATTAAGTACATGGTCAACTACGAACCTCAATATCCAGACCACGCAGGGTCGAAATAAAGTGCGGAATTTAAATCTCAGCTTAAACTTAAACCTCACCGTCCCGAATAACCAAACGTCAAAATCTCTAAACTCTAAAGTGTCGTTTCAGCACAACAATCCTGTCTGAGAGAGGAAAGAAGAGGGGTGAGTATCAAGGCAGATACCCAGTGAGTGAGGGGATTAATCTCAAATACTAATAATGTAGGTGAACATTGGAGTGTCAAATAATATCATTCGTAACCAATAATTCAAATTTTACAGTAAATCATGATATGTTCGATAAAATGAACTCATTTAATCATTCACACGATATCATACATATATATATATTTTTTAGCATTATAATTATATATATTTCTTTTTATAAAATAAATTTATAAATAATTAAATGAATAAATAAATCAATTAATATTCAACTATATATTTTTATTCTCACTTTACACCACAAATCAGAAATACGGATACTTTAAATATACCAAAAATTTAAATTTAATACCTCAAAATCGAAAATCAATATAAATAAAAATTTTCTATATGTATATATAAACAGAGGAATATTATATATATATTTCATGAACAGTACACTAGTACGATACCGCAGTGTCAGTATTACAAAGGCCCTCCTAGCGATAGGATCAGGACATGGAGATGTAAGAGATCTGTTGATAAGTGATTTCATGAATGTGGGGAAATACCTTTGCAGTTTAGAAAAATACCAGTAATAGAATCCGATGACTATTTAGGAGCGAAAGTAGAAGGCTCCGACTCATATGATAGAGTTCCAATCCCTGACGATGTTCTGAACTTGATCTTCATATGCTTGGTGCTAGGCAAAGCCTCCAAGATGTTCATACCTAGTTTGCCCAAGATGGCGTTGTAAAGTGAAGGGAGGTTTACCACGTTAAACGCGATGGGAGCTATCGCATGATTAGGGGGTGTTCCAATGGTGATTGGGAGAGATAATACCTTCAGGATATATCCATTCACCCGAGAGCCCTTTAATTGGGCCCACGTGGGGCTAAAGATCGGTAGGGGTGAATCTCATTCGCCCGAAAGCATCCGATATGGGAGATTACAGTCAGCTCCTTGATCGACAAAGATCTTTCGGACCTCAAATTGTCCAATTTTGGCGGTTATCACAAGGGGATCGTGCTGGTTCGGGTCGATCCCAATGAGATCTTCGTCGGTAAAACCAATGAGCTTTTTTTCACCTTGTCGTTTGTTGGTGCTCGCTGCTAGGATCTCTTGTGGTATAGGAAGAATTGCCTTCAAGCAATAGAAAATTTGTATGATTAGGTGTCTGGCCTAATTTTCTATTGGTCCATTGCGGACCTGAAGAATTACCCAATCTCTTCGGTCCACTGGAGACCGAGCAGCTTGGCGTTCCTCTTCTTGGTTGTGTTGTGGCGGTTCACGCCGATGACCGGCGGGAGGACCTCTTTCCCTTCCGGCGACGAACTCCTATAGTCTTCCTTCACGTACCAGGAATTCTAATTCGTCTTTTAGTCTCTTGCAATCATCGGTTATGTGACCATAATCACGATGAAAGTAACAGTATTTCGTTCTGTCCTTATTGGAATCATCCTCGGTTGATCGAGGGGGCCATCGAACGTATGGCTTATCTTTGATAAGGGCTAAGACCCAGCCAAGGGTCTCACTCAGCGGAGTGTAGTTGTTGTATCTCCTTGGAGGAGGGGGTTTCGCCCGGTTTCTCCTAGGCGGAGATCTCAGGGGTGATTGGTTCCATTCTTTTCGGACAGTCCAACCTCTTCTGCGATCGGATACTTCGGCGTCCTCGGTAGTAATGTATTATTCAGTTCGAGCATAAAATTCTTGGATAGTAGCAGGGGGTTTCTTTGTGATGGACACCTTCATATCGGAGGGCCGCAAGCCTGTTAATAGCGCGGCCAATGCGATCGAATGATTCAAAGAAGGGACCCACATCATTTTCTCTTTGAACCTTTTCAGGAAATTCCTTAGGGATTTCTCTTTACCTTGATGCAGCGATAGCAAGGTGGTGGACTTCCTCTTGACTCCTATGCTTATCACAAAGTGTGACTCGAACTATTCGCGTAACTGGGAGAAGGTATTTATACTCATCGGTGGGAGAGAATTGAACTAAGTGAGTGCATTTCCCGAGAGAGTAGTGAGAAAATACTTACACGTGGCTGCATCGGGCATGTCCCTGGAGATCATTACGGTTATAAAATGGGCCACATGATCCCAGGGATCCGTTGTCCCATTATATCTCTCCATGGGAGGTAGGAGTACGTTGCGAGGTATGAGCTCTGAGGAGATCTTGGAGTCAAACGGCGAAGCTTAAGAATAAGAGGGGATTTGGTCTCCCTGAGGGTTGGTCCGCTTTAGTTCCTCGACCACCAGTTGTTCGAACTGTTTTCGAAGATTATCCGGGACTAGTTTGGAGTTTTCAGATGCTTCCCAACGTGGGGGAGACGGTCATTGCTGGGGACGTCTAGATCCCCCAACAGATGATTGGACTTTAGGTCTGAGGGCACGACTAAATTCTTCTAGTTGTCTACTTACATCCTGAAGTTTAGATTCCAGCATTTCCATCTGGGGGCGGTTGACTCGCTCTGGAATGGGATCGGCCATGGGTTGGACAGGGAGCACGGGTTGTAAAATTTGTTCTTGATGAGATAATCTCGCGGGAGCTACCGGATCGCGGGTGACTGGATCAGGCGCTGCAAGTAGAGCGGCTTCAGAAAGTGTGACAGTTTGTCCTTCAACAGGAGGGATGACTCTTGAAGACACTCTGGTTCTTGGAGGAATGATTGTTGAGAGGAGCTGGAACTACTCTAATATGTTTCCACAGACGGCGCCAATCTGATGGAAGTGGGTTTTGACTCATCAGATACCAGCTCCTTGTTGATTCGAACGGTTGCCGTCGATGGTGGATACACCTGCAAAAACTGTCGGAGGGTGCTCCGACGGAGAGACTCCGACGCTCAAGTTAGTAAAGAGCGGTTTTCTTTTGAAAGAAACAGACTGAAAGTAGAGGGAGAGTGGTTCCCTGTTATCAATATGCCCCCTGTGTTAGGTTTAGAGAGCGTACCTGATGTTGAGAGTTTTGAGATCCTTTATACCTGTGAGAGTTGTGCACCGCGGAGGGACTTCCACCCTACTTTTCTCATCGAATTGATAGCGGGAATCTCGGAAGTCAATATTACGAATTGATCACGATTCTCATATATCGGGAAACCTTTCTCTTCGGGATGAATGCTTTCTTTATCTGAAATATCTCAAAATTACTATTATGAAATAAGAGGCTGAAATCAAGGAAGTTCTGACCTTCCTTTTTTTCATTGATAGGGGTGTTGCCCCTCGTTCGGTTGCTTGACTGATAAAGGGTCTTTTGAGACTCGTCCGGTTAAAGGACTGATATTTGCTTGACTGATCGAGGTGACTATCTCCGCTTGATGAGTCACGATCGGTTAATCGGAGTGGCTAAGACCCTATCGTTCGGTAGATCTGGGCGACTAAGACCTTTCAGTAGGCTGATCGGGACGACTATGACCTTTCGGTTGATTGTTATTGCGGTCGTTAGATATTGATCGGCAGACCTCCTTTTCGTGGGCCTTTTGGGAATTGACTCTTTTTGATTGGGCCTTAGAATACGTCCCATCAGGTATCATTCATGAATTGAACACTAGGATAGGTAACAAAGCAATGCTTATCCAACTTCAACATTATGGGTGCTACATTGCCTCTAATCCCTCTTACCCCATTGAAATGTCCCTTATACTTATTGGCTTTCCACTATTTACATACTTTGTTTCCATCTAGACATGATCATCGGTTCAATTTTGAATCGGAATCGAACCTAAATCTAACCATGATAAGCCAAACCACAATTGCGAAACCAATTTTAGTTGGGTTTCGGAATCGAATCTCTAAGCTATGGAGTCAGTGTTCATAATTGTAGAACTAGAACCAGACCCGTTAAACGAATCATGGAATTGGAATCGCTAGAGGCCCCTTTAAACCATAAAAATGTGAGAACTATAAAAAGAATAAAGGAACTATAAAAATGGAACTAAACCAAAATCAGAAGCATAAAAAGGAACCGAACCAAAACTGCAATCGTCCAGCTCCAGAACCAAAATCAAATCGGAAGCATCATACTAGTTCCAACTCAGGTTTTTTTTTTTACTGTCCGATTTCGATTTGGTTCGAAGCCATGGGCAATGTTTACTTCCATTAATGAAAATACAAACGGGCAATCCACTATGCCATATTGCTCGTGTTAAATATAAGGTTGGGAATGAAGAAAAATGATTTTGGAGAATCAATCTCTCAATAGACTTTATAATATTTGAACTGGATTAAGTGGGCAAAACTCGGATACGAATCGATGAAAACATGAAAAAAAAAATTACAAGGTTATCAATTCTCTTTCATTCCAGCAAGAATCACCCGAATGCCTTGTTCTATTAAAAAATTAGAACGAAATGGAACAAATTTCATTTTGCTCAGTATCTTGATCTATTTTAAATTTTCCCAGTCCTCATGTTTTATTTTGGGAAAAATTGTAAATTATAATTTGATAAAATATTCCACGATAATTTCAAAATGTTTTTATTAGTTTAGGGGGTCATTTTGGACAATTGGTATAGGATTAGTGGGGTAACTCCCACCTACCCATAATTCCCAATGTTCTCTCCCATTATCTCTCTCTGAATTAGAGTAGGAGTATAACGGAGACTAACCTCTCCCTTTGTGAAATAATTTTTTTTGGTGAAGCCAAGAGTGTGAATGGTCAGAGAGAAATTACACAAAACTTGAGAAAATATTCATTAGGGAGAGAATATAGAGGGTTTGAGAAAAATTCTGAGTAGTTAATTTTTTCCGTCATAATGATCGTCGGATTGAAAATTGAGACGTCATGAGTTGTAGTGGTGATTCGATTAATATCATGATCAAATAATTAGGATGAATAACCTTCTCAATCCTTGTCTACTCATTTTCCTACAGGAAAAACAAGAGTATATTAAAAGGAATTTCTCAATTGAGCATGCCTTGTGTGCAAAACTAGTACTTTCTTTTTCTTTCTTATTATATGGATAAAAAGCAAATTCCTAAGCGGAGGTAAAAAAAAGGAAAATGTTGGATCTTCGGTATCATTCATGAATTGAACACTAGGATAGGTAACAAAGGAATGCCTATCCAACTTCAACATTATGGGTGCTACAATGCCTCTAATCCCTCTTCCTCCATTGAAATGTCCCTTATACGTGTCGACATTCCGCTATTTACATCCTTTGCTTCCATCTAGACATGATCATGATTCAATTTTGAATAAGAATTGAACCTAAATCTAACCATGATAAACCGAATCAAATCCATGAAACCAATTTTAGTGGGGTTTTGAAATCGAATCTCTAAGCTACGGATTTAATGTTCATAATTTGTAGAACTAGAACTAGAGCCATTAAAGAATTATGGAATTGGAATCGTTAGAGGCCCCTTCATAAAAAAGTGAGAACTACAAGGGAAAAAAAAATAAAAGAACTATAAAAATGGAACTAAACCAGAGTTGGAAGCATAAAAAGGGCACCTGTTGGAAGTGACTCTTGACTCCACAGATCCGGCTCTTTGCGACTCAAATGGATGAGATCGTCGAAGAGTATTCCGACGGGGAGACTCCAACGCTCAAGTTAGAAAACGCGATTTTCAAAAGGAATGAAATTACACTCAAAGAGACGAAGGATGGATCTCCCCATGATATGTGTGTCCAGTGTGAGGTCAGGCGGGGACTTACATACTTTTGATGTATTAACGGTTTTTATATGAGTTGCCGTGAGAGTCATGTGTATTCGGAATGTTACAACCCTAATTTTCTTACGAGAATATCCGAAAATTTTAAATTTCAAATATCAGAGATTTGAAATCATTTTTATTTAGAAAGTTTAATTACATGAGAAGATCTTTTTTCTTATCGATTAGATTCTCAAGAATTTTCTTCCTTATCTAAAAGATACATTTCGTACTGAGATAAAAAATCTAATCAAGGTGAGATTCGGTTGAGTATTACTATTCAGAAGTCGAAGTGGTCGGTTCCTTAGGTGTTCGGTAGTTATTGGTCGAATGAAGGAGATATCCGTTCAGTCTTACCGAATGCACTTGTGGATCAGTTGTACCATTCTGGTTGGTCTGTTGATCAATTTGTTATTCGGTTTAGGGGCTGAGCCCCCTGCGACCATAGGTGTCAAGTCGGGCTTCCGGGTATTACACTGACTATTATTTGTATCATATCTTTTCAGAACCAAACCAAAACTGCAATCGTCCAGCTCCAGAACCAAAATCAAATCAGAAGCGTCATACAAGTTCCAACTCATTTTTTTTCTTTTTCTTTTTTTTTTTCACTGTCTGATTTCGATTTGGTTCGAAGTCATAGGCAATGTTTACTTCCATTAATGAAAATACAAATGGGCAATCCACTATGCCATAATGCTCTTGTTAAATACAAGGTTATTAATTCCATTTCATTCTAGCAAGAATCACCCAAATATCTTGTTCTATTAAAAAATTAGAATGAAATGGAACAAATTTCATTTTGCTCAGTATCTCGACCTATTTTAAATTTTCCTGATCAAATCAGTTGTTTTATTTTGGGAAAAATTGTAAATTATAATTTGATAAAATATTCCACGATAATTTCAAAATGTTTTAAACTTTGGAACTTATTTTTACATGTTCGATCTTTTGTTTATATTGCATATTTTGATGTTAATTTATTTTTAGATTTGAATTAGAATTTGTGTTCATTGATATAAATATTTCGAATATATATTTTTATATGGAGACTACCCCCAAAATAAACACCGAAATACTTTTCTACTGAAATATATTATATGGATAAAAATATCAGAATAACAATTGAAACGAAATTCACAACTTTAGCCAACTATGCTTGTGGATATCACTGGCCCATCACTATGAGAATTTTTTTTTTTTTTTTTTTTTGGGTGCTTACATCGATTTGTAAGTCAATTTGAAAATAAGTAGTTTAAATATTTGACAAAATTACAAAAAGGTTACTTTCAAGTAGCTTGAAGTATTCAGTTAAACAAGCTCAACAGTATCTCATATGTTAAAATGATCAAAAAGGAAAAAGGAAATGTGATTATCTTTTTGATAAAAGTAAAGATATATGACTGATTAAATTTAATTAAAATATATTTTTCATTTATATTAATGTTTAATAAAACAAGTATCAAAGTTCGTTTGCAATGGTGTGCGAATGTGAGAGATGCACGAAAAGGAATGATACATCGTTAGGGTTTATCCAATGTAAAATCGAATTGGGTAATTCTAGTATTTCAAAAATAATTGAGAATAATGTAACCTTTTACTAGATCAAAGAGTAGAGTAGTTAAAATGATAAATCGAAAATTAGAAATAAGGGAACTCTATTTCTAACTTTTGACTTATTCTAAATGGTTTGGTTTATTTACAATCAAAATCAAAAATATCAAAGTTTATTCCAAGTTCAGCATTGATCATCTATCGAGCACATGTTGTACTTAAATATCAAGCAAGTTGCATCATTTCTATTGAGAAAGGCTTATCAACCTGAGTGCCGAGACAAGTCCATCGTTCTCCGCTCTTGAGCCGCAAAATGCATGGGAAATTCCAATAACTAAACCTACAATGTTCACATACATGAATATCTACGATGTTGAGATACATAAAAGCTTTTGTCAAGATATCGAGAGATGCATAAATGCTTTTATCAGGATATCCAGCCCACAGTATCATCTTTTTCTCCATTGGTCCTGGCCACGACAAGTCTTCATTCGAGACTACTATATCCTAAAAACAAGATAACAATTCAAAATGAATTATGATATTCAAAAGTTATCTCGAAAAAGTAATAAAAATAAAGTCATATTCAAAAGTTTATTCGAGACTGCTCTATGATATCATACCCCAATTCCCTTCCCCAAAAAATTCAGTTTTCTTTAATCGAGCAGTTTCAATTTGGGGAAGAAAGTAATGTGCATCCTTTCCTTAATCAAGGGGGGAGAGACAACTGAAGAGGTTGAGGAAACTGACGAACCAGAGAAAGGGGCAATAGGAATAGATAATATGAGATCGGCCATGAGAGAGCTTTAAGAAGCTCTCCCTCGACTGAGATACCAAAATGAGAACGAAAAGCGTTCAAGAGAACAAGATCGAAGAAGGGTTAGGCCAAAATCCACAGCATTCAAAAAGCAACCCGTAGAGTGTTGGAAACTAGAATTCTTGACTGAGACCCCACCGTGTATGTATATGACGATTGTCATTTTGAGACTTGTACTTTAAGAAACTGAACCCTAGAGAGAAGAAGAAGATGATGAAGGGGTTTTGCTTGATTTGGAGATGATTTCTCCTTCCTCCCCCCCCCCCCCCAAAAAAAAACTCCCTTTTCATGTTCTTTAAGTTAGTGAATATATTCTTAATATTTATAAATGGGAAAAAAATTTAATATTCTTTATTATTTTAAAACAGAAATATACCGGACGTGGACAGAAAAAGTAATTTTATACCTTTCTAGAATTGACGGAACATTCTTATATAAAAAATAGTTTACAAACCAATTTATATTTAACCCATGGTTGCGGGGCAATTTTATGTTATTCTTTATTTTTAATGCTCAAGTTTTATTAAAATTTAAGATAAAATTAAATTTGAAAATAACAAGTGTATGAATATGAATATATATATATATATTATATTTTTTATAATATATATGTATATATTTTATAACTTGGCTGGTCCATATATCTTTAGGGCCATTTATCCTAAAGAATAACACAAACAAAACATACAATACTCATAAGAATAAATTATTCTAACACAAAATAAAAGCCACAAAATTTTCAAGAGATTCAAAATAAGATTTGACTTGTTTTAAAAGTTATGATATCTACCTCCATATTTGGTTCACATGAGAAAACACCTGCACGATGAGATGATGAAGACACCTCCTTTCCTTGCAATCCTGTGGCAAACCCTTGCCACCCAAAAAAGGATGAATAACCTGGAAAGATCAAATGTTTTATTATTTTATTTTTAAGATGACAACATGAATAATCTGTAAAGCAATTGATGAATTAATTTACAATGAACTAAAATATAGCAGAAATCGCACATACAAAATAAAGAACAAAACAAATAAAAACAAACCTTTGAACGATCAAGCTCCTGCCAAACTTGGTAGAGAGAGGATGAAAATAAAGAGTGAGAAGATTAAAACCCATGGCAACCCGATGAAGAAAAAATACTAGGGTTTCGATCTTATAAAGGGTGAAGTTAGGTGAGAAAAGATACAATGCATTTGCTTCCTCATGCACTGCATGAAGAATGATGGGCTGGCTAGGGTTTTTGTACGAAGAATGATACGCTGGCTAGGGTTTTTGTATCGCATACAATTCACGTGTTGCATCGGCTTTAATAAAACAAAAAAAAATTACCTAAGCACGTGCTTATTTTTATAACATTAACAAATTACTTAAAATGCTTTGCTTGATTAGATTTGTTGAGAAATTGACAATTTCTTGGTTGCGCGAGGGAGCGCAGAAGAGAAAAGGGGAATAAAATCATTAAAATTAGGGAATTAAAAGAATCAAGGCCTTTTATTTGTAACACAACCCTATTTTCACCAAACTCATCAGTTTAATGAAAAAAATGGTAGTGAAAAATTCAAGAATACCAGATTTTATGAGTTTTCGATATTTCACAAAATTTCATCTACCAAAGCTATCTTATAAGAGATTGCCATGAAAATAGGAAATTTGCAATATGTTTGAATGAAATTTGTCATAAATAAAGATAATTCATTTTCTCTATGAAGCAAGGTAGGAAGAAAAAAGTTACGTTGTTTGGGTGCATAGGAGTATATATTTAGTATCATTTCAGCTTACAAGGATTTTAGTGTGTGTGGGGAATCAAGTGTTAGTTGTTTTTCTTTCCTGGCTCTGTACTTTTTCATAGTGTTAATGCTGAGAAAATCGAATTGAACAAAGTTTGGGAGCAATGGGGAACAACAACGAAGATATATTTAGTCTTTTTGGTTTAGTTGATAGTTGATGACCGATGATCGATGGCTGATTGTTGAGGGCTTATGGTGGTAGCTAGCTATGCCAATGAAAGGAGACGCCCATTGAAGTTTGTAGCGGGAGACAGGGTCTTCTTGAAAATATCACCTTGGAAGGGTGTGATCTGTTTCCGAAAATGGGAAAAATTGAATCCTCGATATATTAGCCCTTTCAAGATCCTTGAGAGGATTGACAAGATGGCCTACCAATTAGAGTTATCATCACAATCAAAGAGAATCCACGAAGTCTTTCATGACATCATATTGAAGAAATATTTGCCGGATCATTTTCATGTACTAGAAACCCCCCAATTGAGTTGAATGAGGATTTGAGTTTCAAAGTCCAACAGGTAGCTAGCCTTTCTTAATCGACAAATCAAAAGGTTATGAAACAAACAAGTTCTCATTGTGAAGGTTCAATAGAAAAGTGATCGGGTAGAGTAGGTGACTTGGGAGCTCGAGGATGTTATGCAAAAACAATACCCTCAATTATTTGAGAGAGAAGCTTAGTGAATTTTGAGAATGAAATTCTTTTATAAAAGGTAGAACTTGTAATACCGGAACCCTATGCTTAATTGTATTGGTGTAAAAATTTGAACCACTTAATTTTGAAGCAATTAAGGAATATAAAATTTTGCTTAGGTTGAATAAGCATTTAAGCCCACCTTGTTTCATCCTTCAGTTAACAAACCAATTCTTTGGGCCCAATTTGGGAGCCCAATTCTTGAGTTAACCAATTCTCAACCCTCATCCATGTTTTTCTTTTTTTTCTTTTTTACCTTCTATTCCTTCCTTCTCTTGAAGTGTGGGATAGACAAGTAAAGAAGAAGAAGAAGAAGAAGAAGAGAAGAGAAAAGCATTTAATGTGGCTTTTGCTTATGATGGGTTACATTTGAAGAAATAAAAGTAGGGTGGGTGTGTTGTGTGTGTATTGACGAAAAAAGGCAGGGAGGGAGGGAGGGAGAGAGAGAGAGAGAGAGAGAAAGTGCTAGGTTTAGATTCTTGAAGTTCCTTTTCTTCTCCTCACTTCATTCTCTCCTTCAAGTCATCCCGATCATTCAAGAACTTGCTCCATACTATTGATTTCTAAGGTTTGGATAGGTGGGAGTTTTTTAAGCTAAACACAAGGTAAGTTTAATTTATGGTTTTATATTTTGATTTATCATTGGAATCATGGTGAATAGCTTAACCTAATGATCTGAATCTATGTGAGGATTGTTAATGTTAGAATAAGGATGAGACCCTTGATTTTTGCAAACTGGACAACTTAAGCTTACTATGGTTTTTTATTCATAATTTTTTTTTTTGTGCAAAATGGCAAATAGAGTGAAGTTTTCTTTTGATGAAACTAGATTTCTATAACTTTAAAATGACATACGATTCAAAAAGTTTTTATGAGAATTGGATTTTTAGTGATTTTTCAAATGGACATGTCTTGGTAAGAATTCCCTATTTCTATTCCATTCCAGCTGTGTAGTTTACTTCAATTTTGAGTTGTTTTCTAGGCAAAATTAGGCAAAACCTTGGACATCAAAGTTGTAGTTATATGTCTTGCCTTTAAATGGGCAGTTGAATCACCTCAATTTGATTGTACAGAAGATGTAATACAAATTTTTTCATGTTGTGCTAGAAACTTGTTAGAAACTAGAGCTATGAAATTTTGAGGAGAAACCGATTAGTCCTAATATTGGTCTATGATTTAATGATTAATTGGTGTTCAATGTCTTAAGTTAAGGCACTTGGAACCCAAGGAGAGATTGGATCTTGTTTGAATTGGAATTGGGAGTGATTATCCTCTCAAGAGATGAGTGGATAGATGCTTGTGGCTTGAATGAGAAATGTTTTCCTTGATTCTTGCAAATGGTTTTAGAATGGACATTTATATGTTCTTTATGATGATGAAGTGTCCCAAAAATGAGATTAAACCGATTTATGCATTCAATAATATTTGTATGTATTTTGTACCACATTTGATTTATATATAAACTTGTTATGACTGAGATTTTGTTTGGTTTTGGCTTGATTGGATGAAATGTGGCACATTGAATTTGGAAATGGTTTTCTGAATTGGTGCATGTGTGAGATGTTTGCTAACACTTATAGTTAATGGTTATAGTTATTTCATTCCACGGTGCAACTTGACGAGGCGACTTGGTTAGGTTTACACAACTAGGGAGGTAGCTGTGCTCAAAAGGTGCATTTGAAGTTATCCCCTTAGCTAACTCAGTTGCACCCCAAGTGAGATTTGAGGAAATACCAATGTTGGGGGTATTTGAGTAATTGTGGAAAAACTACTTGGTGGTTCTGAACTTGATCTCGGTTGACCTCTGTCGAGAAAAAAAAAAAGATTTTTGGCAACCCCATAGTTTTTAGGAAAATTGAAATGATTGGATACATTACTTGATTTTTCATGCTTACCAAATATTTGGATTTTTTGGAAACTCGATGAATTATTAGTATTTAGACAAGAAGGAATGGATTTGTCGAAATGCTATTTGACACTTTCAAATTCACCATTTATTTATGTCATACTCATTCCATTTCACTCCGCTCACTAAGTATTATTTATGCTCATTCCCTCTTTCTCTCGGTTTTCTTTTTTTTTTTTCCCGGAGGAAGTATAGATATCGGATATTCTTGACTGACCTCTAGTGCTGGACTTGGGGAGACCTTTTTGGTGGACTTTTTGTATAAATTCTGACGTGGTTTTGAAGTATTAATAGATGGACTCGAGGAGGAAATTTTGTAATCTTTTGGAAACCTTTGTTTCTTTGTAAACACTTTGTTTGTTTTGGTTGGAATTGTATATAGGAGTTTTATACTCATTTTAGAGATCTTTTACTATTTCATTTGGATTTTATTGAAAATTTCTTGTGTTGGTTTTCTTCAAATTATTTTTGAATCTCTTTGATTTATAGATTTTAACTTTCCACTTGGTTTTGTTTTGGATTGTTTGGAGAGAGTATTTACATTCTATGGAAGAAGGCTATGTTTGGTCTCTTGCCCTTATAAAGCTCAAAAGGGGTTTTCTTAAGGATAGGTCCAATTAACGCCCTATCAAGATGTAACAAGCTGTGTTAACAGCCTTTGCTCATAAATATTTAGGCAAGTTACGATCACAGAGTATTGTTCTTGTCATCTCTCCTAAAATCCTATTATTTGTCTCTGCAACCCCATTTTGTTGGGGCTGTCCTAGGAGTTGAAAAGTTATGGTCAATGCCATATTCTTCACAGAAGTCTTCCATGGTCTTATTCTCAAACTTCTTTCCATGATCGCTCTTGATGCTCTTAGTGGAGCATCCTTTCTAATATTGGACTTTCTTACATAGTTTTATATAGGCATTGCTTGCCTCCTTCTCCTTTGCCATGAACAGCATCCATGTATACCAAGAGTAGTTATTTATAATCACAAATCCATAGTACTTTCCTCCTAGGCTCTGAGTTTTAGTAGGTCCAAATAAGTCTATGTATAGAAGTTCTAAGAACCTACTGGTTGACACCACATTCTAAGTCTAACTTTTCTTGGCCTTGGGAAAACTTATATAGAAGGGAGCTAACTCTTTGATTCTTATTCTTTTCTATGTCCATCTCCTTTTTTAATTTAGTTGTTTAAGAGGTGTTGTTTTCCTCCATAGCAGGATCATTTTTCAGATTGTCTAGTTCTGTTTTTAAATCCTCAACTTCTTCAGTCCTGCTTTGGATTTTAGTTTTTAATTCCTTAGCCTCTACAGATTTTTTCTCAATTTCAGCATGTAGTTCAATTTTATTTTGTTTTAATAAGTCATTTTATTCATTTATCTTTTGATTTTCTAATTCTAAGATAATTTCCTAAGATCTTTCAATGATTCCATTACTGCATCATGCAGTTCTTGTGCAGTCAATTCATCCTCATAATCAGAACAATTAGAAGAATCAGAGTAGTATGATGTTACCTTCCTTTTGCCTCTCTTCCAATGCCATGAAGAAAATGTTGGCCTGCTTAGCCTCAGCCTCCTCTTCGTAGAGCTGCTATTCTCATCACTCCAAACAACTAATGCCTTTTTTTCTTTCCTTTCTTTTCTTTCCTTTCTGCTACCTTAATATGCCCAAACTTCTTGTACAAAAGTATTGGACTTCCTCTTTCTTCTCCTGCTTCTTGAATGTTGCATTGCCTTTGTTTCTTCTTATTTTCATCATGAATCTCTGGAATTTTTGAGTCAGCAATGCCATTCCTCCTCCTCCTCATCATCTTCTGCTTCTTCTTCACTATTTGATGTTCTTGCATCACTGTCTGCCTTAAGAGCCACTGTTTTCCCTTTGTTTTCACTCATTGCTCCTTTGGTGTTTATCTTCATTTCATGTATTATGAGCGATCCCACCATGCTTAGGCTCCCAAACTTTAGGTAGGCATCTTAACATCTTGTCAACCATGCTTCCTCAAATATGCCCTTTCTTAGTAGTCTAAGCTCATTGGTTATAGTGTTAAAATGAGCAATCATGTCTTGAACAGATTCCCCATCCTTTATTTTGAAGGCCTCGTACTCGTCCTCCAGCATCCTCACTTTGTTTTTCTTTACTTGCTTTGTTCCTTAATATGTAGCCTCGAGCCTTTCCCAAATTTCTTTGGTGGTAATGCAAGATGAGACTCTTTTGTACTTATTGAGGCTCAATGCTAAGTGTAGGAGGTTTAAAGCTTTGTAATTAGCCCAATATGCTTTCTTCACTCAGGTCTCATATTTTTTTATTTTGACCGGCACCCAAACACCATCTATCTCTTCAGTAGGGAATTCAATTCCCTCTTCAATTATCTTCCAAGCAGTTTCATCTTGTGCTATTATGAAATTTTGCATCCTCTACTTCCAATAATTATACTTGTTACCAATGTAGAAAGGTGCTCTGTTTATAGAGCATGCTTCAAATGGTACACAGTCTCCATTTAGTGCCATGTCGAATCTTTGTTGTTGAAGTTGTTAAGCTCTGTCCAACAAATCCACTCTGATACAAATTGAAGAACTAAGACCTAGCAACCTATAAGGGAGGGGTGAATTGGTTAAATTGAAACAGAAAATACAAAGCATAGAGAGAAGAACGCCGACACTCAGATTTATAGTGGTTTCACCTTCCTGGTATATATACACTCCTAGGCTACATGCGGAGATTGCAATCCACTATTTGACCCACAAATAGTACAATCAACTAAGTTTCAAAGGTCTTAGTTAAGCCTTACAAGTGTAACTCCCGAACTCTCACACTAGATTTTTGAGCTCTAGCAAACCTTAAGTTGTCTCTCACAGACAATCTAAGTGCAAATAAAATAGACCCACTCTTCTTTATCTTTTACAAGATTTTGAGAGAAAAATCTTGTAAAAGATAAAGTTGAGCCTTGATTCTTTGATAAAGACTTTACAGCCTAAAAATTAAATGCAACACTTAGAGATTAACGAATAGAAGATCAAAAATTATATGAGTGTAATTAATGTGCCAAAGAGTTGTTTGATCTTCAATGTTGGTTGTATTTATAGCCATTCCAAGTCTCTTGACCAATGAAGCTCATTAAATGTGAGAACTAACTGTTAGTAGGTAGTTGTGGTTCAATAAATGCTTGAAATGTCATTATAAATACTAGTCATTACTCATGTGATAGTCGAATACTCTTTTATGCTAATCGACTACTTTTTTAAATTTTGCTTTAGATATCTCTTGCGTGAGTCGACTGCTACATCTACTTTAGTCAACTGTCTCTTGGCGTTGTGTTGCAGTTTGAGGCTAAACAGTACTGAGGATTGGTACTTCATACTTCAAGGTTTAGAACTTCTCTCCATACTTAGCCATTTTTCCCTTCAGCACTTGGAGTGAGTCGACTACTCTTCTTAAGTGAGTTGACTACTTCTTTTGTCTTAGTCAAATTTTGAGAATTTGAACTTTGTATAGTGCTGAGGATTGGAACTCTAAAACTCAAAGATCGGAAATTCTCTTTATGCTCTGAGGTAGTTGACTTCCTCATTTAAGTGAATCGAGTAAGTACCAAAACCTGCTTAAGTATATGTGCATTGTGCGTATGCAGGATGGCTCAGTGCTTGTTGCTCATTGACTTGGCACTCGTGGCTCATGGGTTGCTCATGTCTTAAGGCTAGGTGAGTGTTTTATGTGGAGCAATGTTAGTGCGAGTCGACTATTTTTCTTAAATGAGTTGACTATCCCATGTTTTACACATGGGAGGATCAATCCATAAACAATAAAGGATTAGAACTTCACTTTCATGCTTAGAATTTTTCTAAGTCATGAATAAGTGAGTCGACTAGAGTGAAAACTCAAGTTAAATAGGCTATTTGCCTTGTGTGATCCAATGTGCGCTCGCCTAATGCAATGGCTCGTGGCATGTGGCTTGTGGTATGCTCATGCAGTGCTAGTGCCATGCTCATGCCAAGCTCGTGTCATGCTCATGCTATGCCAATGCTGAGCTAGTGTAATATTAATATCATGCCTGATTCATGATCATGCGATGCTTGTGCTATCCTCATGTCATCCTTATGTCATATACGAGCTATACTTGTGCCAAGCTCATCTAATGCTCTAATTGCTTAATGCTTAAGTCGACTGCCAATGTGGTGCAAGTTGACTAGGTTGTCTTTTGTATGAGGTATTCTATGTCCTTAGCACATCTTATCATTCAAATGTGTGCACCTTAAGCATGTTACATAGTCTCTTTTGTGCTCCAAATGGGTGAGTCGACTTTGTGTCCCAAGTAAGACGATTGGTGCAAACATATGTATTCAATATTGTCCAGTGGCATGTGTCTTGTGTCCTGATGTGCATTTAACTTAAGGCTTGACATGTATTTAGGCATGTTGCATTTGGCATGCTAAGTGCAATATTAAGCTAGGCGTGAAGCAAGGCTCATTGCATTTGACATGTGTCACAGCTCTTGTGCCATATGCAATGCCATGTGCTTGTTGAGCCAAGTCGACTGGCATGTGCCATATGCAATGTCAAAGTGTCCTGGGAGCAAGTCGACTGTGACTTATAGTAGGTCTACTGTATTGTGTCATATTCTCATTTTAATCGTTATTTGTTACTGATAGGACTTTGAAAATTAGTTTATTCAACTAAGTTAAGTGTGCAAGTTGACTAGATCCCTTGAACAAGTAGACTGGTGCATTTTGTTAAACTTTAACTAAGCTTGTGTAGACTGAGCTAGTCAACGGCCTTTGAGGTGTGAGTCGACTAGTTTTCTATAGGTGTTGCCTAAAGCTTTTGAATTAATCCTACATCAATCCTATCTTCATCCAATTCAATGCTTCACTAGTCAACACATTCTCCTCATTATTAACACACACTAAACTCGTCGTCTATTCATCATCAAAACTCATTTTATTAACAAAACACACTCTACATTTCCCGCAAGTTAGCCAAGATAATTCAAAATGGAGAATGGAGGAAATTGTGCATCGAAGGAACCCTCATCATTTCTATTAGGTCTCTGTCTTTTACATTGCACATTGTGGTAGTATGATGCAAATGTTGCAACCACTTCGTAAATATATGTGTTGACAATTGATACTTCTACATGTGTCTAATCTTTTCTCTTTATATGATTTAGGAATCTCACCAAAAAAAAAAAAAAAAAAAAAAAAAAAAACTTAATAACATGATTTGATCTGAATTTATGTATATATATTTATAAAATTATATATTTACAGATCATATATGCATGAGCATAGCTCTCAAATGGGTTCATCCACCAATATTGGATAGAACCTCCTACTAGGGCCTCGTACTATAAGTGGACGCAAAAATTCTCCACTAGATCAAAAAAATAAGGGGAGAAATCGCCTCTCTAACCTACAAAATATGATAAGAATGTCCCTTGCCAACTCCTGAACATGTGATATAGTCAAGATTGTAAAACAAATGTCATGAAAGAAATTGTTGAACTCTATCAATGCGCCCTATACATAATGTAGAAGAAAGTCCTTGAATGCTATAAGGATTAGACTTTCCATGAAAATATGGTATTCATGACTTTTCAATCCCATCAACCCACATCACTCTTATCGATGCATCTCCTGATATCCGAGGCGTAACCATCGAAAAATCATAAATTTCATAACCACTCACAATCTACTCCTTTTTTAAAGAGTAAACCACTTTTGGTTTGCACCCGTGCTTGTTGGAAATATTGCGAATGAAGGATGGTGACAAATTCCTGATAAATTTCTCCTCATATTCAAGTTGTTCTTCGCTTAACCCAGCACATTCATCATAATATCAAGCACATTCGCAGCATTGTTTTTCTCTGTATGGATGAGGTAAATATGGTGTTGAACGAAATTTGTCCTCTCATATGACAACTCCCCAAAAAAAAAACTTCATTTAATCTATTTATGGTCTGTTTTGAAACTTGGGATTGTTTCTTTTGGGTCTTCTATAACTATTGGAAATTTGGACAAACGATCCAACTTTATTGGATATAAACCTCGAAGGTGGAAGATCTCGGTCAACCAGATTTTTTGTTAATTGCTTCTTATTCATCCAGAAACTATGATGTATACGTAAAAATTGTCTATGACAGTCAAAATGTTGTACCTTTTTGTCATACCATAGGTTGAAAGCCTTCAACCTCTCCATCCAGATTGGATATGTGAATAAACCTACAATACTCCATCCAGATATCATTCCATATATAAGGGGTTGCTTATTGTCCAAAGAAGGATAGCTCTCATTAGAAATGAACTGCTAGTGGTTGCATCTTATGTTTGAACATCTTCGTTCCATAAAAATATAGCTCCTCCACTAGCGGTTGCATGTACATGTGATGCAACTTCTTTGGATAGCATGGACCATGCAAGCATCAGGATCATGCGGAATATCTTCATGCACATGTGTGGTGGAAGGTTATATGGAGTCAAAATGGGCAACCAACATGAATAATTCTTCCTCAATCCACCAACCTTGCTTGCATTTTGAGTCTTCTTCATAAAATCAAGATGAGTTAAAAATCATCGATTGCTTTACATGTGATGGCTGAGACATGACTCCATTTTCTGTGACATGCGATATATTTCAAGTTATGTGCTGTGCTATGGCTGTTGATTGAGAAATTTGCTACAATCGAGAAGTAAAAAACAAATACAACAATTATTTTAATGGTTTTACCTACCATTTAGAGTTCTTGTATCTCAGACTCCTATAAAAATTATAACTATCTAAACCCACCCTACATACGTGTATCGATTAAATAGGAAACCCTAAGTTGTGCCCTAAATTTTTTGACATTATAGTAGTTGGGATGGTTTCGGGGCAGACAATCATCAATTATCTTTGGAAATCATTTCAAGTAGTACTTTGACACGTTGCACTCGGCCTTAACGTTTCACAGCTAGGTAGTCATTGGCAATAGTGTCTAATTGTCGCCACTGCTTCTTCCTCCATTGGGATTGGAGGACTATAAGAATAATACTACAAATTTTTAGGCTATTAACTAAGGATGTCGCAAGTACAACAACTTGCCCCATGTAACAAAGGAAATCATAATTTCCTCATGACAACAATAAGGAGTAGTCTATTGCAATTTCTTTATATTTTTGGAAATAAGAGTAATACTAAAAGACTTTGAGGGTTAATATGAAAAATCCATATTAAGCTACTCCCTAATGTTGTTGCAAGTACAATAACTTGACCAACAGAGTGAAGAAATATTAGTTTCCTCATGATAGCATTAAGGAGTAGCCTATTGCGATTATTTCAAATTTTTGTTATGAAATAAAAAAATATCTAAAAGAGGGCTTCTTTAAGGGTTTTTGAGAGATTAGAGAGCAAAAAATGTTGTGGTGAACGATAGAGTTTCTGGACCTATTTGTAATGCTTTGTCTCCTTGATTGCTACGCCATTAACAAGATCAGCTACCATCACAAACTCTGACAATTTTAAGATAAGTGACAAAAAGCTAACGTCTTTTTTCCGCAACGTACTTTGTGACGCATGTTGCAATGAGATCACCTATATGCGATCCATAGTTTAACAAATAGTTGATGTTGCATGCACCTAGCGATGCCTGGTTTTCAAACACCATTTGTAATAGCATAGTCCGTCAGTAAATCTGAATGTCCAGCCCAATTGGTCAGGTGACTTTCATTTGCAATGAATTTTGTGATGAAATACCATTGCAAATTGTGACAACATTTTAGCACCAACATTGTCATCACAAATTTTGTGATGTCATTTTGTAGACACATTACCCCGTCGGAATTTCTCACAATCTTCCGTGAATAGTGTGATACAACTTTTGATCAATTTTGCAATGCCGAATTCAAGTGCAAGCTTGTGGTGCTATCAAAAACTTTACGACGCCAATTTGCATTGCCCACATAATGTTGTCGGCGTTCCCATCGCCTTGCATGGAGCCTAGCGACGGTATTTGCGATCGTGTCTTCTTCACATATTGTACCGTACGCCTTACAAGGGCATTTTGCGATGCCTAACTATTGTCATCATGAAGTTCACAGCTGGTTTTCACTTTTCACATGGCAATTTTGCAATTCCTACGTTGCATTTTTGTAACACCTGGCTTTGTTTTTATGACACCCCTGTCACATCACAAATTAGCCATAACAACCGTGCATCTTCTTTAGTGATCATTTGAACTCTTGAAGAGTTATAAAGAGTGCTATGGTATTTAAAAAGAGGATTTGAGATGAAAGAAATTCGGAAAGCAAAGTTTACTCTAGACTTGGAGATTAAAAACATTTAAAATGGAACTTTTGTGTATCATGCTACTTATATATAAAAGGTACTAAAAAAATTTATAATGCCCAAGGCATATCATCTAATAACTTGAACTGTCATAAGGTCACTTAATGTGGATAAGGATCACTTTTGACTTCAAAACAGTGATTAAGAACTTTAGGATCTTGAAATATCATATTTCAATGCAATTAGAGTACTAATGTATCTTGCTAGTCATACATGACCAAATATACTATTTCCTATAAATTTATTAGCAAGATAAAATTTTTCACCATAAGAAAGGCATATGAATGGAGATAAACTAGTAGTTAGATACCTTTGAGTAATGATGGAAATGGATTTATATTATTCCAATGTACCAAAGGGTGATCTAATTGGCAATCCAGATGTTGAGTAACTCTTTGATCTGCATAATGCTTGATCACAAATAGTCTATGTATTCACATGTGATAGTATAGTCATTGCATGGTGTTCTATGAAACAAACCATAGTGATTGTTGAGCTAAAATTTGACCCCATAGGTAGTTGTCCTTCTGGCTCGAACGAGAAACTTGTGTTGATGTGTTTGTCGGATCTTCATGGATGAGGTACTTGCAAAAAACCTCTAGAGATGACTCTGACAGAGGAGACTCTGACGCTTAAGTCGGAAAGAGCGGAGAGGGAATGGAAGACTGAAGAGTCTGAACCCTATGTGGTCTTTGTGTGTTGTATGTAAAGGAGCACAATAATGTATGCGTACCTGACAAACTGCCTTTGTATGGTATATATAGTTTCTCGTGGATCGAGAGGCATGTAAACCCTACTTAACTTGTGGGAAGATTGCATGAGATCTTCCTAAATTACAGGAGTCATAATGTAGACTTTCTGTAGATTCAAAGTCCTTGAAGGTAGGAAAGTCCCAATTGTCCTGGGATTTACGTAGGTTTTGATTGCCATAGTAATTTTCTTCCTTATCAAGTAAGATCACAAGAGATAGCAGTAGATTCATATCAAATTAAGGAGAGTGTACACTTGTTAGAGATTTCTTTCTTTATTTGATAATCATGACTTAGACTCATGGCGTAGTGGGGAATTATTTCCATAATAGCCGAGAGATATAAATGAGGTAGTTCGGTAAGGAGTTGAAGCGATCAAAGGGTTGGGGCTGAAATGTACCGAGAGTTAATAAGACAAGAGAGGGGTCGAGTGAATATGACCAAGAGATCTAATGACCAACAGGCCCTTAGCACTTTGTGGGACTGACAAATTGGGGGAGTCATATGGTTTTGGGCCATTGGACCATATACCATCATTTGCCCCCACTCTTGATATCGTTTTGAATAGATTTAAAAGCCTATGAATTGGAAAGTGGAATAGGCGCGAAAGTGATGCATTAAATACGGGAAGTGCCGCTTTGGTTTTCGTGAATCTTCTTCAACATGCCATTTTATCACTCAGCATGTGATAGGTCACGGGTATTATAGTGCTTACATTTTTGATAGTTTGCCTTGAGAGAGAGAATTTGGGAATTTAGGGTTTGCAAGTTTTTTGAAAGAATCGTTATGGTTAAAATTAACGACATCAAGAGCATAATGACAAACGAGGAGCTAAATTAATTCATAGAAATGATGGCTCTGAGGGATGATCTATGCTTGCAGCTGTCTTCAAAAGATGAAAGGACAAACATGGCTCACTAAAGTTCTCTTCCAATGTACAGGGAGTATGTGAGGTATGACCTAAAGATGCCTTACTTGGGCATTCTCTCTGAGGTCTTAAGGGGTTGTAACATATGCCCGACCTTGTTGATCCCTAGCACGTGGATGCTAATCTTGGCGGTGGTTAGTCTTTTAAACTTCTGTTGTCTAGATTTTAATTTTGAAATTCTTTCTTCTATTTTCTACCCAAGAAAGTGTGCCTCTGAGGCTTCCACCAAAGGCTGGTTTTGTCTGCAAATAAGGCAAAAGTCTAGGTGGAGGTTTTTCTATAAGAAGAGTACTGATTGAAGTTAGATGAGAAAAAATTATTTTTTGTTGAATTTTGAAGGAAGGAATTGGTACAGGTATTGGCAGGAGCTTTTGCGGAGCCCACAGTGGCACTGAAGGCCTTGACTCCTTGTCGACACTCAGGCTTCATATGTTCAGTCGGGGGTTTTTGCTTACCAGAGAGTAGGGCCATTCATGTGGATTTCCTCCTTGATAGTGAGATGTTAAAAATGGCTGGTGCTCTATTGAATGAGAAAACGAAGGTCAAGAGACCACTTTTAGTGAAGAAGGAAGTGGTTCGACTATTTGATGTGATTAAGTTTGCTTATGGGAAAAATCTCTGGGTGATCACTACCAACAAACAAATGAGAGCTCAGTCTAGAAGAGGTGCAAAGAGAGGGACGTGAGTCCAGAGAAGGGGCTAGCAATGTGTGCCCTATTGCTTCCCTGATTCCAAAGACAAAGAAGAGAAAATTGGTACTTCTTAATTTTGGTGGGGAGGAGGTAGGGGCCATCAGGGGAGAGGAACCTCTGACACCAGTTTTGGCCATTAAAGGTGTCGAGAGGGTTAGTATCGATGATGAAGCTCTTGGTACGGGGAAGAGGATACTTCCTCGAGAGCTTGGGATGTCTATGAAGAGGAGGGAGGACTAAGAGCCAAAGCCAATCCGTTGAGTGCCCCTCCGGAGTATCTGTATGTTCGAAAGGGTAAAGAGGTCATGCTTAGGCTAATGGCCTCTCTAACTGCTCTTTTGGTTAGGTACTTCAATTGTACAATGGACCCAAAGGATAGAGGAACCATGGTGATCAATTGCGAAAATAATTGTTTCAGTTACTTAGACATCATCAAGGTGAGGAGATTTGTCGGCCAACTAGACTTTCATTGCTCTGAGTTGGAATTGAATGGGTTATTTGTGGAGCAGGGCAATGAGACTGTAGTAGCCCTAGGGCTTCAGGTATTTTTTTCTTCTTAGGATATTGGTATGTTTAGTGCTTTAGTTATGACTAATGAAATTTGTCTTGTTTTGCTAGGCCGCCACTATGGCTAAGTTCCAGAGGCTGAGGAAGAAATAGTTGCTAGACCATCTGGAGAGCCTGTTGGGTTAAATGGGTGAGGAGATCTTTTGGCTTTGAGCCACTCTGGCCTAAAAGGAAGTTAAAGAGGATAAGGCAATGAACGCTACCGTGCGTGAAAAAGAAAATGAGATAGAATGTTTAAAGATTGACCTGGAGTCCTTGTTTTAGCAATGCGATGTTGCCATTATGGAATGCGAGAAGTTGGAAGTTGTGTTGAGGAGGAGTGAGGCAGGGTGGCAGGTTGTCGAAAAGTTGGTGCAAGAATAGGTGTAATCATTACTTGACTCAAAGAGGAGAGTTGAGGACCTAGAGAGGGTGCTTAAGGAGATTCAGGAGAACCATAAGCACAGCTATTGTGACCTCTCTGAGAAGTTGTGATAAGCAAAAGAGGTTATTCGAAGGCCAAGTTTAGAGGAAAGCTTGGCAAGTAATGCTAATAGTGTTGATTCCAAATTGCTAGGTCTAAAGCTTATTGACGCTCCTACAAGAGGTTCTTCCAAAGAAGTGGTTAATGCGAGCTCCCGTGTTACTACCATCCGAGCTAGTTTTGAGTATTTGCTGCAAAAGCCCCCTCATACTCCACCTTCTTTATTGTGTTTTTTGTCTCCTTGTGTATTTTTCTTCCTTGGCTTCTTTCTCTTGATGTACTGCCTTATGGGAATGAAAGAATCTTTACGACTTTGTCATTTTTTGCTACTTGAGTCTTGCTGGAGACAGAATTATTTCATCACCTTGTTTTCGATAACACAATGACCTAGTCAGGTGAAGTTTTGGTAATGTATTAACACTTGTATTAGTTGTAGGACCTAGAGGGAGGAGTTATGTCCCATTTGAGTTATGGACCTGCAATAATAATAGGGCGACCATTGGGCATTAGTGCAGGGAGGATAATTGTTAAGAATGTGTTATTGACACCACATGAGACATGTAACCGCGAGTTTAGCGAAAGAAACCAAAGAATGCCATACGAGGCTTGCCACTGAGAGAATGTGGGAGCCGCTTGCTTAGGAGTTACATCTAATATATTGGCGATTAGAGATGGGTGTGAAACCTGTGTCATGACGTAGAGCCATGAGAGTGGGTGTGGAACCCATGTTGCGGTGCAAAGCCAAGAGGTTGTGGGTGTGGAACTCACATTACAGCACAAAGCTGAGAGAGTGGGTGTGGAACCGAGGTTACGGCATGGAGTCGAGAGATAGTGGGGGCCACCCACTTATGAGTTACATTCCGTATATTGGCTATTTGAAGTGGTTATGGAATCCATGTTGGGCATGGAGCCAAGAGATAGTGGGTTCGGAACCCATGTTGTGGCGTGGAGCCAAGAGATAGTGGGAGTCACCCGTTCGAGAGTTATATCTCGTATATTAGCTATTCGAAGTAGGTGTGGAACCCATTTTTCACTACGGAGCCAAGAGATAGTGGGTGGGGAACCCATGTTGCGGTGTGTAGTTGAGAGATAGTAAGAGCCACCTGTTTGGGAGTTACATCCTGAATATTGGCTATTCAAAGTGGGTGCGGAGACTATATTGTGGCACAGAGCTAAGATATTGGATATGGAACTAAGCCGAGAGAGTGGGTGTGGAATCCATGTTGCGAAGCAAAGCCGAGAGATAGTGGGAAGCACCCACTCGTGAGTTACATCCCGTATACTTGCTATTCGAAGTCAGTACAGAACCCGTGTTGTGGTGCAGAGCCAAGAGACTAGGTATGAAACCCATGCTGCAGTGGAAGCCAAGAGATAGCGGGAGCCACTCGCTCGGGAGTTACATCCCATATATTGGCTATTCGAAGTGGGTGCGGAGCCCATGTTGTGACGCATAGTCGAGAGATAGTAAGGGAGCCTATAATGGAAGGTTCATGATATGTGTATGGTTTATGGGCCCAAGGCCTTAACCTTCAGCACTAATCAAAACGCTTAAAAGAGATAAACGAAGTGTGGGAAGTTGAAATATTATTATCATGAGCAAGGATCCAAGAAGAAAGCAATGATGTAAAAGAAATGGTTAATATTGTAATGGTGAACAATGAATAAAAGGTACTAAATTGACGCCTTCAAAGGGTTTGTGTCGCAATCGAGTGCTCCAATGCCAAGAGGTGTCCTAAACTTGAAGGGCCGACCCAGAATAGTATTGTAGGAAGACATCAACTTGACTATGTTGAATATGACTATGGTGGTGGCATGATTACATGGTGTCCCCAGAGTTACTGGGAGTGGGACAGTGCCCTTAGGATATATCCACTTACCCGAGAGTCCGTTCAAATGTCTTACATAGGGTTGAAGATCTAGAGGGTTAAGACCCATTCATCAAAATGCGTCCCAGTAGCGGATATCACTGCTGGCCCTTTAATCAATGAAGATCCTCTTAATATTGTACTAGCCTATTTTAGCAGTGATGATAAGGGGTTATGCTGTCTGGAGGCGGTTTTCACCGGTTTGTCATCATTAATGCTGATAATTGGTTTTTTTCTCTTCTGGCCTCTTTTAGCCCGGGTAGTGAGATTTCCTTGGTGGCAGGTATCTCTATTCTCTAAAATACTAGAGTGCCTACTTGATCCGACGTCAAGGAGTTGCACGGCGAAGGTTCTTCTTGTGATACTTGAAGGATGACCCCTCCAGGCTAGTTCCAAATGGCCCCTTTGGCTGGTGGCTCAGCGGTTTCTTGATAGTTAATTTGTGGCCAACACTATTCTCTTGGTCTACGCGGGATATCTCCTTCTTGAAGTGTGTCGATGAATCTTTGGAGCCTTCTTTTTTGAACCAAGGCTTCAAGTTCATCCTTCAGTCTTTGGCATTCATCAATCGTGTGGTTGTACTCTTGGTGGAAGCTACAATACTGCATCCGGTCTCTCCTCATTCATGCTAGGAGGCTAGTTGATGCAGGGTCTATTTCGGATCTGAAAGAGTATTTGACTTGGCATGTCAATCAAAGGAGTATAGTTAGTAAATCTACCGGGGGGCAGAGGTCCCCCAGACTCTTTTTAGTGAGGGTTGGCGTTGCAGTGTTTGGGCACGCTCATTTGATCATTATCGGCTTCGAAGCCTATTGAACATCTCGGCCTCTTCAATGGTGATATACTTCTCAGCCCAAGCTAGAATCCTTGTACAGTGGATGGAAGGTTCTAGGTGATTGAGGCCTTTATCCTCGAAGGCCTTAACCCAGTAAGCAGTGTTTCCAAGGCTATATAATGATCTAATTTTGAGATCTTCAATATCTCAGTCTTGAACTTGTCTAGAAAGTCTCTTAGGGACTCATTATCTCTTTACCAAAGGGATATGAGGGAGGTGGACTCCGTCTTGGCACCTCAGCTTATTACGAAGTGGGATTCAAACCAATGTTGGAGTTGAGAGAAATCTTTGATGCTAGACGGTAGGAGCGAACTGAAACAGGTTAGTGTATTTCCCTTTAGGGTCGTGAGAAAGTGTTATACATGGCAGCATCTGAAAAATCGTGATTGTGACGAAGTGAGCTGTATGGTCTCGAGAGTCGATGGTACCATTATACATCTCCATGGGAATAAAGAGAATGTCCCATGACATCAGCTTGGTGACAATTCTGGGGTCGAATGGAGAAGAGTTAGGGATATAGTGGCCGATGCCATCTTGTCCTACATTGGCTTGTCTAAGTTCTACTGCTACGAGCTCTTCAACTTGCTTCTTCAAATCCTTTGGTTCCCTTTAAGAGGTAATCGATGGTTTTGGGTGTTTGTGTGGTTGGAGCCTATGGAGATGAGAGTGCTTTAACCTCTCAGAGGAGGATGAACCTTCAAGTCCCAAGGCACGGGTGGTTTCTTTTGGTTACTCATGCCTTGTATCTGGGACTCCAATTTTTCAATTCGAGTACGATCGATGTGATCAGGAGGGATCAGAATAAGGGCCAGAGCAAGGCCGATATGAGGTGAAGTTGCTGGGGTTTGAGAGTTTTCATGTGGAGGTAGTTCTAAGTGGTGCTGTGTGTGGATGATCGAGGTGCCCAATTGAACAGTCAAAGGAGCTGTGGAAGGGGATCCATGAGGTGGGACATTAGTCCCGTTGCCTTGGATATCACTTTAGACCTGTTACCGTTTCTTCTTTTTGGTGGCATAGTAGTGATGAAGGGTAAAGGGTACTGAAACGGGGTGCATACTTCTTTAGCTAGTTAGTTTGTCAATCCTATATATGTTGCCAATCTGTTGGAGCCAAATTTTAACTCCACATGTAGTTGTCCTTCTGGCTCGAACGGGGAACTCATACTGATGTATTCGTTGGATGTTCATGGATAAAGTACCTCTAGAAAACCATTGGAGGAGATTCCAGTAGAGGACTCTGACACTTAAGTCAGAGAGTGTGGAGAGAGAATAAAAGACTAAAAGAGTCTGAGCGCTTTGTGGTCTTTGTGTGTTGTATGTAAAGTAGCGCAGTAAAGTATACATACTTGGTGAACTGCCTTTGTATGGTACATATTGTTTCTTGTGGACCAAGAGGTGTGTAAACCCTACTTAACTTGTGAGGAGATCGCATGAGTTCTTCTTAAATTGCAGGAGTCATAGTTGTAGACTTTCTATAGATTTAAAGCCCTCTGAGATAGGAAAGTCCTAGTTGTCCTGGGGATTTAGGTATGTTTTGATTGTTGTAGTGATTTTCTTCTTTATCGAGTAAGAAGACGAGAGATTGTTATAGATTCATATCAGATTAAGGAAAATGTAGACTTATTAGAGATTTCTTTCTTTATCATATCATCATGACTTAAACCTATGGCATAGTGGGGAATTATTTCCATAATAGCCGAGGATATAATTGAGAGAGTTCGGTAAAGGGTTGAAGTGATCGAAGGGTCAGGAGACCGAGAGGCCAAAACATAATGAGAGGTAATATGATGAGAGAGGTCGAGTGAGAATGACCTAGAGGTCTAATGATCAACAAGCCCCATAACTTTTTGTAGGCTTGACAAATTGGGGAAATCATATGATTATGGACCGTTGGACCATATACCATAAGTGACCATTTCTTCCAAACATGAAGGTACTTTAGCCATACATGGATTAGGTATGGAATGTTACTGTTGACATTAATAATTCAATATATTTGGGGATCATGTGGTTTGACATCAAGGAAAGAAAACTTTGCAATTTGATATGATATAATGAAGCTTGTATAATAGGATTGAAGGAGGGGTGCATCAAAACAGATAGAACAAAGCATATATCCCAATAGTTCTTTTCCACTCTTCATATCCAAAAGAATGGCGATACAATTATTCAACAGTTCCATTTAAGTGATGATCTAATAGATTTATTCACTGAGGCATTATCTACCGTAGTTTTTAAGATTTTGGTTTACGAAATTGGAATGCATTATCTCAGGTATCTTTAGTGATTTTGATAAGAGGGGGAGCAAAGAGTTCAAGTTATGTGATCAAGAGATGGATCATATATATATTGCATTTGTTTTTGGTTCACAAAGCTTTGTCCCATTTGGGTTTTCCTAGTATTGTTTTTAATATGACAATTTCCATTACAAAAATAATATATACTTTTTCCTTTACTAAGTTTTTATCCAACAATTTTTTCTCATAAAGTTTTAGCAAGATATAAAATTCATAATAGAAATTCAATGAGCTGTTAAGCAGCAATAAATGCTCCATAGATAGTCGCTGAAGATAATTTAGTCTTATTTAGCATTTAACAGCTTTTCTCCACGTACTAGCCATTACTTACATCGAGTTGACTCTTCCTTGCTTCATGTCTACTTGAGATTTGTATTCCGTAAAGCCTAGTCTAGTGCATGTTGACTTCATATGCATGCAAGGTCTAATTGTGCATTACTCTGGTTGAATGATTTTACTTTTTTGCTCATGCAAGACAACTTGTTATACCCTTTAGTTTGACTTGTACTACATTTTGCTTAAGTATTTTCACTTTACTTCTCATGCAAGTCGACTTGTATTAGCTTTATGTTGACTTGTGTTCAATGGAATTTAAATATTTTTACTTTGTAGCTCATGTAGGTCGACTTGTTTTCGTTTGTGGTTGACTTGAGGAATTGTTATGTAAATTTTAGACTAGAGCAACTCGATTGGCTGGATTGTCTGGTCAACTTGTGTTTTGTCTGACTAAAGCAGATTTTACTATTTTGCTCATTCATTTTGACTTGTTTTAACCGGTATTTTGAAATCTGGACCAGAATATGAACCAGTTACACTTAAGGGTCAATGGATCACTGGGTCAAATCGGTTGGATCAAAAGAAAAAATGGATGACATCATCATAATGTCATAAATAAATTTAAATCATAATGTATTAATTGTCACGCCCCGACCCACACCCGAGCCGGACACGCGACCAGCCCGCCGCGGCACCTCGATGCACGGGCACCACGTCCCGCACATCGAAGCACCGTAAGGCTGTCGACATTCACAAAATCCAGGTTTCCAAATCACAAAGATCCCCAAGAAATAAAAATAATACATGTATGCCTCAATGTAAATTAAAACAAGTGAGAGTTAAACTTATACAGGCAAGAAAAATTATAAATACAGTCATTCCAATTTAAACAAATACAATGGTCATCCTAACTTCCTCAAAATGATAAAATAACCTCAATACAAAGCGGAAGAGCGGGTAGTCATACCCCGGCCCAGTAGTCTCCAAAGAATGTCCAATACAATAATGCGCACAAATCTCTCAGTCTGAGTCTACACCTGTAGGAGGGGAATGTGAGGGGTGAGTACCGTAGAGAGGGGGGGTTGGTACTCAGCAAGTCGGGGGGATGACATGCTACAATTAATTTTTGGGTGAATTAGGAGTGTCAAAATTATGTCCCAATAAATCCATGGTATGCAAAAATATTATGACATCTCAATAAATCATTCACGGCATACGTATCAAATCAAATATGCATCCGTTATGCATGTCTATCATGTCATGTAGAGCCGGCCGAAAATATCCCGACAAAGGCCAACCATGGCCAAGGACGGACAACGTTGGGGGTTTTCACGGTGCAAGTAATAAAATAAGGCTCTCCACCCCAACGTTGGCCACAGACTACTCCAACTAGCCTGTATATATATATCGCACACGTATCAAGGATCAAGCGTGTATGGAAACCCGCCGGTGCTAGACCTACCAAGGTCCTCCCCGAAGTGGTTCAACCGACGACTGTCCGTACAATATGTATGACAATCTGGCGGATACCCCTGCAGAGGCGTATCCGGGCACAACAGGTGCCTCTACCAAATGTCCTTCGTAGCTACGGAATGCCATAGGAAGCATATCATCATCATCACAGTATCCACAGGGGCATCCAGCCCAAATCACATATCTCAAGCCATAACATGTCAAAATCATGTGCCAATATGCAATGGAAGCATAAAATTTTGTGGATATATCAAAGTGTGGCACAATCATCAAGTGTCAAAATCATGGATGCATATCGATATAAATAAGTTGGGACACTCCATATATCACAAAACATTTTCATAAATCCAGGAAAATAGGTCAATCATACCATTTTAAATCATGCCTTTGAAAGTTTTTTTAAAACACGGTATCAATTAAAAGTAGATGTCAAGTCCCACTCACAGTTAGGGGAGGATAATACACTCCCCAATATCTCCACAAAGTGTAAATCAAGTGCTCCTTCCGTTCAACTCAAATAACTCTTAGGGAGACAAACAGTCTGCAGATTTTTTTAACCTGCGCAGTCATGGAAAACAGACTATAACTTTGGCTATACTAGTCCAAATCAGATGATTCTTATCTCATTTTAAAGCTAAGAGATAGCACTATAACTTTCATTTTGCACACTTCCTCAGATTCAAATCACAGAATTCCCGGTAAGCCTAATTTTGTTACTGTCATATTTAAGTTTTGGATTCTGTCCAGTTTTTGTGCAGAAGCCATAACTTTCGTTCTACTCACCAAAGTCTAATGAAATTTTAACATGTTATAGATAAGATGTAGATCTACAACTTTCGTGTTTTGAGTTTTATCCAAATATGCCTGGAAGGGGTTCAACAAAATTCATGAACAAGACTGATACGTTTTAGTGAAACATAAAGTTTCTGTCAACACAGTTTTAAGAAAAATTGTATAACTTTCAATTTACTCGTGCGAAATGGCTGAAATTTTTATATGTTATCGGAAAGAAGTATATCTATAACTTTCATGTTTTGTGTTTCTTCAAAATAAGACTGGAGATGGGTCGTTTTTACTCACTACTGTCAAGGTTCGAAACTGGACACTTCTATGTCGAGTTTCAGGAAAAGTGCCATAACTTTTGGCACAGGCATCTGATTTTGGTGATTCTTATCTCGTTGGAAAGATAAGACTTTGATCTACAATTCATATAACTAACACATTTTCAAATTCTGGCTCTAAGATGTCTTAAAACAGAGATGAATTCACGGACAGAAATAAAATTTAAAGTGAGACATGATAAAATTTCTTACCTCACTTTCTTGGTCTTCCTCTCTTGCTTCTCTCCTTGTTCTCACGAATTTGGAAGAATGAACAAGCATTCTAAGGCCTTCTTCTTTTATTATTGTGTTAATAACTCACCACCCTAGGATCAAATCTCCAATTAATCTAAACCATAGGATCATTTTGACTATTGCATGTGTTCTCATTGGTTTTCATGTGCATGTGTTTTCATTGGCCCACCTTGCCTTTCTCATCTCCATTTGGCCAACACTTGTCCTCCTCACTATAACACTTGTTCAATACAAGAATACACTTGTCACATTTCATTTAAGTTTTGTTAATTGCTAACAAGTCCTTTGACTTATAAAAATTCTAATTTGACCCCTAAAATTTTCATAATTACACAATAGGCCCAAAATCTTATATTAGACCTAATTAAATTTATTTAATGTGAAATTAAGGTTTTGAATCTCTTTGAGTCAAAATTGATCCGATTTGTATTTTACCGTCAAATATCCAAGGTTGATTTACCAGGAAAATTTTCTTAGTGAAAATTTATGAACATAGTAGTAGAAATATTATATATATATATACACATATATATGAAATGGAATTCACTATAGAATACACCGAGAGTCGGTGTTACATTTTCCTAACCCCCTAAAAACAAGTTTCGTCCCCGAAACTAAAAGAAAACCATATAGGGAAAGGAAAATTACTCAGTAAATAGATGAGGGTACTGTCCCCTCATAGTCTCCTCGGGCTCCCAAGTCTCCTCCTCGACCTGGTCGCTACGCCACAAAATGCGTACCAACGGAACATCCTTGCTTCGCAGTCTACGGATCTGCTGGTCAAGGACTGCTACAGGCTGTATAGGTAAACTCAGGTCCTCCCATAGCTCAACTGGTGGAGGTTCTAAAACATGAGAAGGGTCAGGCATATATCTCCTAAGCACCGTGACATGGAACACATCGTGAATACGTGCCAACTCCTCTGGCAGCTCCAATCTGTACGCCACATTTCCGATCCTCTCAAGAATACGGAAGGGCCCAATATACCTGGGGCTCAGCTTGCCCCGCTGTCTGAAACGGATCACCCCTTTCCCGGGTGAGATCCTCAAGAAAACCATGTCTCCCTTCTGAAACTCCAGTGGTCGCCGCCTACGGTCTGCATATGCCTTCTGTCGATCCTGGGCGGCTCTCATCCTCTGTCGGACAATCCTGACCTTCTCCCTCGTCTCCTCAACAAGCTCCACACTACTGAGGTGTCTCTCACCGACCTCGTCCCAGCATAAAGGTGTGCGGCATTGCCTCCCATACAATGCCTCGTATGGAGGCATCCCGATACTTGCCTGGTAGCTGTTATTATATGCAAACTCTACAAGTGGTAAATGCCGATCCCAGCTACCATGAAAGTCAATAACACAAGCCCGAAGCATATCCTCAAGTGTCTGAATCGTACGCTCTGACTGGCCATCTGTCTGAGGATGATAGGCTGTGCTAAAGTTCAGTCTAGTGCCCAATGCCTCCTGCAACCTGGGCCAGAACCTAGACGTGAACCTGGGGTCCCTGTCTGAAACAATCGACACAGGCACCCCGTGAAGTCGTACTATGGTGTCCATATAGAGACGTGCCAGCGCCTCCAAAGAGTAGTCACCACGGATGGGGATAAAGTGTGCAGATTTGGTGAGTCGATCGACAATCACCCAAATCGCATCATGCTGCGTGGATGTCCTCGGTAACCCCATCACAAAATCCATGGTAATATGTTCCCACTTCCACTCAGGAATGGGAAGCGGCTGTAAAATACCTGCTGGTCTCGGTGCTCAGCCTTCACCTGCTGGCACACCAAGCATCGTGCTACAAACTCTGCTATCTCCCGCTTCATGCCCGACCACCAATAACTGCCTCTGATGGTGCGATACATCTTTGTACCCCCGGGATGCATAGCATAAGCCGAAGAGTGTGCCTCCTCAAGGATAGCACGTCGAAGCTCAACATCACCGGAATACACACTCGTCTCTGAACACCACGAGTCCATCAGCACGGACTCGGAAATCCCCGCCCTCTCCGCGGTGGATCCGATCGTGAATAGTCTGGAGCTCTGCATCGGTACGCTGAAGCTCTCTGATGCGGTCAAGTAGTGTAGGCCGCACCTCAAATCTAGCTAGCAATGTACCCTGCTCATCTCTGGCCAAGCTGACTCCCAAAGCTCGGAGTCCTACCAAGCAGAAGATGTAGGCTCTCTCTGCTGCCTGAGAAGTGGTAGAAGAAGATGACTTCCGGCTCAAGGCATCTGCTACTACATTTGCCTTACCTGGATGATAGTCAATAACCAAGTCGTAGTCTTTCAGCCTCTAACCATCTCCTCTGTCTCGGGTTTAGCTCTCTCGAGTAAATAAATACTTCAAGCTCTTATGGCTCAGAAAGACCCTGCAGGTAACTCTATATAAGTAATGCCGCCATATCCTCAGTGCGAAGACTATGGTTGCCAACTCAAGATCGTGAGTCGGGTAGTTCGCCTCATGCTTCTTCAACTGTCTCGAAGCATAAGCGATCACCCGTCCATCCTGCATCAATACGCAACCCAGCCCCTGCCGGCTGGCATCACTGTACACAACATACTCCCTGCCGCTTGTAGGGAGAGCCAAGATAGGTGCCGACGTCAGTCGCTGTTTGAGTTCCTGAAAACTCGCCTCACAGCGATCATCCCAACAGAACTTGACGTCTTTCTTCGTCAATCGAGAGAGTGGAGCAGCAATCCTCGAGAAACCCTCTACAAATCGTCTATAATAACCAGCAAGTCCAAGAAAACTCCGGACCTCAGTAACGGTTTGTGGCTGCTCCCACCTCAATATGGCCTCTACTTTCTGTGGATCAACAAAAATCCCCTCCGCAGAAACAACGTGGCCCAGAAATCCAATTTCTCTTAGCCAAAATTCACACTTGGTGAATTTGGCATATAACTGCTGCTCACGGAGAGTCTGTAAGACCACCCTCAGGTGCTGTTCATGCTCCTCATCACTCCGTGAATATACCAGAATGTCATCAATAAATACGATGACGAACCGATCCAGGTAGTCGTGGAAGACCCGGTTCATTAAATCCATAAAAGCCGCTGGAGCATTAGTCAACCCAAACGGCATCACTAAAAATTCAAAGTGACCATAGCGAGTGCGGAATGCAGTCTTGGGCACGTCCTCGGCCCGAATCCGTAACTGGTGATAACCAGACCGTAAATCGATCTTCGAAAAGACCCGTGCACCTTGAAGCTGGTCAAATAGGTCATCAATACGTGGCAGAGGATACCGGTTCTTGATGGTCACCTTATTCAACTGACGATAATCCACGCACAGCCGTAGGGTCCCGTCCTTCTTCTTTACAAACAACACCGGAGCACCCCAAGGCGAAGTGCTCGGACGGATAAAACCCTTGTCCAGTAATTCCCGCTGGACCTTGAGCTCTCTCCCTCGGGGCGCCATTCTGTATGGCGGAATAGATATAGGAGCGGTTCCCGGAGCTATATCGATCTCAAAGTCAAACTCCCGAGCCGGTGGAAGGCCGGGTAGCTCCTCAGGGAAAACATCCGCAAACTCCTGTACTACAGGGACATCCTCATTCCTCGGTTCCTTCACAGTAGTATCCACAACATGGGCCAAGTACGCCGTGCAGCCTCGGCGTATTAACCTCCTGGCCTCCATCACCGAAATAACACAGCGAGACAATACTCTCCTCTTGCCAGAAAACCTCAAAGCAAGTCCCTCCGATCTCCGGAACTCAACCTCCTTAGTGAAACAATCAACGGAGGCTCTGTGTCTGCTTAGCCAATCCATGCCAAGGATGGCATCAATATCGGTCAAGTCCAAAGGGATCAAATCTGCCTCAAGTACGGTGTTTCCAATCATGACCTCTATCCCTCTATAGACTGAATCTCTCAAGAGCTGTTCACCGAGAGGTGTGAAAACCAATATCTCCTCTCCAAGTGGCGTCAAAGGCTTACCCATCAGGTGGGCAAAGGACGCTCTCACATACGAGTAGTTCGACCTGGTATCGATAAGGACACGGGCGTCGACTCCATAAATCTTCATAGTTCCTAAATGTGGGGAAAATAAAGAGATCAATTTAGATAAAGGTGGAAATAGATGCTCATCATATATATCTCAAAAGTAGGTACAACCAACATAGTCAAGCCTCTAATGCTTTGGCTTATGATGAGTCTCAAAATAAAAGTACAGGGGAAATCTCTAAGTGTGTGAGTCAGAAGGGGGAGTACCAATAATGACATCGGGGTTCGTCTGCGCATCCTCCTGCGTCATCGCGTACACTCGGGCCTGAGCCCTCGGCTGCTGCCGCAATGGTCCCGGTGCCATACTACTCCCAGCTACTGCTCGTGAAGCCATGGGGCTAGAGTGTGCCGGTGCTCCCTGTTGTCCCCCTCGTGGAGCACTCGACTGAATAGAAACAGCCGGACCTCCTGCTCCAAGATCAGGGCACTGGCTCTTGATGTGCCCCGGTCTCCCACACTGGAAGCAAATCACTGTCACCCCGCAAGCTCCGAAGGGGTGATGTCTGCCGCATCGACGACAAAAAGGGTGTCGTCGGGCTGTAGTCTGAGTGGAGACACTCGGGGCTGGTGCTCTAAACCCCTGGGACTGCGATCCCTGCCTCTGAGAAGGGTCCCCGCGAAACCTTGAGGTCCTCCCCTTCTTCGAACTCTGGCCCTCAGAAAACTCATGTCTCTTCCTCCTCTGCTCCCTGCTCTCTCTCTGTCGTCCCTCAGCATGGACGATCTCCTCAGCCCGGAGTGCCGAGTCTACTATCTCCGGGAAATGAGAAGTTAGGGGTCACCGTCATATACCTCCGGATGTTCAAGTTGAGGCCATCCTCAAACTTGAACCTCAACTGAATGGGTGTGGCTAGGTCCGGAACAAAAGCGGCCAGTCTCCTCAACTCGGCCTCATACTCGGTCACAGTCCGAGTTCCCTGCCGCAGGTGGTGGAACTCCGTCCTCTTCCTGTTCTGCTGGAACGCTGAAAAATATCTGCGGTTGAACTCCCGCAGAAAGTCCTCCCAACTCCTGGGCTCCGCTGCATCATCACAAACTGCCTCCCACCATGAGAGGGCATCTCCATCCAATAATCTCTCGGCCACTCGGAGTCTGAACTCCTCACTCAGGCCAAGGTCTGTCAACACTCGGCGGGTGCGGTTGATCCAGTGCTTCGCAGCAGTGGAATCACCCACCCCAGAGAACTCGGTACAGCCTAGCTGTCTCGCCTCCTTCACGAGCTGGGTGAGCTCGTGAATCCGTCTCAACGTCGAAGAAGTATCGTCGCTGGGTCTAGAAACTGCAGATGGACCGACAACCGGTGAAGGCTCCGGTGCGACTGGTCGGGGCACGACCATAGGGGTTGGCTCGGCCATCGGTGGTGGTGGTGGTGGTGGCATCTGAATGCCGTGGGCAGCGTACCACTCGAACACCTGTCGGTAGGCGTCCAATGGTGGCGGTGGTGGTAGATCTGCGGCCGTGGTGGCCGGTGGTGTAGGCACTGAAGGAGAACCGTGTGAGGAAGACACGTCCTCTGGTACACCTGGTGGGCTCAATAGGTAAGAAGTGGGTACCTCGCCTAGTCGTCATACTTCTGCGAAGAAAAAGGCACTAATCAGGCAGATATATAAGAATTAGGGTTAGTTATGGAATAACTAACCCCCTAAAAGAAATCAACTTGGCATCGGAACCAATGGATAAGGTATACTAGGTTAGATATGACCCGTATCTAACCCCCTAAAAATGGATGAACCCATATGCCTATGACCATGTACTGGGATTTCATTACTGTACTGTAACTCTCACATGCATTGAGGACTTTCAAAATCAGATTTACTTGGGGATATTTTCGAAATCAGTTTCTCACACTTAGCTCTAACCTAGAGCTCTGATACCAACCGAGGCCTGTCACGCCCCGACCCACACCCGAGCCGGACACGCGACCAGCCCGCCGCGGCACCTCGATGCACGGGCACCACGTCCCGCACATCGAAGCACCGTAAGGCTGTCGACATTCACAAAATCCAGGTTTCCAAATCACAAAGATCCCCAAGAAATAAAAATAATACATGTATGCCTCAATGCAAATTAAAACAAGTGAGAGTTAAACTTATACAGACAAGAAAAATTATAAATACAGTCATCCCAATTTAAACAAATACAATGGTCATCCTAACTTCCTCAAAATGATAAAATAACCTCAATACAAAGCGGAAGAGCGGGTAGTCATACCCCGGCCCAGTAGTCTCCAAAGAATGTCCAATACAATAATGCGCACAAATCTCTCAGTCTGAGTCTACACCTGTAGGAGGGGAATGTGAGGGGTGAGTACCGTAGAGAGGGGGGTTGGTACTCAGCAAGTCGGGGGATGACATGCTACAATTAATTTTTGGGTGAATTAGGAGTGTCAAAATTATGTCCCAATAAATCCATGGTATGCAAAAATATTATGACATCTCAATAAATCATTCACGGCATACGTATCAAATCAAATATGCATCCGTTATGCATGTCCATCATGTCATGTAGAGCCGGCCGAAAATATCCCGGTAAAGGCCAACCATGGCCAAGGACGGGCAACGTTGGGGGTTTTCACGGTGCAAGTAATAAAATAAGGCTCTCCACCCCAACGTTGGCCACAGACTACTCCAACTAGCCTGTATATATATATCGCACACGTATCAAGGATCAAGCGTGTATGGAAACCCGCCGGTGCTAGACCTACCAAGGTCCTCCCCGAAGTGGTTCAACCGACGACTGTCCGTACAATATGTATGACAATCTGGCGGATACCCCCTGCAGAGGCGTATCCGGGCACAACAGGTGCCTCTACCAAATGTCCTTCGTAGCTACGGAATGCCATAGGAAGCATATCATCATCATCACAGTATCCACAGGGGCATCCAGCCCAAATCACATATCTCAAGCCATAACATGTCAAAATCATGTGCCAATATGCAATGGAAGCATAAAATTTTGTGGATATATCAAAGTGTGGCACAATCATCAAGTGTCAAAATCATGGATGCATATCGATATAAATAAGTTGGGACACTCCATATATCACAAAACATTTTCATAAATCCAGGAAAATAGGTCAATCATACCATTTTAAATCATGCCTTTGAAAGCTTTTTAAAACACGGTATCAATTAAAAGTAGATGTCAAGTCCCACTCACAATTAGGGGAGGATAATACACTCCCCAATATCTCCACAAAGTGTAAATCAAGTGCTCCTTCCGTTCAACTCAAATAACTCTTAGGGAGACAAACAGTCTGCAGATTTTTTTAACCTGCGCAGTCATGGAAAACAGACTATAACTTTGGCTATACTAGTCCAAATCAGATGATTCTTATCTCATTTTAAAGCTAAGAGATAGCACTATAACTTTCATTTTGCACACTTCCTCAGATTCAAATCACAGAATTCCCGGTAAGCCTAATTTTGTTACTGTCATATTTAAGTTTTGGATTCTGTCCAGTTTTTGTGCAGAAGCCATAACTTTCGTTCTACTCACCAAAGTCTAATGAAATTTTAACATGTTATAGATAAGATGTAGATCTACAACTTTCGTGTTTTGAGTTTTATCCAAATATGCCTGGAAGGGGTTCAACAAAATTCATGAACAAGACTGATACGTTTTAGTGAAACATAAAGTTTCTGTCAACACAGTTTTAAGAAAAATTGTATAACTTTCAATTTACTCGTGCGAAATGGCTGAAATTTTTATATGTTATCGGAAAGAAGTATATCTATAACTTTCATGTTTTGTGTTTCTTCAAAATAAGACTGGAGATGGGTCGTTTTTACTCACTACTGTCAAGGTTCGAAACTGGACACTTCTATGTCGAGTTTCAGGAAAAGTGCCATAACTTTTGGCACAGGCATCTGATTTTGGTGATTCTTATCTCGTTGGAAAGATAAGACTTTGATCTACAATTCATATAACTAACACATTTTCAAATTCTGGCTCTAAGATGTCTTAAAACAGAGATGAATTCACGGACAGAAATAAAATTTAAAGTGAGACATGATAAAATTTCTTACCTCACTTTCTTGGTCTTCCTCTCTTGCTTCTCTCCTTGTTCTCACGAATTTGGAAGAATGAACAAGAATTCTAAGGCCTTCTTCTTTTATTATTGTGTTAATAACTCACCACCCTAGGATCAAATCTCCAATTAATCTAAACCATAGGATCATTTTGACTATTGCATGTGTTCTCATTGGTTTTCATGTGCATGTGTTTTCATTGGCCCACCTTGCCTTTCTCATCTCCATTTGGCCAACACTTGTCCTCCTCACTATAACACTTGTTCAATACAAGAATACACTTGTCACATTTCATTTAAGTTTTGTTAATTGCTAACAAGTCCTTTGACTTATAAAAATTCTAATTTGACCCCTAAAATTTTCATAATTACACAATAGGCCCAAAATCTTATATTAGACCTAATTAAATTTATTTAATGTGAAATTAAGGTTTTGAATCTCTTTGAGTCAAAATTGATCCGATTTGTATTTTACCGTCAAATATCCAAGGTTGATTTACCAGGAAAATTTTCTTAGTGAAAATTTATGAACATAGTAGTAGAAATATTATATATATATATACACATATATATGAAATGGAATTCACTATAGAATACACTGAGAGTCGGTGTTACATTAATAATCACAAATGTTTGTCAAATTATACTCAAAATATGTAATATTAATAAGACTCAATTCATTAATCTAAATATCACACATCATTTAATACGAAATATCATTTAAATATATCAAAACCTAATTCAAATAATAAGTTTGAGTACATCAAAGTCTAGCTTAAACAAAAAGAAAATTCCAAAACAATGCGTAATATAATTTAATTATCAAAATCCAAAATTCATCAAAATATAGTCTGGCCCGGTGGCTAAGTCCACTCGGACATCACATTCTGGTTCCTAGTTCAAGTCCATGCACTCTCAATTTTTGCAGACCAAAAAAAAAAAAAAAAAACCATCACCTTTCAATCATAAAAAAAATTGAGTTGGCTAGTTCAATCCAGTTCCCAGTCCAACCAGAGTTTGGATTGGTTTTTTCAAAATCTAGTTATGTTAGGAAACCTGGTCCAATGCTGGGTCCGGTTTCTAGTTAGACCGGTTGGACCAACCGATTGAACTTTCTTTAGATTTTCTTAATTCTAGTTTGTGCAAGTCGACTTCTAACATGTGGTGAGTCTACGTAACCTAGAGTTTCACTTAAGTTTTATGTCTTAACTTGTGTTTATGAGTAACTAAGTCAATTTATGTTTTACTTTCCACACAAAATTCCAAGTGTAAGTGTGGTAGGTTGGCTTGTTATTTCACCGTGTCAACTTAAAAGTTATAGTAGTAAGTTAATTTAGTTTAATTTTTTATTGTTAGACTTTTAAATTTTCGACCGTTAGAGATTCATATTTTTCAGTTCTCAACATATCAATTGTGCAGGTCAACTCTTAAGTGATAATCTAGCAAATTTAATCTCCAAGGCATTATCTATTGTAGTTTTTAATAATTTAGTTTTTACAAAATTGGAATGCATTATGTCAGGGATCTTGAGTGATTTCGTTGAGAGGGGAAGCAAAGAATTCAAGTGGTGTGATCAAGAGACAGATCATATATATACTGCATTTGTCTTTGGTTCACAAAGCTTTTGCCCCATTGGGTTTTCCTGGTAAAGTTTTAAACACGATAGTTTCTGTTACAAAAATTATATACTCTTTTTCCTTTACTATGTTTTTGTCACACAGGTTTTTTTTGATAAAGTTTTAATGAGATACATAACTCATATTTGAAATTCAAAGAGTACAATAAATATCAAAGGTTTGTGAATGAACATACTCATCTAAGAATTTGTAAAATCTTGAGTTCAATTTTCCTTATTAAAACAATAACAACAACAATAATGTATTTTTTTTTTTGGGGAATTATGTCATATAAAAAGGTCATGTAATCCAAATGTAAGTTCAAAGATAATGCAATTCAATTCTTAATAGTTTATAAATAAGTTGCAAAGAGTACATAGAAAAAGAATATAATTTTTTATACATTGTTTTTTTTTTTTTTGGCATCATTTCCTCTTTTGAATTCCATAGTTTTTTTTCCCGAATTTCACAACAAATGCGTATGTTTTTAAGAACGGAAGAGATTAAAGATATGAAATTTGTCAAATTCACATTTTTTTAAGTATTTCAGAATTTTTTTGATTTATGTGATTTCTTGAGCCTTAGGATATTTTAAAACTCAATAATTTATTAAAAATCAAATTTAAATAAAATACCGCAAACGGAGCACGATCTTGATCATTTTTGTCATTTTCATCTAATAAGGAAAGAATGGTACATACGTATGGAAGATTTGGTAGAATTTCCTTGATTAGCTTGGACTTTATAGCAAGATTCTTTTAAGAGGGAAAATAATTAATATCTTTGTCGCTTCTTTATTTGCATGCCATAATCTCAGCAGCTTTGGTAAAATAATTAACCTACTAAATTGATTGTTATAATTATTATTTAACCTTATTCAGTGCCTTCAAATTGCTTTATAAATGCAAGACAACTGGTGCAAAAGATTAAAAATAGTTCTGAAGCAAATATCCAATCATGAAGACCCCCACCCTCTTGACCATGCTCTTCTTTCTGGCCGTCATTGTTGCTTTTCATCAATGTAAGCCTTTCAAATATTCTTATAGTAATCTATTTCCCGTGCTATGAAATGAAATTCATTTTTTTAATTTTATCTTTTAGTTACAATGCAATTCGGTCTATTAACAAGATAGTAATTAAAAACAAATTATTTACTCCACTTTCTTGTTCTTTTCAACAGGTAATGCTAGTGATGGTCCATATGTTCCTCTCATTTGCGCAATGGGTTTTACATGCCCTATAGACGGTGTTAAGCTGTGCTATTGTTGTGTCCGAGATACTCAACGCTGTTATAGAACAGCTAAGGAGTGTATTGACCAGTGCAAAATGTAGCATGTACCCTTCTTGGCCAAGGCAATGCCTGGCCTTTTTATGTTTGACCCTATTGAGAGTACTCCCATTGGAAATAAAGATACAACTTATATAAGATTTGTGGATTATTAGAATATTCTGAACACTTTCGTGTCAACATTCTTTTTGTACACCCACACACACCCTTTTATTTAGGTCATCCCACCCCTGACATAGGGTGTGAGACCTAAAAAAAACGATGGAGAAAAATATAAGCGGGTTGCCAGAAATCTCCCTTCCAGAAGTGTAATTAATTGTTCTATCTTAAATGAGATCATTTAATATGCCTTCCACATGCAGTTTCTAATGATTTGAAGTATTAAATATTACAAGAAATAAAATTATATAAAATTTATTTTGGCATTCCTGAAAGAAATCATTTAATGTCAGCTGACGTCAACAAATACAACAACAACGTATAACTTAATCCCAAACCCTGGACTTAGCAGACATCAACAAACACGTATCCTAAAATAAATAAATCCACCTGAGGCATTTTGAGTGTGTATTCAAGGTCCCCTATTAAAAATGGAAAACAATAAAATAATGTTGTGTTTGTGAAGCCTGTCAGTAGACATGAGACTGGTCCAGTTCGGATAGGTTCAGGGAGGGGCTCAGAAACTGCGGGCTGATTCGATTGTGGTTTTTAGGTCTTCCCAGACCATGTCGGGTTGGGCAAAAAAAAAAAAATTACTTAGAACTAGATCAATCTGGTAAACCAGGCCCACTTAACCGAGTTGTGTCGGATCGGACCGATTCAACAATTTTTTAAAGTGTAAAATTTTAAAATATAAAAAAATTGGCTGTTGGAACTAACCGAGCCGTTCCGTGTGGGTTCGGTTCAAAAAAATAAATCAGACTGACCTGGTTATTTTATCCAATCGGTTTGATTCAGGTTTATTGTTTCCCCGGACTGATTATCAGTTCAGACTTAAACGGGACGGCTGGACTGATTTTTGGGTCGGAACGCCCATGCCCATCTCTTCATGTCAGAAGCATCGCAAGAAGCATTGCTGTTGCTGGATGGTTAGATTTGATTGGATGTGACAAGCCAATTTGTGATGAACAGGTCGTCACAAAAGGTGACGAAAAATTTTGCGACACGGCTTCGCGTTGCAAAATATGTCACGTATGTACTATCTCATGTCTCCGTTGGACATGATATTCACAGCCTATGATGTCAGGCAACGTCGCAACATGCCTTTATGATGCCAGCGGATGCTGAAAATTGTTTTGAAAACCTTCAGCGACTCCTATTTTCGCCGGTGATGGCATCTTAGTTGTGCAGGACTTGCAAATTGTGCCGCATTAGGTGTCACAAAGATATGTATCATGTTTCTGCCATCTGATTAAATAATGAGTGTTTGTGATGGTTTGTGTCGTTTTGCTAAGGGTGTCGAAATCTAGGAATTTACCACTATAAATAGGTGTGTAACAATCTTTCTCTTTTAACCTCTCATAAAACCCTCAATTGGGTATATTTTTTATATTCTTACAAAAAATTTAAGGGAATCGCAATAGGCTGTTGTTAATGCTATAACGAGAAAATCAATATTTTCTTCATTACACTAATCAAGTTGTTGTACCTGAAAGTGACCAAATATTGTTTGTTTATATTAACTCTCAAAAATTTTTACTATTATATTTATTTTGAAAAACCTAAAGGAATAACAATTGGCTGTTTGTGAGAAAATTAGTATTTCCTTCATTATACTAGCTAGTCAAATTGTTGTACTTGCGATATGGATAATGATTAGTCTAATGTGGGTTTTCCATGTTAATTCTCAACGATTGTTTATATCATTATTGACACCAAAAAATATAAAGGAATTGAAGAACAGTAGTGAACAAGCTAGATGGTGTGAATAAGTTGTTTACAACACTTTTAGGTTTTCTTTGCTTTTGAGAAAAGATTGAGAAGAGACAAAGAGAAGAACGGTAAACTCAACATTTATGGTGGTTCCAACCTTTCTAGAACAAAAGAACCCTTTCTGGTCTTTTACTAAAATTTACAAGTGAAACATATGTAAAATAAATGAAGCTTTAACTTTACATGAATCGTTAAAGCACAAACAAGACTACAATACAGAAAATTTTGCTCAAAAATTGCTCTGAGATAATCATGTTCAATGATCGTTGTCTTCTTTACTTGAAGTGTTGTATTTAAGATAGTTAAGATAAAAAAGCCGTTAAGCTACAAAAAATGCTCCAAAGATAGTTGATGAAGGTCATTGAGTCCCATTTAATATTCAACAGCTTTTCTGCATGTACTAGTCAATACTCACATTGAGTCGACTCCTCCATGCTTCAGGTCAACTTGAGGTTTGTATTCCTTAAACTCTAGTTTAGTGTAGGTCGACCTAATTGAATTGTGTTTATTTTGCTTCAATATTTTTACTTTGTTGCTCATGCAAGTCGACTCGTTATACACTTCAGGTTGACTTGTATTGCATTCTGCTTTAGTATTTTCATTGTACTATTCTTGCAAGTCTACTTGTATTTGCTTTTGGTCTTGTGCTCAATGGAACTTAAGCATTTTTACTTTGCTGTTCATGTAGTTCAACTTGTTTTTCTCTCTAGTGGACTTGAGGAATTGTTTTGTAAAGTTTAGACTAGAGATGGTCGATTGGCTAAATTGTCTAGTCGACTTGTGTTTTTTTTTACTAAAGTAGATTTTACCTTTTTGCTCATTCAAGTCGACTTGTTTTAACTTTAGGTTGAATAGTGCAAGTGCTTTGTGAAGTCTAGGTTCAAGTAGGTCGACTTGTATCAAGTATAGTTCGACTTAAGTTTGAACTTTGTTTAAATTTTCATAAGTCCAGTTTGTGCTGGTCGACTTCTAACATGTGGTGAGTCAACTTGATCTAGAGTTTCACTTAAGTATGAATTCCTAGTTTGTGTTTATGAATTACTAACTCAGCTTATGTTTTACTTTCCACAAATATTTCCAAGTATATGTGCGGTAGGTTGACTTGAATTTATTGTAATTTAACTTACTCTAATTTTTTATTGTTAGACTTTTAAATTTTCAACAGTTAAGTTTTATATTTTTGAACTCTCAATTTATTAAGTGCGGGTCAACTTTTAAGTGATAATCTAGCAGATTATTCACTTGGGAGCAAAACTAAACCGTCTCTAGTGCTCCAACTGAACTGAAACTGTCATCGGCCCAAAACTAATAGGAATCATGGAAGTAAGTACTGGGTACTTTGTAACATTGAGAAGTTGAACAAGGCTGGTTTGAATCTGTCTACATATGATAAGGAGTTTTATTTACCTGTTAGATTTTTGAAGATTTGGTAGCATTAATATCTAATTAATTGGGACTTTATGTTGTACTGTAATCATGAAGTTTGAAGTACTTGAGGACTGATATACAGGTTAGATCGGCAGCACATTCACGCGGAAGTCCATTTTCGATTTGAATCACAAGTTTGGGGTTCACAAACGAATTGCAAATGCCTTGACTAGGGGAGAGAGTTTGTTGATCACACTTCAGTCAGAAATCTTGGGTTTTGAAGACTTAAAATGTAATACCGAAAACTCGATGTCGACTATTTTATAAACATTCCTATGATAAAATAGAAAAAATTTTACATTTTATTTGTCACGCCCCGATCCTCGGATCGACCACGCGACAACCGTCGCATCGTCTCGGTACATGGGTAAAATCTTCCCATTTATCGGGACTCCACAAGGCTATCAAATTCACAATAAATCATCAAAAGTATAAAACTCTTCAAAAACAAGAAATCACAAAATCATTATACATGCAAGGAACCCATCCGACTCATTCCTGGACGTACAAACACACATATTGACACACATCGGGGAGTGGGATTCTATACATGCAATCATACATTAGCACACATCAGGGAGTGGGAACCTGTACATGCATGAGTACACAGCAACACACAAGGGGGAGTGGGAACCTGTACATGCACGCATGCGACGTGACCATCCTGGCCACTCAGAAAGCATTTAACAAACAAGAAGTCCCAAAACATAGCCGTCGGATTTTACCAACACTTACCCGAGAAAAACAAGCCAGTATCGATAAAATCCTAACGGTATAAGTTGTACAAAACTTCACAAAATCAAAGAAAAAGTATCAAAATTAAGATTTACAGTTCAAATGTCTCAGTACAGATATAAACAGTTTTTCAAAAATAGAGAAATCAAAATAAATAAAAACAAATCAAAAATCGTCGGATTTTATCAATACTTGCCAACAATTCGGCCAGTATCCATAAAATCCGCACGGCATGGGAGGTACAGACTTCCATTTCCATGGTTTGAGAGCTATCAATCTCCAAAATTAACCATGCATGCCAAACACCTATCCAGTCCGTAAAAATACTTCGCAAACTCCGTCGAGTAGTCTCCCAACTAAGTCTCCTCTGAAAAAGGTGGAGAGAGGGGGGTGAGTATTGGGGAATACTCAGTGAGTGGAGTGCAATAGAGCAATTGTGTTCATAAACAAGGGTGAATGTGGGACAGTCAAAGCACATCTCATAAATCATTTCGTATACATAAAATCATTTCAATAAATCACATTTCACAAATATACATCAATATCAACTATCTTTTCAGAAAATCCTGGGGTTCCATCGAAAAACACTTCCGTCTTAGGGCGGCCAAACCCAGACGAAAACCCACCAAGGGTTTTTCTATCCATTGTCTCAAAACAAACCCCATTCCTTGGCGTTGGCTCGTACATCACCGGGGTGCACCAGATCTAGTACGACTTCGGCAGAGGGAGGGACGTCTAACTCCCCCGCACATCCAAACCCCAACCCACGTCACCCCGTCGAATCGCTCTGTGGTGGGAATATGACTATAGTCATCTACGGCACCCTTCATTTCTCATTCAATCCATTTCTCAACAATGTGCCATGATTTTCAACATATAATCCATAATTTCATGCCAAAGCAGTTCATAGAGCAATATCAAATATCACATGGCACAAAAACATTCATAAACACAGTGGATGCATTCGTATTTCACAATCCAGTTCAGACAGCCCACAATTACAAAACAATTTATATAAAACATGTAAAAATCTTTCAAAATCATTTTCAAAGCAATTTTAAAACAGGTTTCTCATTTACGAACACAATGAACCGTCCACTCACCTCTAGAGAGGGTATTCACTCTCTATTTTCACAATTAACCCAAAATGACTCCTTTCGAGTCTCCAAAGGTCAACCTAAACCAATCAACATGAATAATTATCAATTAAAGCTCTATTAAAGGGTTTTCAATTTCCCTTTTATTTACAATAGGCTTAACTTGCACAATTATATTCCTCAACTTTCGTTTCATAAATCTAGTATCATTTCAAATCACCAACGACTTTAAATTTACAATATTCCTCAATTTTACCCATTTTCTCCCGAATTACTTAATATTAATTTAATTTACGCCGATTTCCATTCAAATCCCAAGGAAAACTACGTAATTCAATCAAATAAAACTCTAATACTATCTACAACCTTCTCACATGCTTCACAGTCCAATTTATATCGAATTCTAGATTTAACCTAAATAATTTCATATGAAATTGCAGGAAAGTACATTTCCTTTGAGTCGAACTTATTTCAAAGCATACATATAGTTTCCAATTCTAATTTCAATCCTAAATTCGATAAAAATAATTCGAACGCCCAAAAGAATTGCATTTCCCTCACCTAGGGTTTTGCGTAGTTTACAATCCCGTGATCCAAGCGTTGTGCAATTCAGTCCGGGACCTGAAATGCTTCAAATTCGAAGCAAGAGTCAGCAATTAAGTATAAATCACCAAGGAATCGAAACCCTAGATTTAACTCATCCTTACCTACGCAGAGAATGGAGTTTGCAAGCGGCCTAGGGCTCTTCGAGGGTCTGCACTACCGGCTTGGTTGGAGCTCCTGCGATGATCGCAGAAGGTTCACGAAAGTGGGCAGCTCGCAGTCGAGCGAACAGGGCAGAGGGGACTGTGACTGTTGCGCGCGGGAAGAAGAGGGAGAGACAGGGTCGCGCGCGCACAGGGGAGAGAAGAAACAGGCGGCCGCACGCAGGGGATGGCTGCCGGAGAGGGATCTCAGCCGCGAGAGGTGGAGAGAGACGGTTGAGAGGGAGAGAGTGCGACTATGAGTGAGAGAGAGAGTTCGAGGGAGAGAGAGATATGGTAGAGAGAGATAGAGAGTGATTGAGAGGGAGAGACGACTTGATGGTGGTCGAACCACCAATGGATGGCGGAGAGGAACGGCGGAAGGTAGAGGGAGAGCGAGAGTCGAGAGAGACAGAGAGTGAGAGAGGAGAGAATTAGGGCTTAGCCCTAATTCGATTTTTGGGGGTGAAGGAGGAGTGGAGTGCTGCGTTTCAGTCGAAACGCAGCGTTTCCTCCTCCCTCTCTCTCTCTCTCTCTTTTTTATTATAAATAATACATATATATATTATTTATATGATACCAAAATTAAAATTTCCAAATTTTTCAATAATGAAATATACTATGTATTTGCGAATACGGATATTTTAAATATACCGAAAATTCCAATTTAATACCCAAAAATCAAAAATCAATAAAATTTAAATTTTTTTTTTCATTATATTATAAAAATATGTACAAAATCTCTAACACCGAATTTTCGGTGTTACAACACTTAACCCCCTAAAAATAAATTTCGTCCTCGAAATTTCAAAATATAATTCACGCATCAAAGAGCTACGAATGTTGCTTCTGCATTGATTTTTCAATCTCCTAGGTCTGTTCTTCCACTCGATTATTTCTTTACAACACTTTAACGATTGAGATATGTTTATTCCTTAATTGCTTGAGCTACCGATCTAGTATTTGTACTGATTGCACTTTGAAACTCAGATCTAGATTCAATTCTATCGGAGGAGCTTTAATCACATGAAAAGGATCTGACAAATACTTCTTATGATATATTAGGACTGACATGCCTTAACTTCAGAATCAACAACCAAGCTATCAAGACTCCAAAACTACGAAAATCCTTCCAAGTTTTAAATCTCAAATCCTAAGTTGGATAATTTTTCCATCAAGATATTTCTATCATGATCATTCTTAATCAACTTTAATATCATGCAATATCACAAATATTCTATCCAATCCATTCAAGCACATATAACCACATATTACATAGTTTTTACATTATTACTCCCAAATTACCTAAGTTTAGAGATAAGAAATGCATACTTCATCATTTCTAATTCTATTGTCACGAAGGACATCATTTCCAACTCTAAGGCCAAAAAGGCATAAATTTAAACCTCCGCTATATTATCTTATTCAATGATCCACAAAAATAATGAACATGAATGAATAACAAGAATACTAACCTTAAAGCAGAAGAATCCAATAACTCAATATTAGCTTTTCCATTTCCACTGGCAGAAAATAATAGAACACAACAATCTCTTTTTTTTTTTTCCAAATTCCCTATCAAACTCATAAATTCCGTGTCGATAAATGCATGGGCATCAATGCTAAACTTTTTTTTTTTTTTTACTTGTCTGCTAAATGTCAGATTCTCCCTAGTACTGAGATTTCATCTCTGCAGGGGATCTCTAATAGAGTACTTTGTACAAAAATAGTGACTATGTTACTCCATTTTGTAAGCCTAATAGTGCTCTTGTTAGTCATAGTAATGAAACTGAAACTGCACTGTAATATAATAGAGAAGGGGGAGTTGTGTGCTATTTCTCTGATGAACCAGGCCATACAAAAAGGATGTGCAAAAAATTACAGAATTTATTCTTAGAAATCTCATTCAGCCCATGTTGTTGTTACTAATGCTACACATACTTTAACAAAAAAAATCAATTATGGTTTCTACAGATGAATTTGATAATTCTCTCTATATCAAGAAGTATGGAGATCATATCTCATCCTATCATTGCCAATGTGAGTTAGGTAAACCAAATACTAGTGTTATTTTCCCCTCTTCAAAATGGGTCATTAATTCTGCTGCTATAAACCATATGACAGGAAATCCTAATCTCTTCTCCAATTTTCAGTGAAACATATACATCCCCTCCTAATGTTACTTTAGTAGATGATCCCACATCTCCTATTCTTGATTCTAGTACTATTAATCCAACTCTGTTACTTTTCCTATCATCTCTCTTTAATATACCACAATTTTGTTTCAATTTAATTTCTGTCAGCAAACTTAACCATTCTTGTATCTCTTTTCTTTTTTTTTTTTTTTTGAATAATTGTTTGGAACTTATGACCAAGGAAATAATTGACAAAGGATATGATTCATGAGGTCTCTACATTCTGGATACAAAGTTGCTGAGGTACATTGCTTGTACAAGTGTCTCAACTCCTTTTTCAATCACAGTATCGATTAGGACATCCCTCTCTACCTTTGCTGAAAAAAATTATTTCCTCAATCCATGATGTACATTCATTGGGATTGTAAGTTGTATCAGTTTGCAAACATTATCCCCTGTCTTTAGTCCCTAGAGTCAATAAACAGTCTAGCTTTCCTTTTTGAGCTAGTTCATGCAGATGTTTGGGGTCCGTGTCGTGGTGTATCTAAAACCGAAATCAAGTATTTTGTTACTTTTGAATAATTTCTCATAATGGCATCGCTAAAAAAAATGACATCTCCTAAAAAAAACTGAGCACTCTTATTCCAAATGCAAATTCCCCTAAACATTTTTTAGGCTGAAGCAGTTTCCACTGCTTCATTAATCACATGCCTTCATCTGTCCTTGATGGTGAGATCCCTTACGGTGTTCTTTTCCTTCTAAATCCTTGTTTTCTATTGAAGCTCATATAGGTGGCACTTGCTTTGTTCTCGATATCCGTCCCAGTTATCAAAACTAAATTCCAAATCCTTAAAATGTATTTTTCTGCTCTTGTACGAAAGGGATATAGGTGCTATTATGCTAGCCTTGACACATATTTTGTGTCAGCCGATGTTACTTTTCTGGAACATATTCCTTCTCTTTTTTTTTTCTACTTCTACGTATCCATGTAACGGAGAGGATGATGATCAATTAGTGTATATTGTCATTTATCAATCACCTAATGTTGTTCCTTCACCTAATATTCCCATACCTGCTCGCCCACCTCCAATGCCACTTTTACTGCCACTACTTGACTTATGCTTCAATCACTATTGTTTTTCTCAGATTACATCACTATCAAATTCTCAACACCATATTAATAACAAAACCTCCTATCAACTAAATTCAAATGACAAATACATTATCATAGCCTATAATATTTCCCAACCAATATCGACTTCCGAAAGACCGACTCCATCCACAAATGTATCACCAATAACCACTAAAACTTTAGAAGGCTTAAATGTCTTACTTTAATTGCCTTTGTTGTTTTGAACTACTATACAAAATTTCACACCACCACACCATAAAACTCCTACTCCCAGATTAATGATTCTCAATGGTTCATCTACTCAAAATCACTTATTATATCAAGTAAAATAAACCACGAAAACATTTATCAGACTCCAACAACTATTCACAAATACAACCTCTCAAGAATATTTTACCTTATATTTAATCATGAGCAATTCCATGTTGTCATGTCTATTAATCAAGAATATCAAACTTTTAACATCAAAATGTCAGTCCAAAATAATTACTACAGGGATACTCACCATTCAACCAAACAATCCAAGAAAAATCTTCAATCACAATTAAATATATACATATATATATATATATATATATATATATATATATATTTATATACTAAATATCTCTGACTCCTTTATTATCAACATCCTTTCCTTTTTATTTATGCTCCACACCAATTCAAGCTTTGTATATAAGAATTCCTCGAAATGCTTAAATTCTAAAATATATGTAGCTTGCTCTCTTCAAAGGCAAAATAGACCTGGCTATCAAACTCGTAATCTCTTCCTACTATACCCAAAATTTTTCTTCAACAATTTGTAAAGTTAAGGCCTCTTCAGCAAGAAAATATCATTGGAGCAAAGCCAGTTAATTCCAACTCTCCTTATCAAATATATCAAAAATGCATGATTCTACAAAGAATGTCTATTCTTAGCAAAATGAAATGGGATCTAATCCAAGTGCTTAACCCCCTAAAATGAGCATTCCTAACTTCCTAGGAAAACCATGGAAAGTTCTGTACATTCTCCAAATATCTTTTTAAAAGATGTAAACCTTTTTCAAAATGAATCAAACATTTTAAAGTCTTTAGAAAACTTTTGGGACATTTGGAATCATTTTAAAACATTTCAAAATCATCAAACTTTTAAAATCGTAAACCTGTGCTCTGATACCAATAAAGTTGTCACGCCCCGATCCTCGGATCGACCACGCGACAACCGCCGCGTTGTCTCGGTACATGGGTAAAACCTCCTCATCTACCGGGACTCCGCAAGGCTATCAAATTCACAACAAATCATCAAAAGTATAAAACTCTTCAAAAACAAAAAATCACAAAATTATTACACATGCAAGGAGCCCATCCGGCTCATTCCTGGACGTACAAACACACACATTGACACACATCGGGGAGTGAGATTCTGTACATGCAATCATACATTAGCACACATCGGGGAGTGAGAACCTGTACATGCATGAGTACACAGCAACACACAACGGGGAGTGGGAACCTGTACATGCACGCATGCGACGTGACCATCCTGGCCACTCAGAAAGCATTTAATAAACAAGAAGTCCCAAAATATAGCCGTCGGATTTTACCAACACTTACCCGAGAAAAACAAGCCAGTATCGGTAAAATCCTAACGGTATGAGTTGTACAGAACTTCACAAAATCAAAGAAAAAGTATCAAAATTAAGATTTACAGTTCAAATGTCTCAGTACAGATATAAACAGTTTTTCAAAAATAGAGAAATCAAAATAAATAAAAACAAATCAAAAATCGTCGGATTTTATCAATACTTGCCAATAATTCGGCCAGTATCCATAAAATCCGCACGGCATGGGAGGTACAGACTTCCATTTCTATGGTTTGAGAGCTATCAATCTCCAAAATTAACCATGCATGCCAAATACCTATCCAGTCCTCAAAAATACTTCGCAAACTCCGTCGAGTAGTCTCCCAACTAAGTCTCCTCTGAAAAAGGTGGAGAGAGGGGGGTGAGTATTGGGGAATACTCAGTGAGTGGAGTGCAATGGAGCAATTGTGTTCATAAACAAGGGTGAATGTGGGACAGTTAAAGCACATCTCATAAATCATTTCGTATACATAAAATCATTTCAATAAATCACATTTCACAAATATACATCAATATCAATTATCTTTTCAGAAAATCCTGGGGTTCCATCGAAAAACACTTCCGTCTTAGGGCGGCCAAACCCAGACGAAAACCCACCAAGGGTTTTTCTATCCATTGTCTCAAAACAAACCTCATTCCTTGGCGTTGGCTCGTACATCACCGGGGTGCACCAGATCTAGTACGACTTCGGCAGAGGGAGGGACGTCTAACTCCCCCGCACATCCAAACCCCAACCCACGTCACCCCGTCGAATCGCTCTGTGGTGGGAATATGACTATAGTCATCTACGGCACCCTTCATTTCTCATTCAATCCATTTCTCAACAATGTGCCATGATTTTCAACATATAATCCATAATTTCATGCCAAAGCAGTTTATAGAGCAATATCAAATATTACATGGCACAAAAACATTCATAAACACAGTGGATGCATTCGTATTTCACAATCCAGTTCAGACAGCCCACAATTACAAAACAATTTATATAAAACATGTAAAAATCTTTCAAAATCATTTTCAAAGCAATTTTAAAACAGGTTTCTCATTTACGAACACAATGAACCGTCCACTCACCTCTAGAGAGGGTATTCACTCTCTATTTCCACAATTAATCCAAAATGACTCCTTTCGAGTCTTCAAAGGTCAACCTAAACCAATCAACATGAATAATTATCAATTAAAACTCTATTAAAGCGTTTTCAATTTCCCTTTTATTTACAATAGGCTTAACTTGCACAATTACATTCCTCAACTTTCATTTCATAAATCTAGTATCATTTCAAATCACCAACGACTTTAAATTTACAATATTCCTCAATTTTACCCATTTTCTCCTGAATTACTTAATATTAATTTAATTCACGCCGATTTTCATTCAAATCCCAAGGAAAACTACGTAATTCAATCAAATAAAACTCTAATACTATCTACAACCTTCTAACATGCTTCACAATCCAATTTATATCGAATTCTAGATTTAACTTAAATAATTTCATATGAAATTGCAGGAAAGTACGTTTCCTTTGAGTCGAACTTATTTCAAAGCATACATATGGTTTCCAATTCTAATTTCAATCCTAAATTCGATAAAAATAATTCGAACGTCCAAAAGAATTGCATTTCCCTCACCTAGGGTTTTGCGTAGTTTACAATCCCGTGATCCAAGCGTTGTGCAATTCAGTCCGGGACCTGAAATGCTTCAAATTCGAAGCAAGAGTCAGCAATTAAGTATAAATCACCAAGGAATCGAAACCCTAAATTTAACTCATCCTTACCTACGCAGAGAATGGAGTTTGCAGGCGGCCTAGGGCTCTTTGAGGGTCTGCACTACCGGCTTGGTTGGAGCTCCTGCGATGATCGCAAAAGGTTCACGATAGTGGGCAGCTCGCAATCGAGCGAACAGGGCAGAGGGGACTGTGACTGTTGCGCGCAGGAAGAAGAGGGAGAGACAGGGTCGCGCGCGCACAGGGGAGAGAAGAAACAGGCGGCCGCACGCAGGGGATGGCTGCCAGAGAGGGATCTCAGCCGCGAGAGGTGGAAAGAGATGGTTGAGAGGGAGAGAGTGCGACTATGAGTGAGAGAGAGAGTTTGAGGGAGAGAAAGATACGGTAGAGAGAGATAGAGAGTGATTGAGAGGGAGAGACGACTTGATGGTGGTCGAACCACCGATGGATGGCGGAGAGGAACGGCAGAAGGTAGAGGGAGAGCGAGAGTCGAGAGAGATAGAGAGCGAGAGAGGAGAGAATTAGGGCTTAGCCCTAATTCGATTTTTGGGGGTGGAGGAGGAGTGGAGTGCTGCGTTTCAGCCGAAACGCAGCGTTTCCTCCTCCCTCTCTCTCTCTCTCTCTCTCTTTTTATAAATAATACATATATATATTATTTATATGATACCGAAATTAAAATTTCCAAATTTTTCAATAATGAAATATACTATGTATTTGCGAATACGGATATTTTAAATATACCGAAAATTCCAATTTAATACTCAAAAACCAAAAATCAAAAATCAATAAAATTTTAAAAAAAAATTTCATTATATTATAAAAATATGTACAAAATCTCTAACACCGAATTTTCGGTGTTACATTATTGATTTTTGATTTTGGGGTATTAAATTAGAATTTTCGGTATATTTAAAATATCCGTGTTTGTATTGATAAATTTGAAAATTTAATTGGAGTATTATATGAATAAATATATCTATATATATATATATATGTATTTATTTAAACAAAAAAAAAAAAGAGAGAGGGAGGAGGAAACGTTGCGTTTCGGCTGAAACGCAGCACTCCACTCCTCCCCCATCCCCAAAAATCGAATTAGGGCTAAGCCCTAATTCTCTCTTCTCTCTCGCCCTCTTTCATCTCTCACTCTCTGTCTCTCTCGACTCTCGCTCTCCCTCCGCCTTTCGTCGCTCCTCTCCGCCACCCATCGGTGGTTCAACAACCGTCAAGTCGTCTCCCCCTCTCTGTCACTCTCTATCTCTCTATCTTTCTCCATCTCACTCTCTGTCTCGCAAACTCTCTCTCTCTCTGTCACTCACAGTCTCCCTCTCCCTCTCGATCGATTCTCTCTCTACCTCCTGCGGCCAAAACCTCCCTCCGGCAGCCATCCCCTACGCGTGGCCACCTGTTCTCTCTCGCGCACAGCAACCCTGCACCTCTTCCTCACGCGCGATAGCCCCTACCTCCCTCCCCTGTTCGACCAACCATGCACTGCTCATGGTTGTGAGCCTTCTGCGATCATCACAGAGCTCCAAGCCGGTAGTGTAGACCCTCAAAGAGCCCTAGGCCGCCTGCAAACTCCATTCTCTGCGTAGGTAAGGATGAGTTACTTCTAGGGTTTCGATATCTCTTGGTGGTAAAGCTAAATTTATGAACTTTGTTATAAGTTGGAAGCATTGCAGGATCCTGGATTGAGTTTTAGGCGTACGGATGTTAGGATTGCGAACTGCGCAAAACCCTAGGTGAGAGAAATACAATCCTTTCGACATTTGAATTATTTTATCGAATTTAGGTTGAAATTAGAATTGGAAGCTATATATATGTTTTGAAATATGTTAGATTCGAAGGAAATGTATTTTTCTGAAATTTTGTATGAAATTATTTAGGTTAAGCTGAGGATTGATATAAATTGAATTGCGTAGCATGATAGAATGTGTTAGATAATGATAAAGCTTTGTTTGGCTCATTTGTATAGCTTTCTTTGAAATGTGATTGAAATATGTTTGAAAGATTAAAATGGAGTTATGTAAATTCAGGAAAAATTAAAAAAATTGAGAAATATTGAGAATTAGGTCATTGGTGAGCCAAATGATTCAAAATTGATGAAACGGGAATATAGAAAGGTAATTGTTAAATTAAGGTTGTATTAATTAGAAAAGAAAATTGAAAATCCTTTATTAGGCTTTTAATTGATGATAAATTGTGATCATTGGTCTAGGCTAACTTTTTGGAGACTCGAAAGGAGTCATTTGGGAATTGATTGAGGAATTGGGAGTGATCACCCTCCCTAGAGGTGAGTAGACGGTTCATTGTGTTCGTAAATGAGAAATGTGTTTTAAAATTGTTTTGAAAATGATTTTGAAAGATGTTTACATGTTTTATATAAATTGTTTTGTGATTGTAGGTTGTCTGAACTGGATTGTGAAATACAAATGCATCCATTGTGTTTATAAATGCTTTTGTGCCATGTGCTATTTGATATTACTCTATGAACTGCTTTGACATGAAATTATGGATTAATTGTTGGAAATCATAGCACATTGTTGAGAAATGGATTGATTGAGAAATGAAGGGTGCCGTAGATGACTATAGTCATATTTCCACCACGGAGCGACCCGACGGGGTGGCGTGGTTTGGGGTTTGGATGTGCGGGGGAGTTTGACGTCCCTCCTTCTACCGAAGTCGTGCTATATCTGGTGCACCCCGGTGAGGTACGACCCAACGCCAAGGAAGGGGGTATGTTTTGAAACATTGGATAGAAAAAACCCTTGGCGGGCTCTCGTCTGGGTTTGGCCGCCCCAAGACAGAAGTGTTTTTCGATGGGACCCCAGGATTTTCTGAAAAGATAATTGACATGGATGCAATTTGTGAAATGTGATTTATTGAAATGATTTTATGTATATGAAATGATTTACGAGATATGCTTTGACTGCCCCACATTCACCCCTTATTTATGAACACAATTGCACCATTGCACTCCACTCACTGAGTATTCCCCAATACTCACCCCCCTCTCTCCACCTTTTTCAGAGGAGACTTAGTTGGGAGACTACTCGATGGAGCTTGCGCAGTATTTTTGCGGATTGTATAGGTATTTGGCTCATGCAGGAATTTTGGAGATTTATAGCTCTCAAACCATGGAAAGTTAAGTCTGTACATCCCATGTTGTGCGAATTTTATTGCTATTGGCCGAGTTGTTGGCAAGTATTGATAAAATCCGATAATTTTTTATTTGTACTTTATTATTTTGATTACTCTATTTTTGGAAAACTGTTTTATTCTGTACTGGGACATTTGAATTATAATTGTTGGTTTTTGCTATTTTCTTTTGATTTTGTGAAGTTCTGTACATCTCATACCGTTAGAATTTTACCGATACTGGCTTGTTTATTTTGGGTAAGTGTTGGTAAAATCCGACGGCTATGTTTTGGGACTTCTTGTTTGTTAAATGCTTTCTTGTGTTGAGAATTCTGAGTGGCTAGGATGGCCACATCGCATGCGTGCATGTACAGGTTCCCACTCCCCGTTGTGTGCTGCTGTGTACTCGTGCATGTACAGGTTCCCACTCCCCGATGTGTGCTAATGTATGATTGCATGTACAGGATCTCACTCCCCGATGTGTGTCAATGTGTGTGTTTGTACGTCCAGAAATGAGCCGGATGGGCTCCTTGCATGTGTATTGATTTTGTGGTTTCTTGTTTTTGAAGAGTCTTATGCTTTTGTTGATTTATTGTGAATTTGATAGTCTTGCGGAGTCCCGGTAGATGGGAGGTTTTGCCCATATACCGAGACGACGCGGCGGTTGTCGCGTGGTCGATCCGAGAATCGGAGCGTGACATAAAAGAATTGTATATTGATGATCCAGATTTTGGAGGGTAAATGTGCAAATGGTAAGGTTTGTGGTAACTTCCATTTGACAGATGAGAAGGGACGGGTTGTGCATTCCTCACTTATTTCGAGAAAAGCTAGGTCTGGACTTGCATGTTGTTATCTTGAAGGGTCATAAAGGGATTGGACCATGATTAAGAATGTTATACAAGTCAAGTTGAGTTCAAGTCGTTTGTAAATCATTCGGTCCAAGGGTCAACTAAACTCGATTTCGACCGAATTCAAGTCGAGTTTAAGTGGTTTTATTATATAATCGAGTCAAATTCGAATAATAGAATTTAATATTTAAAAATTCATCGAATAACTCGATAACATATATTAATATATATTATATATGTCACGTCTCGACTCTCCCATCGAGTACGTAACAACCACCGCGTTATCTTGATATACGGGCACAACCTTCCCATATACCGGGATAGCACAAGGCATTCCAATTTTTATAATAAATCTTTCAAAACATAAAACACATCAAAATAAGAAAATCATATAACAACTCGCGTGCAAAGAACTCATTCGGTCCATCTCTGTACACACAAGCATGCATCGACACACAATCGTAGGAGGGGTTCCTGTACATGCAATGCATGCAGTGTCACGCCCTGACTCTCCCGTCGAGTAATTAACAACCGCCGCGTTATCTCGACATACGGACATGACATCCCCATATATCGGGATAGCACAAGGCATTCCAATTGTACAATAAATTTTGAAAACATAAAACCCATCAAGATCAGAAAATCATGAAACAATACACATGCAAAGGATCCATCCGGTCCATCCCTGTACACACAAGTATGCGTCGGCACACAATCGGGGGAGGGGTTCTTGTACATGCAGTGTGACCATACCAGCCAATCCAGAGTCATGGACTATTTCATAATAAAAGAAGTCCCAAATCATAGTCATAGGATTTTACTAATACTTGTCCGAAGAAAATAAGTCAGTATCAGTAAAGTTCAAACAGTATGAGATGTACAGAACTTCACAAATCAAAAAGAAAGTATCGAAATTTAGAATTACAATCCAAATGTTTCAATACAGATAAAACATTTTCCCAAAGATAGATCAATCAAAAGAATGAAGTCCCAAATCATAATCATCGGATTTTACCAATACTTACCAAAGAACTCAACCAGTATCAGTAAAATCCGCACGGTATGAAATGTACAAAACTTTCTTTCCATGGTCCACGACTTACAAACTCCCAAAATAAATACATAATTCATACCTACAAAAAAATCAACAAAATAATATTCCAATCCGCGATAGTGGACGTCGTCTCCCTACACGTTCTCTGAAAAGAATTTAAGAGGGGTGAGTATTTTAAAATACTCAATGAATGGAGTATAATGATATGCAACATATAAATGGGGGGTGAAGATGATGATGCCAAATACATGTATCAAATATCATTTAATGCAATAACGAATTTTATTCTCATAAAATCATTCATATCAATCCATCATGACTCATATAATCAAATCAAACAATCTTAATTTATTTTTACACAATTTTAGGGTGTGCCGAAAACATTATCCCACCAATGGCTATTGGCAGGATCCGTCAAAAGATTTTCTATAATTTTTGCATAAAACTCCCCTTTCTCTTTGGCGTTGGCCCGGAAATTTTTTCGTGGGATGCTACCACGTCATCCGGCCGACTTGAGTGGCTCTCCAACCTGCTACCTTCAAACCTCTAATTTAATCACAAGTTAGCCCAAAACACGCCTGGTCGGGTCGCTCCATGAAGGGAATGACTGTAGCCATTAACCATACACACAGCACCATTTCACAATCATTAAATCATATACCAAAATGTGCCAACAGTTATTCAAACAAATTTTTAATACATGAATTCCATCAGTCACTTTTAACACAAGTAAATAAACATGGCACATCAGTTTCAACAACACATGGATACATTCGGTAATTCAAATCCCCTTCGGGACATGTCACAATCACAAAAACAATTTTAGAAATATTTATAAAATCATTAGAAAATATTTTATATGCAGTGTGGTCATTCTAGCCAATCCAGAGTCCTTAAGCATTTCATAATAAAAGAAGTCCCAAATCATAGTCGTAGGATTTTACTAATACTTGCCTGAAGAAAACAAACCAGTATCAGTAAAGTCCAAACGGTATGAGATGTGCAGAACTTTACAAATCCAAAAGAAAGTATCGAAATTCAGAATTACAATCCAAATATCCTAATACAGATAAAATATTTCTTCCAAAAATGAATCAATCAAAAGAATGAAGTCTCAAATCATAATCGGCGGAATTTACCAATATTTGCCAAAGAACTCAACCAATATCAGAAAAATCCGCACAGTATGAGATGTACGAAACTTCCTTTCCATGGACTAACGATCTACTACTCCCAAAATAATTACATAATTCATACCTACCCAAAATCAACAAAAATAATTCTTCAATCCACAATAGTGGACGTCGTCTCCCTACATGTCCTCCGAAAGGGATTTAAAATGGAGGGTGAGTATTTTAAATACTCAATAAGTAGAGTGCAATGATATGCAGCATATAAATGAGGGGTGAAGGTGGTGATGCCTAATACATGTATCAAATATCATTTAATGCAATAACGAAATTCATTCTCATAAAATCATTCATATCAATCTATCATGACTCATATAATCAAATCAAATAGTCTAATTTCATTTTTTCACAATTTTGAGATATGCCGAAAACATTATCCTGCCAATGGCCATTGACAGGATCCGCCAAGGGGTTTTCCATAATTTTTTATAAAATCCTTTTTTTTCCTTGGTGTTAGCCCGAAACTCCGTGGGGTGCTACCACATTATCCGGCAGCCTATGGAGGCTCTCAAATCCACCTCCCATAAGTTAATCTAACCAGCCTTAATCACACTGCCCCGATGGTCCGATCCGTGGCTAGATTTGGACTATAGTTATTTTTCCCAGCACCATGTTACAAATTTTTCATTTATCAATCAATTCATACTCAATCACAAAGTAGAGCAATATTTCATAGTTCACATGAGTATCTCAAAGTAACATGGTGTAAATAAGTCAATAATCAAACTCAAGAGTCATGGAAACTTCACAATTCCATTTTAGACTTACCACAATTACAAAATATTATAAATTCATTTCAAAATTCAATTCAAAATCAAATTTACAAATCATATTAAAATCATTTACTCATTTAAATGATACATAACCATCCACTCACCTGTCGGGAGGATATTCACTCCAAATTCCTCAATTTAGTCCAAAATAACTCATTTCAAGTCTCCAAAAGGTTAACCTAGACCAATCATCACAATTTATCATCAAATAGAGTCTCATTTAAGGGTTTTCATTTTTTTTTAAAACGATACACTAGCTAAGTAGCATAGTCAGTTACATTCTTCTCGTACTTCTAGTCTATAGGTAAAAATAGAACAAATGAAGACATATCATGGTGCAGCAATAAGGTTGCAACCGCGATGGGCCAGAGATCATTGGTTAGTCAAAGAACAACCTCCTTCTAATTCCAAGAATGAAGTACCAATTTTGAAGAATTGAATGACTCCCCTCACCCAGGAAAAATCACATCATGTGAAAAATATTATGAAAAATCTTAATTTGCAAATTGTTACAGTCAAAAGCACATGTTATTTCATATCTCAAAATTAAAAATGACGAGAAATACTTATAACTCAAATTCTACAAAATACAATTTCCCAAGCGAGTCTATTTATTCCTTGATGCTACACAAGAAGAACACAAGCAATTGACAGAAAATACCAGAGGTAATAACTCCGTAACCACATAGAAATAAAAAGGGGCACCAAGATTTTGAGAATTGACAGAATTGCAAGTACGCAATCAACCATGAAATTTTTAATTATGAAGAACCCAAATCCCAATATCTCACTGTTCACAGAATTAGGGTTTTTGATTTCCTACGTAATTTCTATCAATCTCAACAATACAATTAATTCTAATATTAAAGAAACTAAATCCAAAATTAAGAACATAAAATTACCTTGATTTTGGGGTCGGATTGAGTTTTGGGGTTGGGTTTCAAAAACCCTAAATTTTCTCTTCATGAGAATCTTAGATTTCCTCCGTTTAATCTTTCGTTCCAAGGGTCGATTGAGGAGTTTGGATGTTCATTTGATGTATTTAATAAAAAAAAAAATAGGTTAAGTTGATGAATAAAAAAAAAATAGGTTAAGTTGATGAGAAAATTAAATGAAGGAAGGTTGAGTGAGAGCAAAGTCCGAAGGAGAAATGCAGTCACAAGAAAAGAGAAAAAATAAAATGCCCTGGGCATGTTCATCAATTTAGGGGATAAAATTACCATTTTATCCCTCCCTTTTTGTTAAGTTAAATTTTTGGTCTTGAGGGTAGTTTAGTCTTTTCACCTTTCCACTAAGCCCCAATTGCTTTCCATTCTCTGCGAAATGATGTCCTATTCCCACGCCAAGTCTCTCTCTCTTTTTTTTTTAATAACTTACATATATTATTTATATATATACACACACAAATATACATATCCTCGTATACTCATATTGTATTAAAACTCCAAATTTATCAACAATGAAATGCACTTCGAATTTATTAACATAGATATTTTAAATATATCAAAAATTTCAATTTAATACCCCAAAATCAAAAATCAATAAAATTTAAAATTTTCTATTATATTATAAAGATATTAACAAAATTTCTAACACCGAATTTTTGGTGTTATAATATATATAAACAATAAATTATTATAATATAAAAAATTAAATTAAGTAAAACATATGAAATTACTTGTCAAGTTCGAGTTCCAGTGATTTCATTATACAAACAAGTCGAGTTCGAGTCATATTATTACTATTCGTCAAGTTCGAGTTTGAGTTCAAATACCATTAAAAAATTCGAGGTCAAGTTCGAACACAATGATATTTAGGATCGATTCGACTCAAATACACCCTGATAGTATTGAGTCAAAGGTATTTTTGGCCTCAAGCTAGGAGAGATTACGGCCATATTATTCCGAGGTCATATGTTTGTACAAAGTTTTATATTTGTGAGACTGCCAAGGGCAAGTTCAGAACATCGGGTTACAAACTTCTTTGCTAATTTTTGGAAAAATATGTAGGAAGACATCTCTATGAACACTATGTTAGGACTCTGGTGTGTTAGAATTTTGAATTCAAAATTAAAGAATAAATTGAATTCAATACCAAAAATCATAAGAAATCCAATTAAATACAAAAAACATAACTGAAGGAGAGTAAATGTGGATCAAAATGAAAAAATTTTGGATTTGGAATGCATGTGGCCGAAATTTTGTGGCCCATCCAAACCTTGATCGCATTCCCACGTTTTACATTATGGATTGATTTAAATTCTTCCCTAATGTGTCTAGTATTAATTTCTGATGACGATTAAATAATTTGAATGTTGTATGATGGTCTATAACTATTAAAACCCCTTTTCGGAACAGAAGATCCCTAAGTTCAAAATTTGTGACACTACACCATATATTGAATGAATTTGAGGGCTAACAAGAGATTGTGCACGTCCAAGAATCATTTTGGTAGTTTTATGGTCGCCAAAGATGAAGAATAAGAGTATAGCTAAGATAATCTTAAACTTCTTTTTCACTTCCACTTTATTTTAGCTCATTTTTGACATTAGAAACGTGCATTAAGGATGTCATACATTCTAACACAGTGAACTCAAAGGGCTATGGATTCCGCGTTTGTGGTGGTTGACCATTATTCAAATATTACCAACTTCATTCCGTGTAAGAAAACAACTAACGCAAGCTTGCTTTGTTCTTTACAGTGGTAGTTCATCTACATGAGAGTGTCAAGGTCAATCATAGGATAGGGATACGAGATTCTTGAGCCACTTTTTGTTGACTCTTTGGGAGAGATTCAACTCTTTATTGAACTTGATATGATTAACCACTAATGGATGGACAAATGGAGGTATTGAGTAAGACATTGGGCAATCTCATTAGGAGCATATGCGGAGATCACCCTAAACAATGGGTCTTAATATTAGCAGAGAGGTAGAGTTTGCTTACAATAGTTCCAAACACAGTGGCACACCTAAAACTCCATCTGAAGCTGTTTATATGAAAGCTGGTACACCTAGAACTCCATTTAAGCTGTTTATATGAAAGCACATAACTGTGTGTTTGATTTCGATGTCGCCAAGTGTTAGTAAAGTGGTAGATCAAATGGTTCAAGGTAAGGTCAGAGAGAAATCGGAAGAAATTGCAGCCAAGAACAAGAAATGAAGGAGGTTTGAGATTTTTTAAGAAGGTGAAGAGGTGATGGTATTTTTGCTCAAAGAGAGGTTTCGTGTTGGAATGTTCAATAAGTTGAAGATGATGAAATACAGTCCGCAGTGCATTCTCAAAGGTTTAATGGCAATGCTTATGCCATCGGCTTTGCCACAGACCATAGGCATCTTAATGGCTTTAACCGTAACGTATTTTTATAAGTACTACCCAGATGAAGATTCATTATATCTAGATTTTGAAGAGAACTTGAGGTCGAGCTTATGTAGAACGACTTATCAACGAGTTTATGTGTCAATTGGACAACCAAGAGAGGCAACATAACGCATGAAAGGGGAGGAAAGGACCTCAGGAATGAAAAATTTAATGGGTTCGAAAGCGCCACAGCATTGGGCATGCGCTTAAGTTACCATTTTGTGGGCTCTGTTATGGCATTTTCTTGAGTGTCGGGGGAGTTTTGGTCATTCCCGCACATAAACTTCTATTTTCTTTGCTCTTTTCATTCTTTTCTTTTTGATTGGATTATAGTTATTTATTTGGTGCTTGTAAGATATCTTTGAATTACTATTATCATTAAACTTTGATTTTTCTTTTGATTCCTTTGGATTTGGATTTATAGTTTTAGAATTTAAGTTTCGATTTTGAAATTTAAGAATAAACAAAAAAAACTTCGGAAGAGATACCCCTTAAATGGGACCTAACAGATGCTTAAATTGGATTAAAGAGTATGGATCTAGATATCGATAGTGAGAACAAAAAAAAATAGTTTTAGAGTTTAAATTAATCAAACTAATTCTACAATTTTGTTCTGCATTAATACAAAATATTAGTCATGTCAAATCATTCGGATGAAGAACCTTCTCAAGCCTTGTCTATTCATTTTCCTACAAGAAGAACAATAGCATATTAAAAGGAATTTCTCAATTGAGCAATGCCTTGTATGCCAAACTAGAACTTTCTTTTTCTTTTTTATTATATGGATAAAAAGCAAATTCCTAGGCGGAGGTAAAAAAATGTTGGATCTACAGTATCATTCATGAATAGAATACTAGAATAGGTAAGAAAGGAAAGCCTATCCAACTTCAACATTATGTGTGCTACAATGCCTCTAATCCCTCTCGCCCCATTGAAATGTCCCTTATACTTGTTGGCATTCCACTATTTACATACTTTGCTTCCATCTAGACACGATCATCGGTTCAATTTCTGAATCGGAATCGAACCTGAATCTAACCATGACAAACCAAACCACAACTGTGAAACCAATTTTAGTTGGGTTTCGGAAAACATTGTAAATTATAATTTGATAAAATATTTCATGATAATTCAAACTGTTTTAAACTTTGGAACTTATTTTTACATGTTTGATTTTTTTTTATTATTATTACATAATTTGATGTTAATTTATTTTGAGATTTGAATTAGAATTTGTGCTCATTGATATAAAGATTTTGAATATATATTTTTATATAGAGACTACCCCCAAAATAAAATACCGAAATACTATTCTACTAAAATATATTATATCAATAAAAAATCGGAATAACAATTGAAACGAAATTCACAACTATAGCCAAATATGCTTTGTGGATGTCACATTGGCCCATCACTATGAGAAATTTTTTTTTTTTTTTTTTGGCTTACTTGGGAGTGTAAAAAAGTTTTAAATTTGGATATAAATAATATTCAATTTATAAGCCAATTTGAAAATAAGTAGTTTAAATATTTGACAAAATTACAAAAAAGTTACTTTTAAGTAGCTTGATGTATTCAGTTAAACAAGTTCAATAGTAAATCATATGTTAAAATGATCAAAAAGGAAAAAGGAAATGTGATTATCTTTTTGATAAAAGTAAAGATATATCACTAATTAAATTTAATTAAAATATATTGTTCATTTATATTAATGTTTAATAAAACGAGTTTCAAAGTTCATTTGCAATGGTGTACGAATGTGAGAGATGCACGAAAAGGAATGATAGATCATTATGGTTTATCCAATGTAAAATCGAATTGGGTAATTTTGGTATTTCAAAAATAATTCAGAATAATATAACCTTTACTTGATCAAAGAGTAGTTAAAAAGATAAATTAATAATTAGAAGTAATGAGCATTATTAGCAATAGAATCAAAAGAGATTGCTTGTCTTTTATTTAAAGGTGTTGAGAACACAACACCTTTAAATTTCCAAAGTTAAGCATTACAAGTTCTAACATAGATTAATTGATCATCTATCAAGCACATGTTGTACAAAAATATCCAGCTCCATGAATATCTATGCTTTTATCAAAATATCCAAATACATAAATGCTTTTTATTAGGATATCCAGCTCCATAATCTCATCTTTTTTCTCCACTGGTCCTGGCTACTATATCCTAAATACAAGATAACAATTCAAAATGAATTATGATATTCCAAAAGTTATATTCAATAAATAAATAAATAAATATCTGTGTTTATTCTACTCGATGTGTGTAGTTGGGGTCTTGAGAGTTTGCTCTTAAGTTAGCATTCCAAGCAATCTCTCACGATGTATTATTAAAAAATTTCTCAATTGCGCATAATTTAAAAAAAAAAAAAAAAATCCGGGGATGTAAGAAGTCCCTAAAATATAATTCTCAAACCCAACAGAAAATAGTAAAATATTAAAATTCCTGCGGTATTGCTGGATCTAAAATTTGTATATTTATACATATATATATACACACACTAATTTTCTCTATCTGTATTCTCCCAACATCTCATACCCCAGTTCCCTTCCCCAAAAAAATTCAATTTTCTTTAATCGAGCACTTTCAATTTGGGGAAGAAAGTAATGTGCATCCTTGCCGTAATCAATTTTTTTTGAGTTTGAGCAAACTAACGAATCAGAGAAAGACGGGCAATAAGAATGGATAATATGAGATCGGCCACGAGAGAGCTTTAAGAAGCTCTTCCTCGACTGAGATACCAAAATGAGAACAAAAAGCGTTCAAGAGAACAAGATTAGGCCAAAATCCACAGCATTCAAATAGCAACCCTGTCAAAGAAAGTCCACATCTTTTCCTTTTTTGTTTTTTCCACTTCATTTTCATCTTCTTCGAGTTAGTGAATATATTCTTAATATTTATAAATTGAAAAATTAATATTCTTTATTATTTTAAAAAAGAAATAAACTGGACATGAACAGAAAAAGTAATTTTATACCTTTCTATAATTGACAAAAAAAATTTATATTAAAAGAAATACTTTACAAATCAATTTATATCTAACCCATGGTTGGGGGGCAATTTACCCACTCTCCCTAAATTAAAAAAAAAAAAAAAAAAAAAAAAAAAAAAATCCCAAAACGAGATCTACGAAAAAAGAGTAAGCCAAAAAAGATTAAAACATACAAACCAAATATAAGTAAAATAGATCATGTGGGTGTGTATTTTGTAACTTGGCCGGTCCATATATCCTTAGGGCTATTTAAAAACATAAGAATAAATTAAGATTTTCAAGACAATACTCTAACACACAAGAACAAAACCTACAATACCCATAAGAATAAATTACTCTAACACAAAATTAAAAACACAATATTTTCAAGACATTCAAAATAAAATTTGGTTTGTTTTAAAAGTTGTGATATCAACCTGCATATCTGATTCGCATGAGAAAACACCTGCACGAGTGAGATGATGAAGACACCTCCTTTCCTTGCAATCTTGTGGCATACCCTTGCCCCCCCAAAAAAAAGATGACTGGCCTGGAAAAAACATATGTTTTATTATTTTATTTTTAAGATTGCAATATGAATAATGTGTAAAGCGATTGATGAATTAATTTATGAACTAACATATAACAAAAATCGTACATACAAAACAAAGAACAAAACAAATAAAAACAAACCTTTGAACAGTCAAGCTGCTGCCAAACTCAGTAGAGAGAAAGGATGAAAATAAAGAGTAAGAAGATTAAAAACTATGGCAACTCGATGAAGAAAAAATACTAGGGTTTCGATTTTATATAGGGTGAAGTTAGGTGAGAAAAGAGACAATGCATTTGCTTCCTCATGCGGTGCATGAAGAATGATGTGCTGGCTAGGGTTTTTGTTCGAAGAATGATGTGCTGGCTAGGGTTTTTGTATCACATACAAATCACGTGTTGCATTGGCTTTGATTAAAAAAGAAAAATCACGTAAGCCCGTGCTTATTTTTATAATATTAAGAAATTACTTAAAATTCTTTACTTGATTAGATTTGTTGAGAAATTGACCATTAAAATTAGGGAATTAAAAGAATCAAGGCCTTTTATTATATTATCACTAAACTCATCCAATTAATGAAAAAGTGATAGTGAAAAATTCAAGAATATGAGATTTTATGAGTTTTCAAAATTTCACAAAATTTCACCTACCAAAGCTATCTAAGAGTCTATTAATTGCAATGAAACTAGGAAATTTGCAAGAGTTTTATTGAAATTTGTCATAAATAAAAATAATTCATTATCTCTGTGAACCAAGGTAGGATTACCAAAAAAAAAAAAAAGTGAGTAGAGAGGAAGTTACGTTGTTTGGGGTGCATAGGAGTATATATTAGTATCAGTTCAACTTACAAAGATTTTAGTGTGTGTGCGAAGCGAGTGTTATTATTATTATTATTATTGTGGATATGTACTTTTCATAATGTTATTACTCAGAGAATCGAATTGAACAAAGTTTGGAAGCAATGGGGGACAACAACAAGGATATGTTTAGGGTCTTTCTGGTTTAGTTGATCGATGGCTGATTGTTGAGGGCTTATGGTGGTGGCTGATGGTTAATGGTTGTTATCTCTTGTTAATAGATATGAGTGTTTGTTTGTTTAACCAATAACACTTGTTGTTCATATATAAAATAACCAAAAATATAATGTTAATTAAATTTGTTTGATATTATAAGATATTTCTTTTCAAATTATTGTTTTATATTAAACTATAAAATTTATAAATATAATATCTATAAATTCTTAAAAATAATGAATTCAAATTCATTTTTTTTTTGTGGAGATTCAAATTCATATTATAAAAAATCGATGCGAATTCTAAAACATCCTTGTTTTTAGAAGAAAAGATATATTTTTTTAAACTATTTAAAAGAAAAGATAATCAATTTGCGGTCCATAATTTTATTAATGGAGCAAATTTAAATCATAATAGTGATATATTATTCTTTATTGTGTAGTGGTTAATCCACTAGCTAAACACCGGTAATCCTTAATCAAAGTCTCAGGTTCGACACTTATGTATGGTGAAAATATATGTCGAGAAAGTTTTATCCCTTAAGATTCTAACATAATTAATTCAAATCGCATTTAATCAAATCCAACATAAGTATCGAACACACAAATTTATGGGTTGTAAATTTCTGGGTGTTAATATCCTAATTTGTTTTCTAAAATATCTTACAATTACATCAATCTTTAGACTCTATATTAAGTTTATAGTCAATCATAGCATGGTACTAACATTTTGTTGCTCAATTAATAGATAATGTGTATTAAATTTATAACCATTCACGGTATAATAATTTCTTTTTTCAATAAAAGGCCGACAAACCTAGAAATATATAATGTAGGACATCTCTTCTCGTAAAATTATTAAACAAATTAAAATTACTATATGCTTGTATACTCATAATATCATACTAAATAAAATTTAAGATTAAGATTTACCTACTTATAAGACTATCTCATGCTTTTGTTAGTACCGGAGGATATATGATGCAAATTATTTGTTCAAGCAAAGTGAGAAAATTGGCTGCTATCTCACTAATTTCTCTTTTTATCTTAATTATTTAAGTGAGGTCCATTTGTACAATAGATATTTATCGAAGAATTTTCTATATTAATCAAATTCAACGTTGCTTTGCCAATGCCTCCAATGATCGGTAAATGTTATTAAAATATGACATTAGACATAAATTTAATAGCCCATAAGAAAGAAGATAAGAAAATGTCCTTTATATTGATTGCATATAGTAGAAGTGTCATACAATTGAGACCATACGTTTTAGGTCATGGCCAAACTGGCCCTAATTAAGGGCTGCCCCCTCAGCTCAAAACAACATAATGTCATCAAATGCCCTTGAATCGCAGGTAGATGATAGAATTTAAAAAAAAAAAAAAAAAAAAAAAAAAGGAACTGAAATGAAATTCTTATATTGAACCTCACATAGGCCGGTACACTAAGCATGTCAACGAAGACAAGGCCATCCCACATGATCCCGTGCCTTTAAGCCTCTCGATCCCGACTGTCGAATCAGCCATTCCAATAGCCAATATGTTATCTCCTGGATGGAGGGCTATGAAGGTTGCTTTCCTTCCCTGCAAGATAGAAGGCTGTCATTTCCTTACATGTCATAAAATATCTAAAAAGTGTAATAATATACTTCCTTTCTTCCTCTTCATTTGTAGTTTAAGATAATTTTACAAAATAAAAAAAAAACAATTAAATAACCATAATTTTAGAAAATAATAATATCAATTAATTAAATTATCATTTCAAAAGTTAAAATTATGATATTGAAGCTAAATATTTAATAAAAATAAGATAAGAAAGACTAAAGAAAAAATAGCTAGTGTTTCTGAAATAACGCGTTGAGTGGAATAAAAAATTTTTTCTAAAAATCAGAATTGAATTGTTACAAGAGAATAAATAAAATTTTATTACATTCCACCCCCACTAGAAGTGATAAAATGCTGATAAGTTGACGATAGTGCAAATCTTTGCACTATCTTTTGTATTAATGATAAAGAAAAATAGAAAACAAAACAAGTAACTGAGAAAAAACACCTGCAATCAATGAGCTTTAACTCAACTGGCACCTTTCTCTTTCTCTATTATAATAGACTCGGATTTGAGTTCCACTATGTACCAAAAAGAAAAAACACCTGCAAATCAAATTTTTAATTAAAGCAATAATAGGGAGAGCACCTTCACAATACAAAACCCCCCCCCCCAAAAAAAACACTGCAGGAACAAGATCTAGGAAAAGAACAAGTAGGTAAAAATGTCAAAACCAACACATACCAAACACAATTAAATCATATGGATGGCCTTGAAAGCATAATTATTAAATCCAAACCGACTCGCTATCAGATCGGGTCAACCCTCGAACCATACAATCTATAGGTTGATTCATAAATTGGACTATTTATGTAGTCAATTCATATAAATCCGCATATCAATAGCGGGTCGACCCTCAACCCATGTGACCTGCATGTTTTTACATTTTAAAATAACAAAAAATATAATTATGTATATTCTAATACTTACAAAAATATAGTTATATAAATTTTTATATTTTAAAATAATAATAAAAAAAAAATCAACGGTTGAATGAGTGAGCTAATGATTCAATCGATTGAACCATAAATTTCAAACGTATAAATAAAAGATTGCGTTTATTTCCTTTCTCTCTCAGGGGAAAGGCAAACGTATGGCTGAATTCATTCCCTGCTAATCATTTTACAAGTTGGAAGATTCTTTCTCAGACATTTTTGATTAAATATTTTCCACCTGGTAAGACAACTACATTATTAGTTTTAGACAATCTGATACTGAGTCTTTGTATAATGTTTGGGAACGCTTTAAGGATTTGATTAGAAGAAGTCCACATCATGGTATTCTTGACTGGTTAATTTTGTAAACATTTTATGGTGGTCTTTTAAATTCTGTGAAAATTACCATTGATGTTGCGGCTGGGGGTACATTTATAAACAAGTCATATGATGAGGCATGGTCATTATTGGATAGTATGGTTTCTAACCAATATGATTGGTATAATGAGAGTGAGATTTCTAGGCAAAGTGTTGGCGTGCATGAGGTTGATAGTTTTAGGTTGCTCAAAGCAAAAATTAACTCTTTGATTAATTGTATGAAAACTAATCAATTTAATGTTGTGTCTAACCATACCTTATATTGTGATTATTGTAGTGATTCTACTCACATATCTTTTGAGTGTCCACAGGTGCAGCAAACAAACTACATTTCTAATTTTGGCAAATCTCAGGAAAACTCTTACTCCAACACATATAACCCTGGATGGAGGAACCATATCAATTTTTCATGCAATCAAGGAGAACCACAGAGTGTGAATTCACTAGATTTTTATTCAGGAAATCCACAACCAAGAGAGATTAAGGCATCATGGGAGATAGCAATTGAACGCTTGGCAATAGCAACAAATGAAAGGTTTGAGAGGCTCGAAAATAAAATTGATCAATTAACTAGCAACTTTTATTTTTATGTGCCAGATAGATTGTCAAGTGACATTGAGAAGAACCCCAGAGAGCAGGTTAATGTAATCTCATTGATGAGAGAGAAAGAATTACAAGAGATAACAGATCTATCCAAAGATGAAGAGGATAAGCAAGAGACAAGGAAGAGATCCAAAAGTTTATGAATGAGGAGTTTGAGACACTAGATTCTAAAAAGGGAAGTGTTTTATGTTTTAGTGATTCTATAACCTATTCCTTTTCCTAGACACACATTATGTGCAAAAGTACAATTAAAAAATTTTTTAGAAATTCTTAAGAAATTACACATTAATATTCTTTTTTTAGTTGTCATCAGACAAGTACCGAGATACGGGAATTTTTCAAGGAATAGATCACTAACAAGAGGAAACTTGAAGAGATTTCAAAGGTCAAGTTTACATATGAGAATGCAATAATTAACAAGAGAATGACAAAGGCATAGCATGATACAATAAATGGACATACCGTGAAGATTTATGAGAAGAGAAGAAATTGCTAAAGAGGAAGTTGTAAGTTCACTGGCTTATTTAGGGGATTTTTCTGTTTTCTTTTCTTGATTTTAGTATTTTATTTTATATTGCGGGCAATGTTTGGATTAAGTGTGGGGAATGCGTTGCATTTTTATTTTTAGATGTTTTATTTATTTCATTCTGATTTATAGGATATTATTTTTATTTTTATTTTAGGAATTAGTATATTTTTGTTTAGAAATCTTGATTTTTGCTGAATTTCTTGAGCTTTGAAAAAAAAATTTCCATGCCAATTAGATTTTCTCGGGTTTTCTAATCCTTGTATGTTATTTGTTGGTTGTATGATAGTCGATTGGTATTAGTAGTTATTTGATACATCATTTTTTATGGTTGACTTGAAGGATAGACATGCAAGATTTAACACCAAATTTACCTTACTGAGAATTTGAGCCTTATAAAGCAGTTTTTTGATTTCATCATTTTTCTTGTTGAGCGTATATCATGCATGATTTGGTCATTCTAGAACTTGCTTTGTTATATATTTTGAGACCACATTTATGTTTTTCATACACCAAAATGATTAAGGCATTTAGGATTACACACTTTTGGCTTTTAAAAAATACCAACCCAATCATTTACCTCTTAGTTAACCAATTTGAGGCTTAACATTTTCTTTCGTATATTACCCATACCATTTACCCTATGACTTTTTCTTTCTAACCCCAGATTTTGAACCCGAATTCACTAATATACTTATAGTTGACGGCATGGTATTATGTTTTTAGGTATTATTGTTTTGTTCAAGTTTTATATATATTTTTAGTCATTGTCATGTTGATTGAGTTATGAGAAAAAAAAAAGAAGAGAAGAAGGAAACTAGTCAAAAAAAATGATGAAAAAAAAAAAAGAAAAAAGAAGAAAAAAAACAGAGAAAAGAAAAAGTCAAAAAACAGAAAAAAAATAGAAAAACAGAAAATTATTTTTCATTCTTGATATTGTTCACTCTTATAGTGAAATTTATTTACTTTGTTCTTTATTTCGAATAGGTGATTTATCACATTGTTTAGAGTTTGTATTTTCTTTATCTTGATGTAACAATATCATGTCTTGATTTTATATATAAGTGGTGGAGATTTGATCTATGAGCAAACTTATGGTAATTCTATCTCATTGTGTTGATTTGAGTGATATACATACACTTACATAAAATGAGTATTTTGAGTAGTTGATTAGTATTTTTTTTCATTCTACTGAGTGAACCGATTGTGAGGGTGGTTGAATATTGCATTGTTCTTAATTTTGATGAGACTATATGAGATGCAATAGTTTCTCTAGTGCTGAATACTGCGAAGTATTGATTGTTTTGATTATAATTCTGATTTGAACTTGTTATATACATGGTTAGAAACTTGGGAGGTTGAATTGGTTTTGGAAAAAATTTATTCTTGCTTGAGAACAAGCAAACATTCAAGTGTTGGGATATTTGATAGCGATATTTTTATACACTTGAATTTATTTTATTTTATTTTATTTCAAGATTTATTTATGACTTTTATGACTATTTTTAGATTTTATTTCATGATTTTACATTGATTATTTTCGTGAATTTTATTTTAGGATTATTAGATTTATTTAAGAATATTAGACTGTACAAACAGTTGTTACTATTTTGGGCATAACTTTTTACTCCAATATTCAATTGGCCTGATTCTTATTGGGTTGGAAATAAGACTTCAAAACCTACAAATCTTACCAATATCTCAGGGGCTGGGTCAGGACAGAAGATATTCGAAATTTGAGTTGAAGTTACTGCAGTGCTGAAAATCAAGACCCATGAGTTCCAAAAGCCCAAGTCCAAGGGAAATATCAAACTATTATGAAAACCCAAGAATTTTAAGTCATTTAGGACTCTTAGGAATTAGATTATAAGGATGAGACATCTTTTACACAAAAAAGGGAGAGAGAAGAAACCCTAGCAGCCACCTCATTTGGAGGAGGATTCCTTTGAGTGCAAAGGGGATGTTTTCTTTACCTTTCTTACTTTTCTTTATCATGTCTACTTAGATTTATTGTTCTTAGAAATCGATGGATTTTGTTCTTTGATTAATAGCATGATTTGATTTATTTCTTTTCCTTAAATCTTTATTGGCATATTTCTTCTTTGATGAGATTTTATTGTTGAACTTAATGCTTCATTCGTATAGGTACTTACGTTTTGATGATTTGCAATTACATGTATGAGATCGAGAGAAGATTGCATGAAATCTGACCAATACAATAGAATCCATATAGGATTATGAGATCGACGGATGATTAACTCTATGTGTAGGGATTTTAGGAAAAACCCTGGATTACAGATATTTCATAGATCTTAATGCAGTTCGGCCTAATCAAAATTGTATGACCATTGGGTTTTGGTTAGTTGAATTAGGGTTCTATTGTATGACCATTGGGTGAATCTAATATTGAAAAATCTGTCATCATCAAGAATGAATGTTTAGTCAATAAAATTTAAGGGATTTGAAAGAATTCAACCGTGTGAAAGATTGGAGACAAATGAATTCGATGTTTTAGGGTTTTATAAAATTAGGGTTTTCATTAATCAATATTTTGTTTTTGATATTTTCATAGTTTTGATATCTTTGTAATCTTGATTTGTTTTGTCTAACTTGGAAAGGGTATTTTATAATTGGTAATACATAATATCTTTGTGGGAACGACACTTGTTTCGCACTATACACAACATTCGATTAGGATATACTTACCTAAAATCGTGATATACAAAAATCACGTAACACTCAAGAATACCAACAAACGAGAATTGAGATGGTGGATTGTTGGTGATCTTTAGTGGATTTCACAAAATTTCTAGCCCGGACATGCTTTCCACACATTGCAAACCTTTGACCAATGCTTGATGGCCTCTGGTTTCGGATCTTGCATCTCTACTTTCCCAACAAACCGTTTCGAAACACCCTAATATCCAAGAAAAAGAACACATTAGATTTTTAAGTGTTAACGAACAATACATATTCAATTCATCCCTAGGGCTCTTTATGCTAAAGAATAGCATGTACCAAACAAACAATAACCAAAACGGTAAACTACTCTAAATCACAAAAACAAAAGCATTCATTACTAAATTTTCAAAATTAAGATTTGACTTGTTTTAATAATTGAAATTGAGATGTCTATCTCTATATCTGATCCACATGAGAAAACACTTGTGCAATTCGGATAGTAACACTACTTTTTTTTCCCCCAGAATCTGGTGACATACAAAAGAAAAATTAATTAACGTGAAAAATCAAACTCACTTTATAATCTAATTATTATGAAAATATATTAATGTAAAGCTAATTGCTACGAAAATAATTTAACGTAAAGTGACAGATGAAATAAGTTAACATGAAATAAAATGGAGTAGAAATTGTACATAGAATGATAAATTATAATAACAAAAACCCAAACCTTTCAAGAGCTGAGCTCCTACCAGACTCGCCAGAGAGATATGACGATCGACGATTAAGTTCTGTTCTTTTTTGCACTAGCCTGGGTAATGGAATAAAGAAAAATGTTAATGTTTTAACTTTATATAAGGTGAAGTTAGGATTGCATTTCTTTCATGGGGGACGGCGGCGTTTGAAGAAAGAGATATTTTGCTAGGGTTTCCATATTTCACAGTAATCAAATATTGTGTCGGCTCTAATAAGAAAGACCACTTTAGGGCTGTGCTTATTTTTATAAGATTGTTAGAATTAAACGTGACTTATACACGCAGCGGAAGTGATAAATAAAATTTCAGAATCTTAAAAGATTAAGTTTGCGATATACCTTAAACGGTGATGTAGAAAATCTCCGGAACCGCAAACTCTGAACACGAACCACTCGAAGTCGGGATGATAGTCACGTAATCGAACTATCACCGCAATATCACAACGAACCAACCCTTAACCCGATGATTTAACGTTGATCAGAAAACCCTCTGAATAATTATTCTACTCAACAATTATTCCCACTCTCAAGATAGTAATTCTTCTTGTTTATTCTCTACTCAAAGATGTTAATTTTATTAGTGATAATAACTCTCGTGGGAGTCTTTTTGAGTAAGAGTCCTTTTTAGAGAAAATAGGAGAGATAGAGGGTAGTAGGTAACTTCCCATTACCCCACATTTAGCATTTCAAATTTTTACTTTTAGTAAAAACATGGCCCCACCTGGGCATCAACTAATAAAGATAAAGAAAACACTTAATAAGCAAATATAGCTTATTGGATTTGTTGAGAAGAGAGACAATTTCTTGACTGGGTGAGGCAAAGAAAAGAGAGAAAAAAATCACATGAAATTCGGAAAATAAAGGATTTTTGTTTAGCACAACCATAAACTCACAAAAACTCTAGACATTAATATGTCTATGATATTTTTCTTAAAATATAAAATTTAAGGAAAAAAAGAGAAATTCTCCCACAAATACATGTGGATTTGTAGAATAGTTTAATTGCATAATAATTATGGATTCATATGTTATCGAATTATGCCCTTTAATACAAAAATTACGATGCATACTAAATTTAATCATTTGACTCTGTGTTAAATTTTTAGTCATTCTTAGCACCGTATCAACATTTTGTTACTCAATTATTAGATTATGTGCATTAAATTTATAACCACTTGCTGTATAAAATTCTTTTAATAGAAAACTCATAAACTGAAAACTACAGAGTGACTCTTCCTATAAAATTAATAAATAAATTAAAAGAACTATTAAGATATAAAGTTAATCCCTTAAGTAAAGTTACCGAGGACATTAACCATCAGACAATGTTTGTATACTTATAGTATCCTACCAACTAAAAATTTATGGCTCAGATTTATGTATTTATAGACTATCTTAATGTTCTTGTTAGTGTTGGGAGGCTATGATGTACAGAAATTTCTCAACAGTAACGTTTTTCCCGTTTTCGAAATGTTTTACATTTTTTAAATGTTTTCAAAATATTTTAACACACTAAATTAATTAATATTTACACAAAAATATTTATATTTTCCATATTTACACATTTTTTATATTTAATAAATTATTTATTTAATTATAATTTTTATTTTTTATATTATTTGTCTTATGATGAATAATTATATATTTGATCATTTTAGATTTTTATTATAAAACACGACTATTCTATTATTTTTATAAAATAATTAATATTAATATAAAAATCTTTATATTTTTTATATTTACCCATTTGCCCACATCTCCGTTTCTTTTATTTTTATAAAGTGTTGTTTTTTCGTATCGTTTTGTATATGTTTCTATTTCTCCAATTCCATTTTCATGTAACATAGTTGGGAGGATATATTATGCAAAGGGGTCCAGCCAAGTGAGAAATTGACTCCCACACTACTTTCTCTTATTGTTTTAATTTTAAGTGGGTCCAATTATACAGAAGATATCTATAAAAATATTTTCTATATTAATCCATACTTTAAATTTTGGAAGTTAAAAGGCTAGTGGGATAAATCAACTCCATTTAGGTCATTCTTGCGTATCAACCTAAATACGAGAGCCTCTGGCCTCATAAAAAGTATTTCTCATATAGAATACATAATATCAAATCAGATGTAACTAATGAAATGAGAATTTTATGACAGTGGAATCATCTAAAAAATAAGAAAATTTAAACAGTAAAAACAAAGAATCACTATTGAATCGATTAAATTTCCAAAAAAAAAATAATAAATTGATGCATAAGATGTGAAATGTCTTCTATGAGAATGACGAAGTAAATTTCATGGTTTTGAGTTTGATCTATTCAAACCCCCTACAGTTAAACCCTAAATCAAGGATTGGTAGAGAAAATGTGTTTCAAAATAAAAGAGCTTAAATAGCTTAAAATTGATAGAAAATAAATAAAAGAGTTTAACTGATTTTATTTTGATATATATTTGATTTTTTATATTTTTATATTTCTATATTAGTAATTGTTTCTATATTTTGGTAATGAATTTTCTATATAAACCTGACTTATTTTAATAATTTAGTGAGGCAATTGAACATTAAGTTTTATATTATTATATTACTATCTATTTCTAACATGTACCACAATCATATTCATCTATCTCTATCTTTCATATTCATATTTATATTATTTTTATATTTTTTACATGGTATCAGAATTTCATTTATAAAAAAGATTATCCACACATCCGCACATGCCTCCAGCAATTAGAACTAATGTTGAAACTAGATTAGTCAAATCTAAACCCAATACCAGAGCAAGAGCAAGAGCCAAGAGCCTAAGCCAAGAGTCAAATCTCGAGTCTACCTAACCCCAGAGCCAGAAGCCAAAGCCCAAAGCCAAAGGCAGAGCCAAATCCTAAGCCAGAGGTAAAGCTAGGACCAGAGTCTAGAGCCAGTGCAAGGATTGCAAAACACCTCCAAAGGATTTTTGATTCTTCATTCAAATTTTATTTCAAATTTAATTGGTTTTCATTATATCTCATAAGAATATTAAAAAATATTTTATAAATCAATTATTAATTTGATTTTAATATATATTTGATTTTTCATATTTTTATATTTCTTTTATTTGTAATTTTGTCTATATTGTGATAATAGATTTTCTATATAAATCCATCTTACTTAGTTAAACAATTAAGCATTAAGTTTTATATTATTACATCACTCTCTATCTCTATTATAGTACCACAATCATATTTATCTATTTCTATCTTTCATATTTATATTCATATTATTTTTTATATTTTCTACAAAAATATTGAATTAAAATAGGAAACTTATATTAAAAATCCTGGACACCATTTTAAAATCAAAAAGAACTGCATATGCTCGACTACTCATTAAAAATAAAATTTATGCCTCAAATTTATGTATTCATAGACAATCTCATCTTTTTGTTACTAATTTCTCTTTTTTATTTTAGTTATTTGAGTGGGGTCCAATCATACAATAGATATTTTATAAAAGAATTTTCTATATTAATCAATAATTTAAAAATTGAATAGTTAAAAAGCTAGTGGCTTTGCAATGCCTCAAATGATCAGTAAATGTTATTAAAATGCAACATTATACATAAATTAAATAGCCAATAACAAAGAAGATAAGCAAATTTTCCTTATATTGATTATTACACTCGTGCCCTTGAGTCAAAGTTACAAGATAGAATAACCAAAAAAGAAAAAAACCGGAAATGAAAATCTCATAATGGCCCTCTCATAGGTCTTGTTTCTTCTGAGAATTTGTGCTCCAGACTGAGAATCTACTCCAATAGCCCCTACACTAAGCATGCAGGAGAAGATAAGGCTACTTACTCTTCCAACATGACCCAGTGCCTTTAAGCCATCGTTCCCGACTGCCTAATCACCCATTCCAATGGCCATCATGTTGTGAGGTCACTTGGATGGAAGCTACGATTGTTGCTGCCTGCAAGATAGAAAGCTGTCAGTTATTTGCATGTCATGAAATAATATTAATAGAATAAATTATCTCTATTGGAGCATAGAGCAAAGTACTTTGTTTTCCATCTTCAAGCCGCCACACAATGGTCTTTCGTCACATTTCTTCACAAATTTCAGTGTAAGTTACGTCTTCCCCACTCTCTCTATACTCATTTCTTTCTTTTATCTCTTATTTCACTTGGGTTGGGTCAGGTCTGTTTTTTAAAACCCTTTAGTTTGGTTCGGTTTAAAAAAAAAAGAAAAAAAAAAGATCAAATATAGTTTTTCATTTCAGTCATCCTAATAGGGTCAAGAGAAAAATTGTCTAAGTATTTCCTTTTCTAAACTCTATAATGTAAAAATTTTAATACTGAATATGTCTTTTTTTTAATCTCAGTAGGGTCAAGATCGGATATTGTTAGAAAAAGTAGAATAAAGCAGAAAAATTGAGAAAATAAAAAAAAGCAGACTAAGAAAAAATGGCTTGTGTATATTGTGTATACAATAGATTGTATAATAACCCTATAAATAGGGTGATTCCATGAGACTAAACCCTATAAATATAAAAAGAAAGAATACATAGAATATTTACAAGATTGTAAAGAATAAACTAAATAATTACAATATTGGAATTTTAGAAAGTCAATATTCTAACACTTCTTTAATTTAGAAATCTCCAAAATTTATTCCCAATACTTGCAATATTAATTCTCAAGATTTTTTTAAAATTTCTTCAATTTAGGAATTGTCAATATTCTTTACACCCCCCTCAAACTCAGGATGGGTGTAGAGAAATCATCTTGAGTTTGTATAATAGATCATCATGACGTCCAGAAAGATGAGTCTTGGTAAAAAAATCAGCAGGTTGATCAACAGAGCGAAAAAAGAATATTTGAAGATCACCATTAGTTACATGTTGACGAATAAAGTGACAATCAATCTCAATGTGTTTAGTTCGTTCATGAAAGATATCATTATGAGCAATCTGAATAGCACTCTGATTATCACAATATAGAGGACTTGGAGAAGAAGTAGGTATACCAAGGTCACAAAGAAGTCTTTGAATCCATAATAACTCTGCAGTAGTGTCAGCAAGTGCACGATATTCTGCCTCTGTACTAGAGCGAGCTGTAAAAGTTTGTTTCTTACCATGCCAAGAGATTAAAGAATCACCAAGAAAAATACAATAGTCAGTAGTAGATCGTCGATCAGTAGGATCACCAGCCCAATCAGCATCAGAATAGGCACGTAGCTGTAACGAGGATGAGACAGAAAAATGAAGTCCATGAAATAAGGTGCCTTTAACATAACGAAGAATCTGTAAAACGGCAGCAAAATGAGGAGATCGTGGTGCAGCCATAAACTGACTGACAATGTGAACAGCATAAGAGATATCAGGACGAGTGGCAGTAAGATAAATAAGACTGCCTACTAATTGCCGATATAAGGTAGGATCAAAAAGAAGGTTGCCATCTGTAGGAGAAAGTTTAACATTATGCTCAAGAGGGGTGGAAGCAATTTTATTATCTGAAATGCCTGAATAGGAAAGAAGGTCAGAGGCATATTTTACTTGAGACAAATAATAACCAGAAGATGTAGGAGTAACTTCTAGTCTTAAGAAATAACTAAGATGGCCGAGATCCTTCATTTCAAATTTGCCACAAAGAAAATGTTTGAATTCGGAGATTGTAGCAGTATCGCTTCCGGTGATAATCATATTATCAACATAAAGAATAAGTAAAATAGTGCCATGATCAGTTTTCTGAATGAAGAGTGCAGAATCATAAGCACTAGGAGAGAAACCAAAATCACTGACAATACTGCTGAAAGTAGAAAATCAGGTACGGGGAGCCTGTTTTAGGCCATATAAAGCACGACGAAGACGACAGACTTTGTTGGCAGGATGTGAATAACCCGGAGGTGGTTTCATATAAACTTCTTCCTTTAGAACTCCATTGAGAAAAGCATTTTTAACATTCATCTGATACAAGGGTCATTGTTTAGCTGCAGCAACAGCAATCAAACTACGCACAGAAGTAAGACGAGCAACAGGAGCAAATGTTTCTTCATAGTCAATGTCATATTCCTGTGTAAATCCCTTTGAGACCAGCCGAGCCTTGTATCGTTCAATAGTCCCATCTGAGTGAGTTTTGATTTTATAAACCCACTTACATCTGATAAGAGTTTTGTCTCTAGGAAGATCAACTAAATCCCAAGTATGTGTGTTTTCCAAGACTTGAAGTTCTTCTTGCATAGCTTGCTGCCAAAGAGGATTAGTACTAACCTCTCGGTAAGATTGAGGCTCATGTAGAGTGGAGATTGTAGAATAACAATGATAATCAAGAAGACGAACAGGGGGTGCTCTTACTCTTGTTGGTCGAGGAGTGGATTCAGGAGGCAACTCAGTTTCAGTGGAAGAGGGTGCAGATCCATCATTTGGGAGAGAATCTGAAGGAGAAGCCGTAAGAGTTGAAGTATCTGTCAATGTATTAGAACTAGAAGGAAATAAATCAGAAGATCGATTAGTAAGTAATGGAGATGTGGTACGAAAAGGAGATAAGGAAGAAAACATGATATTTTCCCAGAAGATGACATGTCGACAAACTCGAAGACGATTGGAGACAGGATCCCAACATCTATATCCTTTGTGTTCAATGCCATACCCTAGGAAACAACATAATCGTGCTCGAGGTTGTAACTTATTATGCTCATGAGGTTGAAGTAACACAAAGCAAGCACAACCAAAGACTTTGAGAGAATTATATACTGGTGGAGAACCATATAACCGCTCATAAGAAGATATGTTAGAAATTGTAAAAGAAGGTATTCTATTGATGATATATATAGCTGTAAGAGCTGCCTCACCCCAAAATTGTGATGGACGAGATGCAGAGAAAAGTAAAGACCGAGTTATATCAAGAATGTGTGGATGTTTTCGTTCTGCTCTACCATTTTGTTGAGAAGTACCTGGACAAGAACGTTAGACAATGGTTCCATGCTATTTAAGAAATATAGTAAGAGTAGACTCAAGATATTCAGATGCATTATCAATGCGTAAGATCTTGATGGTTTGAGAAAATTGAGTTTGAACCATTGATGCAAAGTTTTTGTATATTTGAGGTAATTCTGAGCGGTTTTTCATCAAATAAATCCATGTAAAACGGGAGTAGTCATCAATAAACACAACAAAATATTTTGACCCACCCATAGTTGGTGTAGGAGATGGTCCCCAAATATCAGAGTAATAAGATCAAAGGGAGCATTAGAAATAGAATCATTTGTATTAAAGGATAAAACCGGTTGTTTTGCAGTTTGACATGAAATACATTGAAGAGATTCATCAGTAACAGAACCTAGTGAACCCGAAGAAATTAAAGAACGAAGTTTATTAAGAGATAGATGACCCAGACGAAGATGCCATAAGTGAAAGGATGAAGGAACAGTGGCAAGACAAAGAGAGTGAGGAACGACTAATAGGAATGTGAAGAGAAGTAAGCTCGTATAGACGTCCAACCTTACGGCCTATCCCAAAGATCTTTCCCGTCTGAGGATCCTGCACACGACATCCAATAGAAGTGAATATTATGTCAAATTCAAGTTCACATAATTGACCAACAGAGATAAGATTTAAGGTAAGTGTAGGGAAAAAAAATGTATCCAGTAATTCTAAAAAAAAGTTAGAAAGATGACCAATATGAGTGGCTGGCATGGTAGAGCCATCAGCTGTATAAATCATAGATGGTGTACTAGGAGCGGATAAAGAAGTAAAAGAATGAGAATTATGGATCATATGGTTAGAGCAAGCAGAGTCAAAAAACCAAGAAGAAGTACCTGATACGGTAGAAAGTGTAGTATGTTTGTGATTATCAGAAGAAAGAACTTGTTGTAAAAGGGTTTGAAGATCACCAAGAGATATTGTTGGCTGAGAAGAAGAGGTGGTAGTAGCAGAATCCTCGGGAAGAACAAGAAGAGATTGTGAAATATGTTGAGAACCTGTAGCAGAACGATTTTGGGATTGAATGACCTTCTTTGGGCAATTTTCAATAAGATAATCTTTCTCTTTGCAATATCTACATTCAATCATAGGATTAGCAAGGCATCGACTAGAAATATGTCCTCGCTTCTTGCAAAACCTACATTCAACAATGGGACAATTAGGAAGGATATGACATGACTTCTGACAGTTACGACAGAAATTTGGAAATTTTGGTCCTAGAGTAGTGGTGGCCAATACAACGTCACTATGTTGAGGTTTGAGTAATTCCAGACGAGTCTCTTCTGATGTCAACTCAGAAACTGCAATTTCAATAGTAGGGAGAGAATGTCGATGAAGCAGAGAAGCTCTAACAGGCTTAAAATCTGATGTTAGAGCCATAAGAAATTGGACCAGATGTCCTTGGTCTCGATATATTGCATATTTACTTGCGTCGGTTGTGCATTGCCAATGGGGTTCAAAGAGAGCAAGTTGATCCCATATTGACTGTATACGGGCAAGAAAATCATTGATTGACTGACCTCGTTCTTGTCGCAAAGAGTGAAGTTCTGTGAGCAATTGATACTGATGAACCAGATCTGATGTAGTATAGCGACTTGCAAGAAGGTCCCAAACTTCTTTAACCTTCTCAAAACGACTAAATTGCAGATAAATAGAAGGTACAGATGTGTTACGAAACCAAGTAAGAATTTGGTGATTTTGGCTATCCCAATCTTCAAGACGGTTACCAAAATTATCATCTGATTCGTCATCAGATTTTATAGGCAATTTGATATCTCCTATAACATAACGCCATAGCCTCCTTCCCTTAAGAAAACTTCTCATCCCTTGAAACCATGCCTGATAGTTGTATCCATCAAGCATAACTGATATAGGTTGAGAAATATTTAATTTCTCCATAACTAGACAAAAAAGAAAGTGTTTAATTGATAAAATAAAATCAGATCAAACACCTAGTGCTCTGATACCATGTTAGAAAAAGCAGAATAAAGCAGAAAAACTGAGAAAATAAAGAAAAGCAGACTAATAGAAAATGGCTTGTGTATATTGTATATACAATAAATTGTATAATAACCCTATAAATAGGGTGATTCCATGAGGTTAAACCCTAGAAATATAAAAAGAAATAATACATAGAATATTTACAAGATTGTAAAAAATAAACTAAATAATTACAATATTGGAATTTTAGAAAATCAATATTCTAAGATTTCTTTAATTTGGAAATCTCCAAAATTTATTCCCAATACTTGCAATATTAATTTCTAAGATTTTTTTAAGATCTTTTCAATTTAGGAATTGTCAATATTCTTTACAGATATGGACAATAAAGTTAGGGTTTCGAAGCAAATATGATAATACCAAGAACCGCACCACATCTGCTCCGTTGCCATCCGTAATACCAAACAACAAATACCCAAAACAAAACACTACTCTAAAATACAAGTTAAAAACACAAGATTTTCATTAAAAGATTTTTATAAACAAGATGTTCATGATTCAATAGTTGAAACTTCTACCTCTATATTTGATCCACATGAGAAAACACCTACACAATTCTGATCCCGACACCATCTCTTTTGTGAATCGTTTGTCACATCCAATAAAAACATAACTAATTAACCTGAAAAATAAAATTCATTTTATTATTTTATTTTTGAGAATTTAATGACACTAGTAAAATAACTTAAGGTAAACCAATTGATGAATTAATTTACCATGAAAAAAATGTAGCAGAAATTGTACGTACAACATAAAGAAGAAAACAAAAACCCAAACCTTTCAAGAATCAAACTCTTCACAAACTTGCTAGAGAGACCATAACATTAAAGAGTGAGATGATTAAATTATCTTGTCTTTGCCCAAGCTACTAGGGTTTAAACTTTTTATAGGAGAAAGTTAGGTCAAAAAAGAGAAAATGCAATTGCTGGATTGTGCGGCGCATGAAGAAAGAGATGATGGCTAGGGTTTTCGTATCACATTGAAATCACATGTTGAGCACGTGTGTCTTATCATTAATTTTAAAAGATACTCAATATGCCTTATACCAAGTTTGGGAGAAAAGGGAGACTGAGCAAAAGGCAGTGGAGGTATATTCCTCTTGAATTCCTGGGTTAAAAATAGATCCAGTGTGAAAATGGCATCCATTCAAGGATAAAAAGTGAAAATGAGGAAACTAATAAGGAATTATGTAAAAAAAAAAAAAAGACACCCATGCACAAAGTGCTTCTCGATTTGCAGGGGTAAAGGGAGGGTAGACGTATATGTAGGCAGCATCTCCCTTGTATTTTTTGTAAAGAGTTTGTTTTCACGCCTTAAACCTGTGACCTCAAGATCATAAGGAACGACTTAACCGTTGCGCTAAAATTCGCACCTCTTAATAAGGAATTATGTAATTTTCTTTAAAAAATATAGTGTTACAAGATAATTAAATTAGCTTTCTCATGTTACAATTTTTTAGACTAATGGAGATTTCAATATTCAAGACAATTAGAAAAACTTTCTTGATTTATTGCTCAGTAATTTGGTGTTTGGTGCTTGGACGTGCTTTCGAGCATCGAAAGTTTCTCAATGCTCATGGGTAATTGCTAAATTCTATTGATGAAATAAATACATAAATAAATAAAATTCCTTAAAATCTCTAGGGTTATGTATTCCAAGAATATGCCTTCTCAAGCAAAATATTATCAATGTCTCTTCCAAAATTTCAAAATGAGAAACACTAAAATAAAATTTTACAAAGTGAAAAGAGAATTGAGGTGGTGGAGGGTGATGATTTTTAGCAGACCTTGTTGACGAATTTTCTAGGCCAGACATACTTTCCGCCCATTGGAAACCTCTTGTAGATGAATGATTCACCACAAGCCAAGCATAAATGCATGTTGGCCTCCTTGCTTCACCCCTTTCATCTCTAGTTTCTCAATAATTGTTTTGAAACACCCTAACATCCAATTAAAAAAACACATTAGAATTTGAAATGTTGTAAAACGATATACGTTCGATGCATCTTGAGGGCTCTTTATGCTAAAGAGTAGGATCTGCCACACACAATACCCAAAACAATAAACTACTCTAAATCATAAAAATAAAAAATACAATTCAAAGTCAAGATTTAGTTTGTTTTAATAATTGAGATGTTTACCTCTATATCTGATTCACAGGAGAAAATACCTGCACAATACAAATCATGATACCACATTTTCTCATAATCTTGTGACATACCAAGAAAAAAGTAACAAACATGAAAAATCAAACTCATTTTATAATTTAATCGCTATGAAAAATAACTTAATGTAAAGCAATTGATAAAAATAATTTAACATCACTACAAAATTAAATCAATACGGAGACGGTCAGTTTTATTGTCGATGAATTTTAGTGACGATTTTTTATGATCTTTAGAGACGCTTTCGACGAAATCGTTAGGAAATGTATACATTTTCTGACGATATAAAATTGTCAGTCAGAAGAAGTTTATCAACCGTTAGTAAAATAACAAAATCGTCTATAAAAAAATGATCAATTTTGACGACTATTAGTTGTGGTCCTTAAATATAACAGTGTATAGAGATAGTTTGAAAACAATCACTATATAACTCTTCTTTTTTGTCTATTTAATAATACCATTTGTATAATTTCTTTATCTATACTAACTGATATATTTTACCATTTGTAAATATTTTATTTTTTTGAACCCAAAATAGTTATAAAAAAAAAAAAAAAAAAAAAAAAAACAAAACAGAGGGGGCGCTCGGCGCCCGCCCTTTGTAATTTGCTTTGCAAAAACATAGGCGGGCGCCAGTAACCCCTGGCGCCCGCCATGTTTTGTCATTTTTTTTTTTTTAAATCTAATTTAATTCATCATTACTCAGTATATTTTTAAAGATAAAATAGTTAAATAAATAATTATATTTAAATACATAAATTAATTATTTTTAATTAACTAATAATTATTTATCTTTAATAATATATTATTTTGGATCTCTTTCTTTCTTTTTTTCTTTCTTTCTATGTCATGTTATTGTTTAATTTAGTTAAGATTTTAAAAATTAAGATTTTAAAATTAAAAACATGAAATAATAAAAGAAAAAAAAAAGAGGGCGGCCCGCCCCCCATAAGCGGGCGCCCGCCATAAGGGGGTCTTGGCGCCCGCCCCCCATAAGCGGGCGCCAGCCATAAGGGGGTCCTGGCGCCCGCCTACACACATAATTTTTTTTAAAACTAATTTTTCTCTGTCTCACTCCAATTGGTTTAACACACACACTAACTCTAGCATATTCTCAAGAGTTGGGTATTCCTTTGGTAGGAATCTTCGATTTTTTTTTTTTTTTTACACTTTATATTTAAAGTTTTATTTTCATCTTAAATATACTAAAAATTCTAATTAAATACTCCAAAATCAAAAATCAATAAAATTTAAAATTTTCCTTTATAGAATATTTCTTGACTATATATTAAAATTGTATGAAATATACTAATAGTATAGTAATAAATTGTATGAAATATAGTACTTGTATAGTAAGAAGTGGTAAAAGCGGTAAAGAGTAAAAGTATAAAAAATTTGAAAAAGTATGAAAAAGATGCGAAAGGAGAAAATATGACGGATTATAAAATTTTGTTTGTAAAAATGACGGTCAAATGGTTGAACTGACATCCTCATTCCCTCATTTTCTCGAAAGCTCTCCTCCCTCAATATAATTTAATAATATTAAATATCATATAACTAATTATACTACCATAATTAATTATACCATCACATTCTCATTATTTACAATATTAAAAATTTACAATATTATTTTATTTTGTTGAAAAAAATTATTTACAATAATATAATTAACATTCTTCTCTTTTGTTAAAAAATATATCAAAAATTTATTTTAATATTTTTGCTTTGTCTTTTTAATAATAATTGATTATTAATAATATTAAATTAAAATTAAAATAATTGATGATATAATTTTAAAATGTGACATATGGTGAATTTTTGAATAATCTAAAACTAAAACTAAAGGTAAATAGGCGGGTAAAAGTGTCCAAAAAATGGAGGGAGAAAAATTTTTTTTAAAAAAGGCGGGTTTTTAAATTTTTGTGAAAATAACACGGTGAATATCTTTAAAACCATGAAAACTCTCTCATTTCCTTTCATTCCCTTTAAAACTCTCATCTGCTCTCTCAAAATCCAGTGAAAAAGCTATCACTCAACCAATATTGTTCAACCAAAATTCTCACTCAATTAAAATCTATACTATATTTTCATTAAAACTTTGTAAAGTTTCGTCACTCTGTTCAAGTAAGCATTCAGTTGGGTCTAAAGAAGTCACTCTGTTGAGATGAGTATCCAGTTGAGTCTAAAGAAGTCACTCTATTGAGATGAGCAATCAGTTTGGGTTTAAAAAGTCCAATCATCAACCATCCGAGAAGCAGATAGTTTGTTACCAGGTTTAAAAATAAAAATAAGGTAAAAGAGGTACTTCTAGGAAGAACAATTTTATTTGTTTATTATGATTTTTTTTTTAAAGTTGTTATTTTGTTGCTAATATATTTATATTTGTATGTATTTTTTTTATCATTAATATCATTAATATTTTACATTGTAATAATATTTATTTTTGGGTTGTTATTCTGAATTGTAATATAATATTTATAATGTAACGGTGGTAAACAAACGACAATGAAAAGAAATATATATACAGAGACTAGGCACCCGTCCTAGTAGGCGGCCACCCGCGCAAGAGAGGGGCTGGCGCCCGCCCCCCATGCGCGGGCGCCCGCCAAGGGGGGGTCCTGGCGCCCGTCCCCCATGTGCGGGCGCCCGCCAAGGGGGGGTCCTGGCGCCCGTCCCCCATACGCGGGCTCCCGCCAAGGGGGGGTCCTGGTGCCCGCCCCTATACGCGGGCGCCCGCCCCCACACAGATCAACAAATGTAACCAATGATAAAATAGTAACATCTAGTAACCGATGATAAAAAAATGATTTTTCCTAACACAATGGTAACCGACAATGAAGGTAGTAATATCTTGTAACACATGATAACCGATAATAATATTAGTGATATTTTCTAAATCAATGGTAACCGACGATAATAGTAACATGATAATATATGATAATCGATGATAAGTCAATACATTTTCTAAAGGATAACTGATGGTATGATGATAAAAGAATAACATTTCCTAACTCAATGTATCCGATGATAAAAATAGTAACATTTCGTAACATATGGTAACCGATAATAAAATGAGTGATTTTTCTTCACATTATAGTAACAGACGGTAAAAGTAGTAACATTTTGTAACGTATAGTAATCGATAATAAAATTCTTATTATTTCCTAACAACATATTATCTAATGATAAAAAAACTACTTTTACCGACACTTTTTAAAAACGTCACAATACATCCGGCATGCTACAACAGTTACACAAACCATCAGAATACCCCTATCTCGACTGGTGTATACTCCACTGATATTTCATCCGTCGGAGAAAGTATTAGCGACACTTTTTGAGTCTTTTACCGATGGTTTTTGACTTGTGAGTATAGTGCTCTTATTTTGTAGTGCATGAAATGAAATAGAGTAAAAATTGTAGGTAAAGGATAAAGTATAAAAACAAAAGCTCAAACCTTTCAAGAACTGAGTTCGTTTCAGACTCGCTAGAGAGATATGACAATCAAGAGCGAGAAGATTAAGTTATGTCCTTTTTTGCCCTGGCCTAGGTAATTGGATAAAGAAAAACACTAATGTTAACTTCATATAAGGTGAAGTTAGGTGAGAAAAGAGTCGATGCATTTCTTTCGAGGTGTGTCGCGGTGCATGAAGAAAGAGATGTTAGCTAGGGTTTTCGAATTTCATAGAAATCAAATATTGCATTAGCTCTAATAGGAAGAATTGCTTAAGAGCGTGTGCGTATTTTTATGAAATTAAGCAAACACTTAATATGCAAATATAGCTTATTAGATTTGTTGATTAAAGGGGTCTCTCCAACCTAGGTAAACTCCCAAAAATCAATTTCTAACCTATTGCCAATTCTCCAATGTAGGCCATGTTTAATGATCTCCCTTACTCTAAGTTACACTCTCCATAATAGGGAGCAAACTCAATTCTTGTGATAATGCAGGAAATTCTTATCTTGAAGATATTTGCCCCTGAGAATCTCATACCATAGGGTTGAGTTCCCGACAGAAGTCTCTAAACTAACTTAGCCAAAAGAGATTTGTTTAATGTCACGAGTTGTTCTGATTCCAAACCCCCCACCCCCCACGATCATAATGTTCTAATTCACAACATTTCGAGGCCCGAGGTGCCTTTGGCGAAACAAATAATTTAGACTTTCTCGGATTTATCACAAGATCACTCATCCTCCCAAACTCCTGAAGACACTTCGAGATCATGGTTAAGCTTTCGGACTTTGCAACAGCAAAAAACATAAGGTCATCAACAAAGAATAAGTAGGGGACTGGAGCTCCCCCCACAAAGTGCAGATAGTTTGCCAAATACCTTGATTCACCCTTTTTGGTATCAAGTACCACAATTTTTCATAACAAGAATGAACAAATATGGGGAGAGAGAATCCCCCTACTCAATTCTCTCCCTAATGCAAAATTCAGCAACACTTTTCATTCCATATTAGAGCAAACCATGTGTGGGAAACAATAAACATAATTAGGTGAATTACCTATTTTAGACTAGAAATCCTCGAGAGTCTGACTCAGAAAGGACCAGCTAACACAATAAGCATTATGGAGATTTATCTTCAAGAACATTTTCCAACTTTTACTCCTCAAAGTGCAAATGGAATGAATAATCTCCTTGAAAACAATAATGTTGTCGAGGGTACAACTTGGGAGGAAACTACTTTGACGTGGACCTATCATTTTCTGAAGAATAAGTCATACGCAATGTACCAATACCTTTACTAAGACTTTATAGCTGGTATTCAATAAGCTGATAGGATGGAAATCAGTTAAACTATGTGAGTGTTCTACCTTTGGGATCAAGCAATAAAGGCCGAAAGAAATTTTGTGGGAAAGACTACATCCCGAAAGGCATCTATAATAAATCGATATAGACTGGGGAGTACCTCCTCCCAAAATTTCTGATAAAGGATAGGTTAAATACCGTCCAAACCTGGGGCTTTTTAACTCTTCATCGAGAAAACCACATGTCTAACCTCCGATAACTCAACAGGACTACACAGACATACAATCATCTTGTTCCACAGTTTCCTACACTAGCTTGCATGTACCATGAGTCGTGCTAACCGTTGCAGCTGTAAGCAAATCTTTAAAATACGAGATCGCGTACTCCTTAAGTTGGTCCAAGTTTAAGCCCCATTCCCCATTGATCTTGAGACGAACAATCTAATTTCGATTTCTACGGATAATCGTGGTGAGATAGAAAAATCTAGTATTGTGATCACCATTACAGAGCCACTGAATTCTAGACTTTTGGTGCCAAAATGCTTTTTCCATATCCAATATTTTGTGCCACTCACCAAACAGCCAATTTTCTAATCGCCTCAAAAATGTTGAACTGTTATGTTGGGGGAGTTTTGAATACCACGTTGTTGGACCTCCAATCTGTGCTTCCTATAAAATATATTTCCAAAAACATTTTTGTTCTAGATTTTCAATGCCGATGTGGTAGCGTAAATAGCCTACATTAAAGAGTGGAATCCATTATTTCCATTCCAAGCTAACACAAACTCTTAACGGAACTACGGGTGACGAAGCAAAGTTGCCTCAAATCTAAATGATGGACTTCCTCTAGAAGAAGCAAGACTAATGCAGATGTGAAGAAGGATAGGATGATGATCCCCATGCAATCGAGGTAAAGTGATGACCCTAGCATTCGAAAAGTGAAGACACTCAACTAGTTACCCAAAACCCTATCGAGTCGCTTTTGCAAGACAATGAAGCCTTCCCTTTTTCTTATCCAAGTGAATGGTGTCTCAACTGCCCCGAGATCATGTAAATTGCAGAATCCCACCTGTCCCTAAACCATTGGGCCCTTATTATAGCCCTTGTTGCTTGTCTCAATCATGCAATGTCATTGAATTCCCCCAATTCAAACCAAGTATTATCCACAAAACCAAATAAATTCTCCAAATCCTGTCATCTCAGGGTCTTCTTTCCCTCATTAGGTTGAATGTAAACAAATGTGGCGAACCAAGATGACTCTGCCCGGCAAACCCAACAATAAATCGATTGCTTTATACTAAACAGCACTTCAACACCACTGACGTTTGACTTCCATACTAGACAAAGACCCCCTAAACCCTAATGCCATAACCACAGACTCTCGATCATAACCATGCCAATGGAGAAACTTCAGGCTCCGAGTAGAACTACTCTTGGTCTCGGTCAAACATATAAAATCTAGACAATGAATTTTAATAACTTCCTTTGTAGCATGACGACACTCGGGGCTATTAATCCCTCCCACGTTCCAAAACAACATGCTAAACATAGCAAACATAAATATAAATGCATCTGATACAAAGGCCTACCTACCAGACCATACTATCTTCATTACTATCTTCATCCATCCTCACATCAAATCCCTGCTCCCCCCTTTGCTACCAAATCTGCCTCCCGAGCCTGGTGGAGTTCTCCCACAACAACTGTCACCAAAGAATCAATCAACCCACTCTCAGAACCTCCCAAATGGTTGATCCTCATCTGCTCTAACCCGACCGACAACCCTATAGTTCGCTCCTGCAGTGAGATTTGCATTCGAAAGGGTAGCTCTCTAGCTTCATCTGAGTCCATAATGTCCAGAGTAATATCCTAAACAGTTCCTTCTTGCAACTGACTCATGTGGAGGAGGGCTTTTTGTCCTTCAAACTCACCAGTTCTGAGTGAATCCAGATCCATCGGCCTCTCAATGTCATTCTCATCTTCGTCAAATATGGAGAAGCTTCTAGCAGAGTTGCCACCGGAGTTCTGGTCTGGCTGATGGACTTGCATGGGGAGGTTGCTGCTGAGGTGATGCATTACCTCTTCACTAGGCCTCTTTCCCTCCAAATTTGGGAGGGTGGATTCTAGGTCTCGGGGGAGAAACAGCTTGGGTGGACTGGTTTTAAGTTAAGGTGGGCTAAGATAATAAATTGGGCCAAGGGAGGGCATTGGGCTAGATGGCCCCTGCTTGTTGGAGGATAGTCCTGGCCCAATCGGGACGGTCCTGAACTTCTTCTTTGGGTTCTACTGGCCTGCTTCCTTTTGAAATGGAATCAATCCATATAGCCCGATGGTCTTTTCCCTACTTCCAGCCCAAAAATTTGTTTCCCAACTTAGTTTCCGCAATTGCAACTCTTTTTGCTTATTTTGAGAGCCACCCTTTCCTTCCTTGGCCAGGCTCAATGTCGAAGGTGAATTTTCTTCCTCTGTGATTCCGTAAGATTTGCATTTCTGTTACACTCGTTGGTATTCATCGGATTATTGATTCTGGCCACCCGTGTGTTTCTTCTTCTCGGGCATCTCTGGACCTGCATCCAAGGTCCAAAATCATTCCTTTCCTTTGATTCTAGCAAAGCTGCTGGGACCGTATTACTGTTTATGAAGAAACCAATCGCGTACCATGGGATTCCACCGCAATCATACAGTGCTCCTTCGAGTGACCAACACACCTACAATGAAAGCAAATTACATGCAACCTCTCATGCTCAACCCGTTGGACCCGCTTCCAGATTCTAACTCTCAGAACTAAGGGCTTGAGCAGATCAAGTTCCACAAAAATGCGGGCATACTTCCCACGTGAGGCTAAGGTAGTGCTTGCATCTATTTTCAGTGGTCATCCCATTTGTTTCCCAATACTATATAGGATATCTTCATCAAAATACTCGATTGGCAGCCTAGGTAGTCAGATCCATACTGTTGTGCGCTTAATTGCAGTCTTTATGGGTACCAAATCAGCTTTCCATTTCATGACCACCAGATAGTGGTCCTAAATAACCCAAGACCCCTCCATTGATGCTCTACAATAGTCCAACTCCATCAAAATTTTTGCAAGATAGAAGTCATCACCTATGTCAATTAGTTCCAACACTTCCTTTATCCGCCACATTGTCAAGATCCTAGATCGAAGAAAGTGGTAATCCCACCTTTTTGTCCCACAGTTTAACAATAACTGTACACCTCCAATATTGCTGAAGGCATCTCATCTCTTCATCCATCACAGTAATAGTAGGAATATCCTCTTCACCATGGTTTTCTTCTGCACTAAACCCACCTTCCTCTGTCTCTTTCATGTCCTCAACGAAATCTGAATGCAGGATATCCTTAGTTATTTCTGTAGTCCGGGCCAAGGAGTGTAGCCTATAAGCTTCTTTGGAAAACTGGTCTTTCTTTCCCATTATTCCCTTTTACTTTCTTGGTACTTTGATGTAATGATCTTCTTGTTCGACTGAAAAATTTCTAGTCTAAAACTCAACGGCAAAAGCAGCCGCTATGGAAGAAGGTGGCCGGAGGGACCCTTCTGTTACCATTCTGTCACACCAACACTTGTGTTCAAAATAGAGATTGTTTTCATGATACGCAATTGATTTGAAGGAAGAACCCAGATGAAATGAGAGAGAGAGAGAGAGAGAGAGAGTCAAAGAGTCAAGTATACTATCAAGAATCTCTCAAATACATTTTAGTAAAGATCTAATCTTCTATTCCAACTCTCCTAGGTAGGTCCAGGTCCAATTACTCTTGGCCTTTTAACTTGTCCCCTCCGAAGCTGGCGCTAAATGTTCTTTTTGTATTGAAAATTTGTTTTAGAAATGAATATATTCCATTTCTCCCCGCAGGCTGGTTGGTACAATGGTATATTAGCCATAGCCTGGTAATATATTATTTCTCCAGCAATGAATAAGCTGAAAGTTGGAATTTCCCCCAACTTAGGCATGTTCAAGATTACGAATTCAGTCTAGCAAGAAAAATAAGCGGAACAAGAACTATCATACGACTCTTTCGACTAAGAAAAAAAAAATATTAGTGTAGAAAATTCACACCTAATGTTTTCCCTCTTTATGTAATTAAAACTGGGCAATAATAAAACAGTAATCAACCAAACCAATCAATCATGCATTTTTAGTTTAAAACCCTTTGATGTGAAAATAAAAAATATGGAAGCTAATTTAGAAAAACTTTCACCATAAATAATGGGGTTACAATATTTTCTCTAAATTTATGGAGAATATCAACAAATTAAATTCATCAAAAATATAATTGTAATTTCACCCAAACTATATTTATCACAAATAAACAAAGGCAAGCAACAAGAATTTTCCTACCAAATTAATATGGTTGGAATTAAGCACACACTATTTCTTCCTTTCGGATTCTTTTGCCGAAGATGAGAAAACATGCAAGCGGCTACTGTTGCTTCACAAAAACACCCAATTTCTCTTTGTCAACAGTTGCATAGTGAAAGAACACACAATCTCACCCACTTTCTCTCACTGTACCTCTCGGCTTCAGCGGCGTTATGTGCAGATAAAGATGGAATGCAAGAGGACCTATTTTTCTTAATGTACTACTGGGTGAGCTTGTTTAAACCATACAAACTGTTCTTCAATTTACACATAAGATTTTGTTTATTTCTGACAGCAAAGCATTCAGATTGTTTCATGTTAATTTCCTTCTCTATGCCACCATATAGAAAAACGGTTTTGCTTGACCTTATTAGCATTTATGCTAGAATAATTCTGATAGAAGACATTTTGACTACCAAAGAGAAGATCCCATCAAAATCAATACCTGGTTTTTAATTAAACCTTTTCACAACCAACCGTGTCTCGTACCTTAGCCATGAACTTTGTTCTTCATTCTTCAATTTGAATACCTATATATTACTGAATGCTCACCTTATCCATAGGCAATTCTACCAACCCATTGGTGTGATTTTCATTCAAGGATTACATCTCATCTTGCGTGACTTTAACCTACTCACTTTGATGCTCATGCTGTATTACCTTTTTGAATGTCTCTAGCTCTCCCTCATCAATAGCAACACATACTCATGTAGGGGTATCTCGTAGAAGGTTTTCTCTATATAGTAGAAATTCTGACATGAGATTGTGTAGATGGATTTAAAACACTCTCATCGTAAGTAACATCATCGTGAAGAGAAAAGTAGCTGCAAACTCATCATCACCCACATTCTCATCATTCCTGTAAATCTACATAAACGGGTAACTCAGTGAACGCAAGTACAAAATCTAGAAGCATGGTTGCACTAGTACGTATTTTTCTTTCAAAATATCACTAATTAAAGAGAAAAAATCCTATCCTAATAATCGATCCAGCTTTAAACAATCCAAGTGAATGCCAACACAATGGTATTAGAAAAATTAAAAGTAGGATTGGACTTGTTCATATTTTCTATCAAAATATCACTAATTAAAGAGAAAAAACGACCATCTCATTCCAGCAAGAAATCAAAGATCCACCGTAAACATTGCTTACAAGTCAAAACTTTTATAGGATCTTGACCCACATACGCAAAATAATCAAACACTCATTATCCACTTTTGGGTCTACCCTAAATTTTTTATATCCTAAACTGTGGTCTTTCAATGCATTTGTTTACCCTCTGTGGGACGGCAACAAATGTAAATGCTTTTCACTTGTTTTCAGTGTATGAAGAAAAGGACCTCCATTGTCCTATTCTTTAGTAATTCCCATAAGGTATCGACTATGAATCTTTCAACGCACAGTAATGTACAAGCGCTAGATTATATCGCCGCCGGCCGTAGCAGGGAAAAAATACCTTAATTATGTCACTAGTTTTCGGATTTAGCAACGTTGGTCCGACCTTATGTTACATATATATGCCTAACCCTAATGTCATTGCATGTGGTCACATTAGGCCATGCAAAGGCTCCTTCGCTAATTTTCTCAAAAAAAAAAAATGTCTACTTTCGAGAGTTGGGTCGTCCGCGGACAGGAAGAACATTCTAGAAGCTTTTCGAGCATGTTTCACGAGGTGAGCGGGTTCGACCCACGGGCCGGGATATACCATTCCCTGCACCAATTGGGCCCGTCCTATGAGATCCCGACCCGGCCCGACCTCAACACGGCCCATTACGTCCTTTCGCATTTTCCTAGTGGTGACGTGGCCGAATCAAAAGTTGCTTTCATCGACTCGGTGACGAACCGACGTGTCACCTATGCGGAATTGAGCCGGAATATTAATTCGCTCGCTTCGGGTTTGTATCATGCATTGGGAATACGCAAGAACGATGTCGTTTTTGTCCTCTCACCTAACTCGGTCCTCTACCCAGCCATTTGCCTCGCTGTGCTCTCCGTCGGAGCGATTCTTACCACAGCAAACCCGCTCAATACTGAGTCAGAAATCATGAAACAAGTACGTGACTCAAAGCCGAAACTTGGTGTTGCATCGCCTGAGGAAATTCACAAGCTGGTGGCGACTTCAATTCCTACATTGGTCACGACTCGTCCCCAACTTGGTGGGGATGACTTGGTCTCTGTCGAAGAACTCATCGAGTGTTGTGACCCGGCGGAAATCCCATTCATTCAATCAAGTCAGTCCGACTCGGCAGCGATTCTCTACTCGTCCGGTACAACTGGGACGAGTAAAGGTGTCGTGTTGACTCACTCAAATTTTATTTCAGTCATTACTCTGCTGAAGTGGTGCATTGACTCAACCGACTCCCGTAACGATGTATTTTTGTGTTTCATACCAATGTTTCATATTTACGGGCTGGCCTTTTTTGGGCTTGGGCTTCTCTGTTCACATATTTCAACCGTTGTAATGCCCAATTTTGATTTCCAAGGCATGCTTGAGTCCATCAAGACTCATAGGGTCGGGAACCTACCCGCAGTCCCACCTGTGATTCTAGGGCTAGTGAAGAACCCAAAGCCCGACAACGGGCTCGAGTCGTTGAGACGGGCCGGGTCCGGTGCAGCCCCACTTAGCAAGGAGCTGGTGGATGCGTTTCGAGAGAAATTCCCATGGGTCGAGATGCGGCCAGGCTATGGGCTCACAGAGAGTTGTGGTGCAGCCACATTTTTCGTGTCAGACAAAGAGGCGAAAGCCCGGCCGGCAGCTTCGGGCCGGCTGCTACCCAGCTTTAGTGCTAAGATTGTGGACTCTGAGACAGGCCAGGCCTTGCCACCCTGTAAAGAAGGAGAGTTGTGGCTTAAAAGCCCAACAGTGATGAAAGAGTATTTGGCTAATGCGGAAGCAACAAATACAACACTTGACTCTGAAGGGTGGTTGAAGACTGGAGATCTTTGTTATTTTGATGAAGATGGTTATCTCTATATTGTTGATAGGATGAAGGAACTTATTAAGCACAATGGGTATCAGGTGTCATATCATTTTGCTTTACCAACTTATTTTAAGCTGTCTGTTTTAGACAATATAGCTGAATCTCTTCATTTTATCGTAGTTAAAATATAGAAAAATGTTCCTTAAAAGAATCACTTGAGAACACTGAAAATTAATTGTTTATGATTATAGCATTTTCAGGATGCTAATAGAGTGTCGTCAGATTTCTTTTATGGAAGGTGACTTCTAACATTTGGATTTCCAAATTCAGGTGGCTCCAGCAGAATTGGAATCCATACTTCTAAGCCATCCTCAAATCTTGGATGCAGCTGTTATACCGTGAGCTCGATTTCTTCTCTCTCTCTCTCTCTCTCTCTCTCGCTCTAAAGAAGAGGGTCGAAATGTTTCAGGATTGAAGATGAAGAAGCAGGACAAATACCAATGGCATATGTGGTAATAGCAGCTGGCTCTGAACTCACAGAAGAGCAAGTCATTCAGTTTGTTGCTAAACAGGTTTGTGTTGTTCAACTCCTTTTCTTCTCTTTTTTCTTTCTTTTTTTTTTTCTGTTTGTCATTGTCTATTCTACTTAACCCAAAATATAATAAAGGAAGAATCTTATGATGTTTCTTTGAAATGGCATTTTCAGGTTGCACCATACAAAAAGGTTAGAAGGGTCAGACTCATCCCTGCAATCCCAAGATCATCGGCCGGCAAAATTCTACGAAAACAGCTGGTTGCCCAGAGCCAACAACAAGTCCTTTCCAAGCTGTAAAAAAAATGCCTTTTTGGAGTTGTATGGGTCAAACTATGAGGAAGAATATTGAATTTGTGGAAGTAAGAGACAGTTCTATTTGCAAGAGAATGAGACACTGAAATTTGGACAATTTCTCAAATATGAGATTCAAAACTTGGCCAATCACTTGCATTAGTATTATTGAAAATGTAGGATTAGGTTTCTTCATGTTGGCTCTTGAAGGTAATATTACGTTTTTCATCGAATCTTAAGTGACAATATAAATCAATATTACTTTAAATAAATACTTAATTAAATATCGATCAAAAATAGACTGATTTAAATTATCATATAAAATTTAATTTATTTAAACCAAAACTCATTTATTCTACATAACATTTTTTTTTTTTTGGTAATTACTCACTAGTATTCAAAAACCCGACTAATCTGATCCGAGCGACTATAGAACATAATTTAAAAAATGACTCTTAGAAAGTGACTTTTTTAATTACAACAGGATTTGAACTCCGGATCATAGAATCGAGAAAGAGAGCTTGTTACCACTAGACTGTCCTAGAAAGTGACTCTTAGTTAAAGAAGTTTAGTACTCCACTGTTAGACCTACATGTCATTCGTCCTAACATTATTCATTGTTGCATTAAGGAATTCAAACTTGAACAAACCGTACAAAAATTGAGACCAACAAAAGACTTGCTTACCAAATAACATAATACTCAGCTCTATCGGTTAACTAAGAAGTCAAACTCTAGCAGGGCTCAAAATACCCTTAATTTTTTTACTACCTCTCTCTTCTTTTGATATACTATGAAGAAAGATCACATGGCAGACCTAATCTCACATTATTCATAGTGTAATCCATTTGGAAAAATTGGATCTGATCATGAATGTGAACCTTAGAGGCAATGGATTCAAGAATCCTTTTCAGATGTGCAATGGGGATGCATCAATTCAAGCTTGTTTAACTCAGTGAAGGTTACAAACTAGATGCAATAACATTATATCACTTGTAAAGACAAGTCACAGGAGATTATGTAAATGGATGGTATTTGTTAACTCATATCCCACCAACATGACATCTGAGTCTTATAGCGACCAAGTCACACAACGGTAACTATATGACAGAAAAGGTAATATTTTACATAAAAAAATGTTGTCTAAAAGAACAAAAAGGAAAGAAAAGGTAGATTTTGAAGGTGATCCAACATGGAAGCTGAAATTCTAGCACCCTGTATGGTCTACAAAAAATAAATGAAATACAAATTAAGATATATTTGAAGATATCGGTTGATGATGTAAACAAATGACAAAGAGGTTCTTCTGATACTGACATTGATATTCTGTCGAACATCATAACACCATATCTCCCGGGCTTAAGGAGGTGATGACAACCATTTGAGGTCAGGTGGCGCTAACCTTGTCATGAGTCACGATTACCCCCAGCAATCCACTGCCAAAGCCCACCTGAGCTTTGCCTCTGCCCTTCAGCTGCAAGATGCCTATCCTCTTCTTCCATTGCCGATTTAAAGGCCCGAAGTTTTTCAACTTCATTCTCAAGGGTTTGCAATGACTCCAATATCTTCTGCAGTTCGGTAATCTGTGCCTGAAAGGCATCAAATTCGAATATTAATATGAAACCTGAAATGTGTAACTGTTTTGCTAGAGGATCGATCTTTCCTTATCCTCATTGCAAAAAACACAGGAAAGAAAAAAGAACATAAAAGAAACCTCTAGCTTAAAGCATCTTGATCTCTCGGCTACTAGTTGACCTTGAACTGAAAGGTGTTCCTGAGAAGCTCCAGAAAATTGACAGAATGTGTCACAAAATGCAAATTAACCAAGTAATTGACATTTCCTGGACTCTGAACAGACAACTAGAAAATACCTTTGACAGCTCGGTATGTGTATTGTTACATTCATCAATCTTATCTCTGAGTCCTGAATTTTCTGCTTCAATTTCTGCAAGTGCTGCTTCCAGAACCTTCTTCTCTTGCTTGACAGCAGCAATCTCATTTTCCAACTTCTGTTGAGGATCTTCCACTTCATTCCCCTTTGGGTCTTCTGTTATGGTGAAATCCAGAGCTCCAGATTTAGCTAATGCATATGCAGCAGTCACGGAAGCTGCTGCTGCAGCTGCAGCAGGCGACTGGAAAATCTTGGGCTGCACTGAGCCTCTTGGATTGGGTTTCATAACAAACACCTAGTTATGGGCAGGCATAGGAACCACAGCGAAGTATTAGAGAACATGGGAGTCATCATGGAAAAGGAATCAGAATGTACACAAGTAAAGAAAAACATCATATCAGAATGTAGACAAGGAATCTATTACAAATTAGAATGTACACAAGGAAAACACCATTCGTGCTTTTTTTTCTTAATAATGGAATCTTTAATAGCAGATTACCGTGCAAGAAATTTTTTTAAGAACGTGTTTATCTAATACATGGGCTTAGCAGTAATATATAAAGCAGCAACCTTCAAACCATTGAGAATTGTTGTCAGCACTCTCTTTTTCTTGAACTTCAGTTCCAGCTTTTATTATATTATACCCTGACAGACCAAAATTTTTGGAGGTTGAAGATGGAAGGACCGAGTTAAGCATAATCACCTTTTTGATTCCAAACGCACTAAACCAAAGCAAGTTGTCAAATTTAATTTCAATTAGTGCAGAAATTCCATTCATCATCCCTATCTAAATAATTCTGGATATGCAAAATTGGCTAATGTTTCAAGGAACATATAAAATTCAACTCAACTTCTAATCCCAAAATAGTTAGATATCGACTCTATGAACATCCCAAAATAGTTAGATATCGACCATATGAACCTGTTTTTGTAGCATAAAACAGGGGGAGAAAAAAAATAGAGAGAGAGAGAGGCAAAAGAAGAGAAGAAACTACCTCATTATTGTATTTTCCATTGTAGCCCCCAAATGCAATCAAATGTGTCTCTCCACCCATTAATGCTGAACAAACACTGACACCCTGTTTCCAAAATTGCATGCTGAGTTTTCTACATGAAGAGGCCCATTTATAACTTAACAGTAATAAAATCCTGATATTATGATAAAATCCCAAACAAAGCCAAGAAGCAAACAGAAAGAACAGGAAAAAGGCCAACCTCACTGGCAATTGGCTCTCGTTCCTTAACAGTGGTCAAAACAGACCAAGAAAGCCTGGACAGGTCTAGTACTAGGGTTTCAGAAGCACCTGGAAATGCCATCAAATTATGTCCCTTAGGCAATAGGTTGAAATGTCTAAAAATAAAATAAAATAAAATTGAAACTAGAAATCAACAAATACCACTTCTGTTATCTCCACCACCGACTATATACCAATAGCCATCAATATTAACACCAGCATGACCTGCCCTGGGAGCTACAACATCACCTTGAATTTGTGGTTCGGACCATTCCAACTGTTACAGATTAAGATTCAAATCCTCAGTTAGATTTTAGTAATAACTTCAAACTTACAGAAATACCCTAGGGCTACTCAGCACTCTATGGTTATAAAAATATGGCACTTCGTTAATAGTATGCAATACTTGTGGCATATGTGAACCAGTCACACCAAAAGCCCGGAAGTTAAAGTTGCTAATCTGTCTGCACATACTCTCCCATAATGAAAATAAAATGCCCACCAAAAAACGTCCAAATGAGAAACCTCTTTACTTCACTTCACTCCATCCAGCTACAAGGGTCTTTTTTCCTTATCCAGTCCATCTAATAACAATTTCTACTAGTAAGCCTTTCCTCATCAAGCCACCTGTTGTAATACTAGATGGATATTAATTGATGATTATTCATAATTTGATCACATTACTTAAAAGCTCAGCGTCCAACATCCTAGCAAGCACCCTGATGTCTATCCTTCCATATGGATGCAAAAATGCTGTTATCGTTATCGTTTATCTCCAAGATGTTTAAATAGAAACCAAGATACAATAAACCAAACAGATCTTACACCTTCAATTATGAGTTCAATGTCGCTTGTCATGAACTAAAATAATTTCTTAAGGGACTAACTTGTGACCAAAGAAAACTTAGACCCCTAAAAAGAAATAAGGATAAAGACTAAGAAAGCTTGAATCCATCTTGATATGCATTAATAGACAGAGAGAGAGAGAGCACGCAGTAATCAAGTTTCTATCTTGTAATTTACGTTTTAACTGAGCCCTTAGCCCCCTTATGGTGGCACCTTTTGCCCTAAACATGGTCCATTCCGGGTATGGTATAGACTGAAACAATGTTACACAAATATGCTAGTATTGTAATATGAATATGCACAGCAAAAACTTACAGAATGAAGGTCCAGCACATGAAGGTCATTGAAACAGGTTGAATGAGAAGAACCTCCAAAAACTACAAGGTACCTTTCTGCATGGACTGCAGATGTATGATCAAATCTTGGAGCTGGAGGTGTCCGGCTATCAAAACACAAGAAAATGTTGCTGAACTTTCATGAGCAGACATAATTAGCAACTACAGAAGCAGAAAAAATACTTACGTCACTTCCAGTAGTTCCCAGGTCATAGTGTCCAGATCAAGAGCATGTACATCATTCAGCAGTCGCCTGCTAGCCTGTTCACCCCCAAACACTATGAGTCTAGAACCAACAAGTGTCACAGAATGTCCTCCACGAGCAACCTAGAATACAACAACCAGCACAAAGTCATAAAGATTTTTGCATCATTCACCTAATAGATGAGAAAAATAAAAGTCTGAGAAAAAAATTAAAAAAAAAAAAAGGATTGGTAAGCAAATATGAATAAGTCCAATAATACATATCAAAATTGAACTCATTGTTACCGGAACTTTTCCTGAGGTCTCCAAAATGCCACAACCATGTGTTTCTAGATCAATATAATGCACTACAAGAAGTCCATAAAATAAAGACGTTAGACTGAACTCAAACCAGCATCACATCCAAGGAAAAGTATCATCTTCAAAGAAACAAACCTGTCAAGTATTCAGAAGATATCCTTGAATGTCCGCCAAGAATAAGAAGTTTATTTCCCCATTTAACCTACATAAAACAAAAATCGATTATTTCTACTTGCTTTTATGGAAAATTATCATAAAATTTGCTAAGTTAGGAGATCCAAGAGCAGTGTAGGATCATAGGTAGGGTAAAAAATCTTAAAGAGTTAGATATGAGACAGACTATGAATAGTTATAAGAATTCAAAGGGACCATGTAAATGTAGAATGAAGTGTTGGCTAGTTTTCAGTGATATAAAGAAGATTGTCTAGCAATAGCACCCACCAGAGAAGACTCAGAGGATCCACCAACCAATCAAAAAAATTATGAACATCTATAGCTTTAGAGCATGGTTCCTCATATGCAGTAATTTGGTCAGTTTACACAGATATTTGGCTTTTGTATAAATAGTCTATGATCTTTGTGTAACTCTCTCTCTCTCTCTCTCTCCCCCACAGTTTGATTTTTTTTTTTTTCCTTTATTTGTTCATTTATCTTCCTTTCATGAGAACTGTTGTAATATAATACCAAACAATGACTATCATTTTACACTAGATCTAAGCGAGTCAAACTCTAACGATGCATCCTTGATTACTTTGTAGTTGCTTCCGAGGGCATTGGATAGGTTGGAGACATGTCCCTTAAGTGTGCAAATGCAAATTGAAAGATATTTTATAAAGAAAATGCAAATTAGATTACTGATAAGCCACAAATATTCAAGAATTAGATTAATAAGAATCAAACTTCAAGTAACCATATGCATTTTTATGTGTACCATACTGTGACCCGAAATTCCAGGAAAAACATCCTTTGAGCCATTGTCCTCCAACTTATCACCTTTTGGTTCCATACTCAGTTTCAAAGGTGACCATGCCAAATTTTTAAGGTCAAGGACCTGAAAAAATTCTTAATATCAGGGAACCCAGAAAAGAAGCTGTACTTACAAAACTGGCTAAAGATCCACAGCTACCATACCTCTATGCTAGAAAGATGCCGACCATTACGACTTCCCCCAACAATGTATAACTTTTCATCAACAACTGCTGCCGCGTGCTACAGTTCATGTCAAAGAGCGAGTGAGATTCTGGTCATATGGAATATGACAATGTATAATTTGGAATAGAACTGATCATTAAAAATAAATAAATAAATAAATAGGAGAAGACAAACAGCGTTACTTAGGAATTCAAATACTTTCATTTTGATCTAAGCTAAATTGTGAATGTTGATCAATTCTTGTAAAAGATTTCATTACAAAATTTATACATGAGCAAGATTGTAGGATCTTGGAATGAAAGCATCTCCCTTAAAACTAGAAATGCCCCTCTTCCCCTCCCACCTAGACACAATGGATAAGTGATTTCATATTTTAGAGATGGAATGCAACTTGGGCAGACAAACAACTTGCCCGAAATGTCTGATTGATGATGTGGCACAATCATTGATATTGAAAAGCTAATAAGAGAATCTTTCACATAACACACCAATCAAAATATGCAACATCAGCGGTCGTCAAATCCAGCACATTGTTTGTCAGGCAAAACAACATATCCTAAGAGAAATAATTTCATTTTGAGTTATTTCACTCGCAAATATAAATGAAATCATTTTCATTTCATGAGACAACAAAATAGGCCCTTAAAGCCTAGAATGAAAATCACCTTATAGCGAGCAGCAGGATGATGGCCAGATAAAGGCAGCAAAACCCACTGATCATGGGCCAGTTGTGAAGGCCAATTAATGGCATCAAAATCCTTACTTCCATCTTCCATTCCCATCAGCTTGCGTATACACAAGGCTTACAATCTGTATCTATAAAAGGGGGAAATGGACAAAAAATCACTTACGAGAAGTATAAACAAATAACAGAGGACAAAAAGGGAAACAAATTCAGGGAAAAACCATAAACATGAGAGAAAAAATGTTTAAACTCAGAAAATTTAGTAAGAACATGTCATAAATTGAATGGCGAGGCCAACTGTAATAAGATACTCACACAGGATGAACCTAATTTAGTCTGTACATTCACACTAGCAGAAACACAGGCAAATTCTATGGTTCTCGTTCAATGTAAACTTGAATTTGGATTAGAGTAAATGAAGCAATCTGAACAACTTCAAAAACCAAGTTGAATTTTGCGGACAACGCATTGTAAAATTGATCAGAAAGTGAAAGAGAGAGAGAGAATTAATTAGCCACTAGCAGACAGCAAATTTGAACATTAATTTGAGAATGACAAGGAGTTCTAAGTCCAGAATTTACAGCACAAACGGAAAAAATTCAAGAATTCAAATGATTTTGATAACCAAAACCCCATAAACCAATTGTTCATAAACCCTAAAACTAAATTTAATCCCTAACATAAACCTGACGTTTAATTTGTATAATAGGTCACAGACGATGAATGAAGCAATCAAAACAATTTCAAAAACCAAGTTCAACTTTCTCACCATCATATCAGGAATCAACAACCACTTTGTACAATTGATATCTTAGTGAAAGAGAGAAAGAGAGTGTTAGTTCACCATTGGCAGACAGCAAAATTGAACATTAATTCGTGAGTAACAATGAGTTCCAAATCCAGAATTTACAGCTCAAATAGAGAAGAAAAAAAAAATCAAGAAAAACTCAATGAAGAAGATGTTTATAAAACTCTAAATCTAATCTCCCATCACAGAATTTACAAGACACTCATTACATTTCAATCACTACATTAGCTAAAAACACCTGGTTAACTTAATTTAGTCTGTACAGTCAACACTAGCAGAAACACAGACCATTCTTCGATGTAAACTTGAATTTCGATTGGTGTAAGCAATCTGAACAACTTCAAAGACCAAGTTCAACTTCGCCCACTATCGTACGAAGAATCAACAACCACATTTTACAATTTATAACATAGGGTGTGTGTGTGTGTGTGTGTGTGTGTGTGTGTGTGTGAGAGAGAGAGAGAGAGAGAGAGAGAGACTTAATTCATCATTTGCAGACAACAAAATTTGAACTTTAATTTGACCATCACAATGAGTTCTAATCCAGAATTTACAGCTCAAATCCCCCGGGGGGGGGAGATACAAGAATTCAAAGTTTTTCGATATCCAAAACCCAATAAATCAATTGTTCATAAAACCCTAAAATCCAAACCCTAATCAGAGAATTCGGATGACACTAATTGCATTTCAATTACTATACTACTTAAAAAAACTAAAATTAACCTAAATTCAAACATTTCTCTGGTCTAAAAAAATTGAAAATTCAAGGACTTTAGAGCAGTTAAAGAAATACCTAAAATTTGATGATCTTCAAAAACTTTGATCGCCGATTCTTGCGATCGATGAGAGATTTTTGGGGACAGGATGATCTTCGAGTGTACTTCTTGTCCAAAGTTTAGATCCGATAATTTGAGGAATGTAGGTGATCGGACGGTGAATATTTCTAGATCTGGAGAGAGTGAATCTGAGCCGTGAGTAGACAAAATTAACAAAAATAGTCCAAAGGTCGTCTTCCTTGCTCTTTGGTTCGGATTGTCCAGCTGGGTCTATTTTGTGGGTCCTATAGATTCAGCGACCAATGATCTTTTCCCACGTCATCACTGCCACATGTAAAGTCTACAATTTTTGCTGAAGGGTATCTCTTTGAAAGAAAAAAAAAATTCTCGATAACAAATTTCTTTTAATCTATCGCAAAATCAAAAAATTTAATTAATTCTGTTCAAATTTTTATAAAATCTAATTTAAGAACTATCTCTCCCGATATCTATTTTTTTATTTATAATAATTAAATTTAAGATTTTAATTAAAATAATTTATTACCCTATTATTGTGCACAGGTCTCAATAACATCTTTTTTTATAAATTCTTTAAAATATATATATATAAACCTATTTTAGCAATTTTGATTCGAATAATGCCACGGACCAAATGAATAAATATAAAAAATGATCCAAAAATTTTATGAATATTCATCTAAGCATATTTTAAAATATTTTTCACTTAATTTAAAAAATATTTTAAATAATTCAAAATTATTTATTTTTAAATTTTATTCATATAAAGTGTTATGTAAAATTTGATTTATTTGATTTTGTTTTATTTGAAGGATGCAACATTACTCTTTTAAGTCTATATGCTTTATGTTAATTTTGGTATGAAGAATTATTTATTTCTTATTATTAAAATAAATAAATGATAACTTAATTATAATATTATATGCGAAATCAAATTGATCGAAAGAAATTCTAACGGAAAAAAGCCCCTGCTCGGACCAACCCCTAATTTCATAGTAATCCTTTTACGAATGTCAAACAAATGATTTATCGTAAAATTGGTAATAATTTTGCATGTTGTTCCAAAAATGGAAAAAAAAAATAAAAGGATAGTAATTTTTATTAAGTTTAGATGACAACTCGCTATTATTCGTATAAACACATAACAAATTTTTAAACATTTGCAAATTATATACATTTATATTAAATAAACTTCAAATTTTCTCAACAATTCTAATCGACTCAAGCAAAGCACCAGATCTTCATAAATCCCGGATGAAAATAAAGTCAAACTCATAAATAGCAACAAGAAAATAAATAAATAGAGAGAGAGTCGTTGGTTGACTCAGTTGGAAAGAGAGTTAAGTTTCTTTAATCATAGTTGTGAGTTCGATTCCCTATAGGTATAGGGAAAAAAATCACGTTGGGAGACCTCCTTTGAAAAGGGTTCAACAGTAGGCTGATCCTGATTAGTTGGGATAAAACTCTAAATATTGAATGAGAAATAAAAAAGAAAAAAAATACGGAGAGATCTGAAAGAGCAGGAAGCTCCAGAAGCATAATACAGAAGAAAAGAAAGTAAGAGTGGGAAGGCTGTGAGGATTATATGCTACTTCCAGCTCAGAGTTATGGGGTATGTTGTGTCATTTTCCACTTTCCCCCACTTTGCACCAAGTAATTACCTTTCTTCGCGAGATTTGTATCTCCATGAAGCACATAACAGGAAGTCTCTCCTTTCACAAAACCATCGTATCTCTGGTTCTCCAAATAAGATTTCTTACCTCTGTATTAAAAAACTATCCCTAAAATAGATCCGATAAATATTCAAATCGAATTAGTATTAACATAATTTCAAATATCAATTGAAATAACACAAAAAAACTTTCCTTGTTGGCTTAATCCATGTTATCTTATGAAAGACCGATTAATTCAAGCAAAGTGCAGAATTTGTTAAGATCATACAAATGATTTGATGCAAATCATAAAGGCCTTTCAGGGGATACTTGTTTATTGCTTATTCTTTTATGTTATTTTGAAGAATTTTGTCACAGTCGGTCACAAATCCGGATAAATAAGTAAAGTTACAATATACTGACAGTCAGCGTAAAAATCTTTTATTAAATTAAAAATAAGAGACAAATATAAGAAAATGTATGGGGCATTTCCTCCTCAGCGACATGTTATATCGAATCCCGGGTGTAATGACAAGTTACCAATACCAAGGGACTTTAGGGTGTGGGCAAATAAAATAATCTATGATGATAAAATTCATTTAGCCACATAGAACATAGAATCTTTAACAGGAAAATTAAGAGAAATAGATGAAATAATGAATAGAAGAAAAATTAAGATCATGTGTCTCCAACAAACCAAATGGGTGGGCGAGAAGACTAGAGTAATAGAATATTATGGTCATAAGTTTTGGTACACAGATAAAAATAGAATTAAAAATGAGGTAGGAATAATTATACATAAAAACCTATTAGGAGATGTAATAGAGATAAGAAGGAAATGAAATAGAATTATACTCGTCAAGTTAGTAAATGGAAAAAACGTAATTAATATAGTTAGTGTGTACGCGTCCCAAATAAGTGTAGATGTAATTAGTAAGAAACAATTTTGGGATGCTCTAGATGAATTTATACAAATCATACAAAGTAGCGAAAAGTTATTTATTGAAGAAAATCTAAATGGACATGTAGAAGAGAAAAATGAGGGATTTGAAACCGTACATGGAAACTTTGGTTTTGGCTGTAAGAACAAGGAAGAAAGTATCATTCTAGAGTTCGTAGTAGCGTTTGATTTGACACTAGAAAACATATTCTTTAAAAAAAAGCCGTACATAATTACTTATAGAAGTGGATCAAATACTAGTCAGATAGATTTCTTTCTCATTTAAAAAGATGATGGAACGACCTGTGAGGATTATAAGGTCATATCGGAGGAGAGTGTAACAACTCAGACTTTTAGTTTTAAACATACAAGTGCTTAAACGACAAAAACAATATCAACTATATATGGAACCAAAAATTAAGTGGTGGATGAGAAAATGTAACGACTTTTAAGGATAAAGTAATTGGACTAACAAATTGGTCTGTTAATAATAATTCAAAAACAATGTGGACAGATATGTCTAATAATATTAAAAATATAAGTAGAGAGGTTCTTGGACTATCCAAAGGCGGGTCTCCAAGAGGCAAAATGTCATGGTGGTGAAACAAAAAAATATAAACTGATATCCAAATCAAAAGAGAGTGTTATAGGAATTTTAAAAGTGATAGTAGTAGCGAAACTTATAAAAAATACAAATATGCAAAAAAAGACAAAAAAGATTCCATGAATCAAAAAATAAAGTGTATAACGAATTGTACAAAAAACTGGAGACTCGAGACGGTGAAAGAGAGATCTATAGAATTGTCAGACTAAGAGTGAAGAGAGAAAAGATCTAAATGAAATTATAGGTATTAAAAATTAAACAAATAGTACACTTGTAAGAAACGAGAATATAAGAAAATGGTGGATGGAATATTTTAATAATTTGTTTAATATTAAGAGTATAATAAATATAGAAAACATAGAGATATCTGCAGAAGAGATTAATAGATATTTTAAATATAAGATTGGTCCCCATGAAGTAAAGGATGCCATAAAGAGAATGAAAAAAACAAAATCATAAGACCTGATGGCATCCCTATTGAGGTGTGAAAATATTTGGATGAATTCAGAGTAACAATGTTAATGGCTCTTTTCAACAAAATTTGGTAAATAAAGAAAATACCCCGCACATAGAGAAAGAGCACAATTGTCCCACTGTATAAGAATAAATGAGACATATAAAACTGTTCCAACTATAGAGGAATTAAACTCATGAACCATATGATGAAATTATGGGAGAGAGTAATAAAACATAGATTGAGACGGGAGATAAGTGTATATCAGAATTAATTCGGATTTATGTCAGGACAATCCACCACTGAAACAATTCACTTGTTAAGACAATTGATGAAAACATTTAGAACGCAAAATAAAAACCTTACATATGGTATTCATTGACATTGAAAAAGCATATGATAGGATTCCAAGAGACGTGTTGTGGTAAACGCTGATGAAAAAAGAAATCTCTTTGAAATACATTAATCTTATTAGGGATATATATGAAGGAGTTGTGACCAATGTAAGGACTTATGGAGGGTTAAACGATAGGTTCCCTATTAACATTGGGCTCCATCAAGATTCAACATTGAGTCACATACTATTTGTAATAGTGATAAATGAAATTATAAAAAATATGCAAAATGAAATACCATAGTGTATGCTCTTCGTAGATGATATAGTTTTGATTGATGAAATTGAAAAGGATATTAGTACTAAATTAGAATTATAGAGGGACACGTTAGAATGTAAAGGATTTAGATTGAGTAGATTCAAAACTAAGTATAAGTTTAGTGACAATTATCAAAATAATAAAGAAACAATTAGTTTAGAAGGAAGAGAAGTCTCAAAGAGTGAACAATTTAAATATTTTAGTGTCATCATCCAGAATAATAACAATATAGATGAGGATGTAAATAATAGAATTCAAACGAGTTAGACGAAATGAAGAAAAACATCCAGAGTGTTCTGTAACTGCACGATGCCATTACATTTAAAGGGAAAATTCTATAAAATCGTAATAAGACCTACTCTATTTTATGACACTGAGTGTTGGGTTATTAAATAGCAATAAGAGCAAAAAATAGTTATAACTGCAATGAGAATATTTAGGTGGATGTGTGATAAAATTAGAAATGATAGAATTAGAAACGACGAAATACATAATAAATTAAAAATTAGTTCAATTGTAAATAAGATGCGAAAATATCATCTGAGATTATTTGGACATGTACATCAAAGGTCTAAGAACACACATGTTAGGAAGGCAAAGAACTTAAATATAGGAAATTTAATAAAACGTAGAAATAGACCGTTAAAAATTTGAATATAATGCATTCGTAAAAATATGATAGTTATAAATTTAGTTTAGGGGATGGTCTTAGATACGAATGGATGACTTAAGAAAATCTACATAAATTAAATCAATTTTTTTTTATTTCAATATTTATCTCTCATATAATTGATCTCAAATTTTAAAATAAAAAATCTAAATTGTTATTGTTATTATATTCTTTTATGTCGTTTCACGCAGCCATTTGTGATTACAAGAAAATCTTTACAACGTTTTCAACAAATTAAGGAAATTATGAAAGAAGGAAACACATTCCCATTCAAAACCTATGGAAGTCTAACCATGCACCGCGTGTGGATGGTCTTCAGCTTCAGGCCAATAATAGCTAGAAAACTCATTAAAACCATCATAAAAATGAGATTGACTTGGGGGAGTCAATCACTATCCCTGGAACTCATTGGATGTCACAACAAGAAACATGACATTTGGATTTGCAATTGCATTCTGACTTAAAACACTTAAGTGGGAAATGCAAATCCATACAAGCCACAAAATGCACAGAAGTTTGCTAGAAATAAGTGCCATGAATTCGATTGGGCCTACAGTGTTATGAATAGCTTTGATTGGTGAAAAAAAGTGCAAGCAAGCCTGCCGTGCATAAAGAAGAAAGCAAAACTTGTGAGTCCCAACTCAAGCTTCCAAATGAAGGAATGAGACGAACCCCACTAACAGAAGAGGAAGAGAGAGAAAAGGAGAAAGAGGGAGGGGATTTTGAGTGGGTGGGTTGGTGAGAATTTGTGGTTTTGAATTTTTAAGGTTTCATATTTTTTTCAACCATCAAATCAATGTGATTAATTGGACATAAGCATAAACTAATGTACAACCATTAACTAGTGGAGGCATCACGATTTCCATGCTTGAGGAGGGCAAGCCATCCTGCACTCTTACACCTGGATTGCAATTTCAAGATTTCATTTTACAAACAATAAACCATTGGGAGTATAGAGTTCCCAAATGGAGAATGCGAATATCAAATAACTTTCAAGAACTCAAATATTCCAATAGCCTAAAACAGACAATAGTGAACAAACTTTTTGAGACAAATCAATCCCATTACACAGTTATGTGACATCATTTGTATTGAATAATGCAAGATTTCAAAATTGGATTTCCAAATAACAAGGGAATGCGTGAAATGTTTAAGCATTATAATGGGCTGCAAGTGTGAATGTGTCATGGCTAGTATTTTATACCAAATCAAAAGTGGTAGAAAACTTTATGGTGCAGAAAATTGCATGGACAAACAAGATAGGACATAACCCCCACCACCACCATATCATCAGCACAAACACCCCCCACCACCAACACCACTAATCCCCCACAAATGCACACATGCCTTATTTTTTTCCTCTGAAAGTAAAGAGTAGAAGCTACTAGATTGTTTAATACTTGGCAAAAAAGTGATCTTAACAATGCCTATAAATAGAGACCCAAACTTAACCATTTACATCACAAAGACCTGGTGTTTCAACTACTATTAGCAAAAAAGAGACATTTCCCAACACATTTAGGGTTTAAAAATGGCCAGCTGCAGGGTATTAGGTGCTTTATTCTTAGTTTTACTTGTTCTTGAACTTGTTGCAGCTGCAAGGCCACCAAGGCTGCTTGCTGGTAAAAAGGGCGGTGGGGAAGGTGGAGGTGGAGGGGAAGGGGGAGGTGGAGGTGGAGGGGGAGGTAGTGGTTTGGGCACTGGGTCAGGGTCTGGGTACGGTTCGGGATATGGGTCAGGTAGCGGCTCCGGGTATGGAGGTTCACAAGGTGGCGGGTATGGTAGTGGTGGAGGTGGTGGCGGAGGTGGAGGATCGGGTTACGGATCTGCCAGTGGTTCAGGTTCCGGATATGGGTCTGGAAGTGGCTCAGGATATGGTTCTGGAAGTGGGAGTGGAGTAGGAGGTGGAGGTGGTGGTGGTGGTGGTGGTGGCAAAGGCGGTGGAGGTGGAGGAGGTGGAGGGTCTGGCTCTGGAAGCGGTTCTGGATATGGCTCTGGATATGGTTCTGGTTATGGAAGTGGAAGTGGCAATGGTGGGGGCGGCAGCGGGGGTGGTGGCGGTGGCGGCGGTGGTGGCGGGGGCAGTGGAGGTTCTGGCTATGGCTCAGGCAGTAGTTCTGGCTATGGTTCGGGCTATGGTTCAGGATATGGCAATGGGGAAGAGGACTATCCATGAAAAAATAATTTTTCTGGGTAGAATTTCAATCTTTCCTCATTTTGTAAACCTACAATAAATTGCAACTACCATTCTACATGTAAACATGGCAGAAGTTGCAATAGTACTTGTGTATGTCAATGGCGTTCCTACATCATGAATAAAGATTCTGTGTTCAATTTAATTTTTCAGCATGCAATCAAAACACATGAGAAAAAATGTTACTTTTTCTAAGGTGTCCATGCAAAAATAAGTCAATAGCAGCTAGCAAGGCCTCAAATAAGAGATACTTGGACTTCATCTCATTGTAACATGCACTGCATACCTATGAATACAAAACAATAACCGCAAAGTTTACAGCTTTGTATATGAATAAATGAAACTACGAGTCATTTTTGTCCTTCGACTTCTACGAAAAATATATCCACCTATCTATAATTGGTCAACAAGTTTATCTCTCCCTGTCTCTCACTGCCTGTTTCTCTCCATGAAAAATTTTCCCGCTCTTCATACTATCCCACCAAAACTTTGACATAAGACAAACATTTTGGTGGGTGAAGATAAGCAGCAATAAAAGGATTCATGCATATAGAAAATGCGGGTAGGTCCACTCACTAAGTTCTCAATATGAATGGACAAGCAGGGTCAAAAGTTATCTATCATCTCTCTCTGAAGCAGAAGCAACTTTTTGCATTATCATACCCTCAGCAGTTCGAATTGATCTTTGTGACCCGGTGATTGTCACTTTCCTACAAACAGGGTACAAAACAGAAAACAGAAATAAGCCAAATTTGATTATCCATGACCTAAAATTTACCAAGCTGTGGTTAAATTTAAACCCACAAAAAAAAAAGGCAGCTGCACTCACCTGTCAGATGTCCCCGACATAAAATCACCTCGGTCAGATATCTTTATTCTGGCACCACTAACCTGAAAACACAAAGAAAAGAAAAAAGGTTAGAACCAGATCAAAGGAATTGAACAAGACAGAATTGCTATATACATACCTGACTGATTTCCATAATGTTCCTTCCCCCACGACCAACAACAACACCAATATGCTCATCTGGAACACCAATTGTAACTGAGTTACTTTGATCCTCCTGCAGAGAAAAGACTTCTCCATCAGCCCAACCATGAAACACATTTGCACTGGGGCATAAACTAAAGTATTCTCAGAAAAATTATTAAAAGAATATATTCATGCCACCATCCTTGCACTAAGGAGCTACCGGGGAATCAGTCTTGAATATTTTGAGTCTTCTAAAGTTTGTGACGTGCCTTTAACACGATAGAGTGAAATTAAATTGACATGAGAATTGTTGGTGTTCCACAGCTACAAAATAAGCTGACATAATCTAAAGAGTTTATCAATGACAAATACAAAATTGGATGGACAATAGAGATGCCAGTCCCAAATTGAACTGGAGAACAGAAAATCAAAGGGATAAACTAAGCTTATCATGCTTCCACTTTAAACATAATTTTAAATGTAAAACACAAGTACATTGCTAAACATGGTTCCATTAAAAATACTGATAGCATCAAAAAGGTGATGGTCAAGTTTTGGGAATCATTACTCGCATAACAAATTTTAAAATAGAACTAACCCTCGTCTCCACTTATGATGGACTTTTAGTTCTGATATAAGGCTTTGACTGCTGTGCAAGTATAAATTGCTCCGTCTTCATGGTGTGATGACAAAATGAAAATCAATTTCTAATGATAGATATTTAACAAAGTCAAAGAATTAAAGTTTCTGGAACCAACAGCAACTTCCGCCATACAAGAATAAAAATTAAAAATTACAAAATTCAGAACTAAATAAGTGTATTCATTGCACCAGTCTTGGCAACAGCAACTCTAGCTTATATGTCCATGTATTAAGGTAAAATAACAATCTTGAATCACAAAAGCACAATAAGAATCACATAGTATGAAGAGCCAAACAGCAATAGATACGAATACAATATGCCATAATTAAAACTTTTGTCATCAAAAGACCTATTATCAGTCAAAAAGTAATATTTGGGCTGTGGATGTATCTTTCCAGAAACATTACAGTACACTCAAATTAGTAAACATGAAAAGAGACAAGTATCATGGCAACAATCACAGTACAAGGAACAGTATTGATACAATAAAAGAGGAAAAGAATAAACCTTGGTATTTTGAAACTTCCCTCCAGCCTGATATGGTCCTGGTCCATAATTCACAGCAGTGTATGGTGCTGTGCCAACGCAAGAAAGTAAATTTGCATATGAAACCATGAAAACCAACGAAGAAAAAAAACTTAACAGTTCAAGGCACAAAAAGTGCTCCCTAGGTATTAAATTTTACCATGTCATTCCAATGCACTAAAATGTGGAGATCCCACAGAAGAGACCTTTTAGACATACCCATCCTTCCCTAGATCTATGAATCAACATCTACAATTTACGCTTAGAAATGTATACCTGCTATGAGCACAAAAGCACGAGACCTCTAAATCACTACATCCATAGACCTAAGTTCTGAATTATAAAAAATAGCATGGAAAACTGCAAGATTGATGACAAAACCAGAAGGATTTTTCTAGACTGGAACTAAAATAGTTATGAATCCACTAGCTTCCAAGATCACAGAGAATTTATATAAAAAAAGGAAACAAACTTTTAAAGTTTGAGGCTATGTATCTTAGTCATCATTGTGATCCTTTTTATAAAATGACACAATTAAGCTACCTTTTCATGGTTTATCTTAAATTATCATCACACCGATCTTTCTATTTTGTGTCCTGGCGAAAATGCAGCAAAAAATTTACTCCGAAGAAACTATATAAAGCACATAAAACTGAATATGTAATGATCACTCCCCACTGAGCACTGTTTGTTACACGTCCTTAACACTGATAGGACAGCTGTGTTGCTCTGAAATTGATAGCAACCAGTGCATGGCATTCGAGACTGGGAACCTATCAACTAACTTAGAAATTTCACACAACATTTAAGGGCCCCTTAAGTCTCTAGCCCTTGAGATAACAACTGCTGCATCTAAGATGAAAAGTAAAGAGAATTCCTCCTTAGGGTGTGCAAAAATAGGCAACCCAACTGACCCAATCGGATGGCTGCAAGTGCGGCTTGGTCAGTCACCGTATATCGGTCGGGATGGGGTTATATATCCTGAAAAAATCGGGTGCCTCTATCGGACGTTGGTGCATATTTGTCTGGGTTACCCAACCCAACCGAATTATATAACATAAATTGCCAAATTAGGAGTTTAGTTTTTAGATACCATGTTCAAAATATATCATAGAAAATAACTAAAGAGGAAAAGATGTTTTGCTCTTCAATGGTGAGTTTTGACCTTCCTCGACGGTTCCAACGACTTTCTCCATGAACTCCATCATCTCTTTATTTGTATCGCTTGACTTGCTCACAATAATGGTGAGTTCTTCATAGACACTCCTTGCGTGGTGATGATGGTGTTGGTGCTGCCATTTCCAGATTAGAAGTTCTGTGAAGAAGAAGAAGATCTGATCTTAGAGTTCAGATCTGTGAAGAAGAAGAGGAAGAATAAATGGATTAGAAGATATGGATTACAAGACCTGGGTGATGTGAGAGATATTGAACGAGAAGTTTTTTTTTCTTTGATTGAGATCGTAATCATGCCCAGAGGATGAAAAAAAGATGATTTGGAGCCAAAGTCAGATGAAAGCAACACTTACGAGCGAAAAAGGGAGCTTCAATGGCAGCGGTTATGGCAGATTTCTCACGAAGACTCAAAATTCACAGTGGAGGTGATGAATTTGATTTTGAAGTCAAAAGATGTTGTCGATACTTTAAATCAGGGGATTGGAAGAAGAAATTTGGGGATTTCGAAGGATTATAAGGCATGAGGTCTTGGATGCATTAGAGAGGAGATGAGCAGGTCAGATGTACTCTACCAAATAATAAAATCCAACTGAACGTGACCGATCCCGACCAAATCGGGTTAAGCCTTATGTTCGATCCATGGTGGGATTTTTTTTACTAACACAAGGAAAATTAATCCAAGCCGAACCCGCACCTACCCAACTGATGCTCATCCCTATTCCTCCATTGCTGAGGGAGGTAAAACATATAACCAAACATGTAAAAGATGTATAAGACCCCTGGAGAATAAAGCAATCATAGCAACTACCTAAGACCTTCAGAAAACCAGTAGGATCACACTAACAAGAAATTGAACAGCTTATACAACTTCCTACATACTAAAGTTGCTGCATTTTAGGGTTTTTTTTTTTTTCGTGGCACTAAATCATGCTCCAGCAGCCCTCATCATTTAGCATCTATTCCTTGTAGGTCACTTTGACAATGAGTAAACAAGCGCAAGTTAGCATCTGACATATTAATTATGATCCTATGGCCCTCCTTAACCATTCATTTGAAAGAAAATGATCCACTAACTCCTCATGAATGTAAAAGTTACCTTTTACTTGAATCGTTCTCTTTTACTGTTCTTATTCATTCAATAGGCTCTAAGATTATATTTATGTACTTATGTTCATGTTTCATGCCAGATGATCTTGCTTTACACTTTCTGGATTTAGCGTTCTCTGAGACAAAATCTTCCACCAAAATAATCTAGGCAATAGCAATCAACCTCATAGGTGCCAACCAAATCATATTATCGGCCAAGCTTAACCAACCCAATTTTGTTGTTGTTTGGACCATTGGAATGGTAAGGCCTATGAAAATATTTAAAGACACCAAAAGGTTGCTATCCAATTTTGTGGATTTTTGGCTTAAAAATGTCACTTCTGGTTTCACTGTAAGCCTTTTGCATCAAGGAGGGTAACTTCTAGTGTGGATTGTTTTAACCTTGTACATCCTCATCTTTCAAGCATGCATGATGGTGTATGGGTAGATTCGTTATTGCGTGCATTGATGAAGTTCCAAACCTATGAGTTCCAAAGAATATGCAATAAATCTTATGAGTCATGATGTTCCTAGTAATAAGCAGAAGCTCCTAAAGATCTCTTGGATCTTACATGCTATGTACGACTTGCAATATATAACGTAAATAATTAATTGGGAAGAACAATGCCAACCAGTTCAAAACATTCTGGCCAACAAAAAATTTATCTTTGCAAAGCCCTTGGGGCCTGCTTCTTCAGTCCCAACACTATGGATTTCTGGCAGTTAAGGCTGCCTAGAAGCCAACACAGACATTAGAGCAAAGGGACAAGCATAGATTTATTTTAAAAGTACCACTGAAGCAAGACTATATGAAGCCTACTTCTTATCAATTGTCATAAGGATCGCTAAGTATAAAAAGGGAATATACTCAACACAATGAAATCAAAAATGCTGATAAAAAATGGTGTACCTGCATATGAAAATGGAGCATTCATGGCCTGTGAATAATGTGGATCCTCCCTCAGCTTAGAGAGAATCAGTTCAATTGCACGCAATAGCTCATCAAGTGAACCTGTCAGCGTTACCAACCTATCATACCCAAGATAATGACTATCCTGAGGAGATATCTTGATGCCAGCCTGGGAATCTTCAATAAAAGATCTGCAGAGAGAAATACACCGATACTAATACAAGTTTAAGACGTCACAACACTGAACAACAGCAGCATAACAAAAATTAAAAACTTGATTGTTTTCACTTTATGGCTTAGACCGTAGCATATTCAATTCCAATGAAGCAGCTCTCCTCAATGCATCAACAAAGACAAATGGGCAGAAGGAAGAAAGGCTAACGGACATCTACATATCCACCAAAATTTTCTTTCAAGAAAAGAAGTCATCCTCATAGTTGCACGATAAACTTACTCTAAGGAGAGAATCTCCTGGTATAGCATTGATCCAAAAGAACTGAACAAAGGATAAATTGCAGGTAGTTAGAAAGGTAAAAACAAGGTCACAGAAAATGAAGATTTTCCTAGATGCCACCTTATGCAATTTTCATAGGATTAAGGACACAGTATACTCATGATACTCTCACTATGGTACCATGTGAAATACCCGATCGCTCCAAAAACTTAAGCTGGTAGAAAATATTATATGTATTATTCTATATCTTGAAAGGCAAACTTTGTTTTTTCCTGGAAATTTCGTCAAGTCCCACAAGTTAAGCTCAGATGCAAACTTGAAAGCAAACATAAAATTGGGAGTCAGAATCGTTTTCACTTGAATGACAAATTAACTGATAAATCCAAATACTGAGGATGAGCCGGTTTAAAAAGAGAAATGAGTGCTAAATGTTTTTACAGGGCTTTGTATAAGGAGGAGAGAGCTAATGGAAGCCCTTTAAATATTAAAAACAAAATAAAATTAGCAAACCTTTGTTCTTCTATTTTTGTGCATAAAATTTTTCTCCTCCTCTTTTTTGCATATAAGATTTCTCAATAAACAAGAATAACGTTGTTAATGTGGTTTGGTAAGCTATAAGAACAGGAACTACAACAAACCTAGAAGGGAAAGAGCAGAGTAGGCAGGATCTTAAATATGGTTTGGCAAAGCCATTCATGTTAATTTAGGAAGAAAATGTTTTGGAATCACAAAAATCTTATTGGCTAAATTATCTCCTTAGAATCTTGTTGAATCTAACAGGAAGCATAAACAATAAAGTCATCCCTTGAATATTGTTGAATGTAATTGATAGCACAGATAATAAAATCTTTACTTGGTTCTGACCCAAAAAATGCATATACAAGGACTCAGTCTAAATGGGGAACGATGGATACACCACAGAGAAAATGAAGGAAATATTGTTAAAAGGGCAGTAATAATTAGACCATGTCAGAATCTGAAAATAAAACCAACGTAGAAAAGATGGATAAAGGACCCAAAGCTCCTTACACAATCTCAAATAGTATGTGGTAATAAATGATTAGTTGATGACAGCTCACACTTACACAGGAAACATGTACTGACAAAGATATGGCTTTATCTATGGATTATCTTGCAAGAGTATTCTTGCATAGACAGCTTCTATGCAAAGAAAAGGCACTTTTAAAGGTAGTTTTCATATAAATGTAATCGTTGGCATTCTTGGTAGTAAAAGAGTAAGGTAAAAAATGGCATTGCTGTTTTTTTTTTTTTTTGATTAAATGAATGACCAACAATTGTCTGCATCTTTCATGCATTTCCAAGTCAACTCTGGAAAACAACCATACCTACAAAGTTAGTGATTGCATGAACTCCAATATAAATAAGTACACTTGATTGGCAGTTTTATACTCCCAAAAAATAAAAAATAAAAAATAAAATAAGATCCATGTTAAAAAGCAATGCAAGGTCAAACAATGAAGGTCCACCTGAAGCTAAGGGGATAAAGAAACAGTAAAATATATCTGTGATGTGCTCCAGAGATTAATGGATAAGCCATAAAGAAAAGAAGATACATATAAGTTGGAGGAAAAAAAAAATCTATGAAAGAGTCACTAAGCGAGGGGTAGATGCAAGGAGTAAACAGCTAAAATGCCTGGCAATTTGCTTTGGAACCAGAGCTCTACATCTCATTAAACTGGAGTATTTATGCAAGCAACCTTCAAAAATATAAGAAGTGAAGTGGTGTGCTGCAAAGCTCAGCATCCTAAGATAAGGCCAGAGTCATTAGTACAGCTAAAAATTCTTTACAATTCAATCTTAGTTGATAGGTGAAAACCTCCAAAAAACATTGTGCTCCTAAAAGATGAATGAAGAATATGATTACGCAGATCTTTTAATGAAAGGTAGCCAGGATTTTGCATAAGATATGGCCAGGTTAACAATTGCGTATAATACATAATTCAATAAGCCCAAGTTAGTCATGAGCTTTCTAAGTGTAAGCAATCAAACAGGTTCCTTATCAGAGAAGAACAAAATACTCAGCGAAGGGGAATTGTTGTACTTCATCAATAATTGGGAAATATTTTGATGAAAGTTGTCTCACTCAAGTTGCCTACTCACTGCCCATATCTACTAAATCTTTCTCTTCTCCCATGGCATTTAACTTCAAAGAACTTATACATGGTAAATAAAAAAGCTGCAACCAGCAAGGGCCTAGGTCCCATTTCTAAAGCCTCAGGCTACTAATATTGTTTGCTCATCAGAATGCTACAAAATAAGCAGGGAGTAGCACCAAATATTGGTAATGCTCTCTCTGCCCATATGGAAAGTTCTAAAGTTTAAAACCCTGTACAAAATCTCATAAAGTCAAACAGAGTGTATGGATTTGTGGAATGATGATTTATTTTATTCTTACGAGGATCTACCTATGTCTTTATGAATAGGTATAAGAAAATAGCATATACACCTATATCCCTAATATTCCTTGGTGTTTGCATAAATTCACAGATTCACTTTTGACTGGTTAGTGCATATGAAACAAATTTCAAGAATACCAGCATCATAACAAAAGACAAATTTCCAAAAAGTAAGCACAGAGGATAGAATCCATACTTAATGGTTGCTCCTCCTTTCCCAATTATGCCACCACAAGAACTATTTGGAACAACTAGTCTCACCCTTGATTTAGGCTCAACATCATCACTGCCTTCAGGTTGAATCTGACCAACAGAAAGAACATTTTGATTAGCATCATCCACCAAAAGCAAAAGAAAAGAAACGAAATCAGGTAAATTAGATGCAAAACTACCTCACTCAATAATTTTGAAAGGACAAGATCAGTGGCCTTGATTATTTCATCAGCTGTTCCGAATATCATGATTATTCTATCAGTTGTTCGAGGGTAGAACTCATGATTACGTGACAGTTGGATCCGTGCTCCAGATTGCGACTGAAACTCGGTAATTGTGGACCCACCCTTTCCAATCACAGAACCAGCTGCAGCATTTGATACAAGAAACCTAATGTATGTCGGATTCTCCATAGATTCTGGAAACATCAGAAATTGGAAGAACAAGGATAACAACAAACAAGTTAATAACTAGCACACTCATTAAGCACAAAAGTGGAGTATCTAGAAGAGAGTATGAACCGCAATTTTCAGAAATATAGTGAACAAAGGAAACATATATTTCGAAAGCCTAATATCATTATATTTCGAGATAAAAGCATGGCATACAAAAAATAAAATAAACTAAAAAAAAATGCAACTTAGTTGAGTAAAAATTCAATAGCAATAATAATAACAACAGTAGGAACCAAAAAACAGGAGATTACAAAAGTAGCCAGGTTGAGAAACCATCATTCAGACAGATATAAATATCTCCAATTGAGAGTGGCAAGATAATAAAATGAAGTGCCAACCCTTTTAAGTTATTCAGAAGGTAAACTAGAAACAACACAAAAAAGAGAATATTCGACAGAATGATGTATGAAGCAAGGTGGTACAACAAACAGAAAGAACATTCTCTTTTTTCATAAACATTAAGCCGCGTTCAGAAAACTCAATTCTCTCAACCAATTTAATTGATGGTCTCATTTTCTTGATATTTTCTAAGTGACACTTTCGACATCTCAATACATGCAAAGTGCACTCAAAGACTGAAAACAAAACGGGGGAATTCCATAGAACAGACACCTACAGCAATATAACTTTACAGAGAAAGACATATACACAGAAAACCAACAGAAATTCGAACATACAGAAAATTTGAGAAAAATCCTAGGAGCAAACATGCACACAATCCGAGAAAAAATAACACATCTATCACAAGTCTTTTGCAGTTCCTTCACATCCTCTTCTTCCAGTGTAGCTGTAAGATAACTTAATGTTTCAAACGAATTTCCATTATTTTAGCAATTCTTTGCAAGTAAGGGAGGACCGCAATTGCTCTGAAATTTGAACACCCTTCATAGCTGATTATATGTCACATGACATTGAAATTCATGAGCCCACCTTTTATTAAAGATTGACAAATGACTACAGCACGATATGGCGGATTTTTGGTGGCAAAAGTAGAAATTTAATTGTTTAACAGTGATTTTGATTATTTTTGAGTGGTATTTTGAGTCTTCCATCCACAATTTTTATTTTTTCAGGGAAAATTACTCAAAATTTAAAGTTATTAATTTCTAGCTATCCTTACCTGAGAAGCTTACCAATCTAGAGTGACTTGTAGATCTTTAGTCAAAAGTGACTTGTAGGTATTAAAGCCATATGAAATCAACCTTAATAGGCATATCTCGAATTAAGTTCATGTCCTCCCTCAGAAATAGAAGCATCCCAAGAAACTCGAAGGCCTAGGTGGAAACAAGGATACACCTTAGAATTACATTGTTTAAAGAAGAGAATGTGCAGCAGCAGGAGCTGCAGAAAACATAAGACATCTTTTTCTTTAATGCAAGGTTCATGGTGTTTGTGCTGTTTTTTCTTTGGCAAGTGCATGTGTTTGTTGTTTGCTCATTGATTTTACTTCAGGCCACAGGGGATACAGTATAACGATCTAGCTTCCTTCTATCATTTTTTTCCTTCACTTTAATTTTGGATATCAGGTTCTGCTCAGCTTGTGGAAACAACCTTACATGACCAAGGCAAATATGATCTTTGGAGAGAATATAGGCAACAAAACATCTAGATCACCCCCCCAACGATGTGTCATAACTTGTCACAAATTCAGCTCAGCATGTTCTTACAGAGACCAAATCATGCTTCCGCATTGATTGTTGAGAGTAATTATTCCGTCTGTTGCTCATTCTCCACAAGCGCTAAGAATAATCAGACACTCCCTCACATCCACTGCCACCACAAACAAAACAAAACAGGGAACCAGATATTTTTGCTAAGATACCATCACGTTATCCATCAACCTATTAAACAGCAACTTATTCCCATTTCACATTTCCTTCTTAATACTAACGTTTCCTCCCTAAAGCAATCAACAAGAGCAAATAAGTTTCACTTGACAATGATTCCACCAGTCTCTCGCTTTCCGCAGGCTTTCTGGTAACACCAACTGAAACACAAGAGACGCCCTATATCACACCATAGAGAAGTTGAATTGAACACTCTGAAAACCAACCCTAATTAGCTAACCACCACTTCCTTAATAAAAAAGAGTTAACTCTATTGTTCTCGATATTTATCTTATCTACAGCCATGCAAATCTGAGACATAATCAAAAAACAAACTCTAAAAAGAAGGAAACTCATTAGTGACACCGGGTAATGCCAACACCCATAAGGCTTGGGGCAAACTAATTCTGCTTTTGTGAGGGTTCATGTATAGCCACTTTCCACTTCTAAAACTATATAAGTTGCAACAGAAGCCATCAGATTTTTACTTCGTGATAAAATAATATTTCACTTGGTGGGCTTCTTGCATAATCTTATTTTTGCACTCGGTAAAACCACACAAATCACAAAAGAAAAGAATGCAGTTCCTAAGCAACTCCAAGAAACCCCACCACCAGGAAAATTAATTCTCCTTTTTTGGGGTTCTTTCATAACCCTAAATTTCCAATTGTCAAACCATAAAAAGCACAATGGAACCCACTAAATTTTCAGTTTATGATAATTCAATTTTCTCATTATCCAAAAATTATGAACTTGTAGAACTAAATAAATCACAATAAAACCAAACATATATTTACTTCACATTTGACCAATTTTCACTAAGTGGGATTCACGTATTATTCTAAATTTATGTTTCTAATTAAAAATTAAAAGGAAAAAAAAACACACACACAACCAATCCCATGATAAACCAATTTTCCCTTAATGGGGTTTATGTATAACTAAGTACATGCACCTGTAGAACTACACAGATCACAACAAAACCCACCATATATTTATTACAGGATTGACCAACTTTCACTTCGTGCGTTTCACATAATTCTAAATTTATATTTCTAAACAGTAGAAAACCCAAGAAAAAGGGGGGGACCGAATCCACCAACTCTTCACTTCAAAATAAACCAATTTTTGCCTAGGGGCTTCATGTATATCCCAAATTTCCTTTACTAAAACCACACAAAACCCACTAAACTTTCGCTTCAGAATAAACCAATTGTTGCCTAATGGGTTTATGTATAAGCCCGAATGGCAAAGTTCACGAGAAAAATCATATAATAGAAACCCACATTCCTCAACTCTGGCTAAAACCCCGAAAAGGATAAGCCAGAACACGTGAAATGACCTAGTTCAATCTCAACAGTAAGAGAAAAAAATTCAGAATAAATAGTAACTAACAGATCTTCAGAAAATAAACTAACAGATCAGGAATTGACAGATCTCAGAAATTTATGAAGAGAAAGAAAAATTGAAATGAAATGAAGAAAATGGAGGACTAACCCTCGGGTGCAGCAGAATCAGGGGATTTGGGGTGTCCAGATCGCTTCGGTGCGTTCTCTGGTGATGAAACGGAAGACGAGTCTGGTGATTCCATTGCTGAACAAAGCGAGAGAAAGAAAAAGAGAGAGAGCGAGTGCGAGGGCGAGGGCGAGAGCGAGTGCGAGCGATAAAGCTTTGCGAGAAGAACATGCACCGTGTTGAACTGGAGAGAGAGAGAGAGAGAGAGAGAGGAGCAGAAATGGAACTCTTATCTATAGAGAGAGAGAGAGAGAGAGGTGTTCGGATTTGGGGTAGAGTAGTGGCGCCTCAGGGGCGATTTGGATGATCACATGCGGTGAGCTTCCACCTGCACCCCCCTCTCTCCCTCTCTCTCTCTCTGGTATTATTTTTCTTTTCTTTGTGCAATTTTCGGATTTTAATTTTTTGGTTTTGCCATTTTGCATATCACTTGGTATTCCATTCCAAAGAGGTCACCCTCGCATGGTTTTTTTCCAAATGAAAAACATAAAAAAAATAATAATCAGTAACATAGAATGTATCAAAAAAAATTAATCAATAACATTTTTACATTCTTTTAATAATTCACGATTTTATATTATATGGTATTTGATATTTTTTTAATATTTTGAATATCTGAATTTAACTTATATTGTTAACGAAAAAAAAAAAAGAAATTGAATTTGTGAAAATGTCAATAAGTTTTGGTTTTTGGGCCATAAGCTCGCTTAATTTTTGAAATATTAGATAATTTTAAAATTTAGTTTTATGGTGTTGAATTTTCACACACACGCATTGCTATTTAATATGAATCTAAAATTGAATTTTTCCATTATTGATTTACTTATTTTCCATATCAAATCAAATATAGCAAGCAAAAATGATACTCACTCATAATCGTGTATTTTGCTGTCATATATATTTTTTGCCATCAGAAGTTATTTAAATAAAATAATATAAAAATCTTTAACATCACTCTTTTGCATATTTGGCTGTAAATAAAACGAATGTGTGCTAATCTTATTTTAAATTTTATATTAATCATGATCACACAAATCATATATTTAATTATCTTACATATTCTTTCTGATCAACAATTATTTAGACAAAATGAATATAAAAATCACATTTTAACGTTACTTTCTCGTATTGTATTAATTGAACACGTGTTTTTTTTTCACTCGATATCCGAAATTTTATCCCGATTAATCTGCATCGATTTACTATCAGACCCTTTTCAAAAAAATGTCTCATAATATAATTTTTTTTATACCCATGAAAAATTGAATTCACGATTATAGTTAAGAAAACTTAACTCTCTTCCAACTTAACCAATCAACATTGATTGAATACACGCACCATTCGTGCATTTAGTTTCACTGGTTACATTTTCTTTATTAAGCAGTCTATATGTCTAAGGTTTGAAATTTCAAGATTATTAACCACGAATTTCAACTATATTTAGCATAGGAAAAAAGAAAACATATCTCACTCTCCCCCATGAAAATGACAAATTTCAAATTTTTTATCTTTATTTAAGGTATTTCCTTCTTTTCATGTTAAAAGAAAAAAGAAGAAGAAAAAATGATGATGGGCATCAATGAAAAAGTTATCACAAACCCTAAAAGATTAAAACAAGAAGAGTAAATTGAATTGCATGGGGCTATGTTGGAAAATAATAGAAAAAACTTATGCATCAAAAGGATTAAAAAATTTCTCAACTTTCACACATAATAATATTGAAATTTTGGACAAATGTAGATGAAATTAAACAATGTAGAAATGTACATTTGGTTGTAGCTTAGATTGTAGAAACGAGTAGGTTTGGATTAACAAATATAGAAATGTAGAAAAAAACTTAAATTGAATTGTATGGTGCCGTGTGTGTTGTACAGAGTGATATACTTAGATATCAAAAGCTATTTTGGTCGGAAACTGTGACAGATTAGGAAATAAAAAATAAATTTATTATTTTCCTATATAATTCGCTCGATTTAATTATATTAAGCAAGTTATAATGAGAGAGAAAATATAATGTTTGTAACCTATATAAAATGTTAGAGGTATTTTTCTAACTCTTTTTACAAAAAGAACTCTGATACCGTATAAAAAATAGATAAAGAAATAACATATTAGAATTTTATCTCGTATTATTTCTCGCAAATACTCACCAATTTATATAGTCAACTGCCATAGAATTTAGACTAGAAAGCTAGAAAATGGAACAAATGGAAATCCCTTGTATGGGAATCCAGGATGCTAGAATAAAATGCCAAGCTTTGCTCATTCTATAATAACATAATTCCCAATTGAGTTTTTTGTTCATGGCAAGTGAAGCTATAAACAATTTGTCAATATTCAAAAACGTTTCAAATGGCTATTATGGTTAAACCAAAAGAATTTGGATTAATTTTGTGAAGCATTGAGTTTTTCATTCTTGATTTAGAAAACATTTCGTGTTCAAAGGATGTTCTCTCTCTCTCTCTCTTAGGGATAAAGAGTGTTAATGGGTATTATTATTGGCACTTGGTAAATTAATTAATCAGTGAAGGAGTGAGTTGGTTGATACTCGTAAATAAACAATTGTAACCATAACTTGGAATAAAATTTTTCAATTTTTCATATGGTACAAGAGCCAAAGATATGACATCTTTTAAGGGTTTTTTTTTTTTTTGCCTAATTACATTATTTTCCTCAATTTTGCTTCTTTTTCTTTGCTTTTTTGATATAAGGAGATGTAATCAAATAGAATTGAATGAGGAAAATAATAATAGAAGTGGAAGATTCTACCACTTTAACTGTTCCTATAAGACTCAATTTTTCTTCTTTTTCTACTTCAATTATTGTTTCTCAATGATGGATTTTTACGATATCTCTATTTTTTTTTTTTAACAATAATATACTGATTCTTTGTTAAGTCATTTTTTTGTTTAATCGATCTCACTGAGTTTCTCTAATTGATGTTTTGGTTTAATTGGTTGCTAATTAGATTTTGTATTTTAAAGCTTATTTCATTCTTGCTTAACTATGAGTCGATTTAGGAATTTCGACGACATTATGTTCTTGTTTGATTTTCAGTCATAATTTTTATAGCATATGATTTCTTAACTCAATAAAGTTCTTAGTCAACTGAAATGATCGATTTTCCTCTCACTTGATTGATTTTCCTGAATTATTGTTGATTGATTTTAATTTTTTTTCATTGTCGCAAAAATTTAAGGTATTATTTCTCCTCCTTCTACATCTGACATGCTTTTGTGGAATTTGATTCTAATTTTCAACAATATGTGTGGATTGAAAACCTTTCTTGATCCTCTGCTCAAAGTTGTGAACATCTTCCTTCCCACTAATTAGCCATTCCGGATAGAAGATTGGGAAGGATCTTCTGATCTTCACTTCACTTCTAAGAGTTGAATTGAATTATGTTATTGAATATGCTATACTATTATATAGTTATTCGAGTCCATCGACTTGTGGGGCTACTTATGAAGGGTATCAAAAAATATGCTATACTAAGTTGAATATCTTTATTTGAAATTAAATTATATTTTTTATTCCCATATTTTTATATTGTATAATATAAAGTGAAGAGAAAAAAGAAATTATAGGATATATTTTTTTTTCTCATTTTTATGATTTAGAAGTTAAAAATACCATTTTATTGTACATAATTGCTAAAAAAGAGAAGAAATTATTTCTCCTCCATTAAGCATGCTAGAGAGGAAATTGATGCTATTAAAAATATATATTGAAAATTTAGTAATATATAGGAATTAATTCATTATTGCCATAAGAATTTTTTTTTTTTTTTAAATAACGTTGATTAGTGTTAAAAACATCATTTTATCATAGTATAATTGCTAAAAAAAGAAAAAAAAAATTGCTTCTCCATTAGGAGGAAAGTTGTTTGAAGTAGCACGATACATATCTCAAAATTTTTTTAACATCAATGTTTCTCGTTTATGAAATACATTTTGTTTTTAAAATATTTTAACACATTTAATTAATTAATATTTATATAAAAAATATTTTTATTTTTTATATTTATATATTTTTTCATATTAATGACTTGTTTACTTATTTAATCATAATTTTTAATTTTATTTTATTTTTCTTATAATTAATAATTATATATTTGATTATTTTGAATTTTTATTATAAAAGATGTTTATTATATTTCATAAAATAATCAATATTTACATAAAAATTCTTATATTTTTTATATTTATACATTTTCTAATGTTTTTTTTTTATTCTCACAAAGTGTCATTTTTCTATATTGTTTCGTATCCATTTTCGTTTCCGTTTAATCTAGATTCTCATCTATATTTCAACCAAAATTGTAAATAATAAAATAAATTGATACTACTAAATAAAATCATCTCTGAATAATTTTTTGCTATTGTTTAAGGGACCCATTGAGCTGGTGTCTTCAATTATTGTGAAAGACATTTACACATAATTTGTTTCATTTAATCAAAAAAAAAAAAGACTGGTTACATATTTAAATTTGCATTAAAAAATAGAAAAATGCGTAATTAAAGTTGAGAAAGAATAGATTTTTAGTCTATTATAATGCTTGATAAATATGATGTTATATAGGGGTATATTCGAATCGAATTGATCTCGAATATTTCTATTTTTGAACTTGAATTCGATTTTTTTACCTGACTCGAACTCGAACTCGAACTCAACGAATTATAAATAATAGGACTCGAATTTGACTCGATTATATAATAAAACTACTCAAACTCAACTCGAAAACTTGATTATCATATACTATATTATTATATTTTATTATATTTTATTATATTTTATTTTTTTATATTATAATCATATATAAATATATACAATATATATATATTAATATATGTTATCGAGATATTTAATAAAATTTTAAATCTAAAATTTTATTATTCGAATTCGACTCGAGTTTGATCAAAATCGAGTCAAATCGAGCCATTGACCGAATTGCTCGAACTCAACTCGACTCGACTCAACTCTTATAACAGCCCTAATTGTTATATTATTTTTAAATTATCTAAAATGAATCAAAATTAAATTTAGAACTCACCCCATCCCACCAATCCACTTCCCTACCTTAACACACTCAACATTTCCTTTTCCTTTTTTTTTTCCTCATTCTTTAAAATTTTTTAAATTAGTTAAATAAATATATATATAGGGAACAATACAGTTTTTTTTTTTTTTAAAGAAAATAAGTCTTTTCTCGGATCTACCCAAACAAATCTGAACCGTCCGATTCAGAGAACCAGACCACAACCAAGATCCCCCATACGAGAACTCCCATTTCGAAAGATCCTGCAACGGAAAAAAGCGGCGAACTTGAAAAATTGAACCAAATACAAAATCGGATCTAATATTCAATCCTGACCCTCCATTCCTATCCTCAAATCTAACGGCATACATCCACGATCCGCGTCACTCAAATTCAACGAATCACATCCTACTCCGAACCTCTATATAAACAAAGCTCTAACCTCCCCAACTCACCGCCCTCTCTCTCTCTCTCCCCCCTCCCTACCTCCCTCGCTTCTCTACCCCAACCGATCAAATTGAAACACCTCTCTCTCTATCGGTCATCAATGGCAGCCAAAGCAGAGAAAAAGCCTGCAGAGAAGAAACCAGCGGAGAAAGCTCCAGCGGAGAAGGCCCCAAAAGCCAAGGCGGGGAAGAAGATCCCCAAAGAGGCCTCTTCGGCGGACAAGAAGAAGAGAGTAAAGAAGAACGTGGAGACCTACAAGATCTACATCTTCAAAGTCCTCAAGCAAGTTCATCCAGACATTGGGATCTCAAGCAAGGCGATGGGGATCATGAACAGCTTCATCAATGACATCTTCGAGAAATTGGCTCAGGAGGCGTCGAGGCTTGCGAGGTACAACAAGAAGCCCACGATTACTTCCAGGGAGATTCAGACTGCGGTGAGATTGGTCTTGCCTGGTGAGCTTGCTAAGCATGCCGTTTCTGAGGGGACCAAGGCGGTCACTAAGTTTACGAGTTCTTAGGGTTTGCGATGGGAGTTTTAGGGTGTCTCTTGGGGGGTATGGTGGAATTGTGAAATTAGGGTTTTTTCGGTGTGAAGATGGATTGGAATTGTTAAATTTATTGTAATTTCATTTCCTCCATTAATGAATTTGTTAGTTCCTGTCAGTAATCTCTCCCTCCCTCTCTCTCTCTCTCTCATTAATCTTGTTCGATTCCAAATTACCAAGGAAATGTTACAGGCGTCTGATGTCACATTGCTGCACAAGAAGTTTTGGACCGATTGCTGCACAAGCAGAATTTTTTCTCTCTCTCTCTCTTATTAATTTTTGGAATTGTTCCACGGCCACCACCGTGGGGTGGATCTCCGTCCATCCCGGTGGCTGGTTTGGCCGCAGAGAGAATGAGAGGTGTAGTTGGAGAGATACCGAGACACTGAGAGAGAGGGAGAGATGTATATATGTATATATTTTACTTTTACAAACAAAAATAAATGAAAGATAATTTTATATATTTTTGTAGTTAATGAAAGATTTTAGTGTTTTTTTTTTAGTTTAGAAATTTTTATATTTTAATTATAATTTAGGAGAATTTTTGTTTTTGTTTTTGAATTGTTTTTTAAGGGAAAGGAATGGAACCCATAAATTGATGGAATGGGTTTAGTGGGTCCCTATACGTCCCCTTAAGCGCAGGGCAAGCAAGTCTGGCCAACAGTTGCTCTTTTACCCTTAGCGGAGGTCAATCTCTTCATGATCCACGATTCCCAACTTAAAGGATGGCCCAAGTGTACCATTTTTTTCTTCTAGGATTTTCGCTGGTCGGTGGCCAAGCGTACCATACCTGTTATCAAGCCGGGCTGGTCCCTTTAGCGGAACGAAAGCCACCATGCCTTTCCCCATTGCCTTTTTTTTTTGTTCTTCGTATAATAAGATTCGAACGCAAGTCTATTATAAGAGGAGATATCATTTGACCTAAAGCTCATTAATTCGGTATTTAGAATTATATCATGATTAATTCGATCTAATTTATTGTCTAACTTCTTTAAAAATGAATTCTCTCAATGTAAATTTTTTTATTTCTCTATTATTATCGATTGTGAGATTTAATTTAGAAATTATTTATTCCGATGTTTATTTTTTCAATTTTAAAATTCAAATTCAAATTTTTGTTTAAAATATAGATATAACACAATAATAATCTCAATCGTTATACTTTTAATGAGTGTAGATTCAATAAGGTAATTTACTTTATAAGCAATAATGCAATAATAATCTCAATCCTTATATTTTTAAAGAGTATAGATTTGATAAGGTAATTTACATTATAAGCAATTTGATCGATAAGCAAGTGAATTTGAATTTGAATAATAATTTCAATTTATTTGTTAATTATATCATAGAAGATTAACTCATATTATGTACCGTTAGGCTCACAAAATATTTTTTTTTTAAAAAAAAAACTAAAATTTGATTTAATATTTCAATGATATTGTACTAGTGGATTTTTTTCCCTTTCAAAAATTATACAATTTAAGCAAAATATCACAATAAAAACCTTGTAGTAACACTGAGGAGAAACATAATCTGAAATTAAATGAGGTATAATGACATATTTTTTGCGAGTTAACATATCTTCCTTTTTTAATAATAAAAGTGAAAAAGAAAAATTAGCATAATAAATATCATGTACTATCATTCTGATTCATTACAATTTAATCACAATGGTAAGCAATGGCCAAACCTTTTTTCTTTAAGTATTTTTGCTTTATTAGATTTAAATATGATATCTCATTCATTAGTTGAAGTAAATAATTTTTTTTTTTAAATTGTTTGATAGAAAAAATATTTCAAAATCTTTAATATTTAGATTTGATTTTACTATTATTCTTAATATTTATTCGAGCAAGAAAGATAGAAATCATAATTTAATAACAAATCCATGTTTATAATTGTTTTGATAGAATTTAAACAAGTTCAAAATAAATTCTAATCCCACATAATGAAACGAAAATCACTAATAAATTATAACTCAATTGATATCGTCGATCTCTTTTTATCTTAAGTTCAAGTTTTCTTATGTAAAAAAAAAAAAATCCAAAGCCGAATGTCACATCACTTATATCTTATATTTATGTTTCATAAAGCATATATTAGATATACAACATACCTCCTATGTAATTATTTCTATAAAAGAGCAAAATTTTGAATAAAAATAATAAATATAATATATTGTGTGGGCATATTATAAGTCCGGAAATATTTTGGATATTTATGATATGAAAACTTTTTTATTATATATAAAAGTAATGACCGAGATGAAATAAAAAAAATTTTCAAAAATGTTAATTAAGATTTTATTAACCTTATTAATATTAAAAACGTTTGTAAAATTAAATTTAATCTTATGTAAATTTTGTCATATTTTTATATTAAAGTTTTTTTTTTATATGAAAAGATTAAATCTGAATCTATTATAAAAAAAAAATTAATATAACCTGAACTAAAATTCGTTATTAAAGTCTCTTACACAAATCTCTCGCGCTTCAATTACATTAGCATCGGCGACCTCTCTCCGGCTCCAATTTCCAACGCATCCCACAGTCTCTCTCTCTCTCTCTTACTTATCCATATCCAACCCCAAATGCAAATACTCACTGCATAAGCTCAACCCTCTTGGAACCTGTCGCCCTGTTTCCTCCAAATGGAGATGGCACTCGGTAGTTCATCTCCTTCTTCACCTCTCACTACCTCCCTCTTCTCCAAAACCACTCCTCCAAAATCAACCCTCTTGTCCCTTCGAATTTCATGTTCTGCATCAAACCCTAACCCTAAGGCTCGATTTATTGCTCGCCGCCGAGAATCCGTCTCCGTCAAGCAACTCCAACGCCCTCTAAGTAACGAGTTCGTTCTATGTTAAAATACTTTTTCGCATCGATTTCGTTTTCTGTTGTTTAGTGGTATTGATTTGCCTTTTGAATTTTCTTGCTGCAGTAGAATACATGAGCTTGCCTGCGAGCCAGTACTCTGTTTTGGATGCTGAGAGAATCGAACGTGTTGACGATAACACGTTTAGGTGTTATGTTTATAGGTTTAAATTCTTCAATTTTGAGGTTTGCCCCGTTTTGTTGGTTAAAGTTGAGGAACAGCCTAATGGGTGTTGTATCAAGCTCTTGTCCTGCAAGGTTTGTCTTTACAAGTGTTCTTTATGTTTCACAGACACTTCAAAATGAGCTATACATCTTATCTGGTCGTCTCTTATGTCCATGCTGTGTCAGTCCTCCATAGTTGTGATTTAAGATGTATGCATTTTAATAGGTTTCCGTCTCACTGTCTGTCGGGGTGTGATTTAAAATGTTTGATTCAATGGCTTATGAAGTAATTTGATTTTATTTTTTTATTTTTTTATTTTTTTCGAGGTGACAGCTAGAGGGTTCGCCTATTGTGGTTGCACAGAATGAGAAATTTGATGGTAAGGAGTAGATTTTGTTTAGTTTTTTTACCCATGAAATGATGGTTGATTGAATTCAAGAAAGGTTTTGTTCAGAATAAGGTTGCAAAAAAAATTTGTTTACTCTTCAAGTATGGCTGCTTGTTAGTTTTTACAGTAGTGGGAAAAATGTGTTTTGTTTATTTAATCTTAGGACAATGTTATTACTGTTGATAGTTTTGTGCCCTTTTTTTGATATAATTTTTGTGCCTTTTTTGATTCTAGGTTATTGTGTCTGCAGCATGTCCCTTATAATTTTTTAGTGGTGTTACAATCATTTCACTTCTGGGTGTTGTGTTGATTTATTCTGCCTAAACTGGGTCAATGTGTGAAGCTATTTCTCTTAAAGCCTATCCTTCTATGCTAAAAACCTGTTTGGCTTGGCCAATGTATCCTTGCTTTGCATCTTTAGTTGAGGCTGGGAAATGGGCGACAACTATTTGGATGCATAGTAGTCAATAGCGCAAAAGAGCGCGCTTAAAGCGCAAGTGCAGTGTGGCACAGCCCTTGGGCTTTTTTTGCAAAAAGCGCAGCGTAGATGAAAAAGGCGCAAAGCGCAAAAAAGCGGCGCTTTTTCATTTTTCTACCGGTGCGTTTGTCTGTTATCTTCTTTCTTTCTTTCTTTCTTCCTTCCTTCCTTTTGGGTTCTTCTTCTTCTTTCTTTCTCTCTTTCTTCTCAGTTTTTCTTCTTCTTCTTTCTTTCTTCTTGGTCTTCTACTCCATCTTTCTTCTGAGTCCTCTCTTAGGCCTCTGTTTTTTTTTGTAATTGTTTTTGTTCATTTTTTTTCCTCTGTTCGGTGGCCTTTTTTTATCTGGTCTGCACTTTTTTTTTGGGGTCTGTGTTTTTTTTTTTTTTGGGTCTATGTAGCAGGGTCTCGTAGATTATTCTGAAATTGGGGTTTTGTGGGCTGGATTAGATTTATGAAACATTAAGCTCTTGATCTGTAGTGCGGAATCTAATCCTTTGGCTGAGCTAAACTAAAGGCATTCATTTCTACATTAATGGCTAAAAAGTTCTCTCATGTAAAGAAAGATCTGTAAACAAGTTTTGATTTATTTAAGTAATTTATGTATTCAATCCATATTTCATAATCCATCTAGCCAGCAAGAAAATTAATTAAAATAATATTGAAAGACTGATTTGGATTTTTTAATACAGATTATTCATGCTTTGCCATTCCTGTGGTGGCATAAGATAACTGGGCAAGCAAGAGATACTTCGCCTTTAACTTAGGAAAGTTATATCAAGTTTGACAATATTTGCAGCACATCAACAAAATCTAAAAAAGTAATAAATCGATAGAAAAGACTCAAATTATACTGCACAATTAAAATAACATTAATTAAAATGTTAATATTAATCAAAATAACATAGGCCATCACTTGCTGTTGCATTCATCTGTTTGTTAAGTTGGTGAAATCAGTCTTTCCATGGCTTGTTCTATTTTGCTACCTCCAGCTAGAGGCTTTCAATTGCATGCATTCATTGAACTGGTGTTGATTTAAGATGCACATCTTGTTGTTATGTTAGCTTTTCTTGATGCTGCTCCTCTATTTTTTTTTCCCTTCCAGTTGTTGCAGCTCCTTTTTTTCTTGCCCTCTTTTCAGTTGCTTTCCTGCTGTCCTTCAAAGAGAAGAAAAACAAATTAAAATTAGTAAATATAAAAGTGTTTGATCATTGATGAGACTTACATTAAAATTAATCCTTAGTGCACTTTCTTGTCATTAAAAGTTTTGACTTTTATGTATGTTGATATTCTAATATTATAACATATTTCATGTGCTATTATTGTATATCCGAATATATATTTTGATTCTATATCTTAAGTGTGCTTCATTTGAAAAAACCTGCGTTTTGCTTTGCGCTTTGCACTTAAGCCCCAGGAGGGCCTGTTGCTTTTTTGCGCTTTTCGCTTCTATTTACTATGTTTGGATGAAATTAAGTTACTGAAAGGCAATTTTATTAGTTAACTAATGGTTTTTAATTAGCTTGTGAGACTGGAGCAACAACATTGCAGTTGGAGTTTTACTTGTTTGTTGAGTTTGAAAATTAGAAAAAGGGCTTATTAGAATCTTAAATGATTTTTACAGATTCCATGTTAGAGCTCTGAATGTCTGTTTAGTCTTGACTTGTGTTTGGTCCAAATGATACAAAATATGCAGTAGACTCTTGCATTCTCCTCTCATCTGTGATTAATAACTAATTCTCTACTCATCCATGATTAATTTAACTAAATTTTGTGTCATGTGGATGATGGCACGTTTTTCCCAACCTTGACATACTTGCCTGTTTCTTCACTTCTTTGTTGATTAGTTCTGCATGTGAGGTAATAAATTCCTCAAGTTCAATCTGAGCTGTGATTGCAATTTGTATAGATCTGCATGGGTAATCCCATATCTCTCTGTTATGTCATGTGAAAATTCGGTTTTAGGTACTGTTTGCTACCTTGCTAGACTTCTTTATATACTTTCGGTGGTAATTGAAGAAAAGGTTAAGAGAGGTTTGAACCCAAGACCTGTGAAAAATCAGTATTCTTGACCCCAATTACATCGTCATTTTGGGGCAATGTCCTTGGTTAAAGATAAAAACTAGTTCTGGTCATTTTACAAGTAAGAGGGAGTAGAATCATATTACACTGATTGGGTTTGAGTTTTAGCTCTGCAACATGGTCTTGGTCTACCTTTTTTTTTGGGGGGGGCTTTGTTGGGAAGCAACATGTTTCCTCTCCAAGCCAGTAATCGAGATGTAAATGTTCAGCTGCATAACTGCACAAATATAACAAGAAACCACAATCCAGCCTTATAACCAAGAACACAATATCTATGTGAAATCCTTCAGGAAAGAAAAAACTGTCAGTTAAACTTTGTTGAAAACTCCACTAGAGAAGCATATGGCTAGAAATACAACTTGACTAGGAGGCTACCAATATCAGGAGAACAACTTCCTTTCAAGAATCAGGTAAACAAGTTTCTCCTGGATAAAGTCTGTAAAAGCAATGCCATGAAAAAAAGAATGAAGTGAACAAGAATTCTAGATTGCCCTTATAAATGGACTTTAAAATCACCCTAAGCGAACCATGAGTTCTGGCTTTGACAGTGGTGGAAAGGCATTGGCCCTTATAGCCTAGTGGTAACCAAATTTCTCTCCAATTAATAGATTTTTTTTGGTTTTTTTTTTGTCATAAATATTCTCCAATCAATAGGTTGGAGGTTCAAAACTTCTCTGTCCCTATGGCCCATTGGCCTTCTTTATGACAGAAAAGGAAAAGAAAAAAGAGGAGTAGGGCACAAGTTTTCTCTGCTGCTGTAAAGCCATAGGATTGTCTTTGCTTGTAATCTCTTCTGTGTGCTGTTTTGGTCAAATTAGTGAGGCATTCAGGTTAAATGGCCAGCACCGAGGGACAAAGGAAATAAGTAAGATGGCTTTTTAAGCTATAATATTGCCCCTAATGAAAAGGGGCTATCTTATTGAGTTTTGAATTTGTCATCATGTGGATCCTTGATGACACCCAATTGAATGCTAATTACTGTCAATTATCAATTCATAAGCAGGATGTAGGAATGACCCACAGGACATGTTAGAAGGGTCAAATATTTTCAAGTACAGTTGTGTTTAGATCATATAATTGTAATGGGATCTTCAATAGGGTTTTTACCTTTTGTTGTATATTTTCTCCTTGTAAGCAGGTAGCACAAATGGACATGTATACATAAATCTAGAATGTTCCCTCTTTTCCTGGCATGTTACTTCATTTATCAACAATATCTAACTTCCGTCTTTGTGATACATATTGATTCTGTGAAATTGTTGCTGTTGGCAATACATAATCTGGTAAAATGTCTCTGTGCAGATGCGAGGGAACTGCTTTACCATCATTTTGCTGCATTGACCTTGAAGCACTTTTTGAATAAATATTATTATGCGATGCTTGTCATTTCTGTGGGTAGAGGACAGTATTAATTGCTCAAACATTTCTATTCTCGATTGTTGATGACTTAGCAGTAGGTTATGTGTTGATAGTTTCTAGAGTTTCATTTAGCATTAAATTTGCATTATACTGCTTTTTGGAGTGCTTTGACATCGATTTGATGTAGGAGTGCAGCTTCTATGGTGAATAGAATATCATGTGATACCCGACAGAGTAATTCATCAATTCAGCAGCTCACATCAGATGCTGTTATTGAGGTGACTTTACTAATGCCAATAAATTTCAAAGTTACTTTTAGCGCATAATTATTTGTTAATATACCAAAGTAAAAAATATCATTTTATTGTTGGTTACTATTTCTAGTAAGTTGATTTCCCATTGTGCATTCCTCAGGTTAGCATTGATATCCCACTTGCATTTCGGCCAATTCCAGTAGGAGTAATAGAATCAACTGGAGCTCAAGTCCTTGATCAGATACTGCGTTTAATGCTTCCACGGTTTATGGCTCAGGTTAGTAAGAGTCTATTTCTTGGGCTGGGATTTAAATTTCCAGAATCTTGCTAATCCCTTGACAGTGTCTCTTGTAATTCCAGGCTTCCCAAGATAAGATTTTAATCAAATTTTCCTCTTAACATTAAAAATAAGATAAACATTTGGTAGAGACTGAAAATTGCAATTTGTGCCAATAAAACAGTTGACTAATATTGCTAAATAATTATTATCTCTGTGTATGAGTCTGTGGGTGTGTTGTTTCTTCTAAAGCAGATTGTGATGAGGACATAGGGCATATGCAGAGTTATTTGGTTCATGGCGGAGGTCTTCAATTTATTAGAAGGCACTTCCTCGTTCATGAGCTTTCTGTCCTGAGATATGATAAATCTGAAGATTTTTTTCCCTTAGTTATCTTCTCTGTTACTGGGTCATGACAAATGTATCGAGAGAACCTTTTTATTTATTTATTTTTTATTTTAAATGGAAAAACTAATTTTGAGACATTATTTTATTATATTAAGTATTTTAGTTTCTCCTGAAAGATTTTTTTGCAAATATGGTTTTGCAGCTGGTGAAAGACTATCAAGTTTGGGCTTCAGGTGACACAACAAGGCAGCCTGTGGGAACTGGGCAGATCTAAGATCGCTCAGAAAGCAGTTAGGAAGCATAGGTGGGTTTCTTCTGGTCATCACATGTTCATATTTGTATTGTAGGTTGAGGGTCATAATTTTTGTCCATTTCATATTAATTCTTCCATGTTTTATATGTTTTATGGAGGACAATTCAGTAGATTTGAAGTGAAAGAAGATCTACACCATTTTCTGGCAAATTCTGTTGTGACAATTAAATATTTCTTGTGCAAATTGATTGCTTCCTTAATAAATATACCTTTTGAATTATTGCAGTTCTATATGAATTATTACAGTTCTTGATGTAACTAAATGTATGACTCCTGTTTGCCCATTTTTAATCTGGAATTTGGATTAAATTGAGGCAAATGAAAGTGCTTGAATTTCGTGATTGATATTATTACCTTGGTATTTTTCATGACCATGAACTTGAATTTCTGATATTATGGGGTAATTTTAGCGGATAATACTAGGTTGAATGACTTGTTACACAAGGCTGTTGAGTTCAGATGAAGCAACCATCTCTGAGGCTTGGGATGCTTTTAGCATGGGGATAAGAAATTGGCCCAAGTGGGTCAAGGAAAATTATCCATGGAGCATAGTTCCTTGATGTTTCTGAAAAACCTTCTTCCAATAAGGCATAAAATGCAACAAGAAAAGCACTCGAATGAAAAGGTCATTTTTTCCACAGATTTTATGATGAAAAGACTGCATACGCAATGCTTTGTGTTTCTTTGGGTGCTTGGTTCTCTCTCTTTGGTATATCGACTCTACAAAGGACTTTTTCATTGTATACACCGTCTCTCTCTCTCTCTCTCTCTGTTGCTCTGTCTCTTGCTGACACCTAGATGGTATCCATCCATTAAGGTGACTGAAAAGAGGCCACCAAGTACAACTGATGATGAATCAAATTGAGGTCAAAGTAGAGGCAGAGACTCTCCATCTCACACTCTGTTATTCAGACCTATGAAAGGTAGCAGTTGGACCCTGTTTAAGTGAACCTTCAGCGTTTTCTGCAAAGCGTGCATGGGGAACTGGGTTATCAAAGACCTGATAGCCAGCAAATATTGGAACCTTGTTTCTATGAAAAGCTCGTTCTTTACCAACACTTGTCTTTCAGGTATCATGCCTACATAAAATGCACCTTGCTTCAGTTATTGCTGAAGCGAGGAGAAAAATGCCCTAAATTGTTGAAGCTTGTAATGTTAGCTTCAGATTAGAGCTTGGAAATATTGGGCATGGATTTTGGGCGAAAGCGTTCTCATCATCATACAGATGCTCGAAAAATGAATGGTGTCTTCTTGGCTTATTTTGACATTAAGCACCTACACATTGTGGAAAGGGTGCACTTGCCCAGCAAGCCCGTTGCCAGTATCTACAAGAAATGGCAACCTTGGAGCAGCAACAGAAGGGATTCTGACTGCTAAGAAGAAACCACTTCTTGGAAGCACTTTAACCGCCCAGAAAAAGTAACAAAGGAAACCATCTGCACGACAATCAAATGTATGTATTGAGTAAGTACACAAGTGAGAAATGAGTACACAAAATGTCGAACAATGTGCCTTCAAATCCATACTTGTTGCCATAGCTAGGCAGAATGTTTTCTCTTCTGAATCTGATCATTCCACTGATTGTTGGTTGTCATTTCTCGAATTTAGTTGAACCCGCTTTCTTCTTCTTTCCTCTCGGCTAACCTGTGTACTCTATTTTGGCATCTTCATCTAATGATTCTCACCAAGAATCCCCATCTTCATCCGATGAGTGACCAATCATCACTACAAATTTCCGTCACAAGCATGAGTGAAATAATATGTTGAAGATGATAGATAATAGTTATATCGCATGTAGATTGCAGAGGTGGTTAGGATAGAAGCTGAGCTTTTGAATCACTGAACCAACCACAATGAAATACAAGATGATAATGATTAGAGATAAGTTTACCATATGTCCACTTTGGGGATGAACAATATTTGGGGCCTATATTCTTCTTTCTTTTTTCGGCACAGGCGTTTCAGACTAGGGAAGTAGTTGATATCTAGACTTAAGAACTGTGGGAGTAGTAGCAATCCCTTTGGGAAGTGCTGAAGCTCCGGACAGAATTGGAAAATGAGATGAGTTGCTGGAGAGAAGTGAGGTTTTGGAGGTTCGGTGACAAGGACTCCAGATTTGGGAATTTGATGATTACTAGATAAGTTAGGGAGGAGGGTAGCACATCTCGAATGCAAACCGTCTGGGCATACACCTTCAATCACGAATTCTCTGAGGTAGGTAAGTTTATGGAGACCCCAATCTGATAATTGCTGCTTCACCTTCTTGCAATCACCAATTGTGAATGAATGGAGAGTGGTGGGAAAGCCTGTTTCGGGAAAACATTCTAGTTCTGTGCATTTCTCTATTTCAGGATCTTGAAGGGATGTGAAGCTTCGCATTTGATTTGTTATGGACCCAGATTCCCACAACCCCACTGCCTAAGATGTTTCAGCTTTGGGGCAGAAAAATTTCCTTCACAGAAAGACACTACACAAAAAATATTCTCCAACAGTGTTGAGGTTTATGAATGTGCTTTCTGGTGAGACTTTCTTAAAGCTATTCTTTTTTATTATCACTTCTATAAGCATTTTCTTGCTGTTGCTGCTGCTGTTGTGCTGCAGCAATATCTTCCACTCTGCAATCGACTATGATTCCATGCACTCCTCAATATGAAGCTTCTTAAGAGAGAGCGGCAGCTCTCCATAAGGAAAGTCTGAGTGAATCACCATATTCTAAATTTAACTCCTCAAGAACAAGGCTGTTGTGCTGATGCATCATTACTCCATCTGGTAGAGCTTCCAAACTGTAACAGTATCCAATCACCAGCGTCTTAATTGATTTGGGCAACCGACCCTTGGGAAAACATATGGAACATCACAATATTCGATTTTAATATACCTGAGTGATGGAAATGTAATCCCTGCAAAATTCATAAACATCCCAACTCTAAATTTGAAAATCTGCAAGAGCCCTGAGCTGTACAAGTGGAGAATTGCAGGACACAACAAGCCACTCTTCTTTTTCTTCCGCTCCAAAGCATTCAAAACAGGACAGTAGTCCATCATCAACTCACTAAGACGAGCAAGGTTTTTTAACTGCTGAAACTCCTTTAACTTCCACAAACACACTAATTTTGTGCATACACTTATCCTCGGTGTCCCAAGTGCCACCAGTTGCTGGATGAATTCCTCCACCAGATTCACAAAGGTAACGGAGGTGAGGTCCCTCAGACTCCTAAGAACTGCCTCCCTACAATCATCTAATTCTAATTCATGCCGGGATGGAAGGCTAAGAGGTGACACTTCAACTAACTTGGAGCATGAGAATGTGCCAAGTTTATAGAGCCAGGATGAATACACCCTTGCCAAGCCCATGTGAGGAATCCCACTTCTCCCAATTCTGCATATCGTTCAAAGTTAAGGTCTCCAATGATGGCAAAGGATTGATTGATGAAGAATGGTCCCCATAAAACTCAATACCCAGACTTCTTACTTCATCCATCCCTTCTATCCACAAATATTTCAGAAAGGGAAGTTTTCCAAGGGATGATAATGATGTTCAACCGTTGCAATCACAAAGCTTGATACTTACAATCCTAGTGGATGAGGTATCCATCATCCAGTTTGGGAATTTTGTTCCTCCATACTGAGATATTCTTAGTTATTGGATATTTGTATGAGGTTGCAGACATCCAAACACAAGTATTCCGTCCCGAAATACATTACGCGGATCATGAACCCATCTCCCTTCCAGCTTCAATTTTTTTAGATGATGCTCGTCCTTTAAACTGCCTTTAATTGACTGTTCAACATCAGTTATATTCTCCAATCCAGAAATGTGGAGATCACCGTGAAGATTCTCAAGGCCTTCCTACTCTCATATGCCCAATCCACAGTCTTTGCCTACCATAAATTTGGATAATTTTTGAAGATATTTAAGATTACCCAGTCCATTGGCATCTGCATCAATCCATGTATATCATTAATACTAAGATGTTGTAGATTCGTAAGGTTCGTTATGCCCCTGGGCAAAGCCAAAAGATGCAACCATCTAATATCAAACTCCGCAAGTTGTGGAGGCCGCTTATGGACTCGGGTAAGCATCTGATGGCAGGGGAAGACAGATTAAGGTATCGTAGTTGCTTTACTTGTCCAATTAGATTTGGCATGTCGTGCACATTGTAGTCGCTCAAACTAAGTGCTCTTAAACATTTGAATTGAGGCAACAATTCTTGTAACGATTTTTCTGTTAAGTAAGCCATAGAATCCCGAATTTTTGCTAAAGGAATGGGGACTGCCAAGATTGTTCTCAAACATTTCTTTCCAAAAAAAGGATTGAATTTTCCACGAAACTCCCATTTGCTGCAAGCATATGTAGAGTGGTGAATATTTTGATAGAGTTTTTGTCCTTTATTACACCTCATGGAGTCCTCCAACCTAAAGCATATCTTTCCTGCAGTAAATTGTGCTAAATCATGGGTGGGATCATGCATAACAAATTTTGATGATTCATTGCCGGACTGCTGTGAAAGTGATCTTCATACTAAATCGCAAAAATATTGCTGACCCAAGTCTTCTATTATCTTTCTTTCATTCTGCGCCAGGAGGAAGCCTTCTGCATCCAAAGCAAGACCACTTCATTCATCTTGAATCCATAATCCTTTGGGAATGTTGATAAATATGAAAAGCATTGCTTCAGAGGAGAAGGCAAATGATGGCAGTCAACCTTAGGGCCACAAGACTCTTACTATCTGATGATACTTGACCTAAGACTCATTAAACAGCCCAAAAACCAATTGAACCAGAACTTCACCTTTTGGACCCCCATAACCAAGGGCATTCTATCAAGATTACTTATAGCTCGGTCATCTCTTTCCTTAGGCCACTCTACTCTTCAATAAGATAGCCCTAGATCCGTGAGCTAAATAATCAAAGAGATAGAGATAAGTACGACTCAGGGTAATTTGTAAAAATATGAATTTTCAAACAAATTCAAACTTTTCTTATGAGGATACGAATCTTCACTATTCTCTAAAACATTCCCCGAAATATAGAAACTTATCCTAATAGCATACCGACTAAAGAAAGAAGTCTCCATATTTATGGATCTTCCTCCAATACCAAAAACGTCGTATTTCCTTAAAATTTCCAATAATGACCCCGTGATTTTGGGGATTTTGTCTCAATCTCCCTTGAAGGAAACTAGGGTTAGGAAGCTCTAAAAACCCTAAGGCATCTTCTACGAAAGACAGGTATATAAGCAAAAGGTCAATTGCAACACAGGTAAGTTCTATAGAACTAGACACAAAGAAACACACATTGCTACTCAAAACACGAACTCTTCTTTGTCCGTTTACTCTATTTAAAACCCGCTCTTTTTGACTTGAGCGTCAGAGTCTCCTCCATTAGAACACCCTCCGACAGTTTTTTGTAAGATACAAGCTTCAGAACATCCTCGGCTCCAAAACTTCTGCGCCGATAGACATGGCAGGTATCTGTGGAGAAAATCCAACTCCATCACTTTCCTTTTCAGAAAAATCCAGTATCTTACTTTCCAATACATTCTGCCAGTGACAAGGATGTGGATTGCTGCGCGAGAGGCCACCAAGTGTTTTTGCAGCCAGAGGACAGCCTTTGCATTTTCTTGCTATCTCCTACCCAATAACTTGCAAGTCTGGGCATGCACCAAAATCCTTTGCACTCCATGCATGTTGTGCAAGCAATGAAAGGCATTCATTTTCTGACAACTCGTTCAATGGATAGGTTTAAACAGTGCCTGTCAACAATGCAACATGTTCAATACGAGATGTGACGATAATTGTACTTCCTCTAGCTGCTGCCACTCTCAATGGCTTACACAAGACTTCCCATTTATGATACTCATCGCTTCAGACATCATAAAAACCAATCAAGAACTTGTTCCCCAATAGACTCTCCATCGACTTCTCCTGAAACAAGTTCATTAAATCCTTGAGATCACTAAATGCATCCACATTTACTAGCTATAAAATTGTTTCTGTTAGACCCAAAACATCAAAATTATCAGAAACACGGACCCAAACTCTAGGATAAAAACATTGCTTCACTCTCGTTGTAGATGAGTTGCGCAAGAGTCTTTTTTCCAATTCCTCCCATATCCACTCTAGAAATCCAAATCACACGGAGTTTATCTCCATCATTTGCTGTAGCGACTTCTGTTTCTATCCTGAGTGTAGATGCTGGTTTTCTTCCACCTCCACCTCCCATGCCAATAGTCACAGGATCACTTTAGTGAACTCTGGATTGTGCATTAAGCTGCAGCATATTGAAAATTGCCTGTTTGTCCCGATTCCTGTCAAAAACAAGAGATTCATCACCCACCAAAGAAGTCGTGATTCGATCTTCCCTAGTTGTCTCACTTAATTTCCTCTTGTGAGTGCGTTCCAAATCCAGTTCCTTGATTTGTTTCAGTTTCGGTCACTCTTGTGCTGGCCAATGTGTCAACAAAGTCCTCAGCTTCCTAGACCAAATCCTGGAGCTTAGCCAGCCAGCTTTTCACAGCCTGGCTCATCAGTTGCTTCCCCTCAGCATCTTGAAGGAAGTCACTAATAAACTTCCAAGTACCCACCAGCTTTTGGGTGAAGTGTTGTTGATTTCAACTTCTCCTAGCTTGCTCATCAACCCATCAAGCGTGGCAAAGGGATAAGCCTCTCCTCTTGTCAAAGGCGGCATTTTAGACATGGCATCTTTGGGGAGAGAGAGAGAGAGAGAGAGAGAGAGAGAGAGAGATGCCTAAGCAATTGAATTTCAAATGATAATGTCAGGGAAGTGAGGGGTGCGAGATAGTGAAATTTTAGAGGAAGTGAAATAAACCAGAGTTGAGGATGGATTTACTCTTATCATGTAATAGAACTGCTCTTTCCAAATTCATGCTGTTTCAACCATGGAATGTCATGATGTTTGGCGGGTCTCTTAATTGTTGCCTTTAACTTTTTATTAATTTTTAAGTGAAATAAACCAAATTTCACATGGAATGTCATGATTTACTCTTAATTCCTGCCTATTCTTTAACTTTTTATTATTTTTTTGGTTAATTTTTGAATTTATGGAGTTAATTTCATGTGCGTCCCTCGTACCGTATGTAGGATTAGTAGATTCATATTGCTAAAACAAACTAATGGCACAAAGGTAGGATTGGATATACATTTTTGAATTCAAATCAGAGAAAGTACATTAAAAATGGAAAATTTTAAACGTTACTTTATAGTCCATTAGAAGGAATTTTAGATACTAGTTCATATTAAGGGGTATGTGGGTTCTAAATTTCTTTGGAGCAATTCCCAATTGAACTTTGAACATTGTTTACGGAGAAGTGCATATCCAATCACTTGTTGTGCATCTTCTCTATCCACAAGTAGTTCAAGGAAAGCAGCTTTCCAAGTGAGGGGGTAAGTCCTCTTTATTATTATTATTATTATTATTATTATTATTATTATTTATATATACCAACTAGTATCTGGAGTCATATTTCAATTAATTCAGTTCGAATATTATCGTACCCAATTTTGAGGAGCTCTTTTAATTTATAAATTTTAAATTTGAGATTTAATTAAAAAATTTAATATTTTTATCTATTAGATCGATTGCCCATCTATCCGGGTAAATCCTCCAGTACACCATAAGGGTGTCCACTGTCATGTTAACCGCAAGTTGTCTGTGGAAAACAGGCTGTCTTGATGGTCCATTAATGCCATAGGGGCTGTTCTTTTGGACTTGGTAGTCCACTAGTAATATGGGCATTACCCAAAAGTTAAAGGATGGATCTTGGGTCAGACAGACATTGAGCCCAACTAAGAATCCTTTTGATACTTACAATCCATCTCCATTTAAGTTCACAACATTCTCACGTTCAAGCCATGGAACATAAGCAAATATTTTTTTTTTTTTTTATTTTTTTTTTATTTTTTAAGTCGTCTGCATGGAACATAAGCTTTACTGCGGTTTATGTAGTAAGTTTAGAATTTTAAGCAATCAAAATTCAGAATTTTAAACAATGCTGATTGCTTATATATATATATATATATATTTATGATATACTAACTGATATTTGGAGTCATATTTTGACTAATCCAATTTGAGTGTTTGTTGGAGGACAATTCTCCTGACATAATTTTTTTTTTCCCAAATTTTAAACTCGAAACCTAGTTACAATACCTAATACCTTCACCCACCAGACAGAATCCCCTTAATTTTTGACTGATCCTTCGGAGACAGCACCATTTGCATTTTCAGCCCCCAACCTCAACTACACCCAAATCATCTCTCATGTGATTGTATAAATGTTTACTCTATCATTGATCTTGAAATCAATGCAGACCCAACACATCAAATGGGCTTTATCGATGCTTAATTATACTAACAGAAATATCTTATTATCGTTATCCTGAATACAGAAAAATAAGAAATGATAGTATTGCAAGAAAATAAAATCCCCTTTCAAGAGTCAACAAATAAAAGCCTCTTTCAAACTTTGTCAGATTCTCATAATTTCCTTGATGGCAATTCAATCTGAGAGATATGATCCAACAACAAATGAATGAAGAAAAACACTAGGGTTTCAATCTTATATAGGGTGAGGTTAGATAGAAGAGATAATCACAAAAATAAAAAGATACTAGGGTTTTCATGACATATTATCATTACCCCTAATATCAAATTTTCATGGGTGTAGGTATAGGGTATTGTACTCTATTAATCATAAGTTTCGTGTTTAAATAATGAAAATTAAGAAATAAGATTTAGGATTGAATAACCAATCTCTTAATAGATCTCACAGTACTCCAATCAAATTAGTTGATTGAAATTCGAATATCGATCGATGATAAGAAAAATCTGTTTATAAAAAACAAAAAAAAAAATCATTACCCCTGATGTGCAATTTAATAAACATATAAATCACTTGTTGCATTGCTCAAATGGGAAACAAAAGATTCGCAAGAGCATGCGCCTATTATTAGGGCTACAAGTGAGGGGACTGTGGGTGTCCAATCTCAATTCATTTCCTAGACCACTAGCTAACACAAGACTTGTTTATGAACTTAACTATTACTACAAATAAGTTTATTGAACATTTACAATAATCAACAAGTCATACCTAAGAAAAATCTTAATTATAAAGTTAAAAGATAAAGCATTCCCCATTTTTGAGGACATTTAAACACTTGTTTTAATTTTAAGGATTTTACAAGTCATGGGAGCATTGTACTTGTGTGGAGCTATTTTTTATTTTTTATTTTTATTATTATTATTTTTAAATGATGACGATTTTAGGTGATTGCAGCTAAATGTATTTTTGGAAAGTGAAGTTAGTCTATTGATATGATAAAAAATTTTTAATTTTCATTCAGAATTATGATTTTTTTTTTTGACTTGAACCAACTGATATCTGAGTTATATTTCAATTAATTAGTTATAGTGTTGCAGGGTTCAATTAGGGGAAGCTCTTCTAATATAATTTTTTTCATTCTCAAATTTTGAATCTGATATTTAGTTAAGAGATCTAATATTTTTATTCACTAAATCAATTGTTTGTTGTTTCAGAATTATATTTTTAAAGCGTGATAAAGTTGTCATTCAGATTTAATGCATGATGGGTAAGAAAAAAGAAAAAAAAATTATAACATCATTCCGGCATGGTGCTGACATTGCAAGTAATTAGGACTTCTCCTATTCATGTGAACAAATTTTACATGAGATGTCAAAATCTATCCTAATAATGACCAAATATTGAATCTGGAAGGCTTATCTTATTGTAATCATCTATTAAGAATGTAAGGTTGTGATAAAAGTGAGAGAAAGAATTGATGAGAATAGGGTTTAGGTCATCCATTGAATGATATGGATAGAAGTGGTGGATTTTGGTATTAGTCCATTATATGTAGGGCAGGGCATATCTTATGGGAATCTATGTGTGTTCCCCATTTATCACTTCATGCCAAAACCATGTAAAGTGAGACAAACAGAGGCCTCCATTTGTGACTAAAAAGAAAGCATTTTTGTAAAAAGTTAAGTACCCAACTACAGTCTGTCTTTTCCATTTTAATTTCCATAAATTATATTAAATTTCATTTTATTAGGAGGAACCCCATCAACATAAAATCATTAGTCAATGCTAAAATTCCAGAATAATATAGAGAATGACAGATTTGCACATTATAACACCTGGGGCAGGTTGGGTGGAGGTGGAGGGGAACTCTTGGCTGTCCAATATCCCTTATATCTCATTCTAATAATTAATTTAATAAGCAAAACTAAAAAAAAAAAAGATTTTTTAGACTAAGATGACTTTGATAAAGGATTCATCTGGTGTACAAAGTGCTCTTCGGTTTGATATGAGGGTAGAAGAAGAGTGAATGTATATGTACATAGTTTTCTCTTTACATTTTTACAAAGAGATTGTTTCTACGTCTCAAAAGGAACAACTCTACCATTATACCTAATCTCACCCTCACTAAGATGACACTGATAATTTATTAAAATTTAATTAACTTTTTATTAGTGGTTAATCTTTTTTTTTTTTAATTTTTTTGGTAATGCTCTTTTGTCAATAACGTGGTTAAAAAATTGCATATCACCTTAAAATATGGCAGCTCAGGATCATTTTGCTCTTGGAAAATTACTTTAAATAATTAAAGCCAACAAAGGGAAATAATTACCTCATTTTTATTAATAAATGAGAAAGCTATCATTTCAATTGCTAATACCAAATGAGTGATCCTAATATGATTCGAATTAGATTTAGTTCAAACCAATATAATTATCAGATATCGATAATTTATAAAAAATACCCAAAACGACACGTGATATTGGATTTATTTAAAAAGTAAAAATATTAATTCAACCTCCCCCCAAAAAAAGAGTAAAGTGGATTTATCCTAGGATTACTCTATTTGTTACAAGACATATTGGGATGCCATAAGTTTATTGTGAAAGCTGTTTTATCCATTAGTATAAGCTATTGAATCTTTTTTATTAAATAATTAGTTTTAAATTGACAAAAAAAAAACTTTTTTTTTCCTTAATCCTTAACAATGTTGTAAATCTAAAACTTTGTTAAAGAAATTTTTTTTTTCTCCTTTTTCACTACATAAAAGGAGAGGGAGTTCATAGAGGCCTGAGCTTTGAACAAGGGTAGGGAAGGAGCCCAAACCACATAACCTATTTGGTTGATCCATTAAAAAAGTGCCTATGCGATGCATTTTGCAACACCAAGCAAGAATTAGCAACGAAAAAAAAAAGTCCCGTTACAAAAGGTATCACAGTTTAGGGTACAGAAAATTGTGTCGCTATGGGCATCATGATAGCCCATGCTCATTCTTGTGCAAATTAGCACCAAACATTAGCAGTGACAGCAGCTTCACTATATCCGTTGTTATTTTTTGCAACAAAATACAATTCAACACATGTAAATATATATATATATATATATATATATATTTGATAAGATTTAAATTCGAGTCTATTATAAGAAAGAGAAAGAGTGGTGTCACTTGAGCTTCATTAGCATAAATATATATTTTGGATTGCCGGATGTGCAACGCAACTTTCTCACATTGCAAAGTTCATTGCCAAAATGTTGTGGTGCAACTATAGTCGTCGTAATATCCATTTTTTCCTTGTTAAAACAACAGGACGTACTTCAACGATTTGCGATGACTCTTGTCATCATAAAAGTATTGTGGCAAACCTATAGTCGTTGCAATATCCCCTTTTCAAGTTGAAATGATATGGTACTATTTGCAACGTCATTTTTCATCACAAAGGTCGTCGAAAAATATTGCAACACATCTGTAATCGTTGCAATAACCCCTTTTTCCACGTTGAGATGACAGTTCTTCGTACCATTTGTGATACCACTTGTCATTGCAAAGGTCAGGACAAAAACATGGCGATACACGTATAGTTGTCATAATATCTCATTTTTCGATATTGCGATTCCACTTTTCATTAAAAAGGTCATCACAAAAATATTGTAATGTACCAATAGTCATCGTAATATTCTTTTTTTTTTCTATATTGAAGAGGTAGGATACAATTTGTGACGCCACTTGTATTTACAAAGGTATGGTGATGCATATGTTGTTTCACAATATCCCATTTTTCAATGTTGAAATGACACGACGTTCAATTTGTGGTGCTACTAGTAGTTGCAAAATAAGAATTGCTATGCAATCGATCATTGCAAAAGATGTCAAAATCTATATATATTTCTCTTATAAATAGCTCCACTTTCTTTTTTAACCGTCATGTTCTCTATTAATTATTCACTCTCCTTTCCTATAGTCCCTCTATTAATCATTTTCCCTTTTAATAGAAATTTATCTGAATAAATCTCTCCCTCTATTAATCATTTTCTCATTGTGATGAGACCTCATAAACATTGTATTAATTTGAATTCATTTCTATTTCATTACAAAAAAAGTATTTTTGTGACGGATTTTGTGATAAATTTCTGTGAAAAGTTTGTCATTAGAAGTATTAGCTACATGTTCGTCACTCATAGCTTGTTGTCAATATTAGCGACAAACTTTTCAGAATTTGTCACAAAATTTACAAAGAATAGAATTTCGTTGTAAAAGTCCGTTGCTAACTTTTGGCTATGAATAGTGTTTCGTAGTAAAATTTATTAAAACAATCAGAATTTTAATCATAATAATTGGGGTCGGTTTTGGAGTATACGTATATGTATACAGTTTTTTCCTTACATTTTTACAAAGAGACTGTTTTTACGTCTCGAATTTGTAGCAACTCAACCATTGTATCAAGATTCGTAAAAAAAAAATTTATTGTTGAATTAATGAATATTGTAACCTACAGTATTTTTCAATTTCAGTAAGTTTTGAAAACTTAATCAATTCTTTTGAAAATCTTGATCTATTCTATTGACCGATTTAAGAACAATGTTTTCAAACCTCTAGTGATCACGATGCCCACAGAATAAAACCTCTAACTTTTTTTTTTAATTAAAAAAAAATTCTATGAAAACCCTAATAAGAGAGAGAGAGAGAGAGAGAGAGAGAGAGAGAGGGAAATATTCGATACTGAGAACTATTTTGTCGGAGGAGCGATGCAGCGTCAAGCTTCAAACCTTCAGGTGAATTAGTTGAAGGAGCTGTAACCTTCAACCTAAATGCCCAAGAGAGAGAGAGAGAGAGAGAGAGAGAGAGAGAGAGAGAGAGAGTTAAAAAGAAAACGACAAAGGTTGCCAAGATTAGAGAAGAAGGTTGGTGATGGCAACGAGTGGCTACAGCAAGCCGAGTAACCGACGATGGGAGGTGGAGCAAGCAACTAGGGCTACGGGCAGCTAGGGCAAAGAGATCGTGAAGAGAATGAGAACAAACAAGTTAAAATCTCCTTCTTAGTGACGAAGAGATCGTTTTGTCATTGCATCTGTGACGGATAGACCTCCCGTCGTTGAAATAAGCGACAAACTATTACGATCATCGCTAAATCAGTGATGAATTACGATGTTTGTCCCTAATCAGCGATGAACGCATATGTTTGGCTAATTTGCAACAAATTTAGTAACGAATATGTAATTTACAACAAATTTAACGATAAAAATTTAATTCCATCTACTAAACTACGAAATTAGAGATAAACTATCAAAGATAATTAAATCAATATATGCAACAATGAAATTACACATAAAAAATATTCATTATATTGATTATCAATAAAAGAATTTTTTTTCATACTTATATAATGACTTGAATATTTAAACAAATTTATAATTTTGTGATTTATATAAATACATACTCATATGTTCATATAAATAAATTTTACCATTATAAAAGGTAATACTCAATTACCATTTTCTTATATAAATAGACATTCAATGAATTATTTATTGTCAAAAGTGATTAATTTGATGAGAATCTTAACATTCACTATGTATTTAAGCTGATTTCGTTACTCCAAAAAGGGTCAAAAATAGAGAGACAATTGAAAAGGTTATATAAGAAAGCGTAGAAGGAATTTAGTTCAAAATTAGACACGAGATTTCAAATATTGTTGAAATTAGTGATGAATTTAGTTATGAATAATTAGTTTGTGATTAATTAACGACCAATTTAGTGATGAATTTTAGAATTCATAGCTAAATTTTGTAATGAAATTTGTATTAGTCATTAATTAGCTACAAATTTAGCGATGAACTTTGTTCTTTGTTGTCAAATTAGGGACGAATTTTCTAATTCATCGCCTATTTAGCGATGAACATCACGGTTCATCGCTGATTTATTGATGGACATAGCAGTTAGTCACTGAATCAGTGACAAACTTAATTGTTTGTTACTAATTTAGTAACAAACCGACAAACACTATTGTTTATCGCTAAATCAGTGATGAACAACTGAGTTTGTCGCTAAATCAACGAAGAATGACTGAGTTTGTTGCTAATTGAGTAACAAACGACTAACTTGGTCTCTAAATCCGTGACGAACAACAGAGTTTGTCGCTCATTTAGTGACGAACAGCTGAGTTCGTCACTGATTTAGCAACGAATGCCTTGTTCATCGTGGATTGAGCGACCAACTGCAGAGTTCATCATTGATTTTGTGACAAACTTTGCTGTTGGTTGTTGAATCAGCAATGATTCCTTGCTATCATCGCTGAATCAGAGACTATGTACAAGTTCGTCACGGATTTAGCATCAAATTTTGTGCTTCTTGCTGATTTAGTGACAAACTTTTCCGTTTCTCACATATTTAGTTATCAATTATGTGTTTGTAGCTAATTAGCAACGAATTCAGTCACGAATTTTTTTTTTCTTAGCTAATGAGCCACGAATTTAGTAACGAGGTTTCTATTTGTTACTAATTTAGCAATAAATTTTTATTTGTCACTACGTTGTAAAATATCGACAAATTCTTTTCGTCGTTAAATTCGTGTTTTTTTTTGTAGTATTTATTCTCTCTCTATAATATTAATTATATATATATTTGATAAAAATTTAATATATTTGATGAATTTCAATAAATTGAAATATATTTTTTGTATTTCAATATTTTTTTATATGAATTAAAATTATTAAAAATTTTTACAATTGTTTAACAAAAATAACTTAAAAAGATTAATATTTTTAATAAAACAAATTTTTTCAAAATTTGTACAATTATTTTTTTATATATTATAATGCATTTTGCGAGTGCAGGGAATAAATTATTACAAAAATTATATATATTTACGATACAATTTCTCATTCACACTACATCCCAAATATAACATTCACATGCCACAACATTGTGCCTCCTTGCAATGAATCTTCATCGCAAACTTTTGTTGATAAATTTGTGACGAAGGCATTCCATTGCTAAATCTGTTGCAAAGTGTGCAATGAACTTTGTCATGACCTATCTAACTTGCAAGCACTTCAACACAATTTGCATCGCAAAAATGGCAACGCAAGTCCGCGTCGCCAATTTTGCAATGTGAGTTGTGACAACCTAACTTACGGTTGCAAATGGCGATGGACTCATTTGCAACGCTTTTTCCATCCCATATAGCGATGGACTCATTTGTGACGGATTCATGTGCGGCACCTTTTTTTTTTTATTACAAATACATCATAAAAATGTTTTGTGATGTAATTTTTTCGGTTTTATTTTGTTCCCTTCTATCATAATTATGTGTTTTTTTTTTTCTTTTTTTTTTAAAGTGTGAAAAAGCCAAAAGTGCAACATATAGCACATGTTAGTGATGTGTGGTGATTAATCAAAATTAGAGTAACGTTTGTTCTGCACAATAATACGGTGAAGGTACTTAATTATGGTCAGATGTTTGAATCGTTATGGGAACGTAAAAATCGATATTGGGAGATCTCTTCCCATAAAGAACTTGACAGCAGGTCGATCCAGATTAGTCGGGACGAAACTCCTGATACCCGATGGTGACCAAACCAGGAACAAAAAAAAAAATATCGTGGACGCATAATTGAAAAATGACTTTGCCCCGTCACATGAAAAATCATATCCAAAAAGTGATAATAACAAATTAGAAACATAAAAAATATGGGGGGGAGAGGGAGAGAGAGAGAGAGCACATCACATGTCAATTATAAGTTCACTCCCATGCAAGGATAAGCATCAACAAGGCCCATGGGAAAACACACGAGATGGCACATCACAAGTCAATAAGCATCGACAAGGCCCTTGGGAAAGCACATTTGGACTCAACCCAACGTCGTAAACACAAAACAATGTCCCTCCATTTACAAACATACAAAGGAAATAATACACATATACACATACATACACATATATAACAGCCAAAGGAAACAATTATTCACCTTTTTCCAAAGGGGAATTTATCATGTGTATACATATTTTCTCTAGCTAGCTCAAAAGGGAAGACTCTTTAGGTCCCTTCCGATGAGATGCATCCATGCTAGTTTGGAAGGACCTAATTGTACTATATTTTAATTTGTTTATTCTTTTTAAGAAATATTATCCTAAGTTTAGTCCCCAAAAATTTTATCCAAAACATAGGATTCTAAATTCATAACATTACATTGGTGGGTCAAATTTTTCCAAAGCAAATGGTGGGAAAATGCAAAGGGATTTGTTGTCCAAAAAATGATTCTCTATTATTGACCAGACCATAGTAAGTCCAATGACTTAATGTCATGGAACAAATGATTTAATGGCGTCTTGGGGATGGAGTTTTGCTAAAACCCTAGAAAATGATGAGGGGAAGAACAAGAAGGGAATTTTGGGAGGAGACATGGGTGCTTGGTTTTAGGGTGAAGAATGACAGGTAACCTACCCTACAGTATTTTTTTTATCCCAACGTTGTTGTCTCAATGCTTGTGGATTCTTTCAAATAAACGGTCCTTTTGTTTCCCCCCTCGTGTGTTGATTGCACCTAACCCTAAATCATTTTCATGTGCTGTCTTGATTTTCTTTTTTATTTTATTTTTTTTAATATTTAACCAATCGAACCCTGATTAATCTAATTCGAGTTACTCCCAAATCCTCTATTGGGAGAACTCTCTCAGTGTAGTTTTTTCTATTTTTAAAATTCAAATTTGAATCTTAATTAAAAGATTTAGTGTTCTTTTCATTAAACTAATTGTCCATAAATTATTTTAATTTCTTTTCCTTTCTCTTTCATGGGCTTTTTTTAGTATGTAGAAAACTCTCGAAATCAAAACCTCTAAAGAAAAGAAGATGATATTAATTGAATTATAGTTCATTAACTTTATGAATTTTAATAACAAATACTCCGAAAAAATAAGTTTGAAGTATAAAAGACTCAGAGCAAAAATTATATACTCTATTGAAGCTGAGCCCCACGATGTAGCATTTGTTAAAAAATATAAGAGCATTTATATGATATTTCAAATGAGAACTAAACACTTCCCCAGTTCTCTAGAGCATTTATTACAATGCATTATATTCTTTGTGAATTTTTTATATGATATTTCTTGACCAAAGAATTACGTTTTGAATTTGAATATATATATATATTATTTTTATTTTTATTTTTATTTTTTAAAATAAAATCATCACTATCATTTATACCAAAATTAATATTCCATTTCTCTTTGAAATTATGGAAAGATATAATCTAATCATCTTCGGCCAGTGCCAATTAGAAAAACCCATTTAGGCTATCCTCATCTTTCTTTCTAATCCATAAATATCTCTTATTTTGATTATTTTAGTATATGAAAAAATAATAAAAGGTTTGGTAAACGAAATTAAGTTATAAATTTTCTTAGAATTTGAAAGTACTTTTAAACTCAAAATCTCTAAAAAAGAAGAGAACGATGACAATTGAGTCATGATTTATTTGTTAGGTTTGAAAGTATTTAATGCAAACTTTGTAAAATTAATTATGCAAAAGAAACAATTGTTAAATTTTAGCAAACATCATTTATGCTCTGATTTATTATGGTCTAGCATTCCTCTTGTACTAATAATGGAAAGCACATAATTCTGTAAGCTGATACGTAAACACATGTAGCTACTCGTTCTTAATTTCGTAGAAAAATTGTCCCATGATAATCATGAAAGTTTTGACATATACCTTCTTCAGGTGTCACTCCCCAAATCATGTCTACGAAGATAATATAGAATCCCCCCATCCCATCTATCCAAAATGAATTCAACTTTTCATACAATAGAAAAAAAAAATCATCCGATGTATAAAGTATTCCTGATTTAATACGAGATAAAAGGAGAGTAGACATATATGTATATATAACTTTCTCCTTATATTTTTACAAAGATATTATTATTACATCTCAAATCCATAACTCGAGATTATTAAACAAATAAGTTAACCGTTACGTTAAAACCTAAATGAAATATAATTTTTCACTTCTATGTGGGTGAATTAGAATTTAGTTTTTTATTTTTCTTTTTTTTTTCAAAAAAAATTAGTTTATTGGAAAAATAAGCTGCTGAGAATAACAACTGATCTAATAGATATTTCCTTCACTCAGAACTTGCAATAATTTAGTAAAACTTCCTCCATCTTTTTCGAGGAAAGTTTTTATGGGAAAAAATTATAAGGTTAATATTTGAAGAAATAAATGCTACTTTCATAATATTTTTCGTTTTCTTTTATTTGGTTGAACAAAGATAATTTTTCTCTCTCTAATACCATTTGTTTTAAAATTTCTTTCTTTTAAAAAAATCAAAATTTAATTTTTCTTTCTTTTTAGAATTAAGCATATTAAATTTTTTTCTCTAAAAAGTTAAATTATTTTAAATTTTGTCTTTTTCAACATATTCCTTTTAAATTTTTTTCTCTAAAAATGAATTCAATGTCATAAAAAAAAAAAAAAAACTTTTTTTTTTCATTTTCATGTTGTACAACTTGTGAAAATTACTTTTAGTGAAAAGAGTCAAAGCAATTGATATATATATATATATATATATATATATATATATATATATATATATATATTATATGCATATTGAATTTGGTAACTTTATCACTTAAACTAGAATGAAAGGAACATATTTTTGGCATTCTGATAATACTGAGGCTTAAGAAGATAATTTTGCTTAAACTATGGAAGTGTGTTATAAGATGAAAGAGAGAGAGAATCAACGAGCAGTTAGTCTAGTGAAATAAGATACTAAGTATTTTAATTAAGTCTTGATTTGAAATTTGAAAGTAAAAAAAATTATGTTGGGAGAGTCATCCCTTAAATAGGGCCTGTAGATGCTCGAATCGAATTAATCGGAATATGATTTTGGATATGGTGATAAGAAAAAGAGAGGGAAAGAGAGAGAGAATAAATGAATGAATGATTATGTTGGAAAAGTCATCATTTAAATAGAGCCCGTAAATGTTTGAATCGAATTAATCGGAATATGATTTTGGATATGGTGATAAGAAAAAGAGAGGGAAAGAGAGAGAGAATAAATGAATGAATGCATGTATTCACAAGTATAATATTTGGTTGATAAGGTTTTAGATATCACAAAAAATGATTGGCGAAGGGGGCTGGGTTAGCTCTTGATTTTGACTTCAATCAGTGGGTTCCCCACCTTCCATTGTTCTAATGAGGGGATTATCTAAATGTTGCTTTTACAATTATAGTATTGATTTGATTTGTAGTTTTATTTTAAGTACTTAAGCATTCCATTCCCCATCAATTATTACATTCTTTCAACTTTCATGGAAACCAAGGAATCTTGTTGGATTCCCGAAATTTCAATCAGGGAGCAGAAGCTGCTTCTTGGGCTGAATATATTTAATATATTTTACTATTAATTTATTTAAAATTTTAATTTTTATTAAATAATTCCTTCTTCCCACATGTGTGTAAATCCACTGTACATACATATATGTATTTTCACTAATACAAGAAAGTTTAAATATATAAAAAGACAAAAAATTGCTTGATTAGAAATTTTGACCGTTAACATTTTGCAATCACTGTTTGAATCATCTTTCTGCATTTTTAGTTAAAGTAATTAATTTTGGCCAGTTCTTTCCCTTTAGAATTCGGCAGTTTCATCTGGTCTAATGGTTAAATATTAATACCATTTAAATAAAATTTTGAGTTCAAATTTTATGTATGGTGAAAATAGATGTCAAAAGAGTTATGTCCCATAAGGGTTCAGCTCGGTTCAAAATAAATTTAGTCAGATCAATATGATTATTGGATACCGATGATTTATCCAAAAATAAAATATTTAGTAATTTCTACTGGATGTTATTACACAAGCCTTACAAAAAAGAAAAGAAAAGAAAAGAAATAATGTTAAACAATATTATATATATTTTTGTGTTAAGAATTTTCATGTTCCTTGTTAAAGATTTTAATACTTAATATTTTTTAGTTTAGGATATGATAAGCTCAATAAATACATAGTTTTGCTTCATAGAGTGCACTAAGTATTTTCAATCCGAAATGCAAGAAGAAAATTTGGAAAACAATTTTGGACCACAAACTATATAAATATTCAATAAGTAGGGTTTTGTTTTATATAAATGAAAAAAATATAAATATTTCCAATTGAAAAAAATGCGCAATAATATTTTGTTTAATAATTTTTGGGCCCACAAATATACCTTAATATTTTCTTCATTTTTGGATTTTTTTTGTATCAACTAAAATATTTTAATGTATCATTTTCTTGTTTAATAAAACTATATATGAGAAAATAAAAAAAATGAATTTTGTGTCTTTAGAATTACATTATGCATATTGTGACCACCCTGATAAGGTATGAGAGTGACACCATTTGATCACCTAACAAGAAATTAATGCAAATATTGATGGCTTGTGGCTGCCATTCTCATGGTTTCATTCTATTTTTTTTTTTTTTTTTTTTTTTTTTTTTTTTGGATTACACAAGATTTGAACCCAGATCATGGATTAGAGAAAGAGATTATAATCGCTAGGCTGCCCCTTGGGCACATTGTCATGGTTTCATTGCAGACCACAAGCTTGTCTAAGGTGGAAGTACTAAGGAAGAGAGGGAGGATTTTATGAACACAAATATAGGGCTAGTTGATAAAATTTTCATGACCAAAACTACAAAAAATATCCATAAATTTTGAGGGTTAAACAAATATTCCCCTAAAATTAAATTGTAGTCAAATATCCTTTCAAACTTTTGAAATTATTTTTCGACCCTTTCAAACATGTTTATCTTCGTGATTTATTTTTTATTTTTTATTTTGAGTTTTCTTTTCATATATATATATATTATTTTTATATTCTGTACTCGTCTACTCATTGTGTTAATCTTATCTATCTCTTAATTTTTTGGTAGATTACTCAAAAAGTTTTTTTTTTTTATTATACTATTTTCAAGTAAAACTAAAAATTTCTCTTCAAGAAGAACCAAAATTATTATAATATCAATAATTTTATTTAACATAATTTTATCTTTTCTTTTTTGGCAAATAATGGAATTTAATTAAAAGTCATCTTTTCGGAAATAAACACTTCTGTGGGATTTCTTGCAGAAACATGATCATCTTCCTCATCTCTAATTCCAAGTAATGAAACATTTGAAAAGGGCATGCTAACAAGAACGGTGAGAGACATGAATGATAAAGGCCACACCCAACCCACCCAGCTAGCCGTGTGAGTAAGACAAGGGCCTGATATTCCTCGTGCCAAATCGAGGAACCAAACTTCTCTTTCTCGTTTTGAATTATATTTCAATTAATCCGATTCGAATATTTATAAAAACTTTATTCAGGAGACGACTTGTTCAACATAATTTTTTTTTTCAAATTTTGAATCTGAAATTTGATTAAAAATCTGATAATCCACCCTATTAAACTGACTACTTATTAGTCTCTCTTTTGGTAGAAAACCTAAAATTAAAAGTTGTTGCCTTTGGGAGACCTCAAGCAATCCAATTGATTCTTCCCCCTCTTCTTAGGCTCTTTTTTGAAGCCAACACCTCCCCAACACTGTACCTTCTTCCTATTCTTTAACCCTTCATTAGTCACATGCTTGAACATTTTTTCCCCTTTTCTTCTTTTTCAAACTCACTTTTGCCTTTCCCTTGAGAAAGAATCTTGGTATTTTGAATTTAATTGACACTTTTTTGTTAGATGGGTTGTCATCTTTTCGGTGCCTCTATTATGCTTGTCTTAATTAATTAAAACATTGAATATATTGTTTTAGAAAAATTAATTGGTTGGCCTTCGAATGTAATAGTTGAAGTACGACTCATAAAAATTAGATAAATTTTTGATAGAAGTTATCTGTATATTGATTTAAATATCTTTTATAGAAAAATTTGATTTTTCTCTTCAAAATTTTATATTTTTATCAAGGATATTTCTTTTTTACTTTAATTAAAAATATTTTAAACCAAAATAGAAGTAAAATAAGGTAAGTTAAGGGTTTTCAAGTACCATTAATGACAATTCAGATAAAAACTTAAGAAATTAAGATATATTTGAATTTAGAGAATAATATTTTTCTTTTAATTGACATAAAATGGGTGATGATGATAAATAAATGATAATAATTGAAGAAAATATTATTTTTCCGTATTGTCACGTTTTTCCATTTCTTCTTGACTAGAATATTATTTCAAATTGTATTATATATATAATAATTGAGATAAAAGGTTCAACTTTTGCTAGTGATAAAATATTTTCCAATAATTTGTGCGTAACAATTTTTTGGACTAGTGTAAAAGGTAAGGGGAAAGTCTGAAAACCCATTTAACATGAATCAAGAGGGAGGTGAATTGGTTATTTTGTCCCTTTTTCAAAAAAATTTCAAAATTTTGGAGAAAATGAAAGTAGTTTAGAGAATGAGAAAAGTTAGTATATAGTGACTAAACTCTTTTGAATTGAATTGTTTGATACTCTATTCCCTTAATATCTCGGAATGGAGAAAAATGATTTGGAAGAGCAATCTCTTAATTGACTTTACAGTGTTCAGACCGGATTAGTCGAGTAAAAGTCTAGATACCGATTGATGAAACCAAGTCTGGATACCGGTTAATGAAAGCCAAAAAAATAATAATTCATAGTGGTTCTATCTTTTTTGTTGTACATCAAATTCTAGACTTCACTTAGAGTGTAAAATCCACCAATTAAAACAATTAGTACTACTCACTACCCTTCCAAGATGTTAACCCAATCTTTACAAGTGTTTATTCAACGCTCCCCTTAGATTTGATATCCAAAATTGATTAATACAATTCAAAGTTAAAAGAACCGTTTCTTTTAACTCAAACATTCTCACAAAAGAATCAATAAAGATTGTGTAAAAGAAATTGAAACAATTTTTTTTTTTGTTATATAGGGGCCGCGAAAATTATGGAATTACACATGCAACATGAGACCTCGGGGTAAACATTAGAGCAAGAGCTCTTAACCACTAGAGTGTCCCAAGGGACATTGAAACAATTCTTTAACAAGTACATTTAGTGAATCTCAACTACCATTTTAAGCACTATAACAAGCAAAAGCTAGGTTTTATGATTAATAATCTCTATTCTCTTGAGACATTGAAGGCTCTATTTATAAAGTTTGAAAATGAAGAAGATGTTGGAGGTATTTGGGGGCATTTAATTTCTCTTGCATATTTTGAAATTTATGACAGTTGGGAGTATTTAAGTCGACATTTTAGATAATTGTGCCGACTTCTTATGCTGCTCCTTAAAACCCGAAAATGTTATATCGACTTCCTTTTCTGCTCAAGTCGACTTCTGAGGTTATTCTTTTAAACCCGAGAATATTATATCGACTTATGTCGACATCTTCTTTTGAGATTGCAAAATCAAGAGTTTTATGTTGATTTCACTGCCACTGATGTTCACATTTCTCTTAGAAACAATTCAAGCAATATAATCTTCTAAATTGCTTAAGTTGGGTTCTTTTGTCTTATAACTTTAAAAGCTCAAGCGATCTACACGTAGAGCATCCTTATTAGTAGATTAAGACAATGAGTCTATTTCTTGTTTAGTCTTTGATTACTTTTGTATCATTTTTTATTTTAGAAACATTAAGGTTTTGTAATTTATCAAAATCATTAACGGTCTAAATAATAATAAAGGGGTATGCAGTGACGGATCCAGGACCCAAGGGCAATGAGGGTAAAATATTTTCACAAGGGTAGTGATCGATTTTAGTGGGGGTAATATTTTGGATTGAATAGAGATAATATTTATTTGACATATAAAATTAAAAAAAAAATTATTTTGATCCAGTGGGGTAGTTGTCCACCCTTCTTTCTAAGTGACTCCGCCATTGGGGGTATTTGTATGTGTTGGGGGGGATACTAGTTATAATGGAGGTAATATGAAAATTCAACCAAGGTTTAACCTTGTTCCATTATGCCCCAGTTCATAGCCCATGTATGGTTCTTTTGCACTTGGAGTGGTTGAGAAATTTTCTTTGGCAAGTTATTGTTGCACTATGTAAATTGGCCTAATTGCTATACTATTCTAAGCAAATGTTTCCTATTTGGGTTGCCCTTAATGTACAAGAAACTGTAGGCGTAGGGATATCAACAAAAAAGCAAAGGCAAGTTTTCTTGCTTGTGCATGAAATGCCATTTTTAGTCTTTCTGCCTAATAGTTGTTTATATGAATTTTCTCCATTTCTTGTTCCTTTCATTGTTGAAGAACAAGAATAGGAAAAGCCTTTATATACTTTTTTATTTTTTTGGGTTCTTTTGTTTTCCTTTTTTCTACTCTTCTAATGATTAGAAATAATCTAAAAAGTATTTTTATTTTTCCTTTTAATGCAAAAATAAGATTAAGCTGCACAAAAAAATTAACTCTCTCATCATGAATAAATTTCAGTTCCGAGTATTTAGCAAAATTTTAATTATAAAATCTATTGGCACCATCTTAATGATTTTTATCAATCGTACTGATTGACGTGGGTATAATATAAACTTTTCATGCTCAGAGAAGTAAATATATATTTAGTTTTTTTTTCTTTTTTTTTTTTTGTTTCTGACCATATCCAGTATCTGGAGTTTCATTTCGATTAATATGGATCGATTTGCTATCGGGTTCTTTTAAAAAAAAGATCTTCTAACTTGGTCTGCTCTGTTCTCATGACGAGTTAAACCCTCGTATGATCAAAGAGTCTCAACACTCTTTACGCTTAGCCAACCAACATAGGTAAAATATATATTTAGCTTTTATATTCTACATTGCACTAGCTTTCTTATCGTATGGTTAATTTTGGATTGAGAAAAACCTAGTATTATCTTTAACAATAATAAACACATCCATTAATCGTTGTAACTATTTTATTCTCTTGCACACATTTTAACATGGCTTTTATTTAATAGTGACAATAAAAAAATAAATTAATAATATTCATGGACATTATAGAATTCTTCAATTATTAATGATCAACTTCAAATAAATTAGACTATCGATTTTCAATTTCCATTTTGCTTGAATTTTAAAAAAATAATCTAAAAAATAGGACTAAGAAATTTAAACAAATATCTCCACAATTTCTTTGAAAACAACAAGTCGTAAACAAAAAAGTACAATATTTTAATAATATACGTCGCTACAATGAAAATAAGAATTCAATAATTCATGACGTCTCGCTAGAAAAATACTACATATATATATTTATTCTTTTTTTTAGTATGCACATAACTTTAAAAAAATTAAAACGAAAGTAAAATTCACAAAAGAATTGAGTTTACATATGTTACTAAATTTAGAGTTTATTGGCATTTTAATATTTAAAAATATCATCTTTAATTAAAAATAGCTCATTGATGTATAAAGTACTCCCCAACTTAATATGAGATAGGGAAGGGTGGACGTATATAACGTAGTTTTCTCATTATATTTTGTAAAAAAATTGTTTTCACGTTCCGAGCACGTGACTTTAAAGTCATAAAAGGAGCAACTCCACCATGAGCTCGAGGTCATAGATTCAAGATGTGAAAATAATCTCTTTACAAAATGTAAGAGAAAAACTGCGTACATATATGTTTATTCTCTTCCTAATTATATATTAAATCAAAAAATATTTTATATATTGAATGATCTTTTATTTTTTATATTAAAGAAGACGCTTTTAAATATTAAAATGCCAATAAACTTAAAATTTAACAAAATATGTAAACTCGTTTTTGTGTATCTTAGTTTCGTTTTAATTTTTTTTAATGTTACGTGCATACTAAAATATATTTATACATGTAGTATTTTAATTATAACGTCTTCTTTAATTATAAAAATAAATTTAAAAAACCAACTATCCAACATATATATATATATATATATATTTTACATTTTTTGGAGATAAAAAGGAGAAAGTATTTGTTTAGTTAATTTATTTGATTTTTTCCGATCTTAAGGGCAAAAACGTAAATTTGAGTCCCGAGTTCACTAGTTAAAAGCGGTTGAATCTCATGAATTTATCCAAGTAGACGATATTTCCACGTGTCATTTCCGTACACATTTTCCTGCAAAAATACCAAAATAAACTTCCCAAAAGATCAAATCAAAAATCATTTTTATAAAATAATTCAGGCTCAAACAAGATAATGACGCGTTCCTATTTCTTAGATCGCCGCTTCTCTCTCTCTCTCTCCATTTCTTCTGTATTTATATTTCTATCGGCATTCTTTCTTCGATCTCTCTCTCTCTCTCTGTCTCTCTGTCTATCTCTCTCTCTAACAGTTCTCTGAAATTAGATTAGGTTTTTTCTGTTTTCTCACTCTAACAAATACGTCCTTCCAGGTACGTTTTTCCGGTTTTACGATCTCTCTCTCTCTAAAATATTTCATTCAATAATATTCAATCTTCAATCTTTAATCATTAATCAATTCAATTCAATACTCTTCTCTTTTCTTCTCTCTCTACAGAAATTGTTCTCTCTCTCTCTCTCTCTCTCTCTCTCTCTCTATATATATATATATATATAAAAGATAGTTTTGACTTAATCTTATAAAGGGTAAACACTGGTTTGTGATCTTTTAAATTCTATCTAGGTTCTTGTTGTGTGAATGAGTGTCAATCTCAAATTAGGTTTCACTCCTGTTATATTGATTATTCTGTATATATTTAGACCTAAAAGTGTTGCTTTTATGTGGAGATATGGTGAAAGGATGTGCTTTTTCAATGAGGGTTAGGGTATGGTGGTGCGGGGATGATCAGGGTTAGGGTTTGTCTGGCAATATGAAAGATTTGGTGATATTGTATTTGAATTGGTGTTAGGGTTGGGTAGTGTGGGGGAATATGACTGATTTTCAGCAGATACAGCAAAAACCAGAGAGTGCAACTGATGTACAGTCGGAATTTGAGAGGGGTTTGGAGGAGTTTGTGAGGGGGCATTTAGATGAATGTATGTCTTTCGCATCATGCAGTTCTACACGAACTCCTGATGATGAGGAAGAAGAGGGGGGCGATCAGCTTGTGCGCCGAAGACGCCGATCAGATCTCGAGGGAGATGATCTAGCTGAGTCTTCAGCCGCTAGGCGGCGCCATTCCCGGATTTTGAGTAGGTGGGCTGCTAGGCAAGCTCAGGAAATGATTACCACTATTGAGAGAAGGAATAGAGAGAATGAGCTAATGGCTCTGGCGGGGTTGCATACGGTTTCCATGCTTGATTCATCATTCTTGAGGGAGTCACAGTCTCCTAATTCTCGGAGGCAGGGCGCAGTTGAAAGGCCAAGGACTCAGGCATCATCCATACTCCAAATGTGGCGGGAGTTGGAGGATGAGCACATGTTGACTCGTGCTCGGGAGAGGGTGAGGGAGAGGTTGAGACACCAGAGTAATGTGGGGTCTAATAGCAATGCATTGAACACTAACGTGTCTGAGAGTAGGGGGAGTGAAAATCAGGGTAGTATGGAGGATGTCAGTGAGAGTGAGAATGATTTTGGAAGCTGGTCAAACGAACAGATTGGACCACAAAATGAGCGGAGGGATCAAAATAGTTCTAGCAGGGAGCAGTCTCCTGATGTTGGTGATATTGATAGGGAGAGGGTTAGGCAGATTGTTCGTGGGTGGATGGAAAGCGGAATTACGGATCATTCGTCTAATGTTACCCAAAGGAGTAATAGTCCCAGAGCTGAGTGGCTTGGTGAAACTGAGCGTGAGAGGGTGAGAATTGTGAGAGAATGGGTTCAAATGACAAGTCAACAGAGGGGTGCTCGAGTGGGAAGAAGGGAAGAGCAAGCTGCTGGCCATGGTGATCATGTTGATCAGGCTCGTGAAGGATCAGTTGCTGACCATGATGAAGGACAGCCAGAGCACATCCGCAGGGACATGCTCAGGCTGCGTGGCAGACAAGCTCTAATCGATTTGCTTGTGAGAATTGAGAGGGAAAGGCAGAGAGAACTTCAGGGTTTATTGGAGCACCGCGCGGTCTCTGACTTTGCTCACCGCAACCGGATTCAGGTCAGATGTTAAAACTTCTTTTATTAGTGTGTTATAATTGTGTTTTGCTTGTTCAAATGGTGGACTATCTTTTTATGATTTGTTAACTCAATAATACAAATTATTCTTGATATTTGTTTATAATTAGTGAGAGCACCCACTACAGAATCCGGTAACTATTTTCTTGATTCCTTTTCTTACCGTTGTCCTTTTATTTTCATTTTGTGTTTAGGGATTGCAAATTCTAATATTTGTTCTGAATTTATATTAAAGTTAGCTAAAAAGATTCTATAGAAAAGTTGGAGAAAAAGGAAGTTGTTATCTCTTTCTATCATATTTGTCTAACAGCTTTCTTTCTCCGATTGAAAATAGAAAAATTGCCTAATTGCTTCTTCCATTAGCTAGGAATTTCACATCAATGGGGAAAAATTCATTGTGTTAGTTAACTTCTTTTCCATGAATATGTATATTCTTATTCATAAAAGAAAAATGAGTAGGTCTATTCTTAATTTATTTGGGGCCTGGGTAGATTTGGTTTAATAGCTTGAATAGTTGAAGGTTGTTTGGTAAATCCTTTTGTACGCATTTATGTTCATGTTGCTTTAAACATCAAAGAGTATAAGGTTTCCACAAATCACTAATTTTATATTTCAATCTTGTTAATGGGAAGACTGGTAGCCAATATAGGAAGGATAGATAGTGGATGAGAATATTCTCTTGTTTGGGAGGCGGAGAAAAAGAGAGGCAAGAAAAAGTGAAAATTATCTTATTCAAGTTGGAGAGGGAGGAGGAGGGAAAGAAATGTGCTTCAATGACCTTTTTGAGGACAAAAAAAAAACTTTTTAAATTGGCCAAATTGTCCTTTATTTTATTTGATGGAAACATTATTAAAAGGAAAGAAAGTGTCTTCGTTTATTTCTCCCCATTTTCTACCCCAGTATGGGGGAAGAAAGAAATTTCATAAGTTTTTCCTTGCACTTTCTTCCCATAATCCTCTTCACCCTTGAGGGAATTCCTTTGGTGCTCTTTCAATTGTTTTTTCCCCTTTCCCTATTATCAAAATGGATTTTTTTTTTTTGGGGGGGGGGATCTTCTCCTTTGTTTCAGTCCCATGCAAGGAAAAGTTGCTTTCCTCCTCTCTTTTCTCTTTTATCAATAAAAGATCCTTATCGCTGAACAACTTTTAAGTAGTTTTTTTTTTTTTATATATATTTTAAAACAAAGAAAAATGAAATCCTCTTGTTTCTTTCCTTCCTGAACGTGGGAAAGCTGTTTTCCTCCTCATTTTTCTCTCTTGCCAATAGACTGTTTGGTTTTACTTGAAAATTTTATTGTCATTAACTTTTCTAAAATAACACAGACTTCTCCAATCATGTCTATTTTTTTCTAAATTTTTTCCCTTCCCCTTTTATTCTTGAATTTGATGAGCGTTCTCCTTGTTTTTGGATAGACAAAGAAAGAGATATTATGAAAGAGATAAAGATAAAAGGAATTTACAAGGGCAGATTTAAGATATCTTCCAGAATGACAGGAAAAAATGAGAGAAGGCATCATGTTAGCTTCTGACTGCCATTTAATCTTCTTGGATATCTTGAAAGGATATGCTCTAAAAGTACCATTGGCTAAAGTCCAAAAGTGGCACAAAAAATCTTGTCGCACCACAAATTTAATGGTAGTTTTTTTCTTGTTAAAGATGAACATGCTACTTGCTGACTAGATATGCCATATTTACGCCATCATATTATGGTGCCAGATGGTTTTACAATCATTCTGTATACAACCTTTAAACCATAAGAAAGAAATCTTCAAGTGATCTAGGAGAACCAACTTCTCTCCCAAGATATTAAAGTGGTAATTTAAGAAGCACCAACAGAATGCGCGACCCTTGTCTCCTGGTTATTATTATTGTTTTTAAATATGAATATTAAGAAAAGGAACTCTAAGATACCTAGCTTAAGCACATATTCTAGAGAGAAGAAATTTACAAAACCAAGACTATCATGGACATCAATAGAAGCTACAGAAGATCTTCAACTTCAAGAGGCAGAGATGAGTGCTATTAAAGAATGGACGCGCCTCATACCCATGAAAGATCTCTTATTCTTTCCACTTTGCCTTTTATTTTCCTTATAAATATACCTTTTACCCTATCAAGCTCATGATTCATTTCAACAATGTTATTCAAAACCATGATGACCCTTTGGTAGAAAAGAGAACATCAGGAACTCTTATTAGTCCATAGAGAATGGAGAAATATGTGTTAACAAAATGGAGATGCATCTACCCTTTTTGCACCTCCCAGAGTTCTGTACAAACAATAGCTATGAAGTAATAATCTACCCTTGGCAAGAAGATAGACGTTAGTGGAAGGATCTTTCTAGTGACAGAAGAAGCCACATCCAACCTCTTTTCATCTCTAGTTATTCCCCACCTTTGCTGATTTTCTCTTGCAAAATTATATTCCTTGTTAAGCTCAGTGAAGGACTGCTGTTCCACTTCAAGTCACTGTGGAAAAACTTTTTTGTTCCACATCAAGTGTCAGTTTTGAAAATCAAGGAAGTATTAATTATTTTTTCTCAACTTTGCCCTTATCACTTTTTCTCTCGACTAAATATTCCAAACATGATAAAATTGACTTTTCATAGGTAATTTAGTCCATTAGTACTATCTCTCTCTCTCTCTCTCTCTCTCTCTCTCTCTCTAGAATTGTGGTTATTTAATCATTTTCTTAATTCTTGTACAATTAATTTAAATGATGCTTAAAGTGGAAGAGAGGGAGTACTTGCTTTCATTGTTTCCTGCAATTCGGATATTGGGGCTAGCATTTCTTGGCAATGTGTTTAAGGACAAATCTTTATTTTACACCATATATATGACTAACGCTTTTCTTAATGGAGTTCATGCAAAATCAATTTATGGCATTTTGGAACCTAAGTGCAGTCACTTGACATTGAATTTCTTTTCCTAACTTGCCCTGTATCTTCTTTCTTCTACTGTTTCTCAAAAGACTGCTAACAAAATTTGTGCATCTTCACTGCATGCTGTCACTTCACAGTTACATCTTTGAAAAGAGTGTTGTCCATTACTAGCTTGGATTGTGGCGCACTGAATTTTCCTTTCATTACATGTGGTGCTTAGAAAGAATTTTGATTTTGAATTTTCTTTGACAATTTTATGTTGTAAAAAATTTTCCAGTCCTTGCTCAGGGGTAGGTTCTTGCGAAATGAGAGACCTGCTGAAGAGGAGAGACCACCATCATCAGCAGCAAGTGAATTAGTTCAATTAAGACAACGCCACACAGTCTCTGGTTTAAGGTATGTTGTTTCCAGTCCTTTTTTTTTTTTTTTTAGGCTTTTCTGGTGCTCTTCTGTTTCTGTTTTTGGCTGCCATTTTTTTTGGCACCTGGGGGTGGGGTTGGTAGGAGTGGATCTCCTGGATTTTGCTGGAGCAGGGATCCTGTATTACCTATCGACTAGTGGGACTTTCTACATTCTAGACAGAGTCGTCCAGAGTGATGACCTTTTTTTTAAGAATTGTGTGAGCAATCAGAAATATTGTTGCTGAAGCACATTAAGATACAAAACAAGTTTATCTTTTATTGAATTACTTTCCTAGTATGTATGCAGTCTTTTGATATATATATATATATATATATATTTTAATAGAAAAGCCTATTGGCATGATGCTATCTCCCTACTCCCCCTTTGACTTGAAGCCAGACTACTTTTGAGTCTCTCCATCCCCCAAAAATTTGCCAAGCAAAATAAAAGGAGAAAAGAAAACGTTAACTTAGGAATATGATTTAAGTAGGGCTATGATTCCCATAGAGAATTTCAATCTGAAGAAGGCAACTCATCCCTTGCTAAGGAGATTGTGCCGGGTTCTTTCACTCACAGAAGACCAAGCCTTGCTACTTGAATAAAAGGTAATCAGACTTTCGCCTTTCGTCTCCACCCCCAAAAAATTTGCAGAAAGGAAAAAAAAAGTTACCTGTCTGGCCTTTTTTGGTATGTTTCATTCTAAAGGACCAAAAGCATGCATAAAAGTAAGCAAATGATTTGATCAAATTTGGAGGAGACATTTCTTATATTTAAGCAAATTGGTGGCTCTAAGGCTATGACAGTGTAGGCAAGAGATGAAAAGATCCTTTCTTAATAATTGAAACCTAATATTCTTGCTTGAAATTTTGTGGGAGTTACTGAGTTAAAGCTTATTTGTGTGTTGGAATGAAGTATGAACATAGTTGATAAACTCTGCCACCTGGCATAGGGCCCGTGTTACTGTTGAACTGCTGGGTCAAATAATGTTATCAATAAATTGCTTGTATATTCATGGGGAAAGAGATAGAAAGAGAATAGATGAAGACAGTGAGAATCTGTGGGAAGAAGAGAGACCGGGGAACAGGGGAGAGGGGAGAGAGAAAGAACCAGAGAGATGAGGCGAGGGAGAGAGCTGCGATATTCATAATCAATCAATTTATATTCAAGTCTACATGACAATAGAGCTGTAATGCCTAAATATGAAGGCAGTGCCCGAAGATAATTATAGGAATAGCATCAGAGAACAATCCAGTGGAAAATTAAAAATTGACAGATCGTGGAACTTTTCAAATACCCTATATACTAGATAACATGTTCTGCCTCTTATATTATGCTGTCCAAACTCTTGGGACCTATTAAAAAATGAAGTATTACTCTAATTTCCCCAGAAGATTCGAAAAGTTTTTTTTTTGGGAATATTTTGAAAAAGGAAATTTGTGTTCAAATGTAATATTTTTCCAAAATTGAGAAAGAAAAACGTTCCAAAATGATAAGCTAAGTTGTAGAAGCTGAAATCAAGTTTCTCCAAAACTTTCTAATTTTTTTTCCCTACTTTATTTTTATTTTTATGTTTATTTTTCTTGGATTAAGACCAATTCATCTGTTTCCCCAAATCATAATCGACTCCTTCCTCCTCTCTCTCCGCCATTGACTCCTTCCTCTTTCTCTCTTCAATTTAGTTCTCACACACAAACGTTCAACTTGAGAAGCAATCTGCCCCCAATGATTGCTTCTGTTCCCTCCCTTCACTCTCCTCTGGATGAAATCGACAAAATCAGTCTCCTCTCTTCATTCTCTTGTCAATACCCTCTCTTCAGTCGACTGAAGGCAGCCTGATGGATGAAATGGATGATATTTGATCCCCAGAAATTGCTTCAGTCCCCTTTTGATTTTTATTTTGTTGTTCAATTGATTTCGATCTATTGACGAAATCAGTTGAAGGCACCAATTTCCAATTCATTTTAAGGCACCAATTTCTGATTTTGAAATAAGAGACCACTTTCTGATTTTGATTGAAATTGAACACAATTTCAATTTTTTTTTTTCCTTTACAAAGAAAATAATGTATTTTGAACAATTTTTTTAAAATTTTGACGGGAAAAGTGTTTTAAAACTTAGAGAAATGAACATGTTTTTTAATTATCTATTGGAGAATGAAAACTGGAAATGGAGTGGAACTTGGAAAATGATAAATGTTTTCTGTTGTTGAACGGCACCTCATTTTTGAAATGATACCGAGCAATGAAGCAGTTGTTTTTGGTGAGGTTATGAGCAACAAAAGAAGAGTACATTTTCGTTAAATAAAAAGCTACTATATGTAATGTGTCCTTTTCTTTTAGGGGAAAAAAAAGAATAGAAATACCAGCTAACATCGAACAATGGAGTGTTAAACATCAAATCAAACTCTTTTAACAGTCTCTGCCCAAACTTTCCTACACCAGTAAGGAACTAACACAACTTTAGCACATTCTTGGTGCTTTCTTTTTCGTTTTCCAATCAAATAACAACCTCAATAATAGCTGTACATGGGTAGAATTGGGAAATCACTAAATTTTCCAAATCTGGTGTCTAATTGGACAAGGGCTGAGTAGTTCATGCAACAAAGTAAAAATTTTGGGTAAGAAAAATGAATTCAGAGTAGAGGAAAGCAACGAAGGCTGCCACGCCAAGTGAGATTGATATTGTGCTACTAAGATGAGTCATGGATCATTGACTGCAAGGTCTGAGATGTAGATGGAGTCAGGTGCTCGGAGAATAAGATGGCAATAAAGTAGGGTCTTTGCTCGCATTTTGACTTCGGAAAGGAAAATTGGACCATGGTTCATTGCGGTATGCATTATTAATTTGGGTATTCGGTTCATTACCTTGCTAAGTATTCAGTATACTGCTGTAGGATTCGTTTTGACTACTATTCGAGTGGCAGTTTGCATTCATTCAGGTGCTTCAGTTGTTTTAGTGTGTGAGGTTATTAATAGGTATATGTGAACTAAATAATAAGTATTGGTTACCATAGTCGCTTCTAGTATTCTTTTAATTCTTCAAATCTGTAGTAAATCTGGATTCTCATCTTAGAGATTTAAATTCATGCAATCCAGATTGCGAATCTCTAGGGAGTTGAGTGATATCAGTAACCATTCTGACCTCATGTCTTTGTGACATTTGATTAAGTGTTTTCTTCAACATTTTTGAAATTTATTGGATTTTGTAATCTTACAGATTTAATCAAAACTAGCTTGTATGATTGGCTTTGAACAAGTTATGCAACTCTAGTCTAATAAGAGAGCTGGTCCAGTAAAGTGGCTGGTTCACGGGTCTGGTTTAGGTTTAATTCCAATTATGTGATATAAAATGGAAGATTGGAGTTTTGATAGTCATGCCGGTGATTTTAGTAGCATTTGATTTGCAAGTCACCTGTCATGTGTTGTCGTATTCTAATTAATGCATGTCCTTGGTCCTTCCCATTTTCTTCCCTTAAAATTGGGTTCTTTTATGTGAGTTATGGCTCATCGCTTTTTGCTCCCCCATTTTGTGAAGTATATGAACTGAAGTTGCATTGACTAACAATAATCTTTGCCTCAATCAGGGAAGGTTTTCGGTCCAGATTAGAGAATATAGTTTGGGGTCAAGTAAGCAGCCAGTCTGATACTCCTAGCAATAATATCACTGAATATAGGAATGATCAGATTCAAATGAATGCTCCACAGGATGTACAGAATGAAAGCCACGAGCAGTCTCTATCTGGAACTCAGGAACACGATGGACGTCAGTCACGGGACCATGTTGAAGACCAGGAAAGCAACAGAGCTGTGGAGGGTATGGGTTGGCAAGAAACTGCAAATCGAGGAGGTGATTGGCAGGAAGAAGTCGCTGAAGATGATAGGGCAAACTGGGAACCACCAAATTATGATGATTTTAATAGATGGAGGGGTGGTGCTGCCGAAGATATCAACACAAATTGGCAAGAAAATACAGGAAATGATTGGCGCGAGGAAACTTCACAAAATGAAGTTGTTGATAGGCAAACACAGGAAGTCCATGAGGTATGGCCTGAAGATGGCTCTCGGGAAGCAGTGGAAAATTGGTCTGAAGCGCCTTCTGATCCCCCTAGAGTTCGGCGTTCTGTTCCTTTTAGAAGATTTAACAGATTCCATCCACCGGATGATGATAATGTGTACAGCATGGAACTAAGGGAACTCCTAAGCAGGTATATATCTGATATATCTGTTTGTGTGTGTGTGCTTGCCACCAGAAAAATAATAATAAAAAAAAAAGTTAGCTTTGTCTTGTTCTACTTTGATGTTTGATCCAGATGCCATTTCCCATAAAATTGTTGGACAGCATACACATTTTTTTATTTTTATTTTTTGCTGTAGGAGAAGTGTTTCTAATCTTCTTCGCAGTGGCTTCCGTGAAAGTCTAGATCAATTGATACAGTCATACGTTGAAAGACAAGGTCGTTCTCCTATTGACTGGGATCATTATAGGAACTTGTCATCTCCTCCATCACCTGATCGGGTTCCAGAGCAGCGGAGGGATGAGCAGAATGAAGATCAGCGTGATGCCTCTGTGAGACCTTTGGTTCAACCTGCTCCTCCAGTACCCCCTCCACAGCCACTATGGCACCAGGAATTACAACATGCTAATTGGCCTCGTCACAGCGTGCATCGCTCTGAACTTGTAAGTTACTTTTAAAATATCAAATGCGACTAAAGTAACTGGCTCATGTTCTTCAGAAAAGAATGTCTTCATACTATCTCCAATGTTACTTAACTTTTACTCGTTGCCTCTATTTTTGTTTTTCAAAATTGGAGTCAGAATTCTCCTCCTCTTTCTTTTTAATGTATGAACTAAATATGATGCTTATCTGTGACAGGAATGGGAGACGATAAATGATTTAAGGGCCGACATGGCAAGGCTCCAGCAAAGTATGAGCCACATGCAGAGAATGTTAGAGGCCTGCATGGACATGCAACTGGAGTTGCAGCGTTCAGTCAGACAGGAAGTCTCTGCTGCTCTCAATAGGTCTGCTGGTGGACAGGGTTTGTGTTCTTCCCCCTTCATATAGTTGCCATTTAATTACTGTTCCTCTGAAAGACACAGCAATGCACCATTTGTCAAGGAAGCTCAGTTTTCCTTCTCTCACACTTCCGCATTTTCTGTGTCATATTTGTGAGTATTTGTCTTTCCAATCAATTCTAAGATGGAAATGTATCTCAGGAGTGGGTGCAGAGACATCGGAGGATGGATCTAAGTGGGGTCATGTCCGAAAGGGAACTTGTTGCGTCTGTTGTGATAGTCATATTGATTCTCTATTGTACAGGTAATGCCTATTTTATGATTTTCTTTTAATGATTTTCTGGTAGCTTCTATATGTTATTGTATTGCTTTCAATTATTCGCTGTATAAGATACACTTTTTTTCTGCAGATGTGGGCACATGTGTACCTGTTCAAAATGTGCAAATGAATTAGTTCGCGGTGGAGGAAAATGCCCATTGTGCCGGGCTCCCATCGTTGAGGTCGTCCGAGCTTACTCCATACTGTAAAAAGAGATGAAAAGGGAAAAGAGTAGGAAAAAAAAGGTTGTGAACAGATTAAAAGAAATGAGTGGTAAGATTCATTGAGATATCATTCACTTCTTTAACATGCTTGTAAAGCTCTCACAAGGTATCATATGTAGAGTGTTCAGTGGTCGTTTCTGATTATAGATGGAACATTGTATGCAATGTATAATCGGAACAACAGGTGGCACCTTTCAGATTCATCATTCATGTTTGAATAAAATTACACAATTCTTTCAGCTTCGGCATAGTTTCTTGGTCCCTTCTAGTCTAGGGAAATGTTTCGGTACTCCCCCTTCTCTTTGACAATGAATTGACAGGAACCTATTGCTTGCTAAACTGGAAGCTGAAGCCCAAGATTTTGTTGAGCTCATGGGCTTCATGTTTTTGAAGATCTCAGTCAAGTCCCTTTTACATTTTGTAGAGACTTTCATGGACGTCCTTAAAAACTTTTTTATCTGTATTCAAATCTGTTTCTTCCGACATGTTGCTTCGGAGTGTGCTTCTCCGTGATGGTGAGTGGCTGACTGTAGTGCCTCCTGAACCACATGACATGGTCCGCTATTGCACAGCTCGCTCACTCTGGGATGAAGTGCCTATTATGAGTTGGCGGTTTGGTGCACCCCTCCTCACTATTTGCCTTACTGGGGCAAATGCCTTCCACGAAATGGCCGGCTATGATGCAGCTAACAAACTGTCTGGGGGTTGAAGTTGTTGACGGTATGGTGCAGCCTTGAAGTATCTGCCCTATTGGGGTGATTGTCTTCTGCTGTGGGTTTTCGTCTCTGTCTTAGTAATCCTTTACAAGCAAAAATAACTTCTATAAAAAATGTGCCCGTAATTTCTATCCAAGCGGTTTATGTAACTGCAGATGATTGGGCGATTTGACTGATCTTATCTTGCTTCTGCTTTTGAACATTTACCGGGTATTTGATTAAAGGGTATGGATTTTAGGAATCGGAATGAAACATATATAAGTTAGATTAATTGAATGAGAATGAATGAATGTGAATGAAATTCCTAAGGTATGGCTTTTGTGAAATCCAAATAAATTGGTGAGTTTTAAGTGAAATCTATCGATGAAACTCAAGAAAAAAAATTGAATATTTTTATTTTTCCTTACAATAGATAGTTTAAAATAAAAAATAATTTTAAATTATTATAAATTAAATTATTTTTTCAAAAACAAATTTTTAATTAAAATATTATAAATTAAATTTTAAATTTTTTAAAATTAAAAAAATATTATTTTTTACCAAAAAATTTAATTAAAATAATTTTAAAATATTATAAATTAAATTTTTTAATCAAAAACAATTTTTTTAATAAAAACAATTTAAAAAACAAATTTTTTAATTTAATAATTTAAAAAATTTTTATAAATTAAATTTTTTGATAAATTAGAAAAAATAATTTAAAAATATTATAAATTAAATTATTTAAAATATTATAAATTAAAAAAATTAAAAGTAATCTAAAAAATTGATAATTATATTTTTAAAACTTATGATGAAATTTCTTTTTCATTGTTTTCTCTAAGAAAAAAAGATTTAAAATTGAAAATGGTTTAAAAAATTATAAATAAAATTTTTTCTAGTTAAAAATTTTACAATTTTTATTTTTTTAAAATTTTATTAAAATTAAAATTAAAATTTTAATTTTAGAAATTAAAACAAAATTTTAAAAATGTTAATTTTAAAATATTTTTTATTAAGAACAAAATTGACAATCAAATGATTTTCATTTTGAAAAATATACAAATCAAATATCAACAATGGTAATAAAATTCATTTTAGAATTTGAACTAAACAGTTAATATTGGAATTTGATTTCGATTCCGATTCTTGAGGTTTTTGATTCAAACAGTTAATATCGGAATTCAATTCTGATTCTGATTCCTGAGATTTTTGATTTTAATTCTGATTTCGATTTCTGAATATAAACCAAACTTCATCTTAAATGCTACGAAACCATCAAAAGCATTAGCTACCAAAGGTATAAATCCTTCAGATTCAACCTCAACCATGCTCACTTTTCATTTGTCCATGTCTTTCTTCAATTTCACAAGCATCACTTCGGTCTTTGGTTCCTTCTTATACCAGCGGGAAATTACTTCTTACATTTTGACCTTGCAGAGGCAAATTTTTGGTGCTTCTACTTCAGGTTCAGTCTGTCACAGAAGTTCAGGGAGATAGATATATATAAATATATATATATATATATTTATATATATATATATATATAACAATGGTTGCAACCTCAGATACTATTTTTGAGTATACACTCATCTGCTTCTTTTTAGTATCGTTAAGCCCACTGAGCATATGCATAATAACTTCAAAGAATGAGTACCAGAAATGCACACTAAGCAAAACCCACGTTCCCAAACGCAATTTCCAAGGATCCAAGTTCAGATTTTCCTAAAAAAGAGACGCACTTCCTGGGATTTGAGCATTCGGAACACAACAAATCCTGCATGTGTTGGGATAGGAAACCCGGGTTAGGTTTGGTAATCACTTATATGGGACTAGATCATCTCATGCAATACAAATCCTAATCCAACCAGAAAGCGAGTATCTGATTAAGAAACCACTCTGGGCTCCAAGAACGCCTGGACTGAAATGATTAAGAGCTTAAAATTTCTTCATTCTAGAACCTTGTTGTTCAATTTCAAAATTTTTGTTTCCCTTACAAATGCTGTTTCGTCCAGAGTTTTCATGCCACTTGGTGTCCTTGAGCAATCAACAAATGTTAAGAACTTCACCCATCTCTGACAAGAAGGGTTAACCATGATTGAGCATTCCTGGTTCTGTCACTGATTTTGTTTTCTGTATCCAGCGTGCAGGAAATAAAAAAGAAAAAAGAAAAAATAAAAACCCAAAAGTGCAGAGCGATTAGAAAAATTCTTCTTTGCAATCATTGAGAATTTACGTTGCTATGCTATATAAAACTCTCTATATGAATTACAAGCTGATATTATGCTGCTGTCAACTCTCTTTCTTCCTTTTCTTCTGCTCTCTTTGTACATTGCCTAGTCCTACGTTTCTATTCCAAGCAGCTTGCGCTGCTATGTAACATTTCTGTGCGTAGAATTACAAAAATTTATTTTCTCTGCACTAGAATGAATGGAATAATATAACCACAAGAAACTCTACAAGCTATGGAATCTCCGCCGCCCATCCAAGCAGGGCAGGAAGCTAACTGAACAATTGCTGAAAAGTCCTCTGCCTATGGAGTGAATAGCCCTTCATCACACACAGTGTCATGTGTAAATGAGGCTTGTGTATAAACAAAGTCGGCAAACATTTGCCCATCCCACATGACAAATGATGATGAGAATTTCCTCCGTTACCATTTCAGCTTCGACCGAGATGTTTCACTGCAGTTTCCTTCCACCGCAACTTTTGACTTAATCCAATAATATTTTGAGAATGTCAGTCAACATGGTGCTTCTTCCTCGGAGAACAACCTGGACAACAGATGTTAAGAAAAAAAATGTCAAATTACCATAGAACCATATAGAATTTTTGCATTGTATTGGTGTTAAGATCATGCTTGCGGTGACCTCAATTACAGATCACAATTCCTCTTGTGGAGAGAAACAGAAAGATCTGAACATTTCCAGCAACTTTGGTTGCATCGAGCAACATTTGCAAGTTACGAACAATGAGAAAATTTAGAACACGGGAGGGAGACTACTAAGGAAAACCATGAATTTGGAGAACACAGGTGGTTTTATTTATTGATGTGAAGCATGAACCAGCTATCCTGTTCAAAAGTTTTCTAACCTCAGGTCTTTTTTTAGGAGACAACGTACTCATCTCCCAAGCCTTAATGTTGGTATCTATTCATGAACATGATGCACTGAAATCAACTATGAATAAGAACAATGGCGCCAAACTTGAAGCCAGAGTTGGTAAAAGCATAAAATTTTCAATGAAGGATTGAGCTGAGCAGTGGCAAAGCCACTTTGTGGGCAATGAGGCAGCCGCCATTGAAATTTTGAAAAAAAAAAAAAAAGGAAAAAAGAAGGTTTTAATGTTCAAATTGTTAGCACCATTAAATGCCACTAAAACTCTTAAAAATGCCATTAAAAATTCTACAAAAGCCACTAAAGATCCCAAAAATACTACTAAAATCCTTTAGGATGTTGTTTGTTTCTGAAAAAATTATAACATCAGCCCCCACCGCTTCCTGTAAGTTGTACTCTGCCCCCACTAAAATTAATTTCTGGCTTCGCCCCTAGAGCTGAGAAAGGCATTTAGTTGACAGGTGCAAAATATTGCCTTGTCAGTTAACATGTGGCGACATAACTAGCAGATGGCCGAAGTTGTGAAACCTAATGATATGTGGTACCAAGTGTAAACTTTGGAGTTACTGAATTTCCCTTAATAATTTTGTTTGCTCTGCACTTTATACTCAAGCCAGCACAAAGACTAAAACCTTCAGATATGTACTAATGTTCTGTTATTATGCTACTTGGTGACCTACTTCTGCAAATTGCCACATCAGATTCCTTTTAACAATCTTCAGAGAACTGTTCTATTATAACCCTTCTGTGGATCATAGTGGACTTGTAAAATTTCTCAACTAGGACATTTTTTACATAAAAACATAGGGCTTTTCACAAAGTCAAAAAATTTCCTCACAAACAAGTGTAAAGTAGTCATTATGCAAATTATGGCATTGAATGCAAAAGGTCATGGCTGAAGAGGTTGCCTCCATTTATTCCCAAACAGCACCTACATGGTACGTGCATGTTAATTAGTGATAATATGCAAAATGTTAAATTTATTATTGATATTATGGTTAGATTTTGAATTGGTTTATGCTCTAATGGTTAGTTTTTATGATATTTTTTTTATTATTATTTTTAGGTGATTGAAATTGGAAAATTGGGTCAAAGTGGGTTTAAGGAGGCAATTTGGAGCAAAATAGTTCAAGACATCAAAATTGGGCCTATGAAGAAAAGAAGAAGTTTGAATTTTAGTCCTAGTTAATTTTAGTATAATTTTACTTTTAGTAAAAATTGTTTTTTTAGGAGTTAAAATTTTTAGTTTCCTAATTTGGAGGAGCAATTCTTATCCCTTGGATAGAGACTCCCTTTTGACCTTGAAGACAAAATAGGGAAGGAGCACTTTTCACGTTACTATTCACAATCATAGTGGTGGTGACTCCTTGCTGCTCTCCTTTAGGTTTTCTTTTCTTTTTCTTTTCTTTTCTTTTCTATTTTAATTTTTTTCTTTCTTTCGTTGAAGAACTCAAGAGCATTTTGTCCATCATAAGTGGTTAGTTTCTTTTTCTAATTCAAGGAGAATTTTTATTCAATTGTTTTCACTGTGAAGTTATATGCTTAATTAATTCAAGTATTTGTTGATTTTTGATTTTATTTGCATGAAAGTTTAGTATTGGTTAATCTGACAATTTAATTCAATATTATTCTTTCTATAGCTATCCAGAAATTCAGTCATCTGTAATTATCATGAATGAATGGTACAAATAACAATTAGATTATTTATGTTTATGGATTTTTTTACCAATATTCATATTTAACCTAAGTGAATCGATAGAACAAAATTAAATAATTACGGTTATCCCGATTATTTGGATTTTGGTTTAACTGTTTTTACTGAACTTAATGCTATCATTATATTGATATGGAACGCTATCATACTCGGTCGATTAATGCTAAGTTTTGATTGGATGTTTGGGTTGGTTAATTAAATTAGAAAAACACGATTTATTACAGTTATCCTAATAAATCTAAAGTTAAATGTTTGAATTGCAAGAAAAATATTTTTAACCCATGATCAATGAAACAATCGGATATGTGAACCCTTGGATTAGATTTTTTGGGTAGATTGATTTTCCTTCAATTTTTATTATTTTTGTATTATCAATTTATTTCTTATTTTTTAGTTGTTAATTTTTTATTTTTTGAATTTAATCGATAAACCCCCCATTTTTATTTTAGCATTAAACTAAGAAATTAAATTAATTTAATTCCCGTGGGATTCAACCTGGTACCACTATTGCTACAAATTTGTTTGCATTGGGGGATTAGTATTAATTTTGAGAATTTCAACAACCTGTCAAAAATTAGCTTGAATGTGACTACCTTGTGTCTGACATTATATTTGACAAAATGCAAAATAAAAAAGGAAAACGTTAGTCAATTAAGTTACCTCTCAAGCTGGCCTTTGTAAACATCACTAGCTTCCCAAGCCTCCACCAGTTTGTTTTCAAGCAGCTGAATCTTTGACTTGGGATTGATTTGCGCACTCTGAGAACTTCTAAAATCCCAACAATCAGAGTCATCATCCTAAAGACAGAGAATGGAAGATAAGCTAGATTTTGCGACAATGTCAAAAAGATATTAAAATGTTTATCTATGAGAAGTAAGCATAGAAACACTCAAATGAACTGCATTGCAGGATCTAAAAAAGGACGACCTTTCTCTTGTTTGGAGAAGTATGAAGATTCTTCAGACCATTATGTTTGGTATGATCACTCTCCGCTGACAGCTTTTGGCAAAGTTGAATGCTACTTTTCTCCTCCTGCCAAATGCAGAAGCTTCAGTCAAATTTATTTCTAGATAATCTTCTTTGAAAGTTTACAATGTAATTTCTTTTCCAGTGATACAAACCTCCGAAACTTTCAATTTGTCGTGAGGAAATATAACTGCAGCATTCAATTTAGTGCACGTGGTTAATGCCCTTGTACATGATTCGAATTCTTCCTGTTGTACTTCATTCTTCTGCTTAATAAATTCTTCAAGTGCTTGAGCTTTCTTTCGGTACTCTTCCTTCTCATCCTCCAGGTGTTTTATCTTCCTCTGAAATTGGTTAATTGCTCGTTTGGTCCGGCTAAGCTCATTTTTCATTTCAGCATCCTTGGCAAATAAAGCTTCTTTAGCGATCAGATCCCCCTCGAGCCGCAAAACCTTCTCCTCCAGAGCAACTTTACTACGCCTCAGGCCCTCAGATTCATATGCAGCTTGCTGCATGTTTGAAACCTTTTTGGTAAGTGAGTCTTTCTCTGCCTTCAGTTCTTCATAATCTGCAGTAAGGGATTCAAGTGACACTTCAAGTCTTTCCTTCTCAAAGCTGGCTTCACGAAGGGAGTTTTTAAGATCCAAAATATCCTCTTGAAGCAAAGTTATTTTCTGTAACTGATCTCTGAGGACAATTATTTCCTCAGCAAGTGTTTGTCTTTCATATTCAGAAAATTTGAGTTTCAAGTCAAGCTCATGACAATTTCCCTTTAACCTTTCTTCGTTCGATCTGATTTTTTCCAACAAACCCAGTAGCTTTTCAAGGTCAGCCATCAGGAGTTCCTGGTTTTGTTTGGAAGCAGCTAGTTCACTCACAAGCTCCAGCACCTTTTTTTCATATTCTAACTCCAATGCTCTCAGCTCATTTTCTGTTGATTTAAATTTCACGTGGACTTCTTCAAGAGTAGTTTGTAACTGAGCTTTGTCTGCACGTAAAGTATACATCTCCAGTACAGCTTCTGAAGCAAATCTCTCCCTTTCATCATAAGTTGCAGACATCTGCAGAGTAAGGTATGCTATCTCCCTCTTGAGATTGTCGACTTCACCAGACTTCTCCAGGTACATCTGATTCAACAAGCTTTCTTCCAGCACAATTTTCTCCCTCTGTTTCCTGTTTTCCAGGAGAAGGTTATCTAGTTTTCCAGCAAAGTTTTTCTCTGTGGAATCAAATTCTACCAATACGGAAGAAAAGCTTGCTTCCAAAGCGTCAGCTTTCTGAGAACAGCAAGAGAAACTTTCTTGTAATTCCCCCAATTCAGCTTCCAAGAACATGCATTGTCTATGTAAATCCATATTTTGCTTCCGAAGCTCTCCATTCATCTTCTGAAGTGAATAAGATTCTCCCATCAGAGTTTCAACCGTGGCTTCTAACTTCTGACTCGCCCTTCTCAAGCAGTGACACTCTTCTGTAGCTTCAACCCAGCTATTATGCACTTCCTGCAACTTCTGTTTCAGATTAAGCTTTTGTCCTTTCATTTCAGTCTCCAATCTTTTAACCTCATCCTGAAGGTTCATAGCAAGAGATTCGGCATTGTGTAGCTTCAAACGGTTGGACTCTCTTTCATCTGTCAAATATCTGAGTTGAGCTTCCAAGCCAGATATGCGTTCCGACAATTGTACATTTTCTTCTTCTATCTCAGACAAGCGGAGCTCCAGCTCAAGTTTGCTGCTTTCTAGCTCTGCTGATCTCCTCTCAAGAGACCTGTTGGCCGAAACTTGGAAATCCATGCTGCTGCTAAGCACCATCATATCATTCCGTAGATCATATATGCATTTAGAGGTAACACTACTTTCTCTCAGCATCATTTCCATATTTTTCTCCAACTGACTCTTTTCCTTCTGAAGATCAGAAATCTGATTTTCCAGCTGCCTTTGACAATGGCGCTGAGCCTCATTCTCTTCTTCTTTCTGCAACAGTCTCCCTTTAATCTCTCTTATCTTGGAAATTTTGGCCAGCAATGCCTTGCTTTGATCTGTGACCTCAACTTCCTGCTCTATACTGCAGATATTAAGCCCACAATCATAAGATGACCTTTTTTCCTTCAAGTCGTTTCCATCCAGCTTGTTGTGTACCTTGTCAAAATTTCTCTTCTTGGTCTCTTCTTCACAAAGATGAAGTTCATCCTCACAGTCAGAAATCTTTGCTTTAAATAACTTGTTCAGCTGGAGTAGTTTATTCAAGATACCCAGTGCCTTCTTTCTTTGAGATTCTGAACTACAGATACTATACTGGCTCTCCTTACTTAGAGAAGAATTCTTTGTCCGCTCAAGTTTCTTTACATGGGCCAAATAAGACTGCATCTGTTTGAGCAGTTCAGAACATATTCTAGACAATTCCAGGGCAGCCGGAGAATTTGGCTTGTTGAGTTCAGTCATAGAAGAATTTGTAGAGTCACTAGCAGAAAGCTCATCAGAAACAGAACTCAAAGATGCACTGCATTTTATCAGATCCCTTCTTGATTCATTGAGCTTGAAAACAAGTTCTAGATTTTGGTCTGTTAGTTCATCGCAATCTTTTTCCAGCTCCTGCACTTTTTCTTTCAAGGCCCTGATTTCTTCCATAAGATTGTGTTCACCTCTATTACTGAAATCTGAACTGTTGGTGCTAACAGATTTGGAAACTGTAGCTTTCAAATTGCTAACTTCTTCCTCTTTTGCAGCCAATTGAGACCTCCAATTTGCCTCGCAATCCAATAAACTTTGAACCTTAAGATCTCTTTCAAGTTGGATCTCTCTATCTCTATCTTCTAGGTTTTTTTCTAGGAGCTGGATGGTGGTTTCCAAGCTCCTCTTATCTTCTTGCAATTGCAGCAGCTGAATCTTTATGTTCTCACCATCTTCTGGTTCAAAAAGTTCTCGCAGGTTTACAGTAGGGTCAGCAACAGTATTACCTTCCAACTTCAGATTACAAGAGGATTTCTGCAGCTTTTCGGCCAAAACTTCAGTTACGTTAGATTCTACCCTTCTTTCTGATTCAACAGACTCCAATTTCTGAGTTAGAGTCCCAATCTCAATTTTTTGTCTTTCAACGGTAGCCTCCTGCCCCTGAAGAACAGAAACAAGCTCCTGGTTCAATTCTTCTGCTTTCTTCAGCTGCAGAACCAAACTGGCATTTGAGTTTTTCTGGAACTTCATCTGTTCTTGCAATGCCTTCTGAAAATGAGTTGTATCTGGAGGAGAAAAAATTTCTGAGGCTGTTTGTTTATCTTCCAATTGATCCAATAACAGTTTGAGTCGATTGATTTCCTTCACCAAGTCATCACGTTCTGCATGTGCTTTCGACAGCTCAATATCGAGATTCTCTAGTTCTTTTGACTGGTTAAAGAATTCCTTTTTCACTACATCAAGATCATGCATAAGAGTTCGAGCATTTCTTTCCCACATGGTAGCTTGTGCACAAATGTCCTCAATTGTAATATCTGCTGCCTCAAGAAAGTCCTTAGAAGAAACAGAACTCCTCAAAGGTGATGTTGAGATTGCATGTAGAATTTGTCCACAGTCTAGCCTTTGCTCTTCACTATGGGCTCCAGAAACACCAATTATTGAGTTGGAAGAGGAATTATATGATCTATGGCAGTAATCAAGCGCACAACGATCTTTAGGTCTGCTACCATGGGATCCCATTGAATCTTGTTTCCTGGCCAGATTGCTCATAATCCCAGTTAAAGGATATCCACTTGGAAACTTTTCCCTGCTCAAGAAACCTTCCATTGCGTCCGAGCTGATGAAGGAACCTCCGGCTGAGAAACTTGTATCCTATAGCAACAAAAGAATTTTGTTTTATTTACATCAGGTGAAAGAAAAGGTGTGCTCTAGTTTGATAGCTAAATACTGAGGAATATTGTGACATACTCTACTACCAAGTTCTTCCAAATAAGATGTATTGTCCACATAATTACTGGACGAGGATCCTATACTTCTGGTGAAAGTGCAATCAGATGCATCTGACTGATTTTCTATGTCACCATAAACTGCATTCACATCTTCTAAGAATAAACTTGCACCTTTCCATCGCTTGTCCCTGGAATATGACATAGTTTTATTATGAAAACAAGACATTCCAGAATGTCATCTCATAGTACATTTTTGAATACAAGGACAAACCTGAATCTTAGTCTTGGTGTAAGGCATTGAATGTTAACCTGTGAAGAAGAATGGCAGCCCAAATGCAAACATTAGTGTGGGGTTGATGTCAAGAGGACAGTTATTTTTAAGTTTGTCTAATTGGTAGGTGAAAATTTATTTAAACTAGGAATATAAGATGCAGAAATAAAAGTGAAGATGACAGTTTTTGTTTTCGAATTCCATACCCTAATCTACTTTTGTTGGTCCACCCGAATGACAATTTAGGAATTGAATTCTCTTGTTTGGACATGCAGAAACATTTTGCAACCATATCAACTACAAGAAGAAACAGTTTCACTCCAAGGTGTAAGTTCAAAATCTTCCACCATACATCAAAAGCTACAATTTTGGATTCTTGAGAAATGAGAATTTAAAGTTGGTGGTCATTGGTAAATGAACTAAATCAAGCAGGAGGATAAAGAGTAATAAAAACTCTCAAAATGATACAATTGATTGCCACATCTTCACCTTGTTCACATAATTCTATCTTTCCTTCTAACCAGACACTCACTTCCATGAGAAGAAACTGTAATTACCAATTAGTCAACAAAGACATAAAGATTTTGTAGTTTAATTTAAGAGATGGAGAGGGACACTCTTTCGCTTCATCAATATCTATTACTTAACAAAGCTAATACCAATACGAGGAAAAAACCAGTCTTAAGATATCCAAGAAAAACGATCATAGAAGAGGAGCAATTCTTCACCCTCTCCTTTTTCCCTCCCTTTTTTGCCCCAGTGATCAGAATGATCCATTTTGCTTAGGAAAAATTCCTGGACAGATTCTCATACATTAAACCAACACTTGCCAACCCCAGAAATTTGTAACAAAGACATCAAAGAACTTGGACCCTGGGCAGTGGTCCTAAATCTGACAGCTAAAATATGAACCTTTGTTTATTAGAGTCTAAAATGTCCAAACATGCACTGGAATCATTGTTGATCCTCTATGCAATTTCACTGCACACTATACTTTAGAAAAACTAACTTGGACCCTGGGTAGTGGTCCTAAATCTGACAGCTAAAATATGAACCTTTGTTTATTAGAGTCTAAAATGTCCAAACACGCACTGGAATCATTGTTGATCCTCTATGTAATTTGACTGCACACTATACTTTAGAAAAACTATCTCAAAATGAGTTTTATTATGTGACTTACTTGTAAAATTGTGCCCTGGTTGCAATTTTCCAGCGGTAATGATACAGGTATAGGAGCTTTTGAACACGTGTACCCTGCCAAATTAATTGTAGCTTCTCCAAGGGTTGCAGACCTTGTGGAACCCTATTAGAAACATGCCATTGGAGTCAATATCATTTTTATTTATCTGAATTTATTTTTTAATGGTCATATAAGATAACTTACATAAGGCCAGATTAAATAAAATGCTTCATAAATGATGAGACATAGGCATCATACCATGGAAAGAACAAATTTAACAGGGCACTCTTCAAGTTCTGTATCCTGTGAAACCCAAATAGACTCCGACAAAGTCTCAGTCCACCTGCAATGTCCATAGCGAACTGCTTCCTTTTGAGTTTTGGTGATGACTTTCCCTGACTCAGCAAGGACGATAGACACGGATAGCTTGTCCCACCCTTTAGGAACCTGCTAGACAAGCACTGTAATGAGCAGTACTTTGAAAGTATCTCCTTATCATGCCAGGAAAAAGAAAAATCAAGAAATACAGATTTGAAATTAAAAAGAATAAACTTTAGATGACATCAGAAATGAAGTACAAGGACACCATAGATCCACAAAGGAAATGGAGTAAGGGCAGTGCATCTCACTCTTGACAAGATCTTATGTCTACTTTAGTTTATGAATGTTTAATCTTGTTTCTTTTTTAAAAATGAAAAAGGAAATCAATCAAAGGGGTGTTACTAAACGTGCATGAAGCATGGCATTGTGAAGAGAACACAATCTTCCTATGCCTTAAAAGTTTGGTTGGTTGAGTTTCAATATGTAAGGATGGCCATTAAACCGACAACAAATTTCTTTTGTGAATCCATTCTTAAGAAAGTGAAGCCCAGCATCAATGTAGAGAGAGATGATAAAGAAGATAATTTAGGCAAACTTGTTAAACATATGTCTGCCGAAGATAAATGAAAAAAGAAAGGAATATAGAAAAATCAAAAAGCAGAAATCTAATTCACTAGCACATAATTTTTATTTTCATTCCTTTTTTAATCATGAAAACACACTATAGGATGGCATAATATCATAGCTTAACTTTGTCCACAATGCATTAAAAATACTTCACACAAAGTTCACATTGAACTCAAATTATTGATCATGTATATTTCATAATAACAAAACTCATGTGTCTTTTAAGGATTTGAACAACTATTTATTGGAATTGAAGTAAACTGAAAGATCTAAGTGATTGACGATCATGCTTGCAAGACCCATGCCTTGATTTTCTACTTCTAAGATTAAAAGATCTTTTTTTTGGGACTATGTAATTGATCACTTTCTATCTAGTTTTATTTAATTTTTTAAACATATTACAAAATCCCACATTATAGAGCATACTAAATCAGAATCCTTATAAATTATATACCTAAACTGTGATGACTACAACAATCCGTTTTGGGAAGTTGAGGAAGTTGAGGTTAGCTGAAGTTTGGTTCTTTAAGGTTAGGATTCAAAACAAGATGAATCTCCCTCCTTCAACTTATCTGTATATCTGGATAAAAAGAACTTGGCAAGACATGATATACAGGGCATATGCTTGTAGCAACTGGTTAAAAAAAAAATGCCTCTAACTGATGTTCGAGTACCAGGCACAGATGCTTCAATTTCAGTTTCTGATTCAAACATTGAGTGAAAGGGGTTCTGAATTAATGGTCAACTCTACTCCACTAGTACCAATAGGCAGAATAGTGGAGTTATGCCTTGCCTGCATTAAGATCTTGCCATCGACTTCTAAGAAATGTTCGAAATAGAAAACTTACAATAATACAATGTTGCATTCTTCAAAGATTGAGGAAAGAATGCCAAAAGAAAGAATAATTACTAAAATAATAAATTTAATCATTTTTATTTTCCAACAAAAAATTTTTCATTTTAGTTAAATGATGTTACGAATTGAATTCTTTGATTTACAATTAGAAAGAATGTCCTATTTCTTAGGAGATCAAGTAAAAGAGAGACTAATTTCCAGAAATTCTCTACTGTCACATACAAAATTCAAAGGGTTTCCCTCCCTTCTTCAGAAATTTCTGGATTTTCCATCTTTCCAACAAGAGTTCCCGGTAATATTTTAGTGATTTCAAAAAATTAGGGTAAACAGCATCTAATTGATAATTATGGATTCCAACAAGCTAAACTACACTTACTTTTAGAGCTAATAATTTTAACCTCCCCAAGCAACAATCTTGATCTGAATGGTGCACAACTAATTCACAAATGATCAAATTTTATGGAAAAAAAATGTTCAATGGAAGTGCTAAATTGTTGTTAATTATTCTAATTGAACAGAGAATTTGGGTGCTTTTCAGAATGCAGAGTCATAACTTGATCAATCAGAAGAAAGAGAGACAATGTGCACATTTTGAGAGAGAGAGAGAGAGAGAGAGAGAGAGACCTGTAGAGCATGAAAGTTGGAGAATTTGAAATCAAATCTTTCGCCAGATTGCACAGTCTTGTGTTTGTGGGATCTGAACATTTTCCTGTTTTTATATCAAAAAAAAGAACATTTTCCTGTTTTCTTCCTCATTCACCTTTCTCCCAATTTCCCCAAATTTCTCTGCAGCATTACCACCATTATCGATTTCACGAGAGAGGGAGAGCGATGAGTGAGCAATGAAGACGGGAAGCGAAGTGGGAGTTGGGAGCAATGAAGAAGAGAGCGGTAGCTGTTAATTCTCTGCCGACGTGTCCCCTCCCAGAATTTGAATCCGGTTTTATGTTTTGCCTTTTTAAAAATATAGTCCCTCTATTTTTCTATAATTCTCCAATAACCCCTGTAGCTAGGCCTGCCAATTTTTCCCCTTTTTATCTATTCCACCCCCCCCGGGAACCTATTTTAAGAGAGAATGACTCTCTTCCCTCCTTTTTTTCTTTTGTGCAGAGTATCTACTTCCGACCGGTATTCGGGATTTACTCGATTAATTTGGTCGGAGCATTATGGGATTCATTAAGGAATTAGTTCTCTCAAATCTCATTTCTCTATTTCCATGATTTAAACGCGATATTTATAATTATGGGGCTATCACTTGAATTCATGATATTTGTAAGGCATCGGTGACATATATATATATATATATATATATATATATATATATATAGGGAGGAATATATTAAGATTTGAATTCAAAATTATCAGATTAAGAGAGAGAAATTATAACCATTAGATTATCCCTTTAAAAACAACCGTGACATATTTTCCTATAAGAGAGTGTTCTCCGTTGGAAAATAAATTTGTGCACGAGCACAAAGACCAAAAGGGGTCTTGTTGGGCCTTGGGGCCCATGGTTGGCATCGGCAGGCCATATTTGGATAGGATCTGTAGGCCATATTTAGATGTCACTATAGGCCATTTGCACAGACAGAATTTTGTTGATGCCAACTGGAACTAAATTAAGAATCGGCTCTCTCAGTCCCATTTGTCTATTCTTAAGAGTCGAACTTAAGAGTTTAATTAAGAGAGTTTAATATTCTGCATTGCTTTTCATTAATAAAAGGACCAAAACCTCTTTGGGACGTACATTTTTAACTAAGTAAAAGTTGCAAAAGCTTTCAGGTTTTTGTTTAATTGAGCAAGTTTAAGTGTGTCAAAACCATATTCTTCTTTTTTCTTCTTTATTTCTATAAAATCTGTCTTCGTTTTGTCATAGAAAGGGAACGGCAATTTGAGAAGAAGATGGTTTCATTTTTGGATTCAAAATAGAACTCCCTAGTATTATTATTATTATTTTTTTTAAAAAATCAATGCAATCTTTATTTTCTTTAAGAAAATAAATAAAAAGCAAATAACCCCTAATTTTATCTTCATTTTACACCGTTTGAAGCGTAACACCGATTAATTCTTAAAAAAAGAAACAACTATTTAGGTTTTAGGGTTTCGTATTTTGCATTTAGAATTATTTTATTTAAAAAAATTTTTATACAATTTTTTGCATTCTTTAAGAATAAAAACTACTATAATAATATTTTGTGTGAAACATCTTTATTTTACTGTATACTTCTTCAAAATAAGAACTTAAAATATATATATTCATTTAGAAATTAAAAAATAAATTTTAAATAATTGAATATTAATATTTTAAAAACATAAGAGAAAATAAATGAATTACTAACTTTCAAACAACTACTCAAAATATGGTTCTGGATATTTATTAATTCTTTAAAAAAATAAAAGAAGAAAAGACAACTACTTAAAGTTTAGGGTTTAGGGTCAGTAAATTATAACTTTTAGGTTCTAATATGAGATTTTAGAATGACATATTCACTCTTTCATACAAATATATTATTAACTCAAAAACAAATATTTTTTTTTAACTATTTCTATATATATATACACACACACACACATATATGTTTTATGATATATTAGGTTGCAATATATGACGAAGATGATAAGCAGCCTCCTTAGCAGCCTCCTCTGCAGGATTCTGCACGGATGCATACAAGTATTTGATTGTCCATAGGTAATCTCATTATTTCAAAATTACATTTTTCTTTAATTATGTTTTTCAATTTATAAAGATTGCAATAATTTTCCTTTGCTGGTGTATATTTCTTTTTCAAATTAGTTTTGAAAATTCTGGTTACATGATTAAAGAATTAAGCAAGATGGTCCAAACAATTTGGATTGGATAGAGGATTTCTTTACCTGCACTACTACTATAGAGGAGGCTAAGAAAATGATGAGGGAAAATTTTATGGTAATTACAGTTTTTTTGGTGTAAGCGGATTATTTGTCACTAGTCGGTATCCGGGTTTAGCGTGACTAATCTAGTCTGAACATTATGGGATCTATTAAGGGATTGACTCTCTCAAATTCTATTTTTCTATTCCTATAGATTAAAGAGGTGTAGGGAAGCATATGACAAGGTAGTATGGCAGACTTTTAACATGAAAGCCACAAAGTGCATGCACGCACGACACAATAAACAAAGCAAGGAGGAGTCCCTAAGAGAACAGTTTAATGGTCACAGCTCTCCTTCTACAACGTATTCACATGGGTCGAAGAGTATGAATGCCCACCATGTGGTCTTTGTAAGTTTTATTGTTTCTTTTTAATCACTTATCTCATTTTTTTTTATAAATATGAATTTCTATTTAAATATTTTTTTATTTTGGCTAACCATATTGTAGATGAAGTATGGGAGGAAACCCAACTATGTTAAGACCTTCAAGATGCGCTATAAAAGATAACAAGATTACTCCATGCACCTGGAGGCGGCCTGACACCTGACACTAGGGACTCATTACTTTTTAATAATTATTGTAGTGTTATTTATTATTTTCATTATATGTATATATAGTTTCTAATTTTGTGATTATCTTTATTCGTAGGAGTCCGTATGAAGTAACGCAGAGAGGGTCGCGGCTTCAACATCTACCAGCTGTGTATTTGTGAGTTCTGGGACTCCAATCATTACTATCCAGAGTTATGGGAGTGGAGTCTGAGAAGAGGAGGACTAAAGGCCTTAGTACGTAGATGACGAAGGAAATACTTGAGAAGTAAAAGAGGTCATGCTCTTCTCCTTCTAGTGTCTCCTTCATGGCATCGACGCCGATGCCAACTCTCGCACAGTATGAAAACGTGTTGAGAATGAACAAGAGATTATGCGGATAAACGCTCAATTGGAGGATAAATCCGCTCGATTGGCATAGAAAGTTAACCATCTCACGAACAAAAATATTAGTACGCAGATAGACAGTGATGGATCCAGGATTTAAGGACAGTGGAGGTAAAATGACAGTAATCGAGACAATATTTATTTGATATATAAAAATTAATAGAATTATTTTGGTTGAAGTCAATTACTCATCCACCTTTTTACGTCGCTCTGCCACTGCGGACAGACCTTGACCTCATTTCCAACTTTTGCATCTTTCTCGGTCCGCCTCTGAGTTGCCTTAGCCACAGCCCTGGTCACAAGGCCAGCCCTCCAAAGCCCACTCCCCTAGCCCCACTGAAGTAGTTACCATGTATCTCAATGACAACGTTGATGGTCCGTGATCTTTTGAAACATTATCATGTTTGGATTTTTTTAAAAATATTTTGGATATTATGTATTTTGAACAATTTTATTTTTGGTTTTTTATATACTAAAAATTAATATTTTAACTATATATATATAATAATAATTGTGTTTTTTTTTATTAATGTGTTTTGGGTGAAACAATTTAAAAATTTTAGCAATTGGTGATACTTTTCTGCATCACAAAGACATCATCAGATGATGGATGTCATCACTAACAGTATGTTTGAATGTAAAGATTTGGAAAGAAAATAAAAAATTAGGAGAGAAATTTGTTTATTTTCTCTCGTTTGAGAGTTTTATGTGGGAAGGAAATGGAGTAATGTTTAACATAACAAATTTTCTTTCCAAAAGTGAGAAGAAAATAAAAGAAAAGGAGAAAAAAAAATTATTTCATAGATATACCAAATTTACCTTTTAAAAACTGAAAGTAAAATTTGTTATCTTCAATAAATCTCATTTCTTTTTTTTTTCATAAAACTTTTAAACAAGATGTAAAGAAAATTAAAATTTTTTATCTTTTAATTAATCTTTTTTTTTTTCTCTCTGAAACTTCTAAACAAGCTGTAAGTCCTCGAACAAGATAGCAACGAAGGTATTATGACAATCATGTTTGTCGCTAATGATCAGCGATGATGTATTAGTGATGTCGCTAAGTGTCGCCCATGAGCGACGCCCATTGTGTCACCGTTGTATAAATGGGTTTATCGACTCATAGTGGCGTCGCAATTTTCTGTTCTCCTTTTGCAATGACTTGCTGCGTCGCTATACCCACCAAAGAAGGTCACGATGCAGGTTTATATGTCAGAATCTTGGCGACGCCCTTGTTTTCTCCATTGCTAGCCGCCTCCACGATTGCGACAAGTGTCACAGCGACATCTTCTGCTCGTCGCAAACTCGTTTTGTGATGCACAAACCACCATAGGCATCACAAAAGTGCATCATTAAAACGTGTTTTTTTAATAGTATGATAAATAAGAAAATACTAAAAATTAGAATCATAAAATTTCTAAATAGGTCATGATCATTGTTCTTACAATTAAGTAAAAAATAAAAAAATAATAAATTTATAAATTAGTATAAAATTGATATTCCAACAATAGAATTTCGTATTAAATATAAACTCTTAAGACGTCACATCTACATGGAGTTAAAATAGAAATTCCAAACAAAATTAAGTAGAATAATATATATTATACCTACAATGCATAATGTCACAATATCATATATTATATACACATGAATTGTATGTTCTATATTTACACTTCTATAATTTATCATAACAAATATGATTGAAATACCGATAAATATAAAAAGATTTAACAAACAAATAAAATAGAAGTTACAGCATAGCCGCAATACTAATCATGGACAAGCGAGACCAAAAAAAAGGAAAAAACCTATATTACAAAAAGACAAAAGATTTAAGAAAAAAAAACTGGGTCAAAAAATAAAAAGATGAAGGATCCAAATGAAAAAAAAGAAAAAATTGTGGACTAAAAATAAAGAGACGATTATTCGAGGACATCAAAATTTTGTGAATAGTAACATGGACAAGTGAGGCAAAGTAGGGAAAAACATTTGTCAAAAAAAGATAAAGGATTTAAGGAGGGATAAAAAGGGTCAAAAAAATAAAAAAAAAAGTAAAGACCTGAATGAAGAAAATAAAATATTATGGTCTAAAAATAAAGAAATAACCATTCATGGGGCAAAAAAAGGGAAAAGCCTTATGTCAAGATAGATAAAAGACTTTAGAGGAAAAAATTGGGTCAAAACATAAAAAGAATAAAAACTTGAATAAAAGAAACTATGGTTCAAAAATAAAGGGACGATAATTCGTAGGGTTAAAAAGCAAACGAGAAAAATCTATGTCTGAAAAAGATGAAAGATTTAAGTGAAAAAAACTAGATTAAAAAAGGATATAAATGAAAAAGCTATGATCCCAAAATAATGGATTGAGTTGGAATTTTTGTGAACAGTTGTGTCCATCGACACTTTATATATGGGGGAATATATAAGGCAACAAAGAAGCCATTCACTAACTTAAATTATTATAAAATTTTTTGGGACTAATTTTATTTTATTATTATTAATTTTTTTTAAATAACGGTGAAATGCTCAATCCCTGATCTCTAAGCGTCCATTTGGTGACGTTATTAAGTAACAATAAAAAATAATAATAATAACTGATCGTTGGTTTAGTAGTTAAGACTGTTATGTTTTTTAATCAATTATTAATTTTAAAATTTAAAAATAAAAAATAATATATTAAAAGAATTTCTTTAAATTAAATTTAATAATATTTAAATTAGATTAATTGATTTAGTATAATCAGACTGAATTAAAATTTAAACAACCATGAGTTATACCTTTCAAAGTTTAGCTTGCTCATGTTTATATTGACTTTATCATCAAGAAAATTACAAAAATTATTTGTCTAATAGTGTGACCTTATTCCGAAGTGTTGAATTCGACCATTTTTTTCATTTTGGTTGCCAACTAAGAAAAGCATTAATTTTGGGGGAAAAAAATAAATAAATAAAGACCTACCTCTCTCTCTCTCTCCCTCTCTCTCTCTCTCTCCTTCTCGAGTTTTGTGGGTTTTTCTTTTCCCTCTCACACTGTACTTGCTTAACAATAATTTCCCCGAAAATTTTGGTGATAAGATGTGAAATTATGGTTCTTGTGCTCAACACGGTTTGAAATAATTATCAAATATTTTTTATTAAATAATCAGATCCTCTATTTTTTTAATTAAAAATTTTAAATTTAAATTTTAAAAATAAAAAAAAATTAAAAGAATTAATCTTTCAATAAAATCCCATAATACTCAAACTAAATTAATAAAATAAAATTTAAATACCGATCAATAAAAAAAAAAAAAAAAATACTATTTGAAATAATTGAAAGTCAGGTCAACATAATTTTCACATGGGAAGACCCAATACTATCTTTGATAGTCGACAATCCCATTCTCATGAACAATGCTTTTCTTAATTGACCCAAAAACTGTTAGATCGTGAAATAAGGTTTTTCTTCATTCATAATGTTCTTGTCGCCGATGTGACTACGGTGAAAAATGCATTCAATGCTTTGTTATGAATTATTTGGCTGCAAGAAATCAAAAGCATAATTTGCCAGAACATTGTTAGTCTGCACATGAGTGATTCATCAAAGACAATGACTCAAGAGTAACGTTGATGGATTTAGTGATAGTATATTAAATTTTTTTAAGTAAAATTTTAAATTTAAGTTTTAAAAATAAAAAAATAGATATCAAGAAAATCAATCTTTAAATAAATCTTAATATTTTCGAATTAGATTAATCAGATACTCTAGATATCGATGGATCAAGACCCAAAGAAAAGGACAAGGACTTGATCAAATTTAACAGGCAATTTCCATATTTTGGACCATAAAAAGTCAATGTTCCTAATGCATGCAGTGTGAACATTTGAAGGCAGGTGTACCTAGTTCAATATTTGCAGTCTTGATATCTTCGGTGCAGGAATGAAAGTTAAGTGGGCTACATTATACTTTGTGTGAGACAGAGAGTTTTAGCGTACACCAACCGGCAGTGGTCAATTTAGTCGATAAAAGTATTATATTTTTTAATCAAATTTCAAATTAATCGAACAATATTGAATAATACTGAAATTGGATCTGACAACACTAAAAAAAATGAGTTTTAGTAAACCTTGAAATGAAGTTGCACTTTTTTTTAACTAATCTAACCCCAGAGAGAGAGAGAGAGAGAGAGAGCTTTTTAGCCAATGAACTTCGGTTGAAGTGGTACATCTCTCCTCCCTTGTAATGGGCTAGAGTTTAAATTTCACTGTATTGACCAAAAGAGAGAGAGAGCTAAAAATTTATCGATGATTGTATATAAAAAATTAATTTTATTTGTGTAACTTTAAGAGGCGGCATTCTAATAAGCTAAAAAGACCATGAAGTTGTATCCAATTCCATGAAGAGGACTCAAACTCCATCACCTGACTGGCTTACAATTGGCATTATCAATGTATTAGGTCTATTATTTTTGTTCATGGTCAAATAGAGCATATTCCTCATTCTGGTCAATTCATGGCGGCCTAAAATTTTGGCTAAAGATTTGTGAAATTTTATTTATTTATTTTTTATGTCGATGGCCTCAAATTTTAGACTATAATCAATGGAAGTGTTAATGATTTTAACATTATTTGACTTCAAACTATGTTAATTTCAAAATGGAAAACTCCTTCTGGCAAAGTCCACAAAAGGTTACTGTTATTTTGTTGGTCGATTTCAACATAATAAAAGCAACTATCACGAGTTTTTATCTTAAAATAATATTATCAATGTGTAATTGATTTAACGGTCAGATATCGGTAATTTTTAAATAAAATTTTATATTTGAGTTTGATGTATCGAAAACAAATTTTGGAAGAGTTTTGCCCTTTCAAGATCTAACTTGATTTAGATTGAATTTAATTGAGTCAAAATGATTACCGATGATTTTATTAAAAAAATCTTAAAGTAATATTAGTAAATTAAGCACGACAAGAAAGTGAAATTTAGAAGGATTTTACATTCGTTGACATAAACTGATTGACATTAATAATATATTTAAGGAGTGGTTCGGTGGGTCAGGCCACCTTAAACATTATTTGTCGACATCTAATCTCCAAAAGTCAACTAGGTTCATGCACATAAGACTAGGGATATTAATCGTGTCATGTCTACTAATATTATATCATATTCATATTTTGTGTTAAAAATTTAAATTCATACATAACCTATTTTGTTATCATACCGTATCGTGTTTGACCCATTTATAATCATATCGTATCGTGTTTACTTTCTTAACTCATTTAATTTGTAAATAAATTAAAATAATTCATTCAACCCTTCAACTTATCAATACGTTTTAACATAATTTTAAAATTCAACGAATTTTTAAATATAAAATATCTATAAATAAAAATATCGTATCACTAACCATATTATTACATTCTTTGCAATAGCAAAATACCTAAAATATTACAATTTTTTACATAATTTTACCGAGTCAAACAAGTCGACTCATTAATTTTGATACGACAAGACCTGTTTAATTTTTACCAGGTCATTTATTTAACCCAACAGGTTGACACGACACTATCCATTTTTAAATGGATTGTAACTGTGTCAATCTGTTTATGACCTGAAACAGATTCGTATCTACCCAAATCTATCAATTTCGTATCGTGATAACATGTCATGTCAGAAATTACCACTCCTATGTAAGAGCACCAATTCTAGTTTTAATTTATTTTTGATATATTCATTGTTTTCATCGGTCAAAATCCGAATTTCGCTTTATTATTCCGGTTTAAATACTATAGGATCTAATTTTAGGAGTTAGTTTTTTTTAAATTTTTTCTTACCATTTTTAGAGTTCAAACTCAAAACCTCTGATTAAGAGATAGAGTGGCTAACCACTTAATCTAAAGAAATTTAATTATATATATATTCCGTCTATGATATTATATTTTAGTAAACAAAAGGATTATCTTATTCTTAATTAAATAAAATAACTTATCATAGTATTTCGGCCCCCACATCCTTACTCCTCCCCAAAAGAAAGGGATTTTGGGAACCACGTGTTGATACATCAATATTTGAATTATTCCATATACCATTTTCCTTTTTTTTGGGGCGGGGGTGAGGAGGCGAGAATCTTAATTCATGCAGGAAAACTATGGTCCTAAATCTCATATACATTGTTATAGAGCGGTGAACTATAGGTTGCACAGAAATTGAAACGGTTAAATGGAAATTAGTATATATGAAATGATATTGAAAAATAATATTTTATAAGAATACAATAAATGAAAAAACAGAAAATTACGTAAATATAAAAAATATAAATTTTTATGTAAATATTAATTATTTTATACAAATAATAGAATAATTATATTTCATAATAAGAATTTAAAATGATCAAATATGTAATTATTAATCATAAGATAAATAATATAAAAAATAAAAACTATAATTAAATAAGTAAATAATTCATTAAATATGAAAAAATATGTAAATATAAAAAATATAAAGATTTCTATATAAATATTAATTAATTGAATACGTTGAAATGTTTAAAAATTAGAAAATATTTTGAAAATATTTAAAAAAATAAAAAAAGAGAAGTTTCTATATATGAGATGCAACGAAAGTAAAGGAATAATGGAGAGTGGAATGATATCTCAAATATTGGTTTCTTTATATATGCACTCTATCATTGGTTACCTTCAACTAAGGTTGGCTAGTGTAGATAAAACAAATGATTTTAAAAATTTCTAATTAAGATTTTGTACTACATATATATATTTCAAAATATATACAAATATTCAGTGAGAACGAGGGGAACAATCCTCATTACTAGAAAACACGGCTTCAGCGACGGATAGTTATCCGTCACTAATTAATAACAACATTACGTCGGAACAGCGATGGAAAAATTAACGACGGAAAATTCTGTCGGAAAAAATTCCGTCGCTGAAACAAAAAAAAAATTTGGACCTATTAGTGACGGAAAAATTCCGTCACTAATCCGTCACTGAAAAAAAAAATTCGGACCTATTAGAGACGGATTAGCGACGGAAAAAATCCGTCGCTAATAGGTCCAATTTTTTTTTTTATTGAATATAATTTTTGGTTTTTATTAAATATAATTTTGTATTTTTATTAAATATAATTTTGTATTTTTATTAAATATATTTTTATTTTTTATTAAATATAATTTCTATTTTTATTAAATATAATTTCTATTTTTTATTAAATATAATTTTATTTTTATTAAATATAATTTTGTATTTTTATTAAATATAATTTTTGTTTTTATTAAATATAATTTTTATTTTTATTAAATATAATTTTATTTTTTTATTAAATATAATTTTGTATTTTTATTAAATATAATTTTTATTTTTATTAAATATAATTTTTTTATTAAATATAATTTTGTATTTTTATTAAATATAATTTTTTGTTTTTATTAAATATAATTTTGTATTTTTATTGAATATAATTATGTGTTTTTATTAAATATAATTTTTATTTTTATTAAATATAATTTTGTATTTTTATTAAATATAATTTTATATTTTTATTAAATAAAATTTTGTATTTTTATTAAATAAGAGTATTGTATTTTTAATATTGAGAGTTACAAATAAAGTATAGAAATAGAAAACAAATAAATCAATAACACAAATATAATGATGACATGATTGTTAAAATTCTCAAGTTCTCTCTTTCACACCCAGGTTTGAACCTGTGGGAGAACATATTTTCAGAACATTTTCAGCACATTTACGCGTGGGCAGGCGGGCGGGCCGGGTTCCAGATGGTGGTGGAAGCGGGTCGGACGGACGGGTGGGTCGGACATCCAACTTCTGACATTTGGGTTTGGTTTTACTAACTTCACCGACGGATTAGCGACGGAAATTTTTCGTCGCTAAAAAATCCGTCGGTAATTAGCGACGGAAAAATTCCGTCGCTAAAAAATCCATCGCTGATCCTTTGCTAAAATTAGCGAGGTAACTTTCAGCGACGAAAAAATTCCGTCACTAATACTTTCAGCGACAGAAATTTGGGTATCAGTGATGGAAAATCCGTAACTTAAGTCGTGTTTTCTGGTAGTGTCTCCTAATCTTGGCCAATTGGCGGATGGTGGTGATAGAAATTATAGTTGCAAGACTAATCATATTTTATCTCGTGCTTCCAAATTAGAGTTTGGTGTGACTAGTCTTTTTTTTTTTTTTTTAAGAGTAAATGCAAGGAGCTAATCATTTTTCTGTATAAGTTACGCAATTTGTTCGACCTAATAGAAGAAAAATAAAAGTATTCTTATGGGTCTTAAGTTATCCATATAAGTGCATGTGTCATGAAGGAAACAATGGAGTTTCTTTAGTTGTTTACTATATAATTTAGAAGTTGAAATAGGCATCAAAGAAAGGAAGCTTATTACCGATGCCTAGTTTATAAGTAACTTGAGATTGATATCATTTAAATAAAATTTCAAATTTGAGTTTTGTATATAGAGAAAATACTAGTTGAGAGAGTTTTTTCTCTATGGGTTTAGTTCGATTCAAATCGAATTTAATTGGGTTTAATTTGATTATCGAAAATTGATGGTTTAGAGGATGAGAGTTGACGTAACGATGGAGTTACTCTTTTGGTGATCTTGAGATCACGGTTTGATACGTAGAAATAATCTATTTTGCAAAATGCAAGGGGAAAACTGCATATATATATGTCCATCCTCCCTCACCCTCGGACTAAATCGAGTAATATTTTATACACCGCATAAGTCTTTTTACCGAATATTGATGGTTTTTTTTTTTAAAAAAAAAGGAAATTGAGCTTATTAATCAAATGTACAAAATAAAAATTGGAAGAAGAAGAATTCAATCTTTAGATATATTTATTATTTATTATTTATTATTTAATATAATAGAGACTATTACAAGTCAAAGAAAAGCAACGATATTGTCATGGATTTTGTGTTCCTTTAATTTCAAAATAAAAAACCTAGAAAGTCTTTAAATCACCTGCCCAAATATAATCCCTATACGTCTACTCGAACCTGCAAAAGGAAAGTCAAAATATTAATCCCATGGCAAGACTTCTTCATGACTTTGTGTATTTCATTTTTCCCTTGTCAATTTTTCTGGATTCCAGGAAATTCTTCGCTTTGGGTTCACAAGAGGAAACATATTCAAGAAAAGTGGCAAAGTCTGTGTCTCTATAACGCCTTGGATTTGCTTCATTTATGAGCTGCGGTGATGGCCTAATCACTCTGTTGTGTGAGACACTGTGCAAGGATGCAATGGATGTTCTTGGCCTGGATGGATTTACTCTCACCCTGTGAAGTACACTCTTGTATTTTCCATTGCTAAATATCTGTTCAAAAAAGAAAAAAAAAATCGAGAAACAAAAGAGTTAGAGAGTGTTAGATAACTACTTAATATGAGAAGCTAGGTTTGCATTTAATGCAGAATATCAAAATTATCTTTAATGTTTAATGTTGAACGTTAAAATCCTAAATATATATAATTTTTTTTATTAAAATGACCCTTTAGTTACTTCTTTGGTGGTCTCGAGATCACGGATTAGAGGTGTAGAAACAGTTTTTTTGTAAAAATATAAGAGAAAGACTGCATACATATATACCCACCCTCCTCCTATTCCCACACTAAATCGGGAGAACACTTTATATACTAGATGAATTCTTTTTTTTATAATAAAAATTTTAGTTACGTCAGTTTAACAATAGAAAACAAAGGTATAGTCAGTTTAATGGTTATACACTGATACCTGAAAAATGTTTTATATTTAACTAACCTCAAGATGATCACCAACATTGACAACAAGGGAGTTGGCTAAGGGCTCAACAGTGACCCATTTCCCTTGGTATTGTATTTGAAGTCCCTTAACATCATCAACCTGATGAAGAAGAGTAAGAAATCCATAATCTGAATGCGGGGGTATGCCAAGGGTTAGATCCGGCTCCGGACATGGAGGGTAATGGTTCACAACCATGAGTTGGCTACCATCTTCAAATTCATCTAAATAATTCTCTCCTTCCACATTGTTGACCAATCCTAGACTCTCCAGAATGGCTTCCACCAGCATTAGATACAAGAATTTGGCTTGTTTCGAGTAGGTTTCTGCAGCTTGCCTGTTCAACAATTTTTTTTTTTTTAATTAAAGACAATTATATTAATCCTTGGCATTAGAAAAATTTATAAGAAATTATTAAGGTGTAACATTCTTATTATAAGTAGTAGTAGGCAAAGAGGGGTTGGCCTTTGAACACGTGGCAGAGCGACATAGCTGAAGCAGGTTAAAAATAAAAAAATAACAATAATCAGGGTGCGGCGCCCGTGTTGGGAGAGAGAGAGAGAGAGAGAGAGAGAGAGAGGTTTCACGTCAAACACAATTTCGATTGATAGAGATAGAGGGCTTCAGAAATTCAAACTCAAAAAAGCTTTGGTCCCATGCCATATTAAATATGAAATGGCTGATATTATTTTTTTTAATATTTTGAATTTAAATTTTTTTATAGATCAAAAAAAAATTATAATTAACGAATAATTGATCTAATAAAAAGAGTATTAAATTTTTTAATCAAAACTCAAATTTAAATTTTAAAAATAAAAAAAAAAGTTTTATAATAATTTAAATAAAATTAATCAGAATATGATTTTGAAATAAAATAACGAAAAAGAGACGCTATATATAAATTCACCTCAAGTCCACAGGGGAAGCAGGCCAATAAGGGCGCATCTCTTCCGGAGGATTGCAACTAAGCTTCAAAAAATCTCTCCAACAAAACACGCCATCTTTGTTTTGGTTGAAACTTGTCCCATATCTCACTGGAGAGAACATATCATTTGACATATACTTTGATCTCTCTTCATATGGAAGCTCAAAAAATCTCTTGCTTGCATCACTCATGTGACTAATCACATCACTTGCAATGCCATGATTTATCAACTGCATTTGTTCAATAAAAATTCCCAAAAATTTAATCAAAATCGCATAAGGTTAGAAACTCATATAATAAGCTAGAAAAATATGAGAAAATGACAGCCATTAGTTGATAAAAATTTTTTTGGTGGCTGCCTGCAATAAGGTGAGAGGAGAGCCACCACCCCAGTTGTTCAACTCAACCACACATTTAAATCGCAAAATAAAAAAGAAATTATCTAAACAGAGAGAGAGAGAGAGAGAGAGAGAGAGAGCTCACCTGAAAAAACCCATATTCTTCACAAGCTTTTGCTAGTGAAGCCATAACTTCAGACCTATTTGAGCTCTGCAATTGAGCAAAATCAATGGTAGGTAGTCTGATATTTGAATTCACAACAGAGAAATCTTCATTTTCGGAACTGGGTCGGTCCGGAATTGGCAATATGTACTTCTTTGGAACTTTGGTGATCCCATTCTCACATAAATTTTTAACCCCCTTCTGGTATAGGCTTTCATGTTGTATCAACTCTTCTGCTATTTCGGTCTCAATGGAAGCCAAGCTCATTGCAGGTGACATTGTTAATAAGTTTGCAATACTATAGGTAAAAGAATGTTAGAGAGAGAGAGATGTTGGTGTGGTGAGAGAGAGTAGGTACGTGGTATTTATAGGGGAAACCAAGAGTAAGTTTGGGGAAAACCAGGTTTGGTTTTGGGAAAACGTTGGTGACTGGTTCCGTTGGTTCGGCCATGCAATGCAAGCGAGGAGGCGAATAGAATAGAAGTTGACTTGGTTTTGGTCAAGACCGCGGGAATGGTGGCCCCACACACTCTCCATTTTCAACTTTAACTATGAAAATGAAAGAAATATTTGAGAAATTAATTTCTACTTTATTCGATCCTTTGTCCTCGTTGGCGGATTTCGTATTGCCTTCTCTCTCTCTCTCTCTCTCACAATTTGCAAAGGCCATAATGTTTGAATCAATGTTTTTAAAATCATCTTAGCGAACCTACGGATTCATTAGCTTATGGATCATATCTGTGAATAATATCATTATAATATCATATATATATATATATATATATAATTTATGTATTATAAATTTTAAAATAAAATAAAATTAGTATATCTTTATAAAAATTAAATTTATTCTATTAGTAACAATTTATATATTATATAAATTTTTTTGAACCGATTTGAAAAAAATAAAAAATAAATTTGTATATTATATAATTTATATATTATAATTTTGTGGACCAGTTTGAATCAATGATTTTATCAATTTTGATCGATTTTAAATAGTTTTGATCAAATTTGATTTTATCCTATTTAATAATAAAAATCAAACCGAATTATATAATAGTTCACCACTATAAAAAAGTACGGAATTAGCAACGGATTTAGTGATCAAAATTTTAGAAAAATTCGTTACTAATTTGTTTAGCGACGAAAAAATTTCCGTGACTAATAGCGCGTCGCAAAAATTTAGCGACGGATTCTAAAATCCGTGACTAAATTTAGCCATGGATACCGAAAATCCATGGCTAAAATTTAGCCACTGATTCTGAAAATCCGTTGCTAAATTTTACATTTTATATTTTTATTTTTAGAACCCGCCGGCTGCCGCCTCGACCCCGCGCTTGCGTATGAGCCAACTTCCTGTTGTTTTATATTTTTATAAAAAATATGCACTTGTCCAGATTCGAACCTGGAACTAAGGGAACGTCTGGAATGTTATCAACCAATATACCATATTAACTTATCTGATATATATATATATATATTTTTTTACTTCATTATTTTTTTTTCTTATTTCTAACTCTTACCATTAAAAATATAATTTACTAATTTAATAAAAATACAAAATATAAAATTATATTTAATAAAAATATAAAATTATATTTAAAAAATACAAAATTATATTTAATAAAAATCATTACCCTAATTTAATAAACATATAAAATACAAATTTATATTTAATAAAAATGTAAAATTATATTTAATAAAATTTTATCTAATTAGCGACGAATTTAGTCACGGATTTCAGATCCGTGGCTAAAGTTAGCCACATATTTTGAATTCTGTGGCTAAATTTAGCCACGAATCCTGAAATCCGTGGCTAATTAGCGACGGATTAAAATTTATGGCTAAATTTAGCCATGAATATTGAAATCCGTGGCTAATTAGCGACGGATTTCAGATCTGTGGCAAAATTTAGCGATGAAAGATAATCTGTCACTAAATTTAGTGAACAAAACGTAATCCATTGTTAATTAGCGACGGATATAATAGTCCGTCGCTAAATTTAGCGATGAATTATAAATTTTGTCGCTAAATTATGGACGGATAATTATTTTCATCGCTAAATTAGCGACGAAAATTAATTCGTGGCTAATTAGCCATGAAATCTATTTCGTCGCAAATTTCATTACTAATTTGCAACGAATTCGATTTTTATCACTAAATTCGTGGCTAAATAACGACAAATTTTTTCTGTGACTAAATTCCGTCGTTAAAATCATATTTTTTTGTAGTGCATGGTTGAACCAGCTGATCCGGTTGGGTTTTAAAAATACTAGTTTGAATTTAAATTTCATTTGTTTCATCATTTTCTTTTTCTAATGGGCATCTATTGATTGTCATTTTATTGATTTTTGTAAAATACTGGATTAACAAAATGAATCCCTAAGCCATATACGGAGCAACTTGCATGTGTGTTCTTGCAAGACACTCAAATAGTAAAAAACCCTTGTTTAAGTATTTTTTTAGAAATTTAGTATTTGAATGTGTTGCGTGTGCGTATATTTCTACAATTTTTGCTACCCTTATATATATATATATATATATACACATACATACATATATAAACTTACTTGTGTATGAGAAGTTTTGCCCATAAACGGATTGAAATTGCATCCTAAAGTAAGAAATTTGTCTGTAGGGACTAATGTCTCTCCAATGAATTGTTCTTGGACTTTAATTTTATGTTATTCTTTTTTTTCATCTTTCGCCTTTTAAAAATTTAAAATAAACACTCAGTTTATTGTTATAACGATAATTTAAATATCATTTAAATAAAATTTTTATTTTTATTTGTAAAATTTTATATTATTCATAAACAACTTTTAATTTAGTTAAAAGAATTATAAATTAAATAAATTGAATTAGAGATAAATGACAGGGTGACACTTGCTTGAGACAGCTTATTGATTTTCACTTTTGGAAAATTTTCGAGATTTCCAATAAAAAAGACCCACCATGACTTCTTTGTTATAAAAGAAATTCTTTGCTTACTGTCAAAAAGGGGAAAAAATTAAGGTTAAAAAGGAAAAACCTTTTCAAACTTAAAAGACCAAGATTAGAATTAGGCTAATTAATGTCAATTAAAGTTGTTAACTAATATTCTAGATTAAGTTTTTTTTTTTTTCTTTTTGACCACCGATATTTTAAATCATCTCTGATTAATCCGGTTTGAACGTTTACAGAGCTATAAATTTCCAATATAGTTTTTTCTATTCTTAAGTTTCGAACATGAGATTTAATTAAAAGATTTATCACTTTATCTTACTAAGCTGACTGTTCATTGATTAGATTAAGTCATTGTTTTGAGTAAGTCAAGGATTCTTATAAAATTAATTAAATGTGAACTTATGTTCATCAGTTTCTAAATATAAAATTAGATACCTTAAACAACATTTACAAGTTGTTCTTCATAGAAGAAATTAATAATTAAAAAACCTGAAAAACATGTCAAAAAGGATAAAAAATAAAACAAAGACTCCTCATCATGGATCCACTGAGCTACAAATTCTTTCCCTATCAACATTTGTTTGAAATTGAACAAGTCAAGGCAGATCAAATCGGACATGGTAACAGCGTGAGAGAGGAGCTAGGGCCGACGCTTACTACCAACCCTTTCTTGACCTTGTGCTCAGACTAATATCTCTTGAATAAAATTTTAAATTTAAATTTTATATATAAAAAAATAGACGTCGAGAGAGTTTTATAATTTAAAAATCTAATCTGTTTTGAACTGAATTTAATTAAAATTAAAATAATTACAATTTTGAAAAAGACTAAAATATATAATATTTTTAATGGATAGAGAATTTTGATTTTGTGTAAATCGACAAAAAAAAAAAGGAAAAAAAAAAAGCTTCTTTCGTGGACTGAACCGTTTTTGGGTTCATGTCTCTTCTAGCAAGTTGAGCGGTGATGGTTACAACTTGGGGTGAATTTTAAGGACAAGTTGAACCGTATGATGTTCACGGGAATTTGGACAACATACGTACGGACATGATTGCCCAGTTCTTTCATTGTCCCCTTGAATTGGCCTCCCACACAAATCCATTCACGCGCTATTCCTGTCCGCCGTTGGAATTTGGAGAATTTTTTTATTATTCCATAATTATTTCTTTTTGGTTAAAATTATTAATATCTAAATTCATATTTTAATTAATTCAGTTTCGACATATAATTACATGATCCATAAAAATTACTATTGAATAACGATATAATTGCCATAATTCTACGAGTATTAAAACCCATCTGAACCATAGAATGCCCTAAATACTAATTATTCAATAAATACTAATTATTTTGTATTTTTATCTCATAAAATTGATTGCTGAATTCTATGAGTATTAAAACCCTTCCGAATCATAGAGTGCCCTAAATTTAGAATGTTAAAAATAAATAAATAACACATTCATATAGAGGTAAATTTAGAATTTTTTTAAGAGGATGAAATACAACATACAAGGGAAAATATAGTGGACCAACGTTCTGTAGATCTAATGATAGAACACCAAACTCTTTTAACAAATATCTCGAGTTTAAGTCTGGAATAGAAAATAAAAATCGAAAGAGTTTGATTCTAAATTGGGTCTACCATAGTCGAATTGGATTAGTCGGTGGTCAAGTACCAAATATATATATATATATATATATATATATATATATATATATGTGGGTGGTGAAACAAATTTTTACGGGGATAAGTAGTATTTTATATTTATTTCAAAAAAATAAGTAGTTTTTATGAAATTTTAATAGTATTTTAAAAATTTTTAGGGACATTATATAATTGCCACTAATTTAGGTTTCTAATAATATTTAATGAAATACTCCAAAGGTTTTTGAATTTACACATTTAATTGTTTTTATAAAAAAAAAAAAAAATCGGTGTGCAACCCCTCCCTGCTCCCTTTCTACACTGATATTTGTGTATATTTAAATCATATTATATAAATAAAGTAACTTAATCAAACCCCCAATTTTGAAATAATTGAAATTTAATTTTAAAATCTTTTAATTGCATCATAAAACTTACACTAACTAAATGAATCTCTTTTTGAAGTTTTGATGATTAAAAACTACCACAACAAAAAAAAGAAAAATATAGTTCATAATATTTGTCATGGAAAAGAGAAATAATTTAAATACATATAGAAAACATTTGATTGATTTTTTTTTTTTACTTGAACGCTAGTATAAGAAAACCCGACTAATTTAATTTGAATAGTTATGGATTCCAATTAAGGATTGCTTCTTTTGGTATCTATTTTTTATTCTCAAAATTTAAATTCGAAATTTATTAGACCCAATGTGGTCGGTGAAAACATTTGATTGATATTGCCCCATATGCAATATCATTTCTCTGTATATATTCTCAAATTTGTTATTTTTGATATTTTTGGAAAAACATCATAGAAGTTTAGGCTATTTGCATATTGACCCACTAAAACTAACAAATTAACTATCTTACAGTATACACAATTGGTACATAACCATTTTGCTTGAGTAACTACAAAAATAATCATATACAAACCTTGTGTGACAACTCGTGTCTTTTTTTTTTTTTGGTATAGATTACTCTTGATTTTTCCTTTTTCCTTTTTTTTTTTAATTTTTTTATACACATGACATGACCTTATTTGAAGAAAAACATTTTCTTTCTGAAAACACATGGAATGATATTAGCTAGATAAAAGGTATATACAAATTGTCTCAAAAATTTAGACAAAATGGGCATGTTAATCTTATGTTGATTTTTTTAAAAATACAAAATAATTCATAAATAATTGACCCATTTATCTTGATAAATTAGGACTAAAATTAATTTGTTACAAAAAATAAAATTTTACCGATGATTTGTTGACGTGGTGGGAAGGGCGCCTCGCCCTTTAACCTAATACTTGACTTCGAGACTCCTTGAATACCGAAAAAACACCATTAGGAGACCTCCCCTCAATAATGGATTTGACAGCAAGTCGATTCAGATTAATCAAAATAAAAATCTGAATATCGGGTATTGTTATTATCTCCTTTAATATATTCAATATTAAAATCAAATATAGATAAAATAGCATGTCATATAGTAAAAATATATTTAGAGACTATATTTTGAACATCCTTTTGTAGAACTTGTATTGTTGATTTACAATCAATGTAAAGTAAAATTTTTTTATTTAATAAATCATTTTGAAACTTTGTAATACATAAAATAATTGATAAAATTTCTCTGAATATTTTTGTTGACTAAACCAAGGTACCAAAAAATAAATAAGCAAATATAATTTTGGTTTTGAAAACTTCTTCAAGAACGCGTATATTAATTAGTATATTGTGTGGCAAGGCTTTTATATAAAAAAGAATTAATCAATTGCATTCCACAACCTGTAGCAAAACCAAGGTCGAACATTGGTCAAGATATTTGAGTGGTAAAAAATTTTTATTTAAATATTTTTTTTTAAGATTTAATATTTAAATCTTTATATATACATATTTTTACGATTTTTTCATTATCATCTATATAATGATAAAAAATATCATGATCCAATATCCCATTAAAGAATGGTACTTGTTGTTTGTCAAGCTTCTGTAAAACCATGTGCCTGCCCCCAAGCTTGATTTGCCAGTTTCAGAGCACAACAATTTAATTATCCCATAAGAAAACAATTTAATCTTCTTGTTAAGCAGGAGACCTCTCTCTCTCTCTCTCTCTCTCTCTCACAGGTCCAGACATCTATCAACTGCAGAACGAAGGAGATATTTAATAATCTCATAAGAAAACAATTTATTCTTGTTATGCACGAGACCTCTCCCTCACTCTCTCTCTCTCTCTCTCTCTCACAAGTCCAGACATCTATCAACTAACGAGACAGGCTACTACCCTATTTGATATTTATTAAGAAATTTATTGTCAAATTATTTGATTTTGACGATAATAAAACTTTTTATATTATTTTGATAATTTTTTTAAATATGTGGATTTAATTTTATTTAAAAATTTTTATAAAAATGATTCATAAAAATTGTTATAAAAAATATCATACATGTAAGTTATTTTGGGCCATGAGATTGTTACAAATACAGAGACAAAATATATTTTTCTTATCTATTGAAGATCCAGTCAAGCAATGTAAGTGTAGTTTGAATATTATATTTAGTCTAAAAATATGTTCAAATATATATATTAGTTGTTCAGCATTTGAAAATTAGAATTGCTGAAATTCAAATTTGACATTCCAAAGAGTTGGACAAATTATCAGGTTGAATAATATGGTTATTTGAATATATTCAGTCTATATCTTTTTGGGTGATCAAACAATTTTAAATTCAAAAATTACACGTAAAAAAAGTGATGAAGAAATTCAAATTTGAATATTTATAGTATTAAAATATTAATGATAAAGTAAAGAAATAGATGAGTAAAGTCAACTGGTTAGTTAAATTTTCAAAATAAAAACAACATCAGGAAGTTGAGTTTTTGAGAAATTTCGAATTTTCAACTTGTTTCAACAATTGGATAAATTCGAATTTAAGATTTCAAATGAGAAAAACGTACGAGAAATCTAGATCTTTCCTATTTTTTTTTTTGCTATTGTAAGTTGGTTCGGAAGGTAATTTAAGTTTTTAAATCTTTGTTATGCTAATTAGTTTTTACAGAGTTGATTGAAGCACAAAAAAAGGGAAGTTCAAACTTCAAATTTGAATTTTGAATTATAATAATTAGAAAATCTCAAGAAATTAGAAAATTTTCAACACCTAAAAATTAGGAAACTTTCAAGGAAACTTGCTACTCTTTTACTAGTCAATTGGTGATATTACAGCAAGTGTTGAAGTTAGAAAACGAAAATAAAAAGATAATACATACATAGAAAAAGATAGATATTGACTTGAGCATTTTATAGGAAAATTCAAGTGAAGAAATTCTTACGATTGAAGAATGTTCCTTGACAATATCTTGTTGTGATCTACAAAATTATTTCTCTGTCTTATGTTCTTATGAGTTGAGTTGTGTAGTACATTCTGTGAGGTAAACTTGGTGAGATTTGACAGCCTACTACTGTTGGACAAAAATATCTTCAAATAAGGAAAATCAAAAGTCAATAGTTTTGGAATTGTATCTTATAACTTCTTATCACAGTGGATAACTAGCAAATTCTAGATCCCAGCTTGCTGACTAAAAGAGTGGATATAGGCACAAGGCCAAACCACTATAAAATTAGATTTATCTTTCTATCCTTACTTTTATTTTCTGCTGCATATGTTTAGAATGACTATAATATTATTTTATATCTAAATGGAGTTAGATTAAATTTTTTAAAAAACCAATCAAGACAACCAATTCAACTCCCCTTCTTAGTTGTCACATAGACCAACAAGTGGTATCAGTGTACTCAAAAGTAACTACTTCTGACTAAAAGATTCAATGAGTTCACATTTAGTATTAAGCCAATCCATAAATAGGATTCCATATTTTGATGGAATAAATTTTTTCCATTGAAAATATAGGATGGAGACCTTTGTTAAAGTCACAGACTATGAGATGTGAGAGGTTATTACCTCTGAAAATCTAAATGTAAAAGGTCCAATAATAACCAAAGATAATAAGAAAATGATTTCTATAAATTTTAGACTAAACATTTATTTATTTGTACTATCTCTCCCACTGAATTTAATTTCATTTCTTTATGTTTACAACTAAAAACATTTCGGATAGACTTTGTATCACCCATGAAGGAAGCAGTACAGTGAAGAAACCTAAAATAAATTTGTTGATACAAGAATATGAGTTTTTTATAGTTCTGCCAGAAGAAAATATAAAAGATATGTTTAATCATTTTTCTATTATTACCAATGAATTAGACTTATTTGACAAAAAGATTTCAGATGTTGATCAGATTAGGAAGATTCTTCGTGTGCTGCTAAGAGCATGGGATGCCAAGAAAACAGCCATTGAAGCAACACAAGATCTGAACAAGCTGTCATTAAATGAGTTAAGAGACAAATTAATGTCTTATGAGACTGAAATTTTACCTGTTATCGAAACAGAAGGTAAGAGGAAAACAATAGCCTTTGCAGCAAAAGAAGATGAAGATTTAGAAGATGAAGAAGGCAGTGATTAAGAGTTGCATATATTAGCAAAAAACTCAACCGTGTTCTTAAAAATAAGTGTAAGAAATTTTTTAAATTTAAAAAATCTAATAATTCACGAAAATTTAAATTTAGTTCAGAAAAAGACAGTAAAGAAAAGAAGTATAAAGAGAAAATAATTTACTATTAATGTAAGAAATCGGGTTACATAAAATACTAGTGTTCTATCCTATTAAAGAAGTTGTAGAAATTTTAAAAGAAGGAAAATGATAAGATGACAACTTGAAGTGATTTAGATGAGTTTGATTCAGAATCAAAAAGTTCAGAAAGTGCAAAAAAAACATACTTCTGTCTCACGAAAAAGTCATAGGTTACTTCTGATATTAAATTTGAAAATTCTGCATATTCTTATTCTGATAATAAAAATGTATTTAATGTGATTAATAAGTTAAAATGCAGAATAATTGATTTAAAAAATAAAAAAGATATGCTTAGACAAACAAATTTTTTATTGAACTCAGAGTTAGAAGTTGTTAGAAATGAAAATGCAGAGTTGAAAAATGAATTAAATCTCTTAAAAATAGAGTAGAAGACTTGTCAAAATCCATAAAAACCACATTTCAAAAATTTCATGAAAGGAATGAGAGCTTGTCAAAATTACTTTCGATTTAGAGAAAGGATTTTTCCAAAATTTGTTGGGAATATGAAAATGATTTTAAAATTGCTTTAAATTCTAATAAAATTGTTTTTGTTAAAATTACAGAGAAAGGACAGATAAACACATCTTAGATTGTAGAAAATTTGCACAGAAACATATCACAGACTATAAAAAAAAATTACATAAAAACACCCCACATACCGTAAAAAATTTGTACAAAAACACACATTGAAGCATCCATAGAAACACTCATAGAGACTATAGCGAAAATATAAAATTTCAGGAAAAAATCAATTTTGAATTTAAATATAATAAATTTATGTTTGTTAGGAATAATTATGGACATAGAAATTATAGACCTAACAATTCAAGAAATAAAAATAATTTTTCTTATTCTATATTTCACAAATATGGTCACTTTATTAGGAGTTGTTTCATGAACAAACTTAATACAAATAAAGGAAAATTTAATTCTAACACAAGTTTGTTTTTTAGAAGACCAAATTTTTTTTGAATTCCTAAAAGCAGATATTTTTTAGATTTTATTTTTAGAAAATAAAATAATACAGTTAAGTCATTTAGGAAATAAGATTGTGAGTTGGATGTCTAGAAGATAAAATTAAATTGTTTTGTCAATAATGGAGTCGAAATACATCTTAATAGGAAATTATTGTGCTCACATCTTATGGATAAAATAACAACTAAAAAATTATAAGTTGGATTAGAAGAATATTGTTATAAAATATGTCAATATAAATGCTATTTGTCTCATCAAAAATTCTATAAATCATTCAAAATCAAAACATATAATGGTTAGTAGGTTAAAATGGACTTGTATGGTTATTCTCTGATTCTTTGTATGATATATGATATAATATTTACTCTATTTTCTTTTTGATGAAACAAAAATGGGAAGAATAGAAAAAAATAAAAAATAAAAAATGCACATATTAAGGGGGAGAAATTAAATTATCCATAAATTGAGAGGGAACTTAAAAATGTGCATTCTTGATATTTTAAATTTATTTTTTATGATTTTATTGTCATCAAAAAGTAGGAGAATGTTAGAGATTGTTGTCAAACTATTTGGTTTTGATGATAACAAAACCTTTCATATTGTTCTGATAATTTTATTAAGTGTGCAGATTAAATTTTATTTGAAAATTCTTATAAAAAATGTCCATAGAGGTTGTTATAGAAGATGTATAGAGACAAATTATTTTGGATCATAGAGGTTGCTACAGAGACATAATATATTTTTCTTATCTATTGAAGACCTGGTTAAACAATGTAAGTGTAATTTGAGTATTACACTTAATCTAAATATATGTTCAAATATACATATTAGTTGTTCAACATCTGTAAATCAGAATTGCTGAAGTTCAATTCTGACATTCCAAAGAGTTGAGCAAATTATCACATTGAGTAACATGTTCATTTGGACATATTCAGTCAAGTATATCTTCTTGGGTGATCAAACAATTTTAAATTCAAAAATTACACATTAAAAAAGGGATAAATAACTTCAAATTTGAATATTTACAACATTAAAATACTGAGGATAAGGTGGAGAAATATATGAATGAAGTCAGCTTAAATTTTCATAACAAAAGCAACATCCAGAGCTGAGTTTTTAGAGGAATTTTGATTCAACATACTTCAACAACCGGATAAATTCAAATTTAAGTTTTCAAATATCAAGACTAATATTTAAACTTCAAATTTGAACAATTATAGTGGTGAAAATTAAATATTTCAAAGGAGAAAAACGTGCTGGAAATCTGGATCTTCCCTAATTTTTTTGCTATTGTAAGTTGGTTCGGAAGGTAACTTTAAGTCTTTAAATCTTTGTTATGGTAACTAGTTTTTATAGAGTTGGTTGAAGCACAAAAAGAGAGAAGTTCAAATTTCAAATTTGAATCATATCAGTTAGAGAATTTTAAGGAATTAGAAAATTTTCAATACCTAAAAATCATGAAACTTTCAAGAAAAGTTGATATTCTTTTACTGGTAAATTGGTGATGTTACAACAAATGTTGAAACTGAAAAACGAAAATAAAAAGGCAGCATGTACATTAGAAAAAGATAAACATTGACTTGAGTATTTTTATATAAAAATTCAAGTGAAGAAATTCCTGTGAATGAAGAGTGTTCCTTAACAATATCTTGCTATGATCTACAAAATTATTTCTTTGTATTTATATTCTAGTGAGTTGAGTTGTGTAGTAAGCTCTGTGAGGTAGATTTGGTAAGATTTGACAGCGTACTACTATTAGACGAAGATATTTTCAAATAAGGAAATTTAGAAGTCAACAATTTTAGAGTTGTATCTTGCAACTTCTTGTCATAGTGAAAAACTAGCAAATTATTAAATTTTGATTTGTTGGTTAGAAGAGTAGAAGTAGGTATAAAGTCGAATTATTATAAAATCGAATTTATCTCTATATCTTTATTTTTATTTTCTGTTACATATGTTTAAAATGATTATAAAATTATTTTATATTTAAGTGAAGTTAAATTAAATTTTTTAAAAAGTTAATTAAAATAATCAATTTAATTTCCCCTTTTAGTTGTCACTAGACTAAGATCTAGTATTCAACCCATCATATACATTTATATTTTAATGATTTTTCTGGGACCTGCATGATGATTTAAAAAGAAATTATGGTCGAATATCCCATTAAAGAATAGTACTTGTTGTTTGTCAAGCTTTTGTAAAACCATGTGCCAGCCCCGAAGCTTGATTTGCCAGTTTCAGAACACAATAATTTAGTAATCTCATAAGAAAACAATTTAATCTTCTTGTTAAGCACGAGACGTCTCTCTCTGTGTCTGTGAAGTCTAGACATCTATCAACTTCAGCATGAAGGAGATAGGATATTTACCTATTTTGACATGTAACATTAATGGAAGAAGATTGCGTGAGGGATACCAAGCCTAAGCCACAGTGTCGGACGGTTTGTCCTTTGTTCACAATTCGTTGCCTTGGTTTGAGCCCACACGTCATCCATCAATTCTCATTTGTATAAGTAGAAAACCTTTTGTTGTAATTAATTGCATTTGGGAGTTTTCTCAATCCAAAATTTTGCTGACCTTTTGATCCATGAGGTTACATCAATTCCTAGAGGGAAATTTGCTGGCATCCACCTGACATTAAATACGCGTATAAGATTTATTTTTGTTTGGTTGTTTGTTTTTATTTATTTATTTATTTATTTTTATTTGGATTTGATCTTATATCTAAAATTTTATCTCGATTAATTCGAGTTGACTCGACTGATATCCCTCTTAAAAATGGTAGAGGTCTCTCAATATTGTCAACTCCTTATAATTGAATTGTTACTCAATGATTATCATTTTTTTATAAAATGATATCATAGATGATTGATACTAATAGACAGTTGAGTTGATTTAGTAAAAAAATACTAAAATCCTTAATCAAGATTTTGATTTGAAGTTTAGAAATAAAACGAATTATATTGAGAGAACTCTTTTTATAAAAGGTTCAACAGTATCTCGGATCGAATTTATCAGAGTATGAAATCGGAAACCGATTAGCCAAGCAAAAATAAACTTGAAAATGATGGATGTTTGTTAAATAGCAGTTCAATGGTTACAAACTTTGAGTATCAATAAGATTGTAAAACTTCTTCCAATTTTATTTTATTTTTTATTGATTATTATTTTAGGTAATGATAAATTAATTAGATCGACAACTCACAAATCATATGTATAATGCAAGCATACTAGATGGTAGACATACCCTAGGTTTCAAAATGAACTAGAAATATGTTTCCATTTAGGCAGAAAAATAATCGAAATCAGCGTTACAGCGTTATAACGTTTTTGGTTCAAATTTCCTAACAAAATGGTTCCAACTCAATTTCGATTTTGAAACCAAATGCTTATGGTTTGATCTCTATTTTTAATGGTTGTTTTATGGTTTTTATGATTCTAATTCTTTGATAATTTTATTTTATTTTTTTTGTTATAATAAAAATCGAATCTCATAAATCAAGGGAAGGGACTGTTATCATTGAACTATCTTTGAGAACGACGATTTCAATTTTAGTTTCAAACGTTATGAGCAAGGAGATTGGCAGTTCTTATTTGATGCATTATGATTTGATCCGCTTTGAAGCCATCATTATCTAATAGATGGGTGTAAACTCAAAACGTTTACCCCCTTTCAATTTTTTTTAATTGCAGAATGACCACCCAAATTACAATTAATTATTTTAAATTAATTAATTTATATAATCATTTTAGAACAATGATAAGAATGTTGGTCGTACTCTTCACATTTTTACTTCTTTTTGTGATGAAAATCAATGAATTTCATCAAAGAAAATCACCCATTTACATCATAGTAGTTTCTAAAGAACAACACAATGGTTTAAAGAGCAGCAAGAAAACAAATTGAGAGAGAAAACAATTAATTCCGAACAACAAGCAAAGCGAAGAGTTCTAGTTGTGGGGTGCCATTGCTTGCCAGACATGAGCTTTATAATCAGACATTCCTAGGAAAAAAATTTCTATCAGCCAGGAAGGAACACGAAGCCATAGTAAAGTCACCATTTCTATTATCAATCATACTCCCTTGTCCTCTGTTTTCGGCCTGAAAGTGATGGTCATAAGCCTGGCCAAAAGTTTATCAGTTTGTTGCGCTTCATTAAGATGTAACGGCCTTCTCCAAAAATGATTCCAATGCTGAAAACCGGGTTGCCAAGATCTTACCCTCTTTCAATGGCAGAGCCACGTAGGAGGGAGGGTGAGCAATTACCCCCACTAGATCAAAATAATTCAATTTATTTTTACATATCAAATAAATATTATTCCTATTCAACTCAAGATATTGCTCTCGTTAAGATCGTCAGTCGACCTGCTATATATCATTACGTTCTCTACAAATATTTTGTCCCCACTGCTCTTAGATCATGGATCTGCCACTGCCCTCTTTACAAAATGATGGATAATATCGCCCAGAGAATGAAGTCTTTAATTCTATATTGTCAAACCGGCAATCACCGCAATAAGAGAATGAAGTCTTTAATTCAAATACAAATTATAAACACATTAAATAACAATTATAATATTAATTAAATTTACATTATTTAGTTTTACAACACAAACTTGAAATAAATAATAAAATTTATTTAAAATTACAGCAAACTAACATAACCAACAAAAAAAAAAAAAAAACACACACACACACACAAATTCATCTTTGCCTCTTTTTTTTTTTTTGATTCACTAAATATAATAACAATAAGTTTAAAGATAAAAATAATAAATTTAAATATGACATAACAATAAAATATTTTTTGCACTTATTCCATTTTAATCCTTATAATTATAACATATTTACAAATATATTCAAATTAATTATGATGGATCAGGTTAATTCAGATTTTTTAATTAACGACTCAAACCCGTCTTGGTATAACAAAAAACTTAAATTAACCCAACCCGAACACTTCGATTCGGGCAGATCACGAGTTTTATTCTGGTCTAACCCACCCCTAAGTTTATCGAGTTCAATTGAAGCAATAAAGTGAGTAGGGTTTCACACTTTAGTCTACTATAGATAAACAAGTTAACCAATGTTAACTAATGCTCAATAGTGTAATTGGAAAGGAATTTTAATTATTTAACTATGATCAGGGGTTCGAATCATCATGAAAATATAAAAGTTGATATTGGGAGATCTCTCCCATAAAGGGCCATCGATTCAGATTAGTCGACGTGAAATCCCAGATATCGAGTAGTGGTCAAGCTAAGAAACCAAAAAAAAAGAAAATAGTTAAACAAGTTAAATCTGCCTGAGTAATTCTAGATAAATAAAGTGAACTTTTGAACCAGATAAATGAAATGGTAGGTGATGGCTCGTATCGGCGTATGTTGACCAAGTCTTTGGGAAAAAAAGAATTGTTTTTCCTTTTCCGGTCTCTAAATCCATTTTTTTTCCCCTTATTTCTTTGTACGCAGGTGTCAGCAATTTCTTACAACGAATTGATATAATATTATACTCTCTTAATTAAGAATTTTAAATTTGAGTTTTGAAAATGAAACAATAAATACCGGAAGAGTCAACCTAAATTAGATTTCATAACTATTTGAAACAGATTAATAGCGTTTTTCAATACCGATAGTCTAATAGATCTTAGTATTCTATTTATATAAGGAAAACAAGCAAAAAAAATTATATTATGAAACATTTCTTATTTAATGTAACATAAACTTTCAAGAATGTCATTGTTAATGTTAAATTATTTTGAGAAAGATGACAATATATTCGGTATAGGCCCTCCCCTAGCCTTGAAAAATCAATTATGAAATCAAATGAAGTCAAGTATGGCCCTAATCTTGATTTTCAAGGGAATAGACTAATTAATTTCAAGACTCTACTGCTTCTATCAATCTCATTCTTACCTGCTTCCTTAAAAGGCAACTCGATTAGGTAGAGAATAATATATCATTGACAATTCACTCATGCACACACACATCATGCACAGGTAAAGAAGGGGCGTAGAGTCAATGAGTTTCAGTTCAAATGATACATTTCCCCTTCTCTCTTATAAAAGGATCAGGTTCGAATCTCAATATATACACAAAAAATGGGTGTAGGTCTGTGTCCACGATGAGAAATGCGTGCATGCATGCGCACACACATATATATGCTAAAAATTAGATTATTACAAATATTATCTTAAAAAATTAAGCCGACTCATGTTCACCTCCCTAATCACCCTTTTTGATCATACTCATAAATTAACTAGCCCCTTTACGTACTTTATATCGTTATGGAAGTGCCACCAAGGACTAAGAATCTTGTGTGTGCGCACGCGCGTGTTAGGTAATGTTTGGCAGTGTAGTTCCGTCGAGGCACCAAGGTAAAACTCTGGCCTGCGGGCCAAAGCCTTAATAGGCATAGTGAATTAGATTCCAATCGAGTATCGTAAGACTGAAATCTTATCGTGATCGACTTGTTTTAACTTATTTTTATTTATTTTATATATAACACTTTCAACTCACAGAAAAAAAAAAAAAAAAGAATTATAAACTCTAGCTTCCTTTTTTTTCTTTATTCTTTTAGAATATGTAAATAACTATTAAATTATAAACTTTTCCCCATTTTAGCCTATTCATTAATGCAAATGTATCTCGGCTTAGATGTGCATTGCCATGATTGTGACCTTGATCCAATGATTAGTTTTTCTCTTGTATTTCTTTTTTGTATATAGAGAGATTCAAACTTGAGCGCTTTTACAAGATAGAGGGAGATTGCACCAGTTGAGCTATAACTCACTGGCTTTTTTCTCTTGTATACTCGTCATCAAAGCCCATTTTTCACCTATAATGCCTCTTACATTCTACTCCAATTTTTCTATTTGCAAAAAAAGATTTAGATAATTAAAAGTTCCCCCCCCCAAAAAAAAACTCCAAATAACTCATAATCTTTGCCTAGTTTAAGGGGTTCATAACCCAAATTTTTTTATCCTTCTTTTCAAGATATATATATATATATATATATTTTTTTTTAAATAATAGAGTTGAATAAAATTCTTACTAACAATACAGGTTTTCAAATCTTACTCCTCTTTTCCTACCCAAAAAATTAAAAATAAAAAAAAAATTATCACTCTAATTAAATAAGCTCAAAAACAATTCATATAATTATTTATCATCATTTTGTATAATTTATTATGTTAACAAAAGTCATATGATATGTTTGTCTCCCGCATCAAAATATATCTATATATATTTAGGGTTTGTATATGAGAAGCCTGCCTTAAATAGCTCCAGAGCTATTTTTTCGGAGTTGACTCCATCTTTGTTTATTATTTTTTTAATTTTTTGCAAATTTCTTTTTTTACTTTTTACTTTTCTAGAGTAGGGACTTATCTGTCAACCTCGAATGGCTTTGGCATCCATTGACTTAGTAATATATAGGCAAAACTTATGTCAACCTTGTTCCTCAGGACAGCACAGGCGATAAACTTCCTTTATTTCTATTTTTTTTTTAATTTCATTTCGTTTAATTATATCTTTTTAAAAAAATAAATAAATAAATAAAAACTTGCTCGTCAACCTTTGGCGATGCAAGCCATCTGACCTAGTAATAGATGCACACGTGTCTACATACAATAAGTTACCTAGCTTGCACGTGTGGAAGTGGATGCAGCTCCTGACCAATCGATGATTCGAAATTGGGATATTGTGAGGTCTACCGTAGGAGTGGATATTATAATAATAAATATTATTTATTTTTAAATAAATATGTGGGCCTGGGCCTTTTCTAGTATAAGTATCTCGGTACAAATGGGCTTGTCTGGCCCATCAGCAAACAGGCATTTGTTGTTCCATTCAACCGCCAATAACTGAAAAACTCTCTGCCTCCAAAATTTCCAGCAATAACTTCATCTCTTAACAGAAGGAAAACAGAGTCTCACTCTCTCTCTCTCTCTCTCTCTCTCTCTCTTTCCCTATCATGTCATCGGAAGTTAATTCTTCTCAACGCCTGGGCCACCTCCAATCTCTCCCCAGCAATAAAACCTGCGTCGATTGCAACCCAAAAAACCCACAATGGGCGTCAGTCTCCTACGGGATTTTCATGTGCCCAGACTGCTCAGGCAAACACAGAGGCCTCGGCGTCCACATCAGCTTCATCCGATCAGTCACGATGGACTCCTGGCAATAGACCCACCTCAAAAAGATGGAAGCCAATCCTGGTGGCAATGAAGCCTTCAATTCCTTCCTGAAAAACAGAGGAATTCCCAAAGGAACCGACATTCCTTTGAAATACAATTCCAATGCAGCTTCAAATTTCTCGGACAAAATCCAAACAGTCTCCGAAAACAAACATAGGATTGAACCTCCCATTGTTAAGGAATACGTAAATCAGAGTTCTACAAAACCACATATGGATAAGAAAACAGAGGACCCTGCTTGGAATTGGGAAATTGGGATGATGTTAATAATTTGGGGAATTCAAGCAATGGTAAATCGATTCCAAGGAATTATTCGGATGGGGAATCGAAGAGTAATCATGGGAATATAATGAAATTGAATAGGTGCCGATCATTGGAGGATATTTATGGGTAAAATGTAAATGATAATGAGGAGAGGTTTTTTACAAGGAAGATTTCAGAGAATGCACTAAGACCAGAGAGAATTCCGCCGTCCCAAGGTGGCAGATATGTGGGGTTTGGATCAACGAGTGTAGGGGTGGATCGATTTCGAGGAAAAGGTTCTCAAAGGGATACGGTCATGGATGCTTTCTGTTAGAATAAAATGTGACTCATACACGCAGTGAAAGCAATAAATATAATTTCGGAACCATAAAAGTTTGATTTCGCGATATACTTCAATCGGTAATGCAGAAAATAATTAGAACCGTGAACTCTGAACACAAATTTCTCGAAATCGGGATGATAGTCACAATAATCGAACTATCACCGCAATACCACAACGATCCAACCCTTAACCCGGTGATTCGTAAATAATCAGAAAACCCTCGCAATTAATTGTTCTCACAATAATTAATTCTCTCTCAAAAAGAAAGGAATTTTTCTCTCACCGAAAAAATGGCCTTCTCTCTATGTTCCCTCTATCAAATAGAATTGCACACCCATTGCTATAGTCGATTTCCATTTTGAAAATGTAACTTCCGTGGAAGTTACATTGAGAGAGATTAGGGGGGAGTGGGTAATGGGTAACTACCCATTACCCCTCATTCAAATTTCAAATATTAAACTGCCCCACGTGGGCACATTCTAATATCTCTCACTTGCACACGAGGACATTTTTACTTCCGTCATAAGATCACAACTCATGTAATCTATCATATCACCATACAGGGTTTTCATACATGGTTGGACGTCGTGCGACTAGTAATTACACCTACAAACAAAGACTTCTCGATACGCCTGTTAGGATGATCGAATAGTTACCGTTAGTATCAAAAGAAATCTCGCAGTACCCCAGATCCAAGACTGATTGTATCCATCGAGCTACTTTCCTCATCAAAAGTAATTCTCAGATATCGCTCGACTATGTATCCACTATTATGTTCAAATCCCTACATGGACGAACATAAAAGACCGGTCGGTGAATACAACATAATGATGCAATGTCAATTGGTCTTCCTTTTCCCAAACTCGAATCTATCTGTCTCAACTCAGCTGTTTTCCTAGACCTGTCACTCAGACCTTAATTTATCTTCCGGACCATCGGTAAACAGACTAAAGTAGCAAACACTGAATCAAAACCTCAAGAAACCGCCGAAAGTAATAAGGGTACAAGAGATCCCACCTAGTGGATCTCGGGTCTCACACAGTGGGGTTTGGGGATAAATTTTAATTTATTGTCTCAAGTAATACAGCTCCCACTATCCCAAGTCGTCTTTTCACACGCGGTATGAAGCATGTGTCACAATGTTATTCCCTCATCTCTCAAAAGGACATATGTCAGATTTCTCTAACACTGTACAGGTATAGGAACGCCGTCTACACATAAGACTTTACCTAGAGATCTCAGAGAGAGTATCTTAGAGACAATATCACAAGTCGCAGGTGATATCCGAGATCTTAAATCTGGCTACTCACAGGCAACATGGATGTGGGTATGTCCGTGTCGGTCATATCGCATATGATCTCATCCTGAACACATATCAGGGCAACTTATATTCTAGCACAGCCACTCTCAAAGTCTCTTACAGTTAGAAACCGTCTCATCCCCGCTCACTCAGAGCCGGAGGTAGTCACTCGTGTGAGAGAGTCGACCTCACCTGCCTGACATATCTATTATCACATCACAGAATATATATATGACAATAAAAGTAAGTGCATTAAATGAAAAATATAACACAAAAGTGACTGAATAATGCACTATAATCATATATATATAAAATCAATAAGCATCAATGTCATCAATAAGTACAAACTGAGAAATGTCAAAACATACCCAAACTCAATGACTCTCTATGCCCTAGAAAGGAGTCTCTAGTAATGGGTTTGATGAAGGGGTCAGCCACCATGCTGTGTGTCGAAATGTACTTGATGGTCACTTCATCCTTCTCGATGATGTCTCTAACATAATGGTATCTGGTGTCAATGTGTTTGGTCATACTATGAAACTTAGGGTCTCGAGTGTAAGCGATAGCGGTCTGATTATCACAATAAATCATTACTGACCTCCCATTAGCCGCTACAATCCCTAAGTCATCCAGTAGTCTCCGGAGCCAAACACTCTCCTGAACTGTAACTGAGTATACCAAGAACTCAGCCTCCATCGTAGATAGAGCAACACAGGTTTGCTTCTTACTGCTCCAAGAGATGGCCCCGCCATTGAGTAAGAAAGCAAAACCTGATGTCAATTTGTGCTTATCCAAATCGTCTCCCCAGTCGGCGTCTGAATACCCCACAAGGCACAAATCACATCTCCCGTAACACAAGGAGAAGTTTGTAGTTCCCTTTAGATATCAAAAAATCTTTTTCACTGCTCTCTAGTGACCCCTTACAGGATTTGCCTGATATCTGCTCACCAGACTAACTGCATAACAAATGTCCGATCTAGTACACAATATTGCGTACATTAAATTTCCCACTGTACTGGAGTAAGGTACTTTATACATTTCCCTTACTTCTTCCTGAGTTTTCAGACACATTTCCAGGCTCAGGTCTTTACCTTTGGCGATCGGAGTATCTATGGGATTACAGTCACTCATCCCAAAATACTCAAAAATTTTTTTAATGTAGGTCTCTTATGAAAGAGCCAACATCTTCTCGAGTGATCCCTTTGGATCTGAACTCCGAGGATGAACTCAGCTTCACCCATGTCTTTCATGTCGAAACTGGATGACAACCACGTTTTGATGGTCATTAAATACTGAATGTCGTTCCCGGCCAACATTACGTCATCCACATATAACGATAGGATCACAAAAGAGTTATCGGACCGAATTAGATAGACACAATAATTCTCCTCGACCATCGTAAAATCGTAAGATATCACCTCCTCATGAAATCTTAGGTACCACCGCCTGGATGACTACTTTAGGTCGTATATCGACTTCCGAAGTCGACAGACTTTGTCCTCTTGACCTACTAAAATGAACCCCAGGGGTTGTTCCATGTAGATCTCCTCATCCAGGCTTCCGTTAAGGAAAGCGGTCTTAACGTCTATCTGGTGTAACTCTAGATCCATATTAACGACAATCGCCAAAAGTAAACGGATCAAAATAAACATGACTACTGGAGAGAAAGTCTTCTCGTAGTCAATGCCCTCAGTCTGCGTATAACCCTTGGCTACCAGACGGGTTTTGTACCTTTCAATTGATCCGTCGGCCTTTCTTTTAATCTTGAGAACCCACTTGTTCCCAATGGCCTTTCTATTCTCAAGCAAGTCAACTAACTCCCAGACTTCGTTGACTCTCATTAATTCCATTTCCTCGTGCATGACCTGTAACCATTTATCCTTTGCTGAACCCTCGAGAGCCTCCTGTATAGTACTCGGCTCTCCATCGTCCTCGGGAGTCACAATGAGGATCTCATCCTCAATCCGGAAATGGCGACGAGGCATTTGTCCCCGACTACTCTTACGAGGAGAGAGAGCCATCACACCTTCGGATGGACCGCTCCCACTAGGATCAAAATCCATAATAGGTTCTTGAGTCCCACTGCTAAGCTTGGCGGAGCCACTAGGATCATCCATCTCATAGAAGGTGAAGTCTCGATTGATTTCTCCTCTCTTAGGGAAATCACTCTCGAGAAAAGTGACATCACGAGACTCTATCCCAGTGACAGTGCCGTTTGTATATTCTCCTAGGAACACATGTCCCTTGGACTGTTCAGAGTATCTAATAAAGATACACTTCTTTCCTCGCGAGCCTAACTTGCCGTACTGATGCGAGGACTCATGAACATACGCAGCGCAATTCCATGGCCTCAAGTGGCTAAGGTCAGGCTGTCTCCCTGTCCAAAACTCGTATGGGGTGCTGATTATGGATTTCGTCGGAGCACGGTTAAGGACGTAGGTTGCAGTCAATAATGCATCCCCCAATGGGAGATAGGTAAGTTGGCTTGCGCCATCATCGACCTCACCATCTCCAACAGAGTCCTATTCCTTCTCTCGATTACTCCGTTCTGCTGAGGAGTAGCAGAAATAGTCAACTGTCTAGTAATACCTCTATCGAAACAGAGCTCTTTGAACTGCTCAAACTGATACTTGCGCTCCCGATCGATTCTGAGAGTTTTCACCCTCATGTCTAGTTGATTTTCAACCTCGCTGATAAACCTCCTAAAGCACTCTAGTGTCTCAGTCTTGTGCGAGATCAGGTAGACGTAACCGAAACGTGTGTAGTCGTCTATAAACGTAATAAAATATGTGACTCCGTTTCGGGCTCTCACATTCATGGGTCCGCAAATATCGGAATGGACCAATTACAATGGAGTCCCAGCTCTTATTACTTTCCCAAATGGTTTTCTAGTGGCTTTGCCCACAAGGCAAAACTTACACACGGGCAACTTGACCTTGGTTAGTGGGCCCAACAAACCGCTCATAGCTAACCGGGTCATCCTCTCTTACCCTATGTGGCCAAGCCTACTATGTCATACATTCATATCATCCACTGCACTATCAGATGCAAAAGTAATAGTGGAAGAAGAATGAATCTCATAAAATGAAATCATATCCAGTACATATAGTCCCTCATGGACCAAACCGGAACAAATCAAAAAACTGTCATATGTAATGGAAACTTTAGAGTTTCCCAACAACACATAATATCCTAGCAATTCCAAACATCGGACAAATACAAGATTCCGCCTAATCTCAGGAGCATACAAAACGTCATAAAGATATAAGACTTGGTCACTTCGTAGCAATAGCTTGCAAGTGCCAATCCCTTTCACTTCAATAAATGCTCCATTCCCCACGTATAGCCTCCTCGCCTGGGACTCAAACGGCGGAACTCCACGTATGCGCTCCTGTCCCGAGTTATATGTTCCGTGGCTCCTGAGTCTACAATCCACAAAGGAGAATAGTTAGCGAGCATCACACTAGATGACACATAACTCAAACCATGTAAAAAAGAAGGACATACCTTTCGCTCGCCACACTCGCGTGCGAAATGCCCAAACTTGCCACATACGTAGCACTGGACTTTGCTCTTATCGAGCTCATTTTTCTTGCGTTTCTGTCCTTTGTCGTCGGTCTTGGCAGGTTGTTTCTTTTTGCCTTGGCTCTTGGCCTTCTTCTCATACTTGCGCCACTTGAGCTTTACCTCTCGGGAGCCCTTACTCGACTCCGCAATGTTAGCATGTGCAGAAGAAGTCCTAGCTATCTCCTGGCACTCCTCCTCGAGCTCACAGTGCCTACTTACGTCCATGAAAGTACGAATACTCTCAGTGTGCGTGAGATAGGTCTTAACCACATCTCAGGAGTCAGGCAAGGACTGGATCACACCCAGTACCTGAAATTCATCAGACATCAGCTTCCCCATACTCTTCAGAGAAGTGATCATACTTGACATGTACATTAAATGTTGTTTCATGGTATGATCGTGCCTCTTCTTGTACGTGATGAATTTATAGGTTAGCATCCTCAATTTAGGAGCTAACGGGGCGCCATAGTGCTCTCTCAGAGCATGCCAGATCGATTGTGCAGTAGGATACTATTTGTTGATCGGAATCAGCTTATCGTGCATGCTGCTAAGAAGGATCACCCTCGCTTGGCCATCCTTCTTTTTCCAAGCACGATACACCTCCTGATCCCGTCATGCTTGTGTCGTGGTACCCTCCTCGGGGTCCACCATCTCGTTCTTAAAAACTTCCCCGAGTTCTTGTTCCTCGAAGACAAACTGAACCTTCCGGTGCGAAATATCATAGTTGTCACCGTTCAGCTTGTCTCCCTTTACGAGATCTAAAACGACAGTTTTCGTTACAGCCATGTCTCTATCATACAGAAAAAGAGATATTAGTGACATATTGATGCTTAGTTCACAATTTTATGTACCCTACGAATCACCAAAACCAAAATGACTCGAATACAGATCCCAAAACGAGCGTATGAGTCAACGGACACCATACACCACAATCCAGGATTGCATCTCACCATTCGGAATAAAATTCAGTACATAAAAACCCACAATTAGTCCCTGGTAGGATCCGGATCCCGGACGCGGGTCGGGACCTAGAACCCGGTCCAGATCCCCGGTTCGGTTCGGGTCTGACCCGGTCAGACCCGATATCTCACACGCCTACTCGCGGGTGAGTTGCACGCGCCCGCCTGCTGGGTGACACACGCCTCCGCGCACGTGTCTCGCACGCACCTGCTTCTTCTTCACCCAAATGTCTGCAATTAGGATTTCTCCGACCCATTTTCTGAAAATCTCACATTCCGATACGGAATACATGCAATATATATATCAAAATGTAAATCTAACAGAAACAAACAAAAATCTACCATTTTTATGAACCAATTTGACCTAAATCTCGTCAAATCTGGGGTTGAAGGGTTTTGTCACTATTCACGGCCGAATGCTTCAACCAGAATTTTCTTGACCTAAACGTGTTCAGAAAATTACGAAAAAATTATTTTCGTATTCTACGTGATTTAGGTAACACAATGATATAATTGGATTCACAAAATTCATCCGTAATCCGGAGACCAAATTTTTTACCCTATATTTTTAAACCCAAATTTTATTCCGAAAAATTATTTAAAAATATTTCTAACACGCTCTGATATCAATGTTAGAATAAAACGTGATTCATATACGTAGCGGAAGCAATAAATATAATTTTGAAACCGTAAAAATTTGAGTTCGCGATATATCTCAATCGATAATGCAGAAAATAATCGAAACCGCGAACTCTAAATACGAATTTCTCGAAATCGGGATGATAGTTACAATAATCAAACTATCACCGTAATATCACAACGATCCAACCCTTAACCCGATGATTCGTAAATGATCGAAAAACTCTCGTAATTAATTATTCTCACAACAATTAATTTTCTCTAAAAAAGAAAAGAATTTTTCTCTCACCCAAAAAATAGCCTTCTCTCTGTATTCCCTCTATCAAATAGAATTGCATACCCATTGCTATAATCAATTTCCGTTTTGAAATTGTAACTTATGTAGAATTTACATTAAGAGAGATTAGGGGGAGTGAGTAACGGATAACTACCCATTACCCCCGTTCAAATTTCAAATATTAAACTGTTCCACGTGTTCACATTCTAATACTTTGAGTGCAGTTTCCGAGGTAACTTTCATGAATATAAATATGTCAGCAATACCATAATCCCTTCAAGTAAATTAAGGCCGAAGCTCAAAAACACATTGGCAATAAGATTTTATGGTGCGACAACACAAATAGAAACCCTAAATCCATGCGATTCTATTTGTGAGAAACACAAATCCCAAACTGTAGAAAACGAATTAAGAAATCTGCCCAAGTCTATCCAAAATAGTAAATCTATGGAATTGATGGGGAAATCACATAATCCGTTGTTCTACCAAAAGCCATAATCTCTTGTTCAACACCTCTCTCTCTCTCTCTCGTGATGCATAGCATTTGGGGGTTTCAAATTGTTTTGATTGTTTATGTGGTGATGGTTCAGGGTCTTGGCATCTTATCTTCGGCGGCATCGTCTGTGGTACAGTCTGCAGCTAATGCCGTTTCTAAGGTAACTTTCATACTTCTATGTTCTTTCAATTCCAATAGCCTTAGTTCGATGGTATAATTTCCAAATTTTCATGCAAGTGGAGACAGTGAAATCGGAAATTTTGTTTAGCAGCAAGTCTGAGAAAATTAAAAAAATAATAATAAAATAAGTAATATTTTAAAACAATGAATACTATGACAAAAAAGTTATTAAGAATTTTTTTTTTTTTTTTTTTAGAGTATAGAACCCCTAAATATACCGGATGTTTTCTTATGCATAAATATTTGAATCTTGAAGCATTTAAAAGAGCACAAAATATAAATATGGTTTAGTGCTTTCATAATCGAAGGCAGAGAGTGAAAAAAGAAATGGAGATTTAAAGGTTTAGTAAGAGGTGATTAATATGGAAATTGGATCTAAATGGAGTGGAACAAACAAAACTAAAAAAAAAAAAGGAAAATGTGTGTTTAGAGATATAAAAGGAAAATCAATTCTTTCTATTCATTAATTTTAATAATCAGTCAAAATATGATATCGTGATAGTACATATAGATATTTGGTTCATTCAATTTATATAAAATTATTTTTTTAAAATTATAAATATAACCGAGCTTTTTGCTATATCTTACATCCTAAGCTTGACCTTGATGTAGTTCAGCCATGTGGCCAGTGTTACGAATCCTATATTGAATACAAAAAAAAAATATATATATATCATAGAAATCTACTTAAATTCAATAAGCTCTCTTACCTAACAGATTAATATTTTAGGATGAGTTCTCCTATTGGGCTTAGTCCATTACATGGGTCTATGATAAATTGATATCAGAGCATTCGATCCAACATAAAAAAGAGCTTCCTGAAAGAGGATTAACCGGTGTTAGCTGTCCAAAGGGAAAAAATACTATCTAGTGCTTCAAAAAAGTCCATAGTGGATTTGAATTCATCACGTTGGTTCATGATAAGATCACTCGATTGAAAAGAGGTTGTGATCATTAAGCTATCCTTTTCGGAACGTCTGCTTTATACGTTAATTACTCTTTAACTATGGCCAAGTAACGCCAAACGTTAATTACTCTTCAACCATGGTCAAGGAACGCCTCCTCGTTAAACTGTCTGTTAATGAATCTGAGACTATACCTTTCTCGGCCTTTGGGCTAAGATCAAATGAATCTGAGACTAGTGTTTAGGTCTTAGCCCCCAAAGTATTTCTGGAGTTAGGCTTGGAAACAGTCTAAGGGATGGCATGGCCGAGCCGAAATCTCCAAAATAAAGTGCCAGGATCAATGCGACCCTATTTTTAAGTTGACCCTGTTCTGGTCCCAAATAGATTCATTCCAATTAAATAATCAATTAATACAAACCTTGGAAATAACATTAAAGTTTTATGAAATTAAATTCAGTCTATATCAAGATCGAGGAGATCTAGAAATTGGAGGAAAACGTAGTATGATTCAAACAAATTTGGGCCGAAAAAGGAAGGTTTAGGCGAGCCTGATGAATGCTTAAGTCTACTAATAACCAGATGCATATGGGTATGGTCACAAAACTTGCACCAACTACTAATTTGACAAGGGAAATGAGAAGTGTAGTGGTTTGTAATATAACAGGTTAAGGAACTATGCCTATTTGTTGTGCCTCTTTGAATGAACAGATGTTTCCCTGTTGTACCATTTCATTTCCTATAAATAAAACCACTCCATTTTTTTCATTCTTTGACAAGAAAAAAGATTCACAAAAAAACCCTTTTCGTTCTTGGAAGAAGTTTGGGTTTTTGTTATTTCAGATTTCTTTTTTGACTTGTATATATAGAAGGAATTTGCCATTAATCCGGCCAACAATATAGTGGGGGCAGTGGGGGTATATTTTCGGACATTGATCATTTTGCGTACAAGCACATTCAAATTTTACACCATCGAATCCATTCAAATAATTTTCCGACACTTCACATTTGAAAACAGGTGGGAGATGGAGGGTACGAAGACACCATAAATGCATTGGCTTCAAAGACCACAGGAATTGGACACAGGACATTGGGGATTATGAGAGGTGTCATGGCAATTGCTAGACAAAAACTTGGTGAACTTGCCAATGAGAAAAGTGGATCAAGAATGGAGAACAATGAAAATAATTTCGATAATGCCTCTAATCAGTATCAGATTGAAACAAGATTCTACCAACCATGTGTCGTTCCAAGGTTGGGAAGACTGGGGATCAGAAGTCCTGTTCCAAAGAGAGATGAAGTTTATGTGTCTAAGGTGAAAAAGGATGATGAATGGGGTTGATCGGACTGAAGATTGACAATTTTCATGGTAGGATGATGAATGGTGAGAAATTTTCAATTTTCATTATAAAATCCGAGCTTTTGATACTAGAATTGTTTGGGTTTTTGCCTTTTTCTTTTTATTATCTTTAATAGTTGTGAATTGTGGATATAATGTTATTCTCTTAAGCAAAGGTGTGCCATCTATTCTGCTCAAACTTGCAACCTTTGGAAGGATGGTCTTGGTTGCAGGGTATGCCATATGCCTATTCGCAGGGAGTTGGTTGATTCTATCCAACAACGGAGTGATCATGCAGTGTATGCCATATGCCTATTTTTCCACGTTTGTCTGTGAGAGAGAGAGAGAGACTGATTGTGCCAATCATACTTTTTAAGAGATGCTACTTGTATCAATAATATTTTGAACACATTGAAATTCTAATTTTCAAGAAGTATTACAGAGGTTAGTTAAATTACTATAAAATATTTAATTTAAACCATAACTTATATAAAAAAAGACAATTTTATTACTATGACTATATTAAAATATTAAAAGTTCAAAAACTATCTAGGTGATTCCTAGTTTACGGACTACTGGAACAAACTGGTGCATAGTATTCCAATCTTTTGTAAGCAGTCTCCATGTGGGGAAACTTTCTTGTTTCTCTTCTTCCAAGTCTGCCGATGCAAATTCCACAAAGTAGTACTTTGGTTTTAATATAAACATTTGTCGGAATTAACGAACAGTTGGTCTAATGAGAAGAACATTAGAACTCCTTAACCATGATCTTGAGTTCGACTCATAAAAATAAAAAAAACTACGCTAAGAGAGCTTCCTTTTAATTTGGTCTTAACTGTAACTCGAACCATATTAATCATAATATACTTTAGATATCGGTGGTCAAGCACAAAAATATATATATATTTATATATATATATTTGCCAGATCCAACCAGACATACACACATGGAATTCAACATGTATACACACCACACCTCACGGAAGTTTTATAGAAGAAAAGGATGCACATTCATATCCTTTTTATCGACCAAACACCCACAAATGTTGAGGTAAGAGGTAAGAACACTCACTTTCATGAGTAACTCACCTTGTCTTACCTCACAAGACAAAAGGCATCTGTACCTTCCCAAGTACCAAAAAAATTAGGTCTGGGGTCTTAGTCTCGTAAGACCCACCACTTTCGTTTCCACCTTTCCCAGATTTTCATTTCCCATTCTTTGGTTTTTCTCTCCTCTCCCTTTTGTTGTTTCTCTTGAATAACAATTATTAGCCTTTGGGCAATAAAGAAAAAAAAAAAAGAAAATTAAGGACGGTTTGTCTGGGTCGGATTCTAATCTTCTACGATTTAGTTTTCAATTAAAAAAAATATATTATGTTATAAGAATTTGGGTGGATACCAACATGCAATTGGTGTAACGGATAGGTCGTTGTACTCCTTAATTTAAATCATGAGTTTGGCTTATAATTTAGGAATGAAATCGACTACATCAAGAAATCTCTATTCTCTAAGAGGAATCTCAATCGGATCGATTCAGATTAATCGGGACAAAACTCTCAACATTGGGTGGTGGGCCGAGTCCAGGAAAAAAAAAAAAAAAAAGGAACTTGGGTGGGTGTTATTTTCACAACTAACTTTTTAAAGTAAAATTTAAATTTTCTCCTAACATGATATCAGTTACTCATTTATAGCAGAAATGAGTCAAGGTGTTATGATTGTGATCGGAACAACTCAACTCCTGAGCAAGAATTGAATACGAAGAAGCAAAAGGTGTCCAACATTCAATCAATGGTCTACTTGACCAAACGCAATTTGATAACACCAAAATTTTGTATCTTTGTTGATGTCGTAGATGCAAGCATGTGGATTTGGATAAATTTGGCACGAGTTAGGGCGGAAATGAGATGACAATTCTGGACTTACCCCTCCAACGTTTTGATCAGATATTCTATTTTTTTTAATTAAAAATTTTAAATTTAAATTTTAAGAATAGAAAAAAATTATTCGGTAGAGTCAACCCTTTAATAGACTCCTTAATACTCACACCGGATTAATCGAATAAAACTTAGTTGATAAAAACTAAAAAATGTATATAAACAAAAATTTCTAACATATGCTGTATTATATAAATATGATTCGTAACAATGATTTATAACTCAATCGGTATTGTTTCATTCTCTTTAAAGGTATTGAGTTTAAGTCATCCTGTGTAACAAAAAAATATAAATATGATTTACAAATATACCACACAATTTACTTAGTAATTTGATCTTGTATATGCGAACAAGTTGACTCAGATTGTCTCGTCAAAAAAATTAAAAAAAAAAAATTGATACAAATGACGAAAGAAAGTTTGTTTTCCTCTGTAAGATCTCGTGTTTCTGGAGTTTTTATTTATTTATTTATTTATTAACACAAAGAGGCTTGAACTCAAGATTTTTATATAAAAAAAAGAATAATACCAATTAAATTATAGCTCATCAATTCAAAGGATGGAGTATGTTAGCTCTAAATCCTAATAGTAACACATATATCATCTGAAAAAGTTATAGGTAAATCATACAATAAATTGAAAGAGAAATTCATAAATTTACTGCAGCTAGCATGAAAAAAAATCGTGTGAGGATTGAAAATAATATTGAAATAATGCTTATTAATTTGGAAAAATTCTAATTTTAAAATTAAAAATATAAGTAATTATCAATTGGAAATCATCATTTCGGTTGAAGAAGTTTGACCCCGATCAAACCCCTTAAATACAAATATTTTAAAAATGATCCGAATTAAAAATTATTTATACTTTTAATTTCATATTAAAATTTTACCTCTTTGTTTGTGCTATATGAAAAGCTTAAAAAATGTTAAGGTTGAGGAACAATGGCTACTGTTTTCAAATGGTTCACATGTATTAGTATGTACAAATGCGTGTCCATATATTATAAGGGTCGTCTGATGTATGATTAGTTGGGACTTGGGATCCTAATCCTACCAAATTCACATGCTAAGGGTGTGCCCTTAATCATGTGACACCATAGTGTGCTTATTAGAAAAACATGACTCTCTCACTCTCTACCATTACTGATATCTGAAATCATATTCCGATTAATCCAATTCGAGTATTTGCTGGGATCCTATTTAAGGTCAACACTCTCGATGTAATCTTTTTCATTTTTAAATTTTAAAACTGAGATCTAATTAAAAGATTTAGTATCCTATCATATTAGGTCAACTATCTATTAATTCTCTTCCTCTTCTATCAAAACTAAGATTAGAACCTGAGCTTATGACTTAAAGCTCCGTTCAAAAGCATTCCTCCCTTGATTCCTTGGCAATGTTGAAATCCTAGTCTATGTGACCAAAGTAATTTATGTTTTTGAATATTACTTTCTCGTCATAAGCATGAAAGGATTAAACTAACTAACAATTTTAGTCACAGGAAATATATTTTGCTTAAATTATCAAAAATATTTTATGTATAATGTACTATATAATATATATAATGCGACAACGGGGTTCAGTATCAAACCTTTGGTTGTCACAACAGATATGATTGTGATAGAAATAATCAAGAGAGAAACAATTCTTTTTCTCGCTTATTATATGATTTTATGTTCTTGAATAATTAATGATTTTTTGTACTATATTTTAATATAACCACATTTGTATTTCATTTTCTACAGTCCAGATTAGTCACATGTAATTTTTATATATTTTTTTCTTTGTCCAAGAGTAAATTGCAGAACTTTAGCTCCTTTACTTATTACCTCTATTTCCATAGGATTCTGGGCATTTTCAAGTCTTTCTTCTTCCTTCTTTGAGTGGTGAATTTGAGACTTCAATGCATTGCCTTTCATGAGGGTCTTTCATTGTTCTCGTTGCTTATCAGCTTCCTCTCTTTTTCTTTGTACGTGTTGATTTCTTCTTTGACATGTAGTCGAAAGATATTTCACTTCACTACCTTAAGTATTAAATGGGTAAAGAAATTTTGCAAATTTTTTCTGCATATAAATCTTCTTTCCTTTCGTTCAAACACTTCTGTGCATGAATGAAAGCTGGGAGCTCATAGAGAACGAGGACGAAGAAGAAGAAGAAGAAGAAAAGGGGGGAGAGAGAGAGAGAGAGAGATTGGATTTTGGGGGTATTCATGATGTTTTGATGGAAAACCATGTCAATTGACTTGCACATGCCATTGACAAAACCCCAACGACTGTGCAAAGTTGTTACCTAGGGGCAAAGTTGTTAGAATTAAAAATACAGGACAGTAAAGCGGCAATTTTAAAACTATAGGGGTTTAATGTCAAAATGTTAGACGATTAAGTGTGTTTTTTTTCTTACATATATTTTAAAATCTCCCAACAACAAATATAATGTGAATTCCTTCTAAAGAAATATATATACATATTAATATATATATATATATATATATATATATATATACTGAAATGGGTGTTTTCTCTTCAAAAATGTTTCTGCATTTTGTTATTTTTTTTTAAAAAGCATATAACAACGAGTGTTTTTTATTTAAATTCAATAATTAATTAATGTCTTACAAAAGAGAGAACACATTCTTTTGATTCCTCTCAATTTTTTTAGTTATATTTTAATTTTACAGTATTTAAAAAATTCTCAATTTTTTCATATATAAAATTCAAATTTAAAACTTTAATAAATATTCAAAAAAATTTATCATCCGAGCTACTCCCTTTTTTCATTATTATTATTATTATTATTATTATTATTATTATTATTTTACCAGAGTGCTAATGTATATATAAGAAATTGATGGAGATAAAGAAAATTAATTAAGTGAGAGAAAAAGGTAATTTAAGAAGAATCAAGTATATCTTTGTATAATTAAAGTCATTTAAATGATTATTTAATTTTTATAAAAAAAATTAAAAACAGATAGTAAGAAACATTTCAGAAGTATTTTAAAAATAAAAATTATTAATATCTAGAAATTTTTGAAAGGAATCTGTAGAAGTCCAAGAGGAAAATAAAGATGATAAAATTGAAAAGTAGGGAATCTAGGATACCCAATTCATGCCATTTGGCTTACGCAGAGCACTGACTTTTATGCACCAAACACTTGATACTAATTTAGTCAAATTTATCACTTTTACTTGTGTATGCTTGTGGGCCTGCAAGTGTTATATATATATATATCTCAAGTTTTTCATTTTTATTTCTCTTAATTAGCATTTGTATTTATCTGATCCCTAGGGTTGGAATATTTATTTAATGACGCTTTATGCTTTGTATGTGTTGGATCATCACAAGGGACAAGTAACGTCCACGTTTTCACATTTAAATTCTCATTTATATGAATAATCACACATAACTTATTTAAAATCTCTCTCTCTCTCTCTCTCTCTATGTGGGTGAAAGATGGAGAGTTATGTTAATGTTAATCAATCCGAAAGACGTGTCAATCACTCAACCATAGAAGACAGATCAACCACATCTCACCCAACATCTTAAATTTTCAATTAATTTGAAAAAAAAAATACCCAGTTCTAATCAATCAAAGTCCCACTAAATTCCTGAATTCAAACGTTGAAAGACAACAATAGCCCCATACCCCTCTCTCTCTCTCTCTCTCTCTCTCTCTCTCTCTCTCTCAAATCCCACAATTAAAAGAAAAAAAAAAAGAGAAATTCAAATTGGATCGTATGATTGTAATTACCCAAGCAAGGGATTCATTCCACAATGATTGCATGAAATCAAAAATTAACATTAATTTCCCAATAACACCCACTTAAATCAATTCTATTTTCTAAAGAAATTCAAATAAATTTCTGAATAATTCTCTTAAAAAATCATACCATAATTCAGACATTCTGAATTTTCCCATCTGAATCCAAAAATAATAATAACGTGGAACCAACTTAACATTTATAAAATCAATACGTGGAAATTTTCTCACATCACCATTAACATATGCCAAATTTCTAATAATCTAAAAATTATAAAAAAAAAATCATATTTTTTTTTCCCCGTGCTTAATTCATATGCACTTACACCTTCTCTTCGCAACAGCCTCGAATCCCAAACGGAGAAATTCATCGACCTCGTCTCGGAGTCCCACATCGGAAACCTCAAAGAAAACGAGCTTTCTCTTACATGAGATCGGTCGTTGGAGCGGTTTTTTCGGCGCGGGCGGACAGCTAAGTATGGCGGGAATTCTATGTTCCTCGGATTTCGGCGTCACGCACTCTTCCTCGGATTTATTGATTTCGCTTGATTGAACTGCGCCAACGTTGTTGTTGTCGACTTCTTCAGAACTGTTCTCGTTATTTGATTTGGAGGAACTTGATTGCATTTTGAGTTTTGGGAGGCCTGGGAGGAACTCTAGATCTGAAGTAGACATGGTTTGTCAGAGAGAGAGAGAGAGGTGGAAGAAGTAATAGGAGTTGATGTATATGAAGGAGAACAGAAAGCAGGCGTGTATGGGAAGGTAAGAGAGAGAGAGAGAGAGAGAGGTGATGTATAATGTTCTCTCGTGCAATGATCTCTTTTTCCCTTATATAATGGAAATATTAAATACTATTTAGTACTTTCTATTTTATTTTTCTTACCGGAGGTTAGAAAATTAAGGGTCGCTTTTAGAAACTTTTGTAGGAGAAGTGGGAAAGTTTGGGAAACAAGTACACTGCTATTTCTTTTTTATTTTTACCATTTTCTATATGTATATTTCTAATTTTAGACTTTTAAAAAAAAAAAAGAAATTTATTTTATATGAAGTGTTTTGGGTTCACATGTTTTCTTTTTTAAATTTCTATTTGATATTAATCAATAACAAGTTTCTAAAAAAATAATGTCATATTCAGAAGATGGTCAAGAAATAGAAACTCGATTTTGACATGTTTGTTGTGATTTTAAATCATATCATGAAGGAAGTGATTTGGACTCACATTTTTTCTAATTAGTTTTCCCGCCATTGCAGATTATTTATTTCCATTTTCTAGGCATTTATTCTACCCTTTTCTTGTCACAGTATTAATTTAATTCCCATATCAATATTCACTTCATTTCTAAATATTTATTTCTATTTTCTGCATATATATTGCGGATTTTTTTGTCAAGAATATTAATTAAATTAGAATCTACATTTTGCATGTCAAATTTCTCATTATTTTATTATTTATTTTCATTTTTACATAATTATTATGACTTATTTGTTTTTTGAATTTGAATTTGGGTTCTGAATTCAACTAAATCCGATTCGAATAGAGTTGAATCCTTAAGGGATAAAACTTTCTCAATTTCTATTTTCTTTATACACAAAATTTGAAATCAAAATTTTATTTAAATGGTATCAATGCTCAATTATTAAATCAATTAAGTATCAGTAAAATGTTGTATTTGAAAGAATATATAAACATTATAAATCATAAATTGTTTTTACTTTCAAAATAAAATTGAGTTAAACTTTTATACCTTCTATATGATAATAAAAATTTATTTTTATTTTCGAAATGAAATTGAGTTAAATTTTACCCGACTCTAGGTACGTTTCTTTAAACGACGAAAATACCCTCATTGTAGTGGCATGGAATGTGACTTTTTTCATCGATATCAAAATTATATTTTAATTAATTTGATTCGAATCGAAAATGATTTGTCACCTCACGACATTAACAACTGTCTATCGACTCTCTTTCTCTATGAGAAAACAAAAACGTTGCATAGGATACCATACAAGCTGTTGGAGTGTTGAATACACAAGAAGACCCCATCTACCCTCCAATTAAATTAACCAATAAGAAACGTTGAGGGAGATATTGGGTTTGGTGAAACCAAATACCAACCCTCCAACCCCACCCCCACATCAGTTGAATCTTTGCACGTGAACTCTCTCTCTCTTTCAAATGGCTTTCACCGTTACACTTTGGACAGTTACGCCTCCAAGCAGCAACCATAAAAAAGATAAAAAAGAGGAAAGTGAGAGTCGCATCAACAATCCAAGGTTTCATTTCTAAACCCAACCCCAAGTTATGATACTTTTGACTCTCTGAGGCGTGTCTTTTTATGTGCACGGACACGAGTCCCTTGAGTTTAAAAAAAAAATCAAAGTGGAAACAAATCCCATGACAAAGTACATTCCAAATGTCTCTGTTATCCTTGTTTAACCACACCCCCACTTCTTTATTCCTTGTGTTGTATGCGGTTTGCTTCATTTAAACCCCTCTCTCTCTCTTTCTCTCTCTTCAAGTTTAAAGGAAAGAAGAGTTTATTGCAAGGCTTGTATTAGGTCTCTTTTAACATTATTCCTTTGCCACCACAAGAAGTCATCAAACAAAGGAGAAGAAGAAGGAGAGACATGTTCATATGATCAGTTTTTTTTTTGGTCTCTTTGACTGCATCATGTAAATCTCCGCCATATTTTTAGGTTTCTTTCTCTCTTTCTTTCCTTTCAAAATATATATGTATGTATGTATTAGCACCCAATCATGCAATGCACCCAGTCAAACTGACAAACGAAAGCTTAACAAATTTTTATGGAACTATGATGATACTCTTAAAGGCGATGTTTGATTAAAGAGTACGAGGATAATGGAATGGAAATAAATGTTTAACAATAAAATTATCTAAGATATGGATCTTGTGAAATTCAAATAAAATAATGGGTTTTAACCGAAACTCATGTCTCAACAACTGATATGGATTTCTCCCAGGAAGCGCAAAACCCTATACACCAATTCAAACCCCTCCAAAACCTAACCCTAATTTGAAAATACCCAAGGACGAAAACACCAACACAAAAACCCTAATCAACAAAACTGATCAGAATCACCAAAACCCTAATTCTGAAAGTCTTCCAGATTCATTGCCTAAGAAGCAGAAAACCCTAAAAAAATCCCAATCCCAATTCGGTGCAATTAAGTGTGGACGAGAGAATAGATCAATTGAGGAAAAAGGCATCCCAATCCAAAGAAAGCCGCATTTTGGAAGGAGGGACAGAGAGTTCCATTTCTGTTCCTTTGTCAAGCGTTTGATTTGATACTGAAGAGTTGGGGCGGATTGCAATAATGGAGATTGCATGTAATTTGATAAGGACAGTGATCCAAACCACACCTGACGATTTGGCCGCCGTCATTTATCTTTCATCTTTCGGTCAATAATTATAGTTTTAATTTTAAAAATAAAATAAAATTTTAAAAATATTAATTTTAAAATAATTTTTTATTAAGAATAAAATTAATAATTATATGATTTTCATTTTAAAAAATATACAAACAAAATATCAATAATTATAATTATATTTATTTCAAAATTTGAAGCAAACAGTTAATATCGAATCAATTTCTTTGTTCCATTCTCAAAATCTTTGATTTCGATTCCGACTTCAATTTCTGAGTGCGAACCAAACACTATCTAATAGTGATAGTCCAAATTATATATTTTACGATGAGTGTAAACATTGACAATATTGGTCGTCGGACTACCCTCTTTGCATAATCAAAATAAAAAGAAAAAGAAAAAACTTGTTATGGAGATAGATTTTAGTAGTTACTCTTTTTTTTATACAAAAAAATACAATCAAACGGAATCAAATTGGAAAAAAAATGATTGAAGTAGGAAAACTCTACCGTTTGAGATCTCTTGGAGAAAAGATTTTACTAGTTACTCATGGATAAACAATGACATTTTGGAGTGATGTTGTTTTGCCTTGATAACTTGAGCTCATAATGTACTGATATTTAGCTGTCTAATTTGCTATATCTTTTATGTGCATTTATATATGATAATTATATCAACATTTATGTCTAAAGTCCAAAGGTGTCACAGAGACAGTCTGGAGACAGTTTTAGCAATCAGGGAGATCTACCATATCAACCCTTCAATAAAATTTCATATATACATAATCTTATCAAGGTATCATGCATACGATCCCTTTCTCAATAATGCATCATTTTTTTTGTATACTATACCAATCGATATCCAGAATCATATTCTGACTAATCCAATTTGAACGCTTATCAGATCTATTTTAGGAGAAAACTCTCTCAATATAATTTTTTTCATTTTCAAGTTTCGAAATCGAAACTTGATTAAAAGACTTATCATCTTTACTCATAGGATCGATTATCCATTGGTTCAATAATGCATCATTATTCAAGGAAACAAAATTCACATTAACAATGAAACTTTGTGACAGAATTTAATAATTTTTTTCTAGTTATTGTACAAATAATGAATAGCCCTACCATTTGCACCAAGTTGTGAGGGATATTAATATATCTGTCATGATATTAATCGATATCCCTCGTGCCCTTTATAATAGCCATGTGCAAGCTACGTACATACACAACATGAACAATTTTATGGTCAACCACCGAATTAAATAGTGAAGGGACAATTCTTCTAATTTTCATTGTAACTATCAAGTGAAGTCATTATTTCTGTTTAAAATAAGATAAATTTTTATTCAGAATTTAAAATTTTATATTTGGGTTACATTCACACAAGTTTGCTTGAGAAGTCATTTTCCACCTCTAATGCTAAGAACACTAAAATTTCTTAATTGAGTTTTCAGATTTGAATCTTGAAAATAGAAAAACAGATATTGCAAGAGTCCATCCCTTAACGGGCAGACAGATCGAATCGGATTAATCGAGACTAATAAATTAATTAACGGATACTGGTCGGTCATTTTTCAAATTTGTGCAATAATATACATAAAGGGGTCCAACAAAATAGGTGTTGTCCTGATTGATAAAGACCTTTCGTGCTCAATAATTTTGAGGAGGACTCAACAAGACACGAAGTGGGCTTATTTCGAAAGCTACAAAAAACACAATGTGGCTTGCATGGCTTGGTGAGGGCTCCAATTTGCCCTCCACTTGGAGATTCGAGTACCAAAATTCTTTTGGGAAAACGAAACTTTTGCTTTTTTTATTTTATTTATATCAATTATTGTCTGCATTCGGCATATTCTTTTACAAAAAGAAATTCTTGTTTTCATATTTTATATCAATTATCAATTATTGTAAAGACTTGATACATCCCCAAGGTTTAACATTGGTGCCTTTACTTGGGCTAAATTGTAAGAGGGAGACTTATCTCCTCTTGTACTTAATCCCCAACTGTGGTTGCATAAGTCGACACTCAATTCAGTTTATTTATAATGTGATTAGAGAAATTGCCTTTATGCCAATTCCAATTTTGTCTATTATTTATTTATTTATTTATAATGTGATTAGAGTAAATTATAAAAAAAAAAAAACATTCACGGGCAATTAGTCGAGTAGATAGATCACTCAACCTCTTAACCAAGAACATGATGTCAACTCACGATTTGGGCATAAAGCAAACTACACTAAGGAGACCCCTATCCTCCAAAGTGAGACTTCAGGCAGGTTAATTCGGATTAGTTGCAACGAATCCTCGGACACCAGACGGTCAGGGAAGTGTGTAAACCAAAAAAAAAAAAGAGTAAATTAAAAACACAATAAATAATATAAATAAATTTTGGTAGACAAACAAAGAATGGGAAGAATGGCATAATTAATATTGTTTCAATAGTTTAAGAAGATATTAAGATAGGGATAGAACCATACCCATATCTTCTTAATAGTTTAAGCAGATATGGGTAGGGCTCTATCTCTATCTCTTTCTATGGAATGGGGCAAGACAAATAAACATCTCCCTCCCTCTCTCTCTCTCTCTCTCTCTCTCTCTCTCTCCCCCCCCCCCATCATATTCAAAAACTGACCCATCACAAATGGCTCCATTTTTTGTCTTGATTTGGAAGAAAGAAAGGTATATCGATCCAATAAGAATTGAAGTTTTCATTTCTGGGCATTACATGATTTCAAACATTAATCAATTGGTGGCACCACCCTCATCTCACAAACAAAATATTCATCCACAAGAGAATAGAATAAATATTTTTGCATATCATTGTAAATTAGGGCAAGAAAAGTGGTGGAGGGCTCAAATCAGATTTTGTTATTTTTCAATACAAATAATTATCTTAAATTATTTTTATATAGAAATTTAAATCCCACTCTCAAAAGGTATATTTTCAATAAATATGTTTCATTTTTAATTAAAAATGAATATATTTCATTTTAATTAAAAATATTATCATTGTCAAACATCTATCGTAAAAACTCTTCAAATTTAATTCTTTTCGTTCTCAAGATTTTCTTCTCACGAAATCAATTGTTCATTGATAAATTAAATCATTCACGTAGACCCCATTTGGCAATTCCCTAATTTCCACACACTAGCATAGGAAATGAAGGTGTTATATGGTTGGAGCCAAACCAAAAATTCATGCATACGCATGTATGCACACAAGAATCTTGTGTTTGCATGCCTGTATGTCCGTACATGTGAATATTTTACGTATGTGAAACATTTTACCTAGCATGCTCTTGCAGACGGACGAAGCTTCTTAGCTCTGGCAGTAAAATGGTGAATGTGATTAAAACAGAGAGGCTCGGTATGACATTGCATGCTCTCAGATATACACTCACTTCAATACATATTCTCACAGGTTACTCGCAGTACTGCCAAGACTAAAACAAAACAGAGAAGCCAAAGGACCACGGGCGATGGTGAGGGAGCAGAGAAGGACCAGACCCTTTTTAGTGAACAGAGTCAGGATTCTCTTGAATGCCGGAAATCCGACATCTATTCAGATCTTCATTTGAGAAATTTCTTCCAACCCCGAGAGAAGGAGACAATGAAATGGCATATACCGTTTGTAAAGATTTCACTCTAACCAAAACTTGATGAAGGCGGTTACTAAGGCCCTTATTAATGCCAAAACTGGGTTATTTTCCACCTTTGCAGACTTCTTAGAGGATCGTTCCCATGATTCTCTGGTAAGAGAAGAAAATCCCAAAGCATTGTCAATGATTCCCAAAGGAAATTCTTTCATTGATAATCAAGCAGTTTATATAATCAGCTTTTGGGGAAATTTCAATGGTAGGATGTTATAAGAGATGCTTACAGCTGTATTCTGTCTAAAGTTGGACTGTTTCCTTTTTGAGGGCTGCTGCTAATGTTAGATCCTGGCTTATTACTCACAGTGCTTGCGGCACTGGAAACTGACTCGTCAGTGCTGATGCCTCCATCAGATCCATTAATGTTTTTTATGGGAATGCTGTTTAGAACATCTGTGGGCTGCAAAAGAACATCAAACACCCTTAATTCCCCCATACATCCAGTAATTGTATTGTAATAAAGAAGGAAACACATGTTGTATACAATCTTTGCACATATAATTTATATATATACCACAGCAAAGCATGTCAACTGGCAAAAGATGAACAAATTGAACAATATAATCTTGTAGATCTACGACCCGTGTTAGGCTTGTCAAAACAAAAGTTCATTGGCAAAGCTGTCGTAACCGGCACAATAGGACACAAGGTTCATAACACATTTCCTCATAGCCACTTAGAAACCGTAAAATTTGATCCACCTCATAGTGGATTCTCTCCAGATATTCATTACAATCTTATGGTGCAGATAGTTTTTTTTTTTTTTTTCAATTTTTCCAGCCTTAGATTAATGCAAGTCCAAAACAGTAGCACCAGGCACAAAATGTACTTTAGACTAAACCAAGTTTAGGCCTGCATTGGACCTCATGTCACAGCCCCAAAACCTTTTACCCGCTTGTATAAACAGTACCCTTTTTACCCAGGACACTGTTTGGACTTAAGGTCACATCACTTGACATGAAGTATTCCGCAAGTATTGAACAACATATCAGGCCCAACACTAGCCCCCTGCCCCCAGCCAAAACATGTAAATAAATAAATGAAATGTCACCCAATTGTCAAAGTTTCCTACCATGCATGTGGTTCCAGGTTGAAAAATTGAGCAGACTACCATACCTTAGTTTTCACAAATGAAGCAAGAGGGCAAAATGCGTTCAACTAGCACCACCCAAAGGAAACACACACGTATGTTTAACATCAGAAAAGCCTTACCTTAGTTTCTGAACATTTTGGCTTTTCTTCAATTGCATCAAGCATTATAACATCTTTGGAAGAACCTTGAACTACATTTTTGGCTGCAGTTTCAACGGCCTCTGATGTTTCAACTGCATTTGACTGCTTCAGTATATCTTTCAGAGGATCTTCCACTGCGACCTCAACTGCCTCAAACGGTTCAACTGCTACGTTTTCTTCTTTTGCATCTCGCAGAATGACGGTTTGGGCTTGAGACCTTTTTGGAGTTTCCGAGGCAGGATCTGCGAGGCTCACCTTTGTTACATCATCCACCAAATTAGCAGATTTCTGTAGGATCTTTGAGCTATCAAGCACTGAAGCACTTTCAACTTTTCCCGCTTCTACCTTCACAGTTTTCCTTTCTTCAAAAGTTCCATTTGATACACCTACTTCAGCCGATTCGCCATCAAAGATCTGAGTTGGCCTAGTAATAGTCCTTAACGGAAATGTCTCTACCACAACATCTGCTGTTATATGAGTAACCTTATCTGTTGAAACTTGTATTGGTTCTACAACACTTTTCACAGCCTCATAATTTTTGCTCAGCCGTGACTCGGGATCTGCTTGAACTCCATTAATAACTCTCATGTCGTCATTTCTCTCATTTCCTGGTGCAGCACTCTGACCGGTAACATTCAAGACCAGCTCTTCAGTTGGAACCTGTATTGGTTCTACTACACTTTCCACAGCCTCCAAAATTTTGCTCAGCTGTGATTCTTTAGTTTCAACAATTTCTTGAATCCCATTGATAACTATTGCATCCTCATGCCTCCTATTACCTTGTACGGTGCTCTGACAAGAAACATCAAAGACCAGCTCTTCGGTTGAAACCTGGTGATCACTGGGAACAAGATGGACTTCACTCAGTGTTGCGGTTAAGGATATTTCTGGTTCTTTGGAAATTGATCCCAATGGATATTGTTCTAGAAACTGATCAGTGCCCTCCTCTTCAGGACTAAACTTAGCAGGACCCAGCACTCTATTTTCTTGAATAATTTCTCGAACAATCTCCCTCACTGTGTAGAAAGATCCACCAACTTCCTTGTGAGTGAGATTGAGGGATGGAAAATTTCCATTGTTTGACTTCTGATATCTGCAAATAAGTTCACCTCGTAAATAATAGATCTAGGACACATTAGCAACATAAAATAGATAATATTATCTTTATCTAGGGCAATCTCAACAGTAGTCATGAGCAAGTAGCTTGAAATTACTAATATATAGTAATGTAAATTATGTTACGACATAACTATGAAACTCCGGCCAAAAAGCAACTTTTGCTGCAGAACATTTTGACTGCATAAGAATTGTATTGCATGCTGAAGCAATCTGAACATAATGTAAGATGTGCATAAAAGAGTGGCACAACTATAGATGCCAACTCTTACCAAACTACTCACCTGCTCCAAAACTATGTTGCACAAACACTTGAAAAAGTCACTGCTTCCATGTTGGACATGGTTGCAAACATGACACGACACTTTATAACTTATAATAGAGTAAACTTTTATAATTTTCTGTCTTGTTTGTGTCGTGGCATGCTTTACAACTCTGAAATCTGTAGACGTATGTGAGCTGTTATTGTGGGGGTGGGGACACAAATCATATGTCGTAGACTGCTTAGATATCTTATAATGGCCCTGTTTCGATCCCAGCAGCCAAGAAACAATGAGAAAGTTCAAGGTGCATCAAGCAGATAAAAGTTACAATCAGTTCCGACATCAATTATAAATAGGAACATTTATTTAAAAGGTAATCAAACTAAAGGACAATTTAATTTGCATTCACAATTAGTTATGAATAAGGAATCACTAAAAAGCATCTAATGGTACGTATCAATTGACATAAATAAACAAAAACTATGTAAAATGTTGTGAATTTAACAATCTTATCCAAAGATTCCAACTCTTGGAAAAACCAAAAATTGCTGCACCATCATTATGCACAATCACTCATAGTTTACGGAACCAAAAAAGCAATGGACAAACTTGGTAGTTATTTTTCTTCATTTCAAGCCAAACTGCACTAAAATACGGAAGAGTCAAAGTAGAAGGCAGTACTAATTCTTAAACAAAATTTTCCAGTAGAAAATCTCTCTTTGTGGAGGATCCAGAAGGAAACATAAACAACCAATAAGAAATCAAACAGCATATAATTCAATATCTGTTCAATGAGCAAATTGGGCTCCAAAGCAAGTGAATTTTAAAGACTGTAGATAGAACTTACTTCTTTACGAAAGATTCCACCATATCCTTCCTTTCCTCCTTTGAACGTCGTATCCTTGACTTTCTTCTTTCAGATTCATTTCCCTTAGCCAAGGCAAATGTCTGGCCAATCCAGCCACCCTTTACAGCATGCATTATGCCCAAAAAAGTTCACCAGACTTAAGAACCTGAAATGTTGCACAAATGAGACGAGGATTCTACAATACTGTTATTAGAAACTTGTATCAGTTTTCAGATGCAATTTATATCAGATTGCTGCAATATAGGCCAAATGATTTACCCATGCCTGCAGCCAAAATATAACAAAGTAAACCCAAATTGCTACCAATCTAAACTCCAAAGGCCTCTACACAAAAGAGAGACCCCATTCATGAAAAAGCACTGTGGTATATCTAAAACCGCATATCCCCACTACCAACCAACTTGGAACACTCAAGATCAAAACCAGTAGATAAAGTATTGTTCTTATTCCAAATATTGGGCAAATTTTGGTGCTACTATAAAATGAAAACAAGATAATGGCAGGCTGTAAATATCATGTGGAACCTATCTCAAAGCTAAGATTTTTATTCAACACATGTCTCACCATACAAGTACTATACTTGAGCATTACGTGTTTTCCCACTTGATTTTTCCCTTAATGCTTCAAAATGCTGTGTCTTCGCTAAAGACATTTGAGACTACTGCAATATCCCTAGTCAATCGGAGTAACTCATACGCCATGCCTCTCTATGGATATCTTTGATTGTGTACTTCCTACCTAGATCCTATTTCCATGGCACACACCGGAAAGTCTTTTCATTTTGATCCTCAATAACATTTGACATGAGGGGAACTTCACAACTTTTTTATGCTTAAGAGGTGGATCCTCTACCAACCGTTAGTGCAAATGCATCTCTTGCCTTATAATACATCTTGACTGGAACATTTAACAAGACACCTCTCCCAAAGAGAACATTTCAAATCCAGTACATTTAACCCTAATTGAGTGAACCGATAGTCTAACAGCTGAATTTTGAGGGAACATGTGATGAATTGATCCCAGATAAGTAGACTGCTCCCCTAAATTATTAATCAAGTGAATCCTCAGATTGCAGCGAACCCCATAAATCTTATAGATGATGATTACCAGAGGTTTCGTTCCTCGTAACGGAATGCAAGGAGGTCTCTCGAGAATGAACATGGTAACCCATAACATGTCTGCAAGGTAGGATACCCAACAGACAAGCTTGCAGAACATGGTAACCTAAAGATTCTGTTACACTTTTGATACCCATTTACTCTATATTTTCTGTTTAATGTACACCTAGAAAATTGTGTAATCTTTCCATTCTAATGCATTTCCTTATGACCAAATTTACAACAACTATAACCCAGATAACCAAGCATTATCTAGACTGTACTTTTCTCATTGCAAAATTTTTTCTCCTAGAGGGTAGTGTCCCCAAAAAAACTTATAAAGCACACACTAAAAAAGGTCAATCAAAGAACAGTACTCGAACACTATTTTTAGTTTGCAAATTGATAAATCCAAAAGGGGGGGAAAAACCCACAAATATCCTTTTCCCCAAAAAAATAAAAAAAAATAAAGAAAAAGAAAAACTTTCTCCAATTACCTTGCAACAATGTGACCTACGCTAGTGAATTCAGCATAGAAATGTAGTTTCTGCATGCAGGGGTGGGGTTGCATACATCTATCCCAAGACCTAGTCACTTTCCGAACCTTGTGCATTATGCCACCCTTTCTTGTGAGCAATATTCTCCAAGAATTGATACAAAATATTAGCATTATTTTATTTTTTTTATAAGATTTAGAAGCTTATATGAAAGACCATAACCTAAATTCCTTCTTTGGCATTACCAAGTTGTTCATACAAAAAACATCCTAGTTTCATATCACATCAAAAATTAAAGAACTTTGCTCTCGTTCTCTCAGTTGAATTTAAAAAAAAATAATAATAATAAGTAAGGAAATCAAGAAAATGACGCATAAACCAAAAAATTAAACACAATTTGTCTTATAATAAGTGCATTTGTCAAAGAAGAAACCTAAAAATCAACGAATAAAATTAAATTCTCTAAAAAGGCTTTAGGTTGAATGGTTAAACAGTACACAACACCTTCAAACCTCCCCGGCCCAAAATTCAAAACACGATTGCATCACTTATACACAGTAAAGCAAACCCATTTCTAATATAGAAAATCCCAATAAAACTAATAATTTCACAATCTGAAGCTAATACTCAAAATTAAACTACAAGTAATCCATTCATTTTGTGTAGAGAGAGAGAGTAGACAGGAAGCATAAGAACAGTGTGAAAATGAGAGAATGTTTACCTGGATTTTAGTTTAGAAGAGAGAGTCGGTCTGCAAAACCCTACACCAAAAGAAACAGGTGAAGACGAAAGGGTAAGCGGCAGGTGTGAGTCGATAAAGAGAACGAGTGAGACGATTTTCCAATTTTCACAGGTTTCCACGGTGTGGGCCGAGTGAGAGCGGGAGCCTATTTCTTTTGCTGCGAGGAGACTGATGGCAACCATTCGGGTCCGGGTCGGTGCTGGGCCGGGTAGAGGCGGGTTTCAATCAAGCCCAACCCGTCCCTCCATTCTAAAACTCTATATCGATCCTGTCCCTCCACCCATGATCCTCCACCCATGGTAGATATGATGTTGTATACCCTACCCTCCACCTGTCCTTACTCACCCTTACCTACGAGTTTATCCACCAACACAACAAATTGACTTATTACTTTCACAAGTTGACTTATTATATTTACAAGTCGACTTATTTTTTATTCAGATTTATTTGACCTTTATCCTTATTAGTATTCTAATTTAATAAAATCCCCTGATTATGATATAAATAAAATAAATAAAATTTTAAAATTAATTTCAATTATATCAAAATAAAGATAATAATATATTCAGATTAAGACTCATTTAGGTTGACAAATTGTCAAGCACGTCGACATACTATTATTTAAGAAAAAAAATATTATGTTTTAGTTTCATTCAGGTCGATCGGGAATTTAGGCATGTCGACATGTTTTTTTTATTAAATTTAGCTTCAGTTTAATTGGTAGACTCATAACTTAAAACAGATTGACATGGATATTTTTAAGTATTGTTAGGTATACATGAATTTGAAACAGGTCAATATTGCTTTGCAAGTCTGTGATTTTTCATATCTAATTTCATAATTTTGAGTCGATTTGTGTATGTGTGTGTATGGAGGATCGGGTAGGGTACACAGTGGATATAAAACTCATATGCACCCCTTACCTGACCCTCTACAGGTTTAAAAATTCCATACCCTAACTTGCCCCACGCCTGCCCTTTACTCACCTCCACCGGGTAGGGTAGGGGTGGATATACATCGGGTTAGATACAAATTTTCATCCCTAAATCAGTCTTGGGCCACGGTTTGATCCTCAGAGCGAACCATTTGTAAAATTAACAAATCGGCATTAAATATTTATAATAGTTGCAATTTTTGAGAAGTTTAATGTTCCATTTGCATTTTTTTATATAGGATTTACGAAAATTGTAAAAATAAATGCATCCACGAAAATTTGAATACTCAATCTCAGGAAAGACATTTAAGTAAAAATTTTTATATTATAATAGGGAATACAAAGGAATATGTGACTGATGACATAGCGCCAAAGAAGCTAGATGAGGTGGCTTCAGAGATACTGAAGGTTTATAACTATAGAAGGAAGAGGGGAAGTGGAAAAAGAGATGAAGAGTAACAAACTCAACGGCTAAGAAGAAAGAATCAAAGTGGTTGAAGGGTAGGGGTGATTATAAGTTGTAATGGAAAATATTTGTAAAGGGGAGGAAAAAGAAAGGGTAATTCAACTACTAGCTGGGGCAATCTTGTTTTGACAATAGATTGCATTTTACTTATTGTAAATCTGACCTAAATCCATCAATAAAAGGATATTTCTTGTTGTTCTTATCTTCCAAAACTTCCCTCTACTATTTTTCTTGAAATTCCTTTCTATTTTCATAATTCGATCATAACAAATTGGTCTGACTTATCGAATCCACAACATAGCAAGCGAAGAATGAATTGATACCACAAACCAAAATGTAGTCACGAATTGAAGTCGTCGAGAAAAGTGTAGTGGGAATAATGGAAGAATTGCTCCACCAACATTCTTGACTAGACAAATTAGACACACTAGAGGAGATGATCACATTATGGATGAAGCAAAGGCCATCAAAGAAGGAAGACACCTGCACATCAACAACCCCAGTAAGCAGAATCATCAGTGGAATAGCTATAAAGGTGGGTGATATACCAATTATGAAGACAAATGAAACCAACCCTAACTCTATCAAGGTGATACCAATTTGTGACTTTCAGTTAGCCGCTAACAAGGTGGAACTCCCAAGCTTCAACGGAAATGATCCTGTGAGATGGATTGCACGAGCATAATAGTATTTCCTCATCCATAAGACCAAGGAGGAGATGAAAATAACCTTGGCTCTTGTGTGTATGGAAGGTTCTGCTATTCACTAGGCTCGATGGCTACACAAGCAAAATCCAGACATTACCTGATCAGAACTGACAGTGGAACTATTGGATCGGTTCGGCAATAGACTAATCGCAAACCCCTACGAAGGTATGGCTTCCACTTAACAACTTGTCAACGTTAAAGAATACATCACCGATTTTGTGGCTCGAGTGGCTCTGGTTAAGAGACTCAACAATCAACTCTATTTAAGATTGTTCCTCAATGGACTCAAGGAGAAAATTAGGGTTAGAATCAGAACTCATGAAACCCTAAATCTCTTCCAAACAATGAAGTTAGCTCATGAGATTGAGAGAGAAATTAGATTCGTAGCTGGTAAGACGAATGCGGGTTGCGAAGCTTGGGTGTATGATGCAATCGAGGCTTGGAATTTGGGTGGATCGAGAGCAACCTGATTAAAAACCAACCCAAAACCCAAATCGACGACTTATAACTACAATAACCCCCTTTCGTTCTCATCCTTGAATAAAGATACAACCTCCATCAACAACCACAAAGAAGTGATTGTCACACCTACTGATGAAGTATGCAAAGGTATTCAGGGAAGAGTCACGGCTGCCCTTTCATAACCACCCGACCATCAAACTCCTCTGAGACCAGAGAGTGGGCCGATTAGCTTGCATCCTTACAAATATGGTCATAGTCAGAAATCGGAGAGTGAGAGGTTAGTCACTATAATACTCACTGTAAGAGTTATCAGACCAAGTTCCAATCCCTTTTCGAGCCCTATTCTCCTTGTGCGGAAGAAAGACGACAGCCGGTGATTCTGCATAGATTATAGAAAGCTCAACAGGTCCACCATACTAGATAAGTATCCAATTTCCATTGTTTATGAACTGTTTGATGAATTAGGTGGAGCAACTTACTTCTTCAAACTTGACTTACAATCTGGATATCACCAAATTTGCGCGAAAGAATCAGATAAACCAAAAACTGCTTTCCCCACACACTCGGGATACTATGAATTTGTAATGATGCCCTTCGAGCTGATGAATGCATCGGTCACTTTTCAAGCAACAATAAATGATTTTTTCCAACCATATTTACGAAAATTTATCATTTTATTCTTCAATCATATATTAGTGTACAACAGAACTTAGGAGTAGAGATGGCAATATCCTATCCAATTCGACGGATACCCAAAAAATCAGATCCAGTGGATCGGATTTTTTCCCCTCAAAAATCGGGTTAGGGTTGGTTTTAATATTAAAGTGGTCAGGACAGGTCGGATCGGTTTGGATACAGATTTATATTATAAATAATCCGATCCGATCCGATAATAATTTATAATAAAATAAAAATATTTTTTGAGTTTGTTATAATTTATAAATTTTATTTTTATTCTTGAATAAATATTATTAAATTAAAAAATATATATTATGTTATGGTTTAGGTCGAGTATGGGTCGGGTATGTGTCGGATATAAGTTGGTTTAAGATCGGATCAGATCAATTTTTTAAAGTTATGTAATATATCAGGTCGGATCAAATTTTTAGAAAAATCCGTAGAATCAGATATGATTTTTTATTTTTTAACTCGAATCGGATTAGGATCGGATATGGATATTATAATTAAGATTTAGAGTCGGATATGGTATTAACATGACCCGAACCATAATCGATCCATTGTCATCCCTACTTGGGAGGTTCATTTGGCACATTTGGAGATCACCCTAAAGATTATGGTGGAAAACAAATTGGTGGCAAATTGCAAAAAGTGTCGTTTGGGGTGTCAAACCATAAAGTACTTGGGGCATTCAATATCAGCTGACGGGTTATGATGGATCTATGAAGATCAATTGCATCTTGAGTTGGTCGGTATCACGGAACACTAAGGAGATGCGAGGATTTTTAGGTATTACGGAGTATTATAGGTGGTTTATACGCAATTACGGCAAGATAGCAAGACCACTCATGGAGTTGTTGAAGAAGGAAGCCCAATCTCACTTCACTTGGTCTCAAGAGGCTCAAGGAGCTTTCAAAGCTTTGCAATCAACAATGGTCAATGTGCCTATACTGGCCACGCTTGATTTCAGCCAGCCTTTTATGGTGGAATATGATGCATTGGGCCGTGGAGTGGGAGTGTACTTATGCAAGGTAAAAGACCCATTGCATACTTTAACAAAGCTCTTTCAGAAAAATCTCGATCTAAGTCAGCTTATGAAAAGGAATTGATGGCACTTGTTCTCGCCATTCAATATCAGCGACCCTATTTGATCAGAAGGCGTTTTCAAGTCAGAACAGATCAAAAAAGTCTGGGGTACATACTTGAGTAGAAAATTGCTACTCGTCACAATAAGACTAGGTTTCTAAGCTACTTGGTTATAACTTTGAAGTGGTGTACAAGCCAGAAATCTCTAATCGCACGACTGATGCTCTATCAAGGTTGAATGGAGAGATGAGTTGTAACACAATCACCTAGCAGCAGTGGGTAGAATGGGAAAAACTTGAGAAGGAAATAGCCAGGGACCCTATGCTCTCTCAATTCAAGCAACAATTGGTGCAAGACCCTGATAGGAAGCCTCCCTATTCCTTGGAAAATGGTAGGCTGATGTACAAAAACCAAATTGTAATTTCCAAGACTTCAATATGAATCCCTATTGTTTTGGCAGAGTTCCATGAAACACCCGGGGCTGGACATGTTGAGGCCTTAAATACCTACAAAAGGATTGTAGCCAATGTTTAAGTCGGTACTACAATTTGTGGCTGCCTGTTTAGTTTGCCAACAACAAAAGTATGAGACTAGATCTCTTGCGAGTTTGTTGTAACCACTACCAATCCCCACAATGATTTGGAAAAATATAACAATGAACTTTATAAACGGGTTACCACATTCACAAGGGATGAACTGCATATTGGTTGTAATAGACCAACTCTCTAAATATGGGCATTTCATTGGGTTGTGGCATCCTTTCACAGCCAAGTCAGTGGCTCAAAACCTTCATTAGAGAGATTGTTCGACTGCATAGAGTCCCAAAATCAATAGTAAGTGATAGAGACCCTTTGTTTTTGAACAATTTCTGGGCAGAATTGTTCCGCTTACAAGACACCAAACTAAACATGATTAGTGCATATCATCCTGAGACAAATGGCCAAAAGGAGATTTTTAACAAGGGACTTGAAATGTACTTACAGTGCTTCACATCGAAACAACCAAAAGGGTGGGTAAAATAGTTACCATGGGTTGAACTTTGTTATAACACCAGCTGCCACATAGCTGCTGGGATGACACCTTTACAAGTAGTCGATGGACGGCCATCCTTGTTATTCAGAGATTCTTTCTCAGGGAAGCATTGGTGAAATTGGTAGCTAAGGAGCTGACGGATTGTGATGAAATATTGTGACAACTACAGTACATTCTAAGAAGAGCTCAACAAATAATGGTTAAAACAGCTAATGCATACTGAATGGAAGTCCATTATAATGTTGGGGACAAGGTTTTCTTGAAACTTAGACCATATAGACAAACTTCAATCCGTAATATAATTTCGTCCAGACTAGCAACTTGCTACTACGGCCCTTTTCTGATTATTCAAAAGGTTGGTCAGGTAGCATACAAACTTCAGTTACCTAAAAATGCTCGTATACATCAAATCTTCCAGGTCTCACAATTGAAGAAAGCCATTGGGGATCATGTTACAATCACAGTTACCAACTGTCCTAAAAGCTGACAATCCCCCATTTGACCCTGATGAGGTACTGGAGCAATGCACTATCATGAAGAAAGGTAAACCAGTACAACAAGTCTTGATTCGTTGAAAAGGAGGTTCAGTTGATGAGGCAACATAGATGGATCAAGTTGATTTCCAGGTGCAGTTCCCAAATGTCAGCCTTGGGGACAAGGCTGTAATTCCAGAAGGAGGTAATGTTATGATAAGGAATACAAAAGAGCATGTGGCTGATGACATAACACCAAAGAGGTTGGATGAGGTGGCTCCAAAGATGTTGAAAGTTTGTAACCGTAGAAGGAAGAGGAGAAGTCGAAAAAGAGATAAACATTAACAAACTTAAGGGCTAAGAAAAAAGAATCAAAGTGATTGAAAGGGTAAGGGTGATTATATTATATAATGGGGAATATTTGTAACGGGGAGGAAAAAGAAAGGATAATTCAACTGCTAGTTAGGGGTGCAAGTGGTTCGGGTTAAACCGATAACTCACACCGAACCAAATCGAAATTTTCGGTTCGGTTCATTTTTTTTAAAAAAAAAAAAAAGAACAAATTCAGTTCAAACCACACCAAACCAAAATTATTTCGATTTGGTTTCAGTTTAGTTTTTTAAAAACGATTCGTTTCGATTTGAACCGAACTAATATTATTTTAATTACTTTTTATATTAAAAATCTAATTTAATTACTTCTTTTTTTTTTTACATTTTTGTGAAGTTCAAGTGATTAATTAAGTTATATTATTTAAAAAGTATATATTATTTATAAAAATATTTTTCTCTAAAATTATTCTTGATATAGTTTAAATAAAAAAATATTATTTTAAAATTTAAACCAATTTAAAATTATCTTTAAAGTTAAACCCTAAATAGTTTTAAAAATATTATATTTGGGTAAAAGAAAATGAGACTCATATGTCTTCTACATATTAGTGGTAAATGACATTTTACTTGTACCCAAAAAAAAATTAAAATTAGAGGCAAATGAAAAAAAAAATTCAATTTAAATCAAACCAAACCGAACCAAATTAAATTTTTTTGGTTCGGTTTAGTTTAAACCGAATTAAATTCGATTCAATTTTCGATTCAAAACTTTTTTAAATTCCGATTTTCGATTCAATTTGATTTAGTGACTAAACCGAACCAAACCATTAACACCCCTATTGCTTGTTGGGGCAATCTTGTTTCGACAGAAGAATGCAGTTACTGTAAATATGACCTGAATCCATCAATGAAAGGATATTCTTCTCGTTCTTATCTTCCAAAAATTCCCTCTGCTATTTTCCTTGAAATTCCTTTCCATTTTCATAATTTGATCATAACATTTTACCACTTGGGTGTCCCTGTAGAGAGGCAATGCTCCATTTCTTTCCAAGAGTTGAAAGACTCACATGTTTCTGTTCATTAAACGGATTTAGATTTTTTTCTTTTTTTGGTTGCAATACCAGCTGTTCTGCTTTAATTAATTGAGAATAAACCTTACTCTGTCTCTTGGCTAGCACCATGCAAATGGACTAACTTTGCTGTGGAAAAATAATGACAAAAACTTACAGCTGTGGCCTAATCAGAATTAAGGGCTTCCTTCTCTGATCAAAATTTTATCATGAATTCTCAACAAATATACAATGGGGAAAGAATACAGCTTTATGTCTAAATTAAAAAGAATCTAACTCTATCGCTTCTCTTGAGTACCTAGTATTTTCCCTGCTGCCTGAACTCGACCTATAAAAAACACAAGGGGCAACCGAGCTGTGATTGCTCCCAAGCTCCTTCCATGTCTGTGATCCCCTTGATTATTGTGTAAGCTTCTGTAAACCATGATGGTTGTACTGATGGAAGCCTCCGCCAATAGGAGCTATTCTTGATGATTGTCATCAAGAATTGAGCTTCTCCTTATGCACAAGCCGTTTCCATTTCTCAATATGAGAACAAAAAATTGGGGGTAATAGCAGTGTCAGAGTTGGTGGGACTCATGCTGCACAGTCGGGAATAAGTTTTCGATGTGATCCCCAAACTACCTTCCAAGTGTCTTCTGTTTGTAACCAAACTTCATCCTATCAAAGAGTTTCTCCTTAGTTTTCCTCTTCTTGTCCATCTTCAATCTATATCTTTCTTCTCTATCTCTTTCATATATCCCCTGCCAATGCACCTCCCCCGTTAGTGGCCACAACCACATCTCCCTTGGATGGTCACCATCATCTGCAGCCTCTGCCAGATCTTCATCCATACTCTTCAACAATGTAAAGTTGAAGTATTTTGCCCACAAATATCCCTTTCTTTGTTCAATTGGATGTTGTTCTTCTATAACACCAGTGTGCGGGTCAATGTAAACCATCTTCCTGGCACTATGATATGCCCAAACATTGACAAGGAGTTCCAAAATCCTGCAGTAACAGTGCCTTCTCTGCAGATCAAGAAATAATCCATGGTTAGAAATTTCCACCATAAATTGGGATGCTGGAGTCTAAACTGCTTACCTCAAGTTCTGAAGAACTCAACAAACAGGAAGTAGTACCGTTTGAATTGGCATGCAAGCCATCCAGAGAGTCAGCAAACATCCTGTGAGATTTTTTTGAAACCTTTTAGACACAGTTACTTGTATACAGAAACAACATAATCTGCATTCCACCTTTCTGCTCTCTACGCAAGCATTTTTTCAATTAAATTATGCAAACATAATGAATAAGCTTGCGATACACCATGTTGCAGGGGCACTCCTAGAAAGGAGTCGTGCCTGTGTTGGATACTTCTTTGAACACAATATTCATACAACACTTCGAAGACATACAAGAAATGTCAACCATGTTCATATTTTCTAATATTTCACTTTTAACTAGAAACTTCTACGGACACTTAAAGATCATTCTATATTCATAGGCATAATACATACTCTTGCGGAGTTTTTAAACTATAACCTTCATATCTGGAACAAAATAAGTCTATTGTTTCCATAAAATGAAGGCATAGACATGATTTCAAGAATGTGAGTCAAGTTAAAAGCATGAAAGGTCATGCTTATCAATGTGTTTTTGTATATTAAGTGATAAAAAGGGCTCACCCGGTTCCCCGGCTTAGTGCAGGAGTAAGGGAAGGGTGGACACATATATACGCAGTCTTCCCCTACATTTTTGCAAAGAGACTGTTTCCACGCCTTGAACCTGTGACCTCGAGGTCACCAAATGAGCCAACTCTACCATTGCGCCAAGGTTCGCCCTTTGTGTATTAAGTGATACTTTAAATAATATAACACTACTTCAAATTTATATAGTCCTTGATATGTGCAACCATGCCCGATGTCATGTGTCTGTATCTGTGCTTCATAGAGGACATTTTATGCAAAGGAGATCCCTGCATCCCCACCCCCATGCTAATATTATAGAATCTACACATGGCATGCCATATTATGCATAAGCACATCATGAGTACAATAGTCAATAACGGTAAAATTGCGCAATTTATTAGATTGTGAAAGGTTACCTGGAGAACATAACAAACTCTAAAAAGGATGGGGTTGGCATCATCCAGCTATGCAGGGCAGACCAATGGCCACCATCTTCAGGCATAGGGGGAAGTGCTTCTATTTCTGATGGCAATGCATACATCTGGTGGAAGGCATCTTCAAAAGTATCTCTACATGCAATAAAATAGTTCAGCCTTTCAAATGATGTAGGAAATTAATATTGCCCAAAATAAATTGCTGCCTTTTAGAACAAAACAAGCAAGTTGAACACAAACTACAAAGAGGGTATATTCCACATCCCTATCACGTGCCATAATTAGAAGTGTAAAATGGAAACATTATATACCAAGTTGCAGATCATACAGTAACATTAGAACAGCAAGAGTACCAAAATGTTTTCTGCATTTTGAGTTTCCTACGCTAGACCAAGTTTATTAACCTTGAGTCCCACAAATACCTGCAGTGGCCTCCATTGAAGATGTCACACATGGACCAAAAAGTAAGGACATTGCCGCTTTCCAAAGCTCCATTCATATCCATACTAGCCCAAAAGTATAAAACATCTCCTTTTCTTTCTTCTCGAACAACTTTTTCCAGGACCTTTTCAGCTTTTGCAGACAAGGCAACCTGTTATAGGAGGAGTGTCACCAAGGTTCAACTATGTTTTCAATCTCAAATAGACTTGCTAATGAATCAAATTGAGTCATGGAAATCCTCAATTGATTAAACCATTACCAACTGCAATAGCAAATTCACCTATCCAAGAAAAATAACACAGGAATTTACTGTTTTAAGCCATAGGACGAAAAATTTTGATCACTACATCTTTCGGTGTTTTAAGTACAAAAAAATCCATTCAGTACTTCAACAAAAACTAGAAGAGTATGCATGATCATAACAAGTCCAATAGTGGAAATATTTCATTTGCGCACAGTAATGACTTCAACATACCTTCATGGAGAATTTGGCCCTAAAAGAGAGATTAATCATGATGCCCAATCACACATGCCTAACCATTTCTGGAAATAAACGAGGACCCATGTCCCCTCAGGTCTTAAATAAGTGCACCCCTGATGATAGAATCGACATTTAAAAAAAAAAAAAAAAAACTCACTAAAATTTTCTACATATTATAATGAGCAAGTCGAACACCAAAAGTACCAAAAAGATTTTCTCAGTTGTTGCTTCAGTGGCATACTATGCCTCACCATATCGCATCAAGAAACACAAAAGCTCAATTAAAGTAAATACTTAACAAAAGAGATACACAAAGCACAGAAGTGGAAAGAAAAGGTTTCACAACATAATGAACAAATAAATACCTGCCTACCAGCGGCACGCCATGATTGGAATCCAATCCAAGGTCTCTTATGAATATCGTCTACCTTGTACGCAATAGAGAACATCCCTCCAATCTCACAAAGAATATTACGATAATATGTTTCATTCAAGAAGGGAAGCCGCCCAACTGCATCCACATCATCCGATCTTGATCTCCTTGCTGCAGTAGACTGCAAAGAGAATTTCTGATGACAAGAAACCCTAAATGGAGCACCTAGTGCTTAAAGCATCCTACTAAGATATATCATCACATGCTCAATGCCCAATAACCATACCTTCTTTTATAAAGAAAGATTGCTTCAAACAGTTGAACCAAAGACCCCAAGGATGCAACCAACTTCATCATAAGGCTAGGGTTTCCCAATTGTAACACACTAATGTTTATTCATATATATTAGCAATCGTATCTAAACTAAATAAGGACACAAATTAAGGTAGATTTACACTAGGGACGCTTCGGTAGAGAAAGAAAGGATGCATTTTCCAGATTGAGATGATATGGACCTAAATAAATCAACAAGCCAATTTTACTTGAGCATAAATTCAGGCAAAACTTCTGTTTGCACATTACAGTATAAGCAGGGAATAGTGGCCACAGCCAAATGAACTCCATATAAGATCTGGTGCCATATAGGATAGCACATCTGAAAGACAATTGGTGGACATGTACTTGCAAAAGCACATGCACGAGTAGGGATGAAGGTACTTTAAGATGAAAAGGCTGTGGGGCCCCAGCCTTTTAAAATCCTTTGTTGAGAACCATTACCAAAATCTTCTTGGAATAGCACAACATTTAATTTAACTCATCCCCCCCCCTCAAAAAAATATAAACATGCCCAACCCATTGAAGGAATAAAAACTAACTTCTTAAACCATTTTTACTCTTTTGCACAGATGGGCCCACATAGACTCTCTCTCTCTCTCCGTCTCTCTCAATTAACACGTGTGTGGAGTTTTCATTTAACTTAAAACACATCTATATACTTGCACCTCTCTCCCTCTCCTCTAACAATAAGTTGGGCATTCAATTTCACAGAATGCATGCATATGTAATTCAGTCTTAAGATTGATGCACCATAATTCAGAAAAAAGAATAAAAAATAAAAAAATTGTTGATGCACCATGGAGTCCCCCCCCTGAGGGAAGATCCTGGCTTCACCCTGTCATGAGGGTTACATCCACCCATCACAAGATGGTGGTGGGGAAAAGAGGAAGGGCAAGATGATCTAAGAGTCTGGCTCAAATGGCCACACAAATGACATTGGAAATCCTTGCGTATGTTAAAGACCAAAATTCGAATCCCGTCCCCTCCCATCAGAAGCAAGAAAGAGAGAGAGAGAGAGAGAGAGAGAATTAAATTGACAAATCCAGGAAAAAGAAAACTCACAAGACTTAACCCACGGTATAAAGAGCCATGATGCAAAAAAGGCCAGGCCCCAGCTCCATCATATATCTCATAAATGCACACCGGCTGACCAGTCCTTTCCAGCTCTCCTTCATCCCTTTCATTTGCTTCAAACTTAATTTTTTCTACTTTTCGAGCATTCCGGTATATATCTTCCCAGTTGCCCAAGTCTCTATCTGTTCTGTCTTCGAGCTGTAAAACAGACAAGACAATTTTACCTTAAGCCTCCTTGCAAATGAAAGAAAACCGGAATAGAAATAGGAAAGCAAGCAATACAACCTCAAGAAAGAGCAATCACTGCAAAGGAAAACTATACCTCCTCCAATTCTCGCCTTTCGAGATCTTCCAAAATCTCCATTTGTCTAAGAATATCCCAATCTAACTTGTTTGGAATATCCTCAGCCACGCTGGTAGATGCATTATCAGAAATATTACTTAGATCAAAGAGATCAATCATCTCCTCCTCAATAGAATATACCAAACTAGGTTTCCTTCCATACTTTGTAGTTATGGCTGGATCATCACCTTTTTTATGCTCCATTGCCTTCTCAAAGAAATTCCACTCCCAAGCACTCCTTTGAAGCCCAGTAATAGAACCTGGCAACTGGACATCTGATGGAAATTCAAGTACATGCTCGAGAAGCTTTGCATAACCGTCCACACATCCTGATGCTAGCATGTTTTTAGCAAGCAGCCTTCCAGAGGACGCAACGGTATGAGCAAATTTAGAGAGCTTTCCATTTGATACTAAAAGAGAAAAAGCTCTTAATAGTGCACCAGGTTCTTTTTTTGGATATATAATTGCATGTGATCCTTCACCAACCTGTAGATTTCAAAAGGATAGTTGAGAAACGGGAACAAATGCCCCCAAAATTATGACCAATGGGAACAACCACCTAAAACAATGGAAGATGTATTAACTCACATATTTTTTAATAACTGAAGAATCGAGAGAGATAACCGGGATACCAAAAGACATGGCCCGTATAAGTAATGGAGGAAAACCCTGTTCATCTTGGGAGGAACCATAGAGAACAATATCGGCCATCATTAACACACCATTCACGTCATCATTCATGCCATAATGTCTTACAGAACCTTCAACAAGTCCAAGACGTGAAGCAACTTCCTACGTCAAAAGTACATGCAATCAACAAATCATCCTATAAAAGCTAATCCATGATCTTAGCTATTTATTGAGCCAGCAAACTACAAGAAGCAAACTATGTTACAAGATAAACAGTTGAAAAGAGCATCATTAGCTATTCGAGTTCAAAGAAAACCATTCAAGTTGGGAACCAATTTGAGAGTTAAGCATTTATTAAACTCTCTCTCAACTATCCAAGGAATTTTGAATCCCACTACGCTGGATGCAGCACTTTAGCAAATAGGATCTAACAACATACCTCAAAATTATAAGGATAGACAAAAAAAAGTACCACCACCAAAATGCCTATACAATGTCATATAACCAAAATCAGGAAACCTTTACAGAGATGATGAAATCTTTCTAATTCTAGAATTTTGAGATTCCTATGAACTTTCTGATATATTTATTTCATTGCAACTTATATTGTACTTCATATCCAAAGCAACCAAATTAGCATACTTGTCCATATTACAATCCGAAACAAAGACCAAAAACAGTGATCCACACATCAAGCCTATGAGCATTCTGCATCCCTGTAATCCCATATACTCATATTATAAACAATCATACTTCAATCTAAATAACTCAAAATTTTCACTTAAAATGATCTCCCTAAGAAAGTAACAGATACCCCCAACCATGTGACACAGAAGCTCTCTTATTACTTGAATATTTTAGTTTTACTAGGGTTATATCTTATTATTTGAGTAATTTAGTTTTAGTTTACTAGATTTACTAATGAATAGATGGTTAGGATTATAAGTTATCTTTTTTAATCTAGGGTTTGGATTGAAGATTTTATTGTAATCTTAGTATAAATAGTTGTAAGACAAATTTACAGCCGCTTTTCAATGACTGTTCAATTATTGAACCACAGAATCTAGAGGTTTCTCTAACCCTAGTTTTCTAAAGAGTTCCAACTTCCATCCTACTTGTTCCAGCTTAATTCAATTGATTTTCCTGCTGTTTCTCTCTCTATGCTACATCACCATGTCAAATTCAATCACTGCCAGACAGCTTTCTGTAGTTTTCTGTTTTCCAGCAAAACAGCCTGTAAGAGTCTCTTACAGACTATGACATCCCCATCCATCCTTCGTATACAACTTAATCAACTTTAGTTTCACCAGTCATCCACCTAATATTGCCACACTAAATGTAGAGCATCATACGATAAACTCAAGCAAATTCATATAATTAATTGATACACTTTTCCAGGACTCAACAAATTGCAGCTCAAGTACTCCATGACATGCTTAATAAATAATAGATGTGGATCTTTTTCATTCAAAAAACCTTTTCATAAATCTGCTAGACCAGAAACTTGATTATGTAGTGGTTATAAAAAGTGACCATTTGACACGCATGCTCCAATACATTTTGATTCTATTCCAGAGTATTTTAAAAAAAGGACTCACCCGGTGCACAAAGTACTCCCCAGCTTAGTGCGAGGATAGGGGAGGATGGACGTATATGTATTTAACTGTGAATTAAAAATTGGATTCCATGATAATGAGCATTAAGATATAAAATAACGACCAAACCGTTTTCCATTAACTAGAGGTTTCAGCAATTAGATGTTTCACATGAAATTAGAGTTGGAATTCTGAGCAAAAATCTTTCCGAATCCCTTCTCATCCCATTTTTAATTTGCATGTATTTAATATCCTCATACAAGTCATGATTGGCCCCCAAGTGAATGGTATCAGATATAAAAATACAAACACGCCGTCCTTCATAAGCTTAAACTTTCGGAATAAATGATTGGTTCGCAAAGTACATGTGAATAGCTCCTTTATTTTAAGTATTTATACCAAACATACTTTTCTGCCATTGTTTAGCATTTTTTTCATTTGACATGATATGTATGAAACATGGCATGTATGAACTAGACCTGGCCAGAACTACATGCAACTAGAAGCAGCGAGTACAGTAGTTTGGCTGAAAATGTAATATTTCATTATATATAAGGATGAAAACTATATGAAAATGCTAGTAACGCATGAACTCAATGGTTATTCTCCAATGTAGAACTAGAGGAGAGAATTAGGGCATGTTTATGGAATGGAGGGGATATAAAGTTCAGACAAATAACTATTTTTGCACCCAAAGAATGGATGCTGTGGCCATAGGGAGTAATATGCTACGCACTTCTTAGGTAAGGAAATTGTTACCCCCTTTCTACCCCTTCATTCTCTGACTTCTATAAAACACCTACACATTTGGCACATAAACATGTGCATTACATGACATATTTAACACTTTCCATATCTATCCTTTCCCCCTTCATGCCAAACATGGCCTTTGTTGAATTCATCTATTATTCCACTAATAAAACAAGTAAAGATAGTATTTGTAGTAAACATCCAATCACATACTTGAAAACATCATATGAATTTGACAAGAAGCAAAATTTGTTCTATATTTTACACAGAAAATTTAAATGGTAGTAGGAAGTAAACTACCTGCAATGCAGTGTCATTCCCATCAGTGGAATTACCACATAGGAAGATAAATTTAATTGATTCTCCTCTGTCTTTTCTCCTTGCATACTTGGACAGCAGAGGTCCAATGGTATGCATCGCTACAGCATAATCCCATGACATCTCATTGTAAAAGAAATTGCTTCCTACAACTGTAACCAATATATCATCTCTACGAAATCCATTCTCTTTCCTCAGTTCATATTTAGAATGAGTTCTGCTGTAGCTTTCTGCCGCCCACACATTTACTGGCGATCCAGGAATAACAACGAAGTTTCCAGCATCAAGCACACTATATAACAACTGATGAAGGAGAGAACAGAAATTAAATAACAGCATTGCTGATGCAACAGCCATCAGGAAAGTGCATTAGTAAAATCACGGATTTATATAGATGGCAGAGTTACCGGCAGAGAATAATCAGGAAATACTACAATAGTGGCCCTCTTAAAAGCATTCCTCCAGTAAGAAATAAGATGTTCTGACTGCATCTCTTTATACACTGGAAGACGTTTTGCCAGGGTATCTTCCTGAACTATCCATATCAGGGGTACATAACAAAAAGGATCCTGCAATAGCCTGCATATTTATAAAATCCAGGAATCATACCATTTCGGAGTAAAGCAATGTAAATAAAGAAATCACAGGTTAAATTTTTGGGTCATCTTGAGTTGAAATAATCTTTTGGAATAATTTAATCCAGTTAAAAGGTGATAAAAAGCATGAGGAAGAACAAGAAAGGGTAGCTCTAACAACAGCATTTCGGAAACATGGCATCGATATAACAAAATTTAAGAGAAAACATGCATCACCTCTTGGTTTTTTTGAATTTTATTTGGTCAGGTAATACCAATACATAGGATTAGTAAAAGAATGGTGTTTTAGACTCAAACATCAAATTTAGAATTTAGCATATTTGTTCAAGGTTTCTCTTTCCTCCCCTTTCCGGTCTCAATGCGTGTGCGCGCGCGCGCACACACACAAAGCCTTATCCTTCCTCTATCTTCTTCTCTTTTCTTCTTTTCCATTTCCCCTCCTCTGCTCTCCCTCTCCTCTCGCACCAAGGAAGGAGGGATCTGTTCATTAACACCCTTACAACCTAAAAAGTAAGCAAAAATAAATAAATAAATAAATAAATAAACCCACCCAAATGGCAACATACTCCTGGAGACCAACAGTAGAACCAATCTTGAAACAAAAATCAACTGGTGAGGAGACTACGCGTCCTTCTTATAATCTTAATATAAGGGGTATGAAAAAAACGAGAATTTTGGCATGGTTCCTTACAATCTTTCTTTGAATCTCTTGTAAGCCTTGTATATGGTTATCCCTTTTTTTCTGCTAGGTTTGCAAATCTTTCTTGGAACTTTCATTTCATTAGAAATGCCCCAGGTTACATCATTCATTACTTCTTCCATGACTCATAAAATATTCTAGAACTTTAAGAATTCTGGCATTATTTGCACATCTTTTTTTTTCCTCCCCCCCCCCCATGATCTTATTCAGTTTCCAGATCCAGATGCCCCTTTCTGCTGTCAAATTTTATTAGGAAAGGCAACATTATTTCAAAAGTTAAAGCCTTCATCTGGTCTGTGGCTCTAAATAAAAAATAACGTCCATACAGATAATTTGCTGCAGAAGAAGAGACCTTTTAAATCTGTTATTCTAGATATTTGGTTTATGTATGATCTAGAGACAACTTATTTTACATTTACATACAGCTTGGGAGTTGTGGAATAGATTGTGTGATCTCTTTAATGACCAATGGTAGGTCCAAGTATAAATGATTTTCTTGTGACAAATTTAGGAAGGCATTGAGTGTAGAAAAGACACGAGTTCATTGTGAAAGGGCACATCAATGCAATTCTCCAACATTTCATTTCTTTTCTTTCTTTCTTTTTTTTTTTTTTGGACAATGAATACAATAGTCAGAACCTTTTAGAACAGAACAGCAGGAGAGTCCAACTACAAAAGAAGACTTTCTCCCCAACATGCTTAAGTGATTTGGAAGGAGTAAAAAATGTACTAGTAGGCCTCAACTTCTTTGTTTTTTAAAAAGAAAGAAGAAAGATCTGAAAAACAGAAAAACAGAGGCATCAGTCAAACTACTTACAGAACCTAGAGCTCCAACCAGAGAATAACAAAATGGATACATCCACAAACAAGATGTAGAAGCACAAAGTAAAGGTTCCAACAAATGCTAGGACACTGTGCTTCTGTTCTTATCTTTTAGATGCTCTTAGAGCTCTTTAATCTTCTTTCCTTCTTCCTCATTTTCTTTTTTTCATGGCATCTTATAACTCTCATCCATTACTCTTCAAATCTTGTTACTTACCAAAAAGGCAACCATATGAAGGAGATGATGTTTATCAAGAACAAAATATTCAAAGCCCAACACCTTGCACTTCCATCAGGGGAAAACAAATTTAAAAAAAAAAATGCTCTCAGGAAAGCAACATACATAATTTCATATAAGGTACCTGGTAATTACTTGTCTTGTTTCAAGAGAGTCCATAATGATGCCCTCAAAACTGTTAAAATAAAAGCAAGAGTAAATATGCCACATCAACTAAAAATAACTAAACAACAAATGATCATCATAGCAGGGCAAACAACATTCCAGTATGTAAAACTAAAACAACTAAAAAGAAAAAGAAAATCAAAGAAAACTGTGGATCAAGCATACTTAGACCAATCAACACGGCCATATCCCTTGGGACCCAAAACTGAGATTTGGCCACCAACTTTCTCCCAGAGATTATGTGCATTACCATCCTCTAGAGCATATATCTGTCAAACAAGGATTATAAGGTTGCATGAGCTTTCATGAGCCAAAAAGTGAAAACAATCTTCATAGAACGAAGAGAAATATTACATAGAAAAGATAGGAATAAAGATTGCATAGAGTTATTTTTCAGAATGTAGATTCTTCTTGTAACATCCCTTCCCCTAACAGAGAAGCATAGAAGGTATGCAGCAGTAAGAACTGATAAAACAAAAGGTCATCAAAAACTTAACAATTTGGATGCAAGGGGAAAAAATATCCAGGAAAACTATTAGACAAAAAGAGTGGATATCTCTATACATTTTGTTATACAAGTAAAACAGGGGAACAATCTTTCATTAAAGTACTGCAATAATGTCAAAAACTTTTTACAAGCCAAATAATTGTATGATGTTAAGAGTCGCTGCAGATTACCAAAATTTTACCCTGATGACACCTTAGTTCACAAGCCCTTGATATAAAAAGCTAGTCTCAAAGTTGCCATATTTGTATCTGAAAGCATCACCTTAAGAAAATAACCCAGTCTTTGAAGGTTCTTCACCACAGTAAACAACATCAATGAGTGCGGGTCCTTTTCCATGCTTCCAATGACCTGGCAATTCCTCAACACAATGTGTTATTGCAACGTAAGATAAAAAGAATGGATAACTATGTAACAGAAATACTTCAATTATAAACAACAACAGGTTGTAAACTATAGACACATGATAATAACCTTCTAACTTAGGTCCTTACTGCACTCAAGAACCTGCCAGTGTGGTGCTGTAGTAAGTAGCTTAAAAGATGTAATGCTTGTCACGGGAATAAGACAGAAGCAAAATAAGGGTCTCAAGCATCAATCTCTGAATCTATATAAAGAATTGAACACTTTCATATCTCAAAACCTAACAGTAGTTGGATGTAACATCATTTTGGTGCATAAAGGCCTGCCACCTCGATTGGCGAGAGGAGGGAAGATCTGAACTCTTCTCTCTGTTCTTTTTTTATTAATTGGAAAAAATATTATTCACAACAAAAGAATAACAAGAAACCAGGGAAGAGCACCAAGGGGAGCTCATCCATAGGGTCAACATTAAAAGACAATTTATGAAATCAATGATCCCTATAAAAGATTCCAAAGATTTCGAATCAAACATAAACATAAACATTCGGAAAATTTTCCATAGAAACCCTCAAGGAACGCTCCACCACCTCAACAACTCTTATATCCTTTCCTTCCAAACCAACCACAAAATGGCTAGAGGAAACATCTTGAGAACTCCCCTCCTCACAGTAAAAACCATCACAGTTTCCAAACCCTCAACTCACTTTCACATACCTTCAAGTCACCCAACATAAGTACAAAAGGGGGAAAAATGTATCCCATTAAACCGAGTCCATGTGCAATGCTGTAGCAAGTGATCCACAGTCTTCAGCTCTGTTTTCCATAACAAATCAACCAAAGATTCCCAGGCACAGTATAAAAGATGACAAAGATTTTAAATCAACCAAAAACATAAACATTCAGAAAATTTTCCATAGAAACCCTCTAGGAACACTACACCCCCTCAAAAACTCTTCTATTCCTTTCCTTCCGAACCAACCAAAACATGCTAGAGGAAGCATCTTGAAAACTCTCCTCCTTGCTGTAAAAACCATCACCCTACTCTAAACCCTCAACTCACTTTCGCATACCTTCAAGTCACTCAACATAAGTAGAAAAGAAAGAAATTTTATCCCATAAAACTGAGTGCATGTGTAGCATCGTAGCAAGTGATCCACAGTCTCAGCTCTCGTTTGCATAGCGAACACCTCTTAACTGGGAAAAAAAAGACTATCAGAAGTATTGTGACTTTTGGTTTGTCAAATGAGGATTCTTGCCATGTTCAATTTCTGGATAGTGGGTGAAGGGATTACAATTAAGAGTTTAGGGGGTTTAAAATGCTTTGTTGAGAGGAGAAATTTGTGGACAGTTGGTTGATGAAGAAAGGTGGCAAAAGTGAGTCTTGGACTAGGCTTATGTGCTTAAGAAAACAGAGGGTATTTGTCCTATGATGGGGTAACACTTCTTTGCATTCTCAAGAATGGTACTGTTTTGCTCAAATAATCCCAGTACCATCTTGTTGATATGATCCTGTATAAAAATCACTTTCAAATAAGAGTTGTAAATGAAGATTCAGCTGTGAAAAGCCAACAACAATGCATGCAGTCAATCGCCAAGAGAGATTCAACAATTCTTCATTTTTTTAAGAAAGTATTTCCCTTTCCCAGTTCATTATATATGTCCAACTCAACCACTACCTTAGACACAATAGTGTCAAATCTGCTCAATATTGACACATCTGCATATAATGAAGCAAATTTAACAGACATGGATGTGCTACTATGAAGGAATTAAACTTCACCATTCTCAAAGTACAGAATTTTGTGGAAATTTCACAATAGATTTGATTTTCCAATTTTTTGGAAAAATAATAGAAATTTATATCAAAGATGGAAATATTTGGTGAACTTCAAGAAATAAGTTTTTAATATCTAAATACATCTTTTAACATTAAATAAATTTTTAAAAAAACACATTTAATGTCTGCATATTGATTGTAAAAATTTGTACTATATTTTTGTTTTACACAAACTTAATTCAAATTACAAATCATTTCGAACTTTGTGGAATCACATAAATGCTGAAAACATTTACATTCTCCACGAGACATGGAATTTCTATGTGGTTCAAAATTTGTTTTACAGTAAGGTGGTGACAACATTCCAGTTGTGAGTTATAAAAAGTATTATTATTATATAATTTGATTTTAGTAACATGCTTTCGAGTTTCAAGTTTTAGTTGAGCTCAGATGTTTGGTTTGGTCCAATTAGAAATTTTGATTTCTTTGTTATTTTTGTAATCGCTAATTCTGACTTGGCGCAATAGTGGAGTCTCTCCATTGTGTCCAGGAGGTCCGGGGTTCGAATCAGCCTCCTTGCAAAAAAAAGCAAGGGGAAGGCTGTCTAGGTATTCCCTTCCCCAGAGCCCACAATGTGGGAGTTTCGGCACAGGGTACGCCCTTTTGTAATCGCTAATTCTATGAACTTCTTGTACCTGGCAATTTTATGAATATTTTGCTTGAAAATTTACTAAGTTGATGTATAATACAAATATTAATCAACACAATATATCATAAAATATGGCATTGCAAAATATCCAAAAACATCAGTTCTTTCTGCAAAATTTCTATGGGAAATTTCCAAAACAGTGTGATATTTGGTAAATTTTTCTGCTAACCATGAAGAAATTTCATGTGAAATCAACTTTTTGCAAAATATTGAAAAATTCATTGAATTTCTTTTTCATAATTTTGCAAAATATATTGTATATACATATCCATTTAATAGATTTTATTTTCGCATTTTGCCATTTTGAGAAGTTTCTAGAAATTTAAAACCTTGATAACTTCATGGAAAAGTCTTGGCCCTTTTTGTTACTATTGAAAACTTCAACGATTAATGTAATATCAGACCGAAACTTTAAGGACTTGTGTGACTTGCCTTTAAATCTTGCAATTTTAGACATAATTTTTTTGTAGAAATAATTGTAATTAAAATATTTAAAAGAAGATGCTATGAAACATGACAAGGAGGTGTAAATTGTAGTTTTCCCACTCACTTGCACCTAATAACTTCGAAAGTAAATAAATATACATGTCATTAGAGGATATAATCATCACGAAATGGTCTACATGAAGTATCGCCTAAGTGCATGTGGTATTTAGAAAAATAATTAAAATAATAAATACACCATGTAGAATGTCTAATACATATCAAGTGAGTTTCCAACTATCCAAGTACCCACCAAGTAGTCTTCTGATATGCGGCCAATATGGACATGGCTTCCATGTTAAGTATACGTGTTTCCTAGATTTCAGTTAACCAAGTGAGGATGCCTAAGAAGGCAGCACAACATCTAAAAGCTTTTGTGCTTTATCATATCATGACAATGACACTAACTGTCATTACAATGATAAACAGATTTATGTAGGCACTTTATTTTAAACTGGGCTATACGATTTGTCAGTGAATTCTATAAGTATTTCCCTATTTGTGGTACATCTTATCGCCTCCAAAAGTTCTTTTGGTTGAAGAGGTAATCATGTTGAAGACCTTTCCCCCTTCATGCATAAAGAAAACACACATTTCCCCTTTCATAAACCCAGCCTTGACCAAAAGAGTCCAACACTATCGCAATCGTCTTTGTCCAACATCAATGAAGAAAGTGATCCACTGATTACAAACCCTGCTTAAAAGGAAAGCATCTTCTCACACAAACTAGCCCTCCCTTATACAAAATTTTAATAATTCAAATTCCATGACAAGTTGTTGCCAGCTAACTTTTGGTGGCACGTCCATAAACTATAAGAGACTTATAAAACCACTTCACTACAAACAATCCCAAGCTCCCTCTCAATTACCATATCCACAGGATGAGAAGGAAGAAGCCAATAAACAACTCAAACTCCTGTCCAGCATTCCTTGGTAATTAAATGTGAATATAGAAATGTGTGTATGTGCATGAGAGAAAGAGAGCGAGGGAATTAGTAACTGGTGCCAGTGCAAGAGGATGGAACCAATGGGAGGAACCCAGAACCGAGATTCATCTCTCTTCCCCCCCCCCTGTCTCTCTCTCATGCGTTCTGCTACTTAACTTCCCCTTTTAAGAGATTACGTTTCCAACTTGAGATACAAGGCAAGAAGCCAAAAAAAAAAAACACCTTAATTAAGCTAAAATCAAATTCAAGGGATCAATTTAGAGCAATCTATCTCTCTCTCTCTAATCAAATAAGTAAATTACATTTTAACATAGAAATTCAAGGCAACAGAAAACCTAATCCAACTGAAATTAAATGCAATCAATCACCGTAATGCAAAACCATAGCATCAACAATTTGAAAGCAATACTCACTAGACAAAGTCTGGGCGGACGAACAGCAATTCTCTTCTCCCTCCTCAACAAATCAATTCCATCTCTCAACCCCTCTTCAACCCTAATTGGAGGTCTAAACTTCAACGAACTCCCGAACTTCAAACCACCCTGGAACGATCTCCCTCTATCACTTCGTCCTCCGCCAAAAACGGACCCGATCGAGCTCTGCAAAACCATGGACGCCATGGCGAAGGCGAAAACAACCGAAATGATCAGAAGATAGAACAATGAGGATCCTCTGAAGCTCTTGCGACTGCTCCGAGTCAAATGAGATCTTCCGGTTCTGTTGAGGTGCCGATCTGGATGTGCTCGATCGTGATTTGAGTCAAAATTAGGGTTTCGCTTGAATCGAAACCTGTCGCGGATCGGTGGAAATCTGTAATTTGCATTGTCTGATGTATTTCCAGTTTCAAGTGTCGGTGCGGAGTTTGTTCTTGCCATTTAAAGAGAGAAAGTGAGGAGAGAGATGGATAAGAGGTTATGAGAGAGAAATCGAAGCCATTGAAGAGTGAAATGAACTAGAGAGAGAGAGAGAGAGAGAGGAGCTGGAGTTGGTCTGTACGTGAGAGGAAGGGCGATGGAGGAATCTCTCAGAGTAGCGGTGTGCTGAATGTACTACCACGCGCTTTGGACGTTGGTTTTGGTTGGGCTGGACCTTGAAAGAAAACTGTTTTCCTGATGTGTGGGGCCCACTACAGGCGGAACTTCGTAGAGAGATGAATATGAAAATTTATAAAATAAAATAAAGTGATGGCCTAAAGCTGAGTTTGTGGAGGGAAGAAATTGTGATTTGTGGTGTATTAATTTGAAATTTGGTCGACCGTGGCATATATGAGTAGAGTATTTCCTTCTTCTAGTAATGATTTTTCTCCTCCTCCTAGTTATGGTATAAAAATAATTTCGAAGTTTCTGTTATCAAATTCTATATTAAATTTAATAAATTTATAAAGAATATAAAAAAAAATTTATATTTACAGAATTAAAATATTATCCATCATTTGTCAATAATTATATCTAATTATCCAATTTTTCGATAATTGATATAATTTTAAAATTCTCACTAAACCCAAATCAATTTAGGAAATTAATTCAAGATTTGAAAAATCTTGTGATGTATATAATACTTCACCAAGGAGTCTCCAAACAAGTGTAACAAATACAAATAACATGCCTTCTAGATTTTTGTAATTTACTTTTTTCTTCAATCCTAAACTTTTTAATTTTTTTTGTTGAGCATTGAATGATTAGTCTTGGTTATAATTTCAGTCATATGACTGAATTATTGATGAACTATACATTTTATTATTCAATAAACTACGTAACAGTCCATGTGATATTAGTAATAATATTTTTATACGAAATTTAAAATATCATGTCATTATTTTAATTTTAAATTAAGATACTCAATAATTATAAAATAACGTCCGAAAACAATTTGTCACATAAATTTTTAAAGATAATTAGATTATATCAGTGTTATGATATGACCTATTTAACAATAAAATATGTATTTCATTTGTAATTTTGTCATAAAATCAAAATTATGATCAAATTTAAATATTTAGATCTCAATATAAAAAATTAAAAATTTTAAAATTTAATAAAAAGTGAGATTTAGAAATGTGTATATAATTATTCCAATAAAAGAATTAGATTTGTGAAAAGATAAATTCTGAAATAGGATGCAATTACACCAACCCATAAAAGGGATCTTCCAATTGAAAAGATCCATCGATCTCGGACAAAGAAAAATGTCTATCTATTTTATTTAATAATTCAGTTAAACCAATGATTCTTTATTGGTACAAATAGGGACAACCATTTCAATAGTCATGTGTATTTTTTATTTTCCTCATTAATGGAAATTTTTTGACGTAGTAAGTAGTCAGCTCTTGTTGCTAATGGCAAATAACATCTTTCTTACATTATCAGTCTCATAGAATTCATTTAATGTTGTCGACATTTTTAAGAGCAACATTGATGTATCCTTACATTCCTCGATCACTTCAAAGATGTATTCTATCTATATTCACTTTGAAAAGCATTCAAAGATTGAACTATACTTCTCAATGGTACATGATTGCTCAATTGTAAGTAATGTCAAAATTCTAATTATACCAAATCTACATGAAGATTTGATTGGATTATGCATGTGGTAATAAACAAACGCTTGTTTGGAATTTGTATATGTTGCAAGTTGGTATCAGCTTTCCAATTCAGTCCTCATAGTCTGGATCTGGATAAACTTCAAGAAATTGTCTAATTTTAAGCCTTTCATCCCTTGTAAGATCAGGATCATCACCCATTAGCCTCTCCCTGAGCATAGCCCTATTACTGTTTGGTGCAGGGATTGAAACCTGAATGAATGACAAATAAGAATACATGAGCAGAGAAATCCGTCAGTTCTGTTTCATTATTATCACATCAGCATATATGAAATCGAAATATAGCTGAATGAAGGGGACTGGACAACACCACAGGCCACGGAGGTGGCAATGACATTCAAATCCCTTGCATGCGCAAGGCCGGAAGTGTGAAACCACTTACAAATGGGTGTTCGACCACCATCGCTTTTGTTAGGCTATGGTCAACACCTAATGGGCTACATTATGAACAATAGTTATGGTTCAAATCGGACATTCTACAGGGTTGAAGTCCTTATGGTAACACCCGAAATGGGAGCTAGTGTTCTCTTCCCCCTTCATTGTATTGGAATAAACAACACTACAGCATAGAGGTATCATAAAACTTACTTCGATATAATTGTTGACATGGCCATCTCTGTTGGGAGAGGTAATAAGCTCATTCTCATTACATAACCACTCCTCATCTACTATGTACTTGTATTCAAACCGTCCTTCCTGTTCAATCAAGATAAATGTTAAAAGAATTGAGACACATGGGTTATAAATATACGGTGTCCACAGAACTGAGATTGTTAACCTTGAGTTTATGAAACGTAAGCTGTAGCCTTCCATAAAACATGATCAAGTCATAGTGGTAAAGCTTTGACAATGACAGTTGTGGGATTTTGTGGTGAAGTGTCTAATATCTAAAGCTAAAGTAAAATGAAGACAAGGTATATAGGTAGTTTCATGAAAATACACTTACAGGCAATTCCCTTTCAAGAACCCACAAATCCTGATACTTGTCATATTCCAAAAGAATTTTCTGCAAACAAACGAAAGTTATTTTTAGATTGGCAAAAGATGAGAATTCCCTGGAGATGTTAAAATGACACGACAGTCCGGACCAAATTAAGACAAACAGATCTTATCAATCTTAGAACTGCCATCTTCCTCTCCTCTTTGAGAGCTAAGCTGTAAAGTAGCAAGAAAGATGACTTTATCATAAAGCTTCTTGTGTGGCACCATAGTTTCTTCCCCTAGTTATGTCGATATGACTGGTAAATTTCATTCTTCCTGACAACTTCCCTGAACTGATAACTCTAAACCACACTCCAAAAACTAATAGAAGCAAGCTAGAAATATCTATCATTCATGCTTTTTCTCCGGTGTAGAAAGCCGATTGAAGACTATATCCATAAAGGGACACGCAGAACATATGATTGACTTCATGTGAGATCCTTAAGACATCCACAGGGTGCAATATGCCAAAGTATTACAATGTTTAATCCAAGTAATGTGCCAGAGTATATATTTAGTGACTCATGGTGCCAGAGTATCCGGTGAATCATGATATAGAGAGAGTGGCAGATGTACTTTGTTCCCTGAAATCTCTGTGTTTAGTAACAATACAAAATCATAGGTATGCGAAGGATAGCAGGCAAATATTGCCCCTGAAAATCCTCTGTATGGAGCAAGGCAAGAGACACAGACAAAATTATGCTTACAATAGGCTAGAATTAGACTCACTGGAGAAAAAGTAAGATGCACTGAGCGAAGGGAGTTAGAAGTTGACAGAGTATGTACAGCAAGTACTTTACCATCGATTAAAGCACAAAACCCATTTGAACTACTTAACAAAAAACTGGAATAACTGATCTTAAGATCAGACTTTCATAGTAGGCAGACAATAGATCAAAGCGCCAATTTTAAAGGTTACCCTATTTTATAATTATCTTGGCTAAAAGTAAATGCAGCTTCAGAATGCACATAAATGGGGCCGAAGCAAATAGAAGATTATAGAAAATATTAAGGCAAACAAGAAAAGCAAATATTGTTTTAGTTTTGCAGCTTCCGTAGTGTATTGGGATTAATTTACTGACTTTGGCTGTCATATTGTTCAGAGTTGAATATACTTCATACCATTATGAGGACTAGATGAACATTAAAAGCTACAAGCAAACAGATGACAAATTACTGTAGGAGAATCTGAAAACATCACTTTGCGCATTTGTTTCAAAATATAGAGCAAATAGCATGAACAATAAATCTAAGGTTACCAAAATCCTAAGCCAAGTTTGCACAAGCACTGAATGTGGAAGTTAGGCCTACAATAAGAAAGGGATGAAGCAAGAGGGATTGAGTATGACAGAAAAACTAGGAATTCTAATCTACCTCAGCTACCCATGGTTATATTTCATGCGAAAATGAGAAATTATCTTTTAAGAACATTTTGGAAATGTAAACTTGTGCTGTCTTCAAAAACCAAGTTAGTGGGTTCCGCCTTAATTAATGATAAAGATTAAACAAGCTCAAGCTCTATTTGAGCTTTAACAGCTTAGTAGATATCAACTAAGCTAGAGCTTGGCTCCTTACTAGATCAAGTCAGCTTGAGCTTGCCACCTGCTCGTCTATAATTTTTTTTGTTACGTACCAAGAAATAACAAACAAATTGCATGGTTGGATCATTCAAGTGTCAATATTCTACCTCCATCTTTATCCATTATTTACTGTAAAAAAGACTCAAAACATTTATCATATATGTGAAGTCTCCACTAGTGAAATGTATTATAAACTGGAGCCTCTGAACAACCATGTTAGTAAGCCTAATCAAGATTGAAACATTCAAGTTTGGCAAACTAGTTTTAAACTAAGCCCGGGTTTGACCCTTTTCGAGACCGAGTCAAGCTTTTACAAGCTGAGCCCAAGCTGAGCCCAAGCTTGTTCATAAAATGCTCTTATCATTTCTAGCCCTTAGGGCTGCAAACCCATGGTAGACCGGTTGTCTCTTCAGCCCTCTGACAATTTACCTTCCAGTCATGATTATATACTGCACGCTTTGCAGCATTGTACATCCTAGCTGTGTATATGGTTGTCAAATAGAGGAACAATTGAGGGCTGAAGAGATTGGTCTAACTTCAGCATTGTCTCACCTGGTCCCATCCAATATCAAGTCCAGAGATTCCAATAGAGGAACAATTGTCACCTTTCCACTTGAAAGTCACAAGCTTCTTTCTGAGTCCTGTAAGCTTTAATTAGGAATACAGTTAATACAAATGTGAAATTGAAAAAGATCTACTAATACAGAAAGGGATATAGGGGGAAAAACCAGAACCAATGTTATAACTTGAAATATATATATGTATATATATATATATATATATAGAGAGAGAGAGAGAGAGAATTAAAAAAACAGAGCAATCTGAAGTGATATATGAATCAATGGTTGAAATTTTGGGCTTCTCTGTGAATAAAACTAGGGGGGAAGGGGAGAGAGAGAGAGAGATATGACTCACAATGTCGGCAGTTGCACTTTTTATGGCATCAATTTTTGGGAAACATGAGCGTTTGCTCTGCAAAGGTAATACAAATACAGGTTAGGACAGCTTCACTGCTTTAAAAGAAGATTGACATTGTATGCTTACCAAGCAATACATATTCACATTTTAGCATCAATTTACTGGAACCATTAGCATCTGCCCAGAAAGGTAATATAAAATGATTTACATCTTAGGGTTAAAAAAATTACATTCTCCCATCCTATGATTTTTTCTTGTATATATTTGAGTGAAGGGATGGTAGAAACTCGGTCAAAGTTACCAGGTGATAGGAGCAATGAGATTTAAAGCCCATGGGAAGAATGTAGAATTGGTCATATCATTCGAATTAATTACTAGACCAACACAAGAAGTTGAAAATAAATACCTGTAACAAATCATGTGCTAAGCCAAGTTTGTAGCCTTGAACCCAAAACATGTATGCCAACTGCAATAAATAACAAACCCAGCAGGTTAAATGGAAAACAAGAAAACCTAAAAAAATATAATAACAAGATCCAGTAACAACAATTGTCTAATAGAGTTTCTTGGTATTAACTAATAAGAAAAACAAAAGATGTTGGTTAGGATTGAGAACAATGATTTGAGGGACAATCACTAATTCTTAAAATTGCACAAACTGAAAAAGAGAAGCATTAAGTTTAGGTCCTCATTATATTTATTTTTTAGTCCAAATCACTGAAAATTTTGAACAGGAAAACCAAGATCCATCACCAAAGATATTGATTTTTAATCAAATGAAAATTCAAAGAAAATTTTCTGTCAAAGTGTCAAGATGATCTGTTAAAGGCCTGACACATAGTAATCTAATTCTTGGTGTTATTCCTATCTTTTGACTACTGACAAGAAACTTTCAGCCCCTAGCCAGTACTTTGGCAGAACAAAAGGTTTAATTTCATCAGCTTCATTATATATGGAAAGATAAAAATCATATTCATGACTATGGCAGAAAAATTATTACGGCTTTCCCGACCAGAGTGTCGGGGCTGGTCCAGTTTGATCCAGAGTCATAATTTGGAGAGGTAGTATACAATGAAAACACCAGAAAAGTAAAATAAATGAGGATGGCTGATGAATGTAGTCCACGAACACAAAAAATGGACCTCCTCTTGCTCAGCAAATTACTAGATACAGCAAGATGCAGTACAGGAGTCCCAATATGCAGTTACATTGCAAAAACAAAATTAACATGCATACCGTGACAGCAGGAGCTCTTCCAAGTCCAGCAGTGCAGTGTATATAGGTTACACCCCCATTTTGATTTATTGCCTTGTACAATTTGCTGACAACAGCTGGGAGCCGCATTCGTAAATCAAATGCATCAAAGTCCCTGCTGCGACACAATTTAGTTTGCCATATGCAGTAACAAAATTGCACCACGTGAATTCAAATCATAAAAAGGTTAGCAGATTCTATAAATTAGGGTGAGGTCGCTACAATCAAGTCATCCTCGAGATTCTTCGGTTGAATCAACAAATAAATGAACTATCGTAAACCAGGCAGAGGTAGATAAACACAATTTTGCTACAGTAAAAGAAACTTGAAAGCTGCCATTACACAAATAACTGGATTAACTACATGGACAAAATGCTGGGCAGTAAAAAACTTGTGTCAGATGTTTTGCTTCAAGAGCTCTTTAGCAAGCATAATGCACCAAAGAATTAAAGAATTACTCAATTACTAGGGGGCAGTTGACAAGGTACCAAATGACTTAAAAGTTCAAAAAGAAGTATGTCATCCCAGGCAAGTAATACTTTGAAAGAGCTAACCTGATTTCAGCTCGGATATGCTGAATGTCATCGAATGTGGCCGCATATTCTCGTATGGCATTGATATCAACCCCAAAGTATCTGGGAAAATAGTTAAGGCATTTCCTCTAAAGTACGGTCCAGCATATCATTACAAATTCTTAGCAATCAATCATGCTGGAACTTGAGGAAAGTGGTATATTGGGATTGATCTCCCCCGAAGAAGTTCGGCAGATTGATCCTCCTATCTCCCCCTGCATAATAAGGCACTCCAGGCCCTCCCCAAGCCAAAACACACACGCACACACAGACATATATTTATGTGCATGTGTGCATGAGTGTGTATACACACACAAAAACCATTGGCATAAGAGCTACAGCCATATCTTCTACAAGCTCTTAGTCAGACTACAAAAATTTCTCTGGATACTCAAGATCTGGATCCTGCTGTAAACAAAATATAGTTCTAACTCCAACACTGCGAAGCTTATCAACATCTTCAGGTTTCTGCATGAAAATAAAAGGTAAAAGAAGAAATCATTTTGTTTGATCAAGATAATATGGTTTTTATTTGCTGCAGCTCAACATGTACAAACCTGTAGGCAAGACCCAACAATCAAGTCTGGTCGAATGAAGTTGTAGCTCATTCCTAATTCATGCCTGTAGGTCAAGACTGTACCAGAAATTTTAGAAACAAAAAGTGAGCTAAAACAACAGTGGAGAAACAATCATCTGGTGCTTCTGCCAAATGTATTTAAATTTCTCTTTTCTCAAAAAGGACTAGGAACAATATGGTGAGTGAGAGTGTATGAAGCACGCTCATCTGACTCAAACTTCCCGAGTTGACAATTGTGTTGGCCAAGCAGCCCCTTACATTAATATGACTCTTTGCTTCACCTCATGGTCTGTTGTAGTTTATATGAATAGAAAACTATTTTGAAAACTGAAACAACACGGATGTGTCAAAAATGCAAACACCATCTGCTACATCAATCAATCCTGGGATAATCTATGAGCATAAATCTTGGAGTGTTAAACTTACCAGCACCCATGGCTTCTGTCATATTGGTACTGTAAACATCAGATTTTTCCTCCTTTGAATCAGAACTGCTCATCCCAGCAGTTGGAGTTGAACCAGAAATCGCCTTAAAAAAAAAACGTCAATAAAAATCAACAAGAATCCAAATTTAACATCTTGTAATGGCATTCAGGAAATCCCTTAAGAAAAAAGATATCAATAAATTGTAGAGTCATAACTAAAGTGGCATTTCTTGCCCAAATTCAAATCACAGCCTTCACATAAGTATTGCAGACATTATTGGATGTATTAAGAATAAGACAACCACCTCGCAAGGGCCTTCCATTTCTTGTCATGTGGACATGTGTTTAGGTGTATGAAAATGTATGAAAAAATGCAAAACACACAACAGGTAGAAGAATTTTAACTCTTAACATGGGTAAACTGAGATTGAGCTAAAACTGAACGAACTAGTATCCTCTAGATATTTTAACTCTTAACATGGGTAAACTAAGATTGAGCTAAAATTGAAAGAACTTGTATCCTCTAAACCCTAAAACACAAATGCAAAAGATTCCTGGTGGGAGTCATTCGCCCCGGGGGGGTTGGTTTAAGGACCCCCATCCCACTTAATCTGGGTTACCCCAAGTATGGGGCACCCCTTTGGGACAAATGGGGCTTCCGAAGACTCGGACTTGCGGCAGTTACAAGGTACACAAAGCCTGCCATGCACACCACCAGGATCAGGGTAGCTTCATGTCAAGTCAGTTGAGCAAGTCACAAACATAAGATCACTCAGGTCCCAGAAGAGTCAAACAACTCTCATCAATTGGAGAAATTGAAATTTTAAAAACGAAAACAAAAAAAACCCAATTTTGTCACTTCAATTTTGAGAGATGTGAGCACAAGACTAAACCAAATCACACATAAGCATCTTAAATCTAACGTATGCATCAATTTGAGCTGTACAAACTACGATGACAGCACTAAATTAACATCTTACGCAAGAAAATAAAGGATTAGAAAACATTGACAGAACAGGAAAAAGAAAATACATGAATCCACAGAATTCTGAAATGTGTACCTTCGTAGTCATGTTCTGGTGTAGATTAGCAGAATTCAACTTTCCCTATGTTAAAGTACACGAAAACATGAAGTCAACTTTCCGGTGTGATCAAATGAAACACAATTCAGCTTTACCAAAACAATCATAACAATTTGGAAATCGAAACTGAATAAGAATACGCGAATGTGATTGGGAGCAGTACCGGCGTCTTCAAAAAGCATATCTGCTTGTGGTTTTCATTGACTCTGAAGCTCTGCAATAGCAAAGCTGAAGATCTGAAAACATGTAACCAAAATTTAGATAGATCAATAGAGAGAGACAGAGAGAGAGAGAGAGAGAAGGATAGAGAGAGGATAGAAAGTGAGCTTACCTGGAAAGATTTTGAAGGCAATTCATCTGAAAAGTTAGAGAGAGAGAGTGGGTTCGGTGTGTAAGCTTTGTATTGGAGTAGACAAGCAAAAACAGAGGGATCGCCTTTAGGGAGATTCTCAAAAGTGCCCCCCGATGTTTTCTAGATATTTTCACGGGTTTTTACCAACACTTTTAATAACTTAATTTTAATCGGACATTTTCATTATTGAAATATAAAAAAAAAAAAAAAAAACTCACTCGGTATATTAACAGCTCATTTGAATAAAAATATTTAAAGAAAAAAATTAAAAGAGAAAATTATGATTTTTTTCTTTAAGAGTTTAGATATGAGGGAAAAAAAATTAGATGAATTTGATATCCCTCTAAATTTAAAATTTTTTCTCTCCTAAAAGTTAAAAGAAATAAAAGAAAAAAATGTTAGAATTAAATATTTTTTATATTTCAAAAATACCCTTTAAAAACTAAAAATAAAACTTTTTATTCCTAATAAATCTTATTTTTTTCTTTTCTTTCATAAAAATCTCAAACAAATTGAGAAGAAAATTATAACTTTCATCTTTTTTCCTTTTCTCTCTTAATCAGTGGCGGAGCTACCTTATGTTCAAGGTGGATAATTGAATCCCCTGAATTTTCTAAAATTCAATTAGTATTTATGATCCGTATTTATTTTGTATCCACTTAACTATAATTCGCACACCTACCCACTTTGTTGTTTGAACAAATATGTTATAAATTTTTTGCACCCCCTGTTTCTGGTCCTAGATCTGCCACTGCTCCTAATTAATCTTTTCATTTTTTTTCAAAACTCCTAAACATACTATAAGGACTCCTTGACTTAGTATGGGGATAAAGGGAGGGTGATGTATATATATGCAGTTTTCTCCTTGTATTTTGTAAAGAGATTATTTTTATGTTTCGAACCCGTGACCTTTTCCATCATTGCATCAAAATTCACCATTATCAATTAATTAAATCCACAATTTTTTTTCATTATTATAAAAAAAATGAAAATGAAAATGGTTTTTATTTCCATGAAATATCGAATATTGTTTGCCTACACCAAGCAAAGCAATAAATATTTTCTTTAAACATATGCAATTGCCATCAATATATTTAAAAGATTTAATTTTACTCAACACTTTAAAATTCAATTATAATTTGACTATGAGACTCAAAATTATTGATTCTATTTCGCTCCAATTAAAATAATTTGAATATCTTATTTCACTTTAAAATGGAAATAAATTTTATGTCATTCAGTATATTTCAGTTCATTCTAAATGTTGAATACATCCTACATATTATGTTTTGAAATAAAATGGTAGTCAAATACCCTTTTTTGCATGTTTGCACACTGCAACAACGTAAAAGGCCACGCATGCGTGGTGGGTATGAGTTTCCGTTGGACAATCTTTGTCTTGACAATAAAGTGTAATTTTAAACAAAAATATATATATACATACAGGTAAATTTGTAATTTAAATCTTAATTTTTATGTTAATGATGTTTTATACTTCATTTGTGTTAAAACCCTTTAGTTTCTCTATTTCTTTTTCCCTTCTTAATTCATACTGTTATGCAATATAGATTCTTTAAAAAAACCTGTTAGTCCCTGAGTAATCAAAAAAAGAGATTGAATTGGTTGGTTTTAAATTGTAGATTTTACTCCATTTAAAATTTAAATTAAAATTTAAGATCAAACTATATAAAATATGTAAATATAAGTGCATAAATTTAAAGAATATGGATAAAGAGATCAAACCCAATTTATAGTGGTTCGCTCTTGTGTTTACGTCTACTCTTCCAGTTCAACAAGTCAGAACCTAGCCATAGTTAGTTTTCACTATATAAAGAGAGTTACAAAAGTAAGTATAATACTTCAATATTGACAATCTGCACCTTCCACCTTTGAAGATGACTTAGTCCAATATTAATCCAATCCAAACTCTCACACACCTAACTTATCGACCCAAGAAAATGTTTCTCACACTCTCCTTAGACTTGTGAGACTATACAAAATTTAAAACAATATTACAGAAGTGAAAAAACCGATTTGATAGTAGAAATGCAAAGTAAGTCGTCAGAACTTTGTGATTAAGTAAGCATTTTTGAGTTCTGTTTTTTTTCAACTCAATACTCGAATAAACTTTGTAAAAACTTCTGAACAAAAACTGATTATAGCTCTTTAAAGTCCACTTTGAGTTGCATCTAAAGATCTCTTGTATCGAGTTGATATATAGCTCTTAAAACTCCTTTAGAACCAGCCTATACAAGAAAATCAACGCTCTGATACTGCTTTTCAGCCTACTTTGAGATCTAATATCTCACACTCAACACTTCAAAATTTCTCTATAAAATATGTTGTATAATCTCTATATATAACTCTTTAAATCCTAAGAAATAAGCCCCTAAAACTAGTCATGAATATGAAGATATAAGACTGCAAAGTTGACTCACTAGCACACTTACTGTAGTAAAAAAATCAATTTTTTAATTTTCTCCACCAAAATCTTTGAATTTTAATACTGTTATTTTTCAAATTCAAACACCAATAATCCCCTTAAAATGTGGAGAATTCAAATTTTAAATAGTTTAACTGTTAGAGAAGTTATAGGTAACAAAACCTCTCCTAAAAATCAACTTGTAACTCTATAAATGATTTGAATTTAAATCTCCAATTTGAATAAACTTAATGTCAAGTACAACTACCAATTTGTATTCAATAAACTGAACTAAATCTTGAAAATAGGATAAAATCATAGTAGAAAAAATAATTCTGACTTTAAACTACTTCTATCCATCTTGCTTCCACCTAACTTCTGTGAAGGTATTTTCTGATCAGTTCTATATTTTAAAACTTTCTATATATATGTTTGTATTACATATTCTAAATGTCTGCACACTTGGTAAATTCATTAGTAACACATATAAGGGTTTTGTTTTCATCAAAATATTAGAATTTGATAACAATTTCTTTAACAATTTATCCCTTTTTTATAACAATAAATTCATAAAGAAAAATTGAAAGAATTTACTCATGAATGCTTAAAATCATACTCCCCTATATTTATGAATATATGAACATTTTTTATCTTCCCCTTAATATGTATATAATTTTTCACAATTTATATATATATATATATATATATATATATATATATATATATATCTTTCTCTTTTTGTTTCATTAAAAATAAAAAAACTTAAATTCATTTATTTTTACCCTTTATTTTGTTATCATAAAAAATGCAATGTATGTGTATTCTCCCTCTCGAATAAACATTTATTTTTTATTTTTTTCATCAAAAAAGAATACTTAAAAGCTCATAAAAATAATAAATTCAATACCAAGTATTTTTAAAATTATCAAAACAATTTTAGCATTTTAAGAAATTCAAAATATTGAATACAAAATTTTCAAAAATCATAAAAGTTCTTAGCATTTTCAGAGATAGGATTTAAACACAATAATTTCCTATTGACACATATTTTTCTATACTTTTAGGTTTTATATTAAACAATAATTGAAATTGATTCTTAATCTAGCTCTTATGACTTTATTTATATCACCAATTACAACATCTTGTGAGTAACTAGGTGAAAATTTTCAATTTATAATGATTTCTTCCTTAGACTCATTTTCAATTTCCACACTTTTATTTTTATTATGTTTATGGGGGAGTTCTTGTATTTTCATTATCTTCTTCATTTATATATCAATTTTTTTTATATACATTCAAAATATCATCTACTCTTAGGAATCCAAATTAATTTGGATCATCTAAAAAACAAGTTTGTGCTATAAATAAATTTTCTTGATTGTTATTAAGCTTGTTCAAATAACAAAATCTAACAATATGTCCAATTTTATAACAAAAATAACATACAAAAGTATTTTTCTTTTTATGAAAATTATTAATATATCTATATTTTACATGTGAAAAATTAGATTTTTGACGTTCAGAGAAGTTTCTGAAATTTCTGTTAAAATTGACAGATTTATAACTTCTTTTACCCCTCTATGCTATGCTTCTATAACCTCTATTTCTACCATTGATTTTTGCGGTTTATAATTTTTTGTATTCTGCAATTTTTGTTGTTTTGACAAATGCTGCTTGTGAACCAGACACATTTTCAGACTTGTACCCTAAATCATTTCTAAAGAAATCATGTCTTTGGAGTGTAAGTAATCTAGTGAATTTCTCATCACTTTTATTAAATTTTTGGAAAGTATTTTGTATGGACATTGACAGGTCTTCTATCTTGGTTTTCAGTACACATATTTTATCATTCATAACAGAATTCTTCAATTTTATAGCAACATTTTCATATTTCACTTCTTCTATTTCAAATTTTAAAGGCTTGAGTTCATATTTTAGAACCTCATTTTCAGACTTTATAACTTCATTTTCAGACTTTAAAGCTATCAATTAAGATTTTGTAGTAGAGTTTTTAAATTTCAGAATATTATTTTTAGATTTTAGATCATCAATTTCAGTATTCAGTACATTATTTATTTATTTTAGAAGTTCTTTTTCATTTTCTAAATCATGTATTCTGCATTTAGATTTAGAAATCAACCTTAGTACGTAATCATCATCAAGATTGAAATCATCACAGCATTCAGAGTCAGAATTCACCTAAGAATCCACCATTAGACAGAAAATTATTTCATTCTGACCTTCTGAATCTTCAAACTTTGATTTTGAGCTTGATTCATCCAAGTCACTCCATGAAGCCATCATTGATTTTGTTTTTTTCCAAAATTTCTTCATTTTCTTTGCAAGAATTGAATATTCATATTTTATATGTCCAGATTTTTTTATATTTATAACACATTATTTCTTCCTTCTATTTGATTTTTTTTCCTGCATCATTTTTGAACTTTTGAAAAATATTAGTATTTTTAAATTTATTGAACTTTTTACCTCTCTTTTTAAAGATACGAGACAGTCTTTTTGACAACAAATTCAATTCATCCTCATTGCTATCTTCTTCATCAGATTGTTGTTTATTCTTTGTCGCAAGTGCAATGACATTTTTCTTCCTATCATTTTCAGTAGAAAACTGTATTTCAGATTCACAAGCCATGAGTTTCCCTCTTAGTTTATTTAGGGTCAGTCTCAACAGATCTTGAACTTCCTCAATTGCTGTCTTTTTTACATCCCAAGTTCTAGGAAGAATTTTTAGAACTTTTCTTATCAGATCTGAGTCTGAAAATCCTATTCTAAGAGATTCCAATTCATTTGTGATGGATGTGAATTGATTGAACATATCATTTACTTGTTCTTTATGCTAAAAATTAAATAATTCATATTTTTGCATTAAAAGGTTAATTTTTGTATCTTTAACAGTCCTTGTGCTTTCGTGAGTGATGCACAATTTGTTCCATATATCCTTAACTGTTTCACAAGAAGAAACAAGATTAAATTCCATGAAAAAATAATACATAAAATTAAATGTTTTGCTCTAAATTTTATTGAGATTTTTCTCTTATCTTCCTCTGTTATGATTGGGGATTTAACTTCTAAATTTCTAGAGGAAATAACCTCCCCAGCATCATAATCTGTGGTTTTAATAAAGGTCTCAATTCCACACTTTCAATAAGAGAAATTTACTCCATCAAAATAAAAAGTTCTATGGTAGATTGACCAAAAGTTGAGTGTGAAATCATTAGATTTCTGGCTTAAAAGTTAGTACTTTTGTGGAGTCAAGTACTTATTCTGATACCACTTGTTAGTTCCTAAGCAATCAAAAAGGGGAATTGAATTGGTTGGTTTCAAATTATAGATTTTACTCCACTTAAAATTTAATTTAAAATCTAAAACCAAACTATATAAAATATGCAAATGTAACTGTATAAATTTAAAGAATAGGAATAGAGAGATCAAACCCGATTTATAGTGATTCAGTCTTATATCTACGTTCACTCTTCTAGCTCAGTAAGCTAGAATCCAGCGATAACTAGTTTATGCTATGTAATGAGAGTTATAAAAACAAATACAATACTCCAGTGTTGACAATATGTACCTTCCACCTTTGAAGATAACTTAATTCAACATTAATTCAATCCAAATCCTCACACACCTAACCTATCGATCCAAGAGAATGTTCTTTACACTCTCCTTAGACTTGTGATACTATACAAGATTTAAAACAATGATTACAAAAGTGAAAAAACTGATCTGATAGTAGAAATGCAAAGTAAGTCGTCAGAACTTTGTAATCAAGTAGGCGTTTTTGGGTTTTATTTTTTCTACTCAATGTTCGAATAAACCTTGTAAAAACTTCTAAACAAAGACTAATTATAGTTCTTTAAAATCCATTTTGGGTTGCATTTAAAGGTCTTTTGTATCGAGTTGATATATGGCTCTCAAAACTCCGTCAAAATCAGCCTACATAAGAAAATCACAGATTTAGATCCTGTTTTTTAGCTAACTTTGAGTCTCACACCCAATACTTCAAAATTTCTCTGTAAAATATGTTATATAATCTTTATATATAGCTCTTTAAATCCCAAAAAGTAAGCCCCTAAAATTGGTCACGAATATGACGATATAAGGTTGCAAAATTGGCTCACTAGCACACTTACTGCAATAAAAAAATCAGTTTAACTTCTTTACTTTGAGTTTGATTTTCTCCACCAAAATTTTTGAATTTTATTGCTATTATTTTTCAAATTCAAATATCAACAATCCCCTTAAAGTGTGAAAAATTCAAATTTCAAATAGTTTAACTGTTGGAGAAGTTATAGGCAGCAAAATCTCCCCTAAAAATCAGCTTATAACTCTCTAAATGATTTGAATTCGAATCTTCAATTTGAATAAGCTTAATGGTCAAGTACAACTCCCAATCTATATTTAACATGTTGAGTTAGATCTTGAAAATATAATAAAATTGTAACAGAAAATAGTTCTGACTTTCAACTGCTTCTACCTATCTTGCTTCTACCCAAATTTTGTAATAGTATTTTCTACCTAATTCTATATTTTGAAACTTTCTATATATATGCTTGTATTACATATTCTAAATATCTGCACACTTGGTAAATTCATTAGTAATACATATAAGAGTTTTGTTATCATTAAAATATTAGAATTTGACAATAATTTGCTTAACAAAACCATCACTCATTGTATGTGGTCACGGCGCAATACAATAAACCCCCAAAGTACTAGGTGTGGCAGAGTTACATGGAAAAGAAGGTGAACAATTGCCCACTAAATCAAAATATTTCTATTAATTTTTACATGTCAAATAAATATTATCTCATTCAATTCAAGATATTAGTCCCACTAAAATCATCAATTAATTCATTAAGATTTATTTCATGAAAATATTTTACCCCACTGTTCTTGGATGCTGGATCTATCGCTGCGTGCAAAGGCATTCATGGAGCACCAGAAAGTACAGACATACTTGGACGAATATTTGAAGGACTGGCTGGTTACATAGGAAACAAAGCTTGCTTTGATGTTGGAGAAGAAGAGTTTTCATCTGAAACTATGGAAGGTTGGTTAAACTGTATTGCACCAAGACTTTCATTGATGGCTTTCTTGTCGTGCAAAAATCTTTAAATATAATGTAATACATACATCTTATAATAAACTTTTTGAATCTTTGTTTTGGAATTATATTTATATTTACATGATGTCATATCATATCCTGTAATCAAAATTCATAAGATTAATAATAGATAAAATGGCACTAATAAAAAATAAATAAAGTTTGATTTGTTTGGAATCGGGGTTGTTGACATTCAATTTTTTTTTTTTTTTAATATTTTTCATGATTTGATATCATTATATAAGAAAGAGCATACATTCAATCGATATGCAAATGCTACTGAAAAAATGTGTACACGTAGATGTTTAAATAACTTACTTGAATTGAAGACTAGTGAAGTTCATCTCTCTCTCTCTCATGAATTATGCTTTGGTTTCATCTTGGCTGCGGCATTTTAAGGAGATTCTGAATAGGTCTGGTAATAACATCATCTTTTCCGACGGACTTGGTGACCCATATAGCAGTGCCGGGTAATTATACAATGATATCTTGCAAGATACTTTTGAAGGCAATACATTTGTTTGTGTTACACAGGGTGCTGGAAAAACATCTTGGACAGAGTGATTGAAGTTAAAACAACTAACGGTATCTCAACTAATGGCTTCGGATTAATCATTATGAATTAATCGAAATATAATTTTGAATATTGATTGGTCATTGAAAAAAGAAAAAGAAAAAGGTATCTCATTAACTTTATAGGATCACCCAACACTTTTAAACCATTCCATTGGGACAACAGACAGAGTTTTACCATCATTTTATTAAGAAAATTTTATTAGAAAAATATTTGAGACTTCAAATATAAATACAATCGACCCTATCATGGATCACAGGTTCAGTCTGAGTAAATATGCAAATTGGTGTGAATCGATCAATCTTCAATAGTAATATAAATATTATATATAGAGAGAGATAGGGAAGGATGGGGAGAGAGATCTTTTACAATTAGTAAATGCCACACTGATCCTACTCCTGCATCTTGTTCTTCTTTTTATGCAGGATCTCAATGCTTGGACATTTTACCGGTGAAAAAGGATGATCCAGGATGGCCATTCCTTGACAGCAATATAGAGCTTCAGATCGTTAATGGATGGCTTTTGAACCACCATGAAGATTTGCTTAAAAGCTTGCAAGACAAATTCCTTGCAATTTGTGGTTATCCCAATCGTACACACACAGGCTGATACACTAAAAATCAAACTCAATTCCACTGAAATTCATCTTTATATTACACAAATTGAGACAAAAGAAAGAAAACAAACAACTAAGAATGGATGCCAGAAATTGCAGCGTGTCAATCAGCTCGTATAAATATGTTGTTGCTTTAGAGTGTGTAAAAAGAGCAGCAGCCCTAGAGCTGGAAGAGCTAATACTAATCCTATCTCAAGCCTATATTCCGAGGTATTTTCTGATAGTAAAATGATAAGTCGATTACAAATCCACGGGCCCCCACACATTTTGATCATCAGAAGACTTTTCCGGGTCTCCAATAAAAGATCCTAAATTTGGTTTTGGATGATCTCGAACGGGTATCTGCCAAAACCAGTCGGAATTCAGGTGGAATAGGTAGAACAAAACAGCTGATGCCAAAAAGAGTCCCAAAAGCAGCAAGTAGATCTGCCATTCTGCAAATAGGAAAAACAAAATTCAAACAATAACCCCAAACGCAAGACAAGCATGCACAAATGTGTGTGTGTGAGAGAGAGAGAGAGAGACCTTTCCAATCAGCTGGAACATTCAATCTGGTCACTTTGGCACCCCACTCGGTGGAAGTAGAAATTATAACCCTAATCAAATAAATTTGACCCATTGTTAGGTTCAGTAATCAACCCTGACAACCTGATAAATAGATGTAAATTGAATTATGAAAAGTTAGGCTTCTGAAGTATAGAACACTTCGAATTGGATCAGACAACAAAGTCATGAATAAAAGAGCAGGAGAATAACCAGAAATATTTTCAATGTTGATAAAAAACGGAGAAACTTTAACAGAATAAAAAGAAATATTTTCAACAAATTCTGCAATTCTTGTTTTCACTATTGGGGGGGGGGGGACTGCATCAAGAGTCAAAAAAGTGTCTTCAGCCATAGATATTTTACAAAAACAGAAAAAGGGAAAAAAAATGTCCCATATTATTTGCATATCAGTACTCACATCATGCAACGCATGATAAATGTATCTGAAATTAAAACATTGGAAGGGGCACCAACAAGAAACCATGTACAGCCTTGAGCATTTGTCCAGGAGCATGTGATAAAGTACAGGAAGATGAAATTTCTTCAGCAGAGGCTAAAGAATATGTAATCAATCAAGAGTTCAATAAAAAGTTTTAAGAATTCCTTAGAAGCTTTGCCTGGGAGTACGTGGTAGCTGGTAATATAGAGATATGCCAAGGAGATAAAAAAGGAATATTGTTGAATGTGAAGACAAATGCTATTAAAGGCAATCATCAAACTTTTTAATACTGCTTTTCAAAGGTGCGCCTCTTACACAGTAAACATTAAAGCAAAGGTATTTCAGAAAACTATACCAATCAAACCCTTGCATTGTCACATATAATACACAAAAAATAAAACAAAAACAACACAAAACAAAAGGAAACCATAAATCAAAACTTAAGGTCCATTTAAAAATAAAAAATAAAAAAGTCACTTTTGGTGGCTAAAGCACTGAAATTTCCATGAATCAATTCAGTCTCAGGATAAACATGCATTCAACCAAACTGATTCCCAAGAAACAACAGCAGGAAGAAAAAATATAGCAAATCATCAACATCAATACAGGTACAATTTCCCTGTCAATGATTGACAGTGTCATCAGGCATAAGACCTTACCTTTCACTCGGACAGAACTCTATCATTCCAATGCTTGTGCCTGGGTGAAGCCTCTTGCTCCATTGACTGATCTCCATTTTCTTCACTTCAACAACACACATATCTCCATCCTTGCTTCCCCTGAAGGCAAGAAAATACATGGTTTCAATCACATACTACACCCAATATATTCAACAGATGCCATATGCGTATCTCCATCTATACTTCTCTTGAAGGCAACCAAATTTCCCCAGCCACCAAACGAGTTTAAGTTCTCAAATCCATGAGCTAAGTGACATTATGTGGTCAAAGATTACCATGCAATCATGCTCAATACTTTTATTAGTGTTTATGCAAATAGTTATGGTGTTCATATCTATAAATTACCCTCACAACTGCTCGCATAATAATGATTGCAATTCACTTCTATTTGGATAATAATGAAGCTTCTTCATTAAAACTTTTACAAACAAGATTAAAATAACCGGTGCCCCTTTCTCATAAGGTGAGTTCATCCAACATTTGACAGAAGCATAAACACAAGTCCATGAAATATAGTTCTGGGAGTAAGTATGAATTTTAGAAACAAAAAAGAACTAAATATGAATTTTAGAAACAAAAATCCACATGATTCTCAATTAGAACACTTGGCAATGACCTCTAACCCCTCCCCCCATCTCCTTTATTTTTTACTTTCCACTATTTTTTTGTCCTGACAATCATGTTCCATATCTCGGCACCTGATACTCTTCGAAGTTTTAATGCCTAATTATCATACTGGATGCCTCATATTTTGTATCTTCTTTATTTTTGTTGACAATTATGTCTCATATCTCCACACCCAATACTCTTCATGAGGCTTTTATGGATAGTTATAACACAGGAGGCCTCAAATCTTTTTTGGGGATTGTTTGGAAGTAGGCAGTTTATGCTTATAAAAGATATACAAGCAAGTGGGAAGTTTTACAAATATGTAATCGTTTGCCTTAAAGCTTACATTATAAAAGATGCAAGAGCAACTGTCTCCGACTAGGGCCTATAACAGTCCTTCTGTAAGCCATATAAACAACTCAAGCTGATATTAATCAACTTAATGAACCATCTATTTGCCTTTAACATATGAATAATTAGCAAAAGAAATGGTGCCATCCAAAATTCACTGTTTATGGCACCAAGACCAATGTTGCTACCAATGCAGTCCACTTTGGCTTATTATATACAGGAGAAAGGGTTAGATTTCATGATAAGACTGTAAGCTGGCAGTGCAGTTTATATGTTATTCTTTTTGTACTTCACATAGTCAAAACCTATTTTGAACTATAAAATTGAATTAATTGAGAACAATGCAAAGTCTTACAGAGCAAGATATTTTCCATCCAAACTAATGGACATTACTGAAGCAGGTTTTTTTAGCAGCCTCTTAAACCCTATTTTATTCCAGGTACTTATGTCCCATACTGCAGTGACTGCTTTGTCTCCTGCTCCATAGGAAAACATATGGTTTGAAATGTCAGATATAAGCATCCAAACTATTGAATTAAAGCATATTATATTTTATTTAAACAAATTTGTAGTAACCTTTCTGGACTGTGCAAAATAAAAATGGTCTTGCCCCATCCTTCGAAAACCGACAGAGTTCAATGTTCTCATCCTGCAGGGCAAACCCAAAAAATAACATCAGAAACTACAGAACCACGTGTTAAGATAGGCACTTGTAACTTGGATTTTCAAAAATCAAGAAAGGAGGACACAAATGATATTCACCGAGTTGCGGGTCAAAGTTGTGGCAGGAACACCCTCCTCTATCTTCCATACTCTTGCTGAACCATCTGTTGACGTTGTAGCTAAAAATTCTGTATCTAGACTGGAAATTGAAGCAATCATTCAACACACAGTTCTAACCACTCATGCAGCTATGCTTAAAAATTTCAAGAGATGTCCCAAAAACTTATTTATATCAACAAAAAGAGTTACCAATTTTTAGAAAATTTTACAACATAAGGAGAATATAGAGATTTCATTTGCACTATTTTACAGGGGGAAAAAAGGTTCTTGAGTATTTATTATATCTAATGCTAAGGAGCTTCACTTTGTTCCAATATCTGTATAATTCTGCCAAAGATCAGACTATCTTTTTCTTTTTGTAATTTCTGTGGAATGATCAATGTGTTTGATATCTTAGCATTTGTAAGTGGAAGAATCTCTTGATATTCGCAATTTCTCAAATCCATTCCTACAAATAGAAAATTAAGAAAAATAAAAAAGGCATTCCATTGCACTGTCCCAGGCTAATGAGCAATCTTACCTCACACATCCTAATTATTAACCCCTTTCTTTTACATAATGACAACCACAAGTCAATTTATTTGCAAGGATTCATAGAGAGTTTTCCCTTAAACTTCAAGATCAACAAAAATAGCAACTCTGTTTTAAAGGGACCCAGCTATATAATTCTCTGCAGCAGCATGAAAGGACTTCTGGATATTTTTTTAGCAACGTATAATCTAACAAGATAAGCACGATATAATAGATTTATGATCCAGTTGGTATAACCAAATGTAGTCAAAATGCCTCTCCCAGTAATGTTTATTTTATTATGTTCACCTGAAATCCATGTCACGGAAGGATTTATGAGCTTTTGGTTCATCCAAGACAACTCGCATGCTTGGCCACTCGAAAATTCTTAGGTGACCGTCCTGCATCATTCAAAAACAAGTTTGGAATTGACATTTGTTGCAAATTCAAACAAGAAAGTAAAATTGTAGCAATCTTGCAGTTGAGATAGCACATACCACACCACCTGCAGCAAATCTGGATCCATCAACACTAAAAGCTAAGCATTTCTGGGGACCAACACCATGCAAAGCTGGTAGATCCTTGGCCATAATTTTCACGCTTGTTTGTTGTCCACCATACAATTGAAGTAACCTGAATGTCACCAACAAATGACTCAGTTTTAACCTCTTACATATGTCAAATATATGACACTCATGATATAAACATTTGTTATATATTCATTACAGAAATCATGGAAGGCGAAAAGGAAATCCTACAGGTTGAAACAATCATGTTCCACGGGACAAATCACATTTAAAAGGTAAGATGTGAATTTTTCAAATGCTTGAAAAGACAATAAATTAGCATGGCACAGACCATGATTAACAACAATAGCTGTTACAGAGTGGTCAGCTGAAGAACAACCTCTCCTCCCCTCCCCCTTCTATTTCATTAATTATGATCTAAATATCGTTTCATTAAGGCAAAGTTCATTAAAAACCTCTTCCTTCTTTGAAATATTGTAAAAAAATAGTAATAAAAAAATAAAACTGTGTCCAGCAATGGTAAAACTCTTCTTAAGATTGGATCACAAACAGCACATACTCCGGGCAGATAAATCCACCTTGTCAACAACAGGAAATTCAGAAATCAAGTGGGAAATAACAACTGACACCACCCAGTAATGATAATAAATATGACCACAGTCAAGCAAAAATGACCCTGACATCTATCAAAACATTACAGAAAATCTCCCATGAGACTTCCACGTGAACAGCATTTTTGCAAACCCCAGAACCATCCGGAAAGAGAAATTGAATTCAGTGATTAGTTGCAATGTAGACTAAATAACACGTCCTGCTATTAGCATTTTGAAATTCAGTCGCCCATGTTTTCCCATTTTTATCAGGAAACTTCGTCACCTACCCAAACTACAACGGATGCCTGGTACTGTTCTATTTTTTAAAATAGTTAAGCGGAGTCCTTTTCCAAAGTTTCCAGTAATAGAATTGAATATGTATTTTTTAAAACACCAATTACACCAAATGATCAAACAGTCCTGAGATGCTTACCTTATTGAGAAACAACCAATAACCTAAAATTAGAAACTGAATTTGAATTCACTCACTAACCCTAGAAATCCAAAACATTTTATTTCACGAGAGAGAGAGAGAGAGAGTTACTTGCAGACACCAATGGAAGTGGAGCAAACGAAGTCATCTCCAGTGGGATGCACAGCAATGCTAAGTGGATCACCTTCTCCTTCTTCAAACACATAAGTCGCCTTCACAATTTCCAAAATCAAGCGAAACACAAGTCAATCCAATTGAAATTACATTAAATACACAGAGAGAGAGAGATATACCATAGGAGAAGAAGAGAGAGAGAATGTCTTAGAATCGTAAGAGAAGATCTCGAGAGCCGGCGGAGAAGAATTTCGACGCCGAGAAGTCGCCACCACCACCAGATGCGCGTTCTCCGGCCGCCGGATCCACGACGCGCACGCCACCGATCCTTGCACCGTCGTCAAACCCTGTGCTTCCATTTCGAGTTCGAGAGAGAGATGATTGGGAGCTAAAATGGTTTTTTTGGTTTAGATTTTTCGCAGTTGGGAAGATATTTGAGAGAGAGAGAGAGAGAGAGAGAGAGATTGAAATGAGTGATTGACTTTGGGAGGACCTTGTGCCGGTGGCAACAACGATGCGAAAACCTTTTCACAATGTGGGAAATTGGAACGAAAGAAGTGGAAGCACATTCCTTGATGTGATGCCTCACTTGTACTTTATTTTTGGAAATGGGATGAGAAAACGCTCATCCTTTGGAAAAAATTATATTCTAGGCAACACATATCACTTTTATTAACACAAAAATAACACAATATATTACAAAATTAATAATTTAAATTATAAAATTAATTAATATTTCATATTCAAATCTTATATATATAAAAATATTATTAAAAAAATTCTATCTAAATCAAATTGATTTTAAACTGATTTTAATCGATACTTATATAATTATTTACTATCGATAAATTATTTTTTTTTTTAAAAAGGTGTCTATTATTTTGGTTGATGAGAAAATTTACTCCTACAATCCTATGGCAAAATCATCGATTCAGATTATTTGATGATTTCCTGAAAAACTTGTCATAATACCCCTCTTTCAATTAATGTGTTGCTCCACCTAGGCAGGAGAAACAAGGTAAGCGTGTCCATATATTACCTACTCTCTTTTGATTAAAAAAAAAATGGTTAATGCATGGCCTATCTGCACAAAGAGGAAGTAAGAATATTAACATGTTGCACTTCTCTATTTTATTAAAAAGGGACGTGGAGTGTACCAATGATTTGTACTTTTTTAATCAAATTTTTAATTTAAATTTTAAAAATAAAAAATAGATGTCGGGAGAGTTAACTCTTGAATTGAGTCATATAATCAGATTAGTCAGATTTTTTGATTTCTATGTTTTTTTTTTAAAAAAAAGATGTATAGTGTTGAACTCAATGCAACTACGCCCAAAGGCCCCTCCCGAGCCAATCGGGGCTAGGCTTGCATCTTTAGTCTATACAGAATTGGGTTCTAATACTTGGACCTTGGCAACCCAAGGCTCAGTTTTTCACGGGCCCTGCTGTAACAGACTGTAGCTAAACAATTAGTTTGAATACCAACGGTTAGTTCATAAAGTAGTTGTTAGAATTTAGTTAGAAAGTTGTTAAAGATATTAAAATAGTTAGAATCAAAGTGTATAAAGTTGATAATTTGTAAAACAATTACAAGAAATGGATTGATTGATTGCACTCTCTCTCTGCGTTTTCTCTCTATCTCTGTCTCTGTCTCTCTCTCTATCTCTCACTTTTTTTTTTTTTTTTTTTTTTTTTTTTTTTTTTTTTTTTTTTTTTTTTTTTTTTTTTTTTTTTTTTTTTTTTTTTTTCCCCTCTTTTTTTCCTTTTTTTTTTTTTCTTTTTTTCTTTTTTTTTTTTCTTTTTTCTTCTTTTTNNNTTTTTTTTCTTCTTTTTTTTTTTTTTTCTTCTTTTTTTTCTTTTTTTTTTTTTTTTCTTTTTTTTTTTCCTTTTTTTTCCTCTCTTTCTTTTTTCTCTTTCTTTTTTTCCTTTTTTGTTTTTTTTTTGTTTTTTTTTTTTTTTTTTTTTTTTTTTTTTTTTTTTTTTTTTTTTTTTTTTTTTTTTTTTTTTTTTTATTTTTTTTTTTTTTCAAAAATTTAAAAAGAAAAAAAAAAAAAAACAAAATAAAAAAAAAAAAAAAAAAAAAAAAAAAAAAAAAAAAAAAAAAAAAAAAAAAAAAAAAATATTTTTTTTTTTATAATTTTTTTTTTTTTTATAAAAAATATTTTTTTTTTTTTTTTTATATTTTTTTTTAATTTTTTATTATTTTTTATTTTTTTTTTTTTTATTTTTTTTTTTTTTTTTTTTTTTTTTTTTTTTTTTTTTTTTTTTTTTTTAAAAAGAAACAAATATATTAATAAAAAATTAATTTTAATAATTTATTATTTAATTAATAATTTTAATTTTTTTTATATTTATTTTTTTAAAAATAAATAAAAAATTTTTATATTATTTTTTTTTTTTTTTTTTTTTTTTTTTTTTTTTTTTTTTTTTTTTTTTTTTTTTTTTTTTTTTTTTATTTAATAAAAACTCAGTTGTATGACTCCAGCCAAGTTTCCATGGGTTGCAAGATCTGTACCCCGAAATTGAGAAGCCTCTGTTGCCTTGGCATCCAAGTGCTAATTGGGACTGGTCCAACAAAGTTTCCATCTATGGTTGCAAGGACCCCTGCGCCCATCAAAGGTAAGATTATTAACATGTTTCCTTTTTCATAATTAATAAAGGTCAGATGAATAGTCGGTCTAATAGAATATAAAGTTAGGTTCTTTAATTAAAATCTTAAATTCGAATCTAGAAAATAGAAAATATTATGCTGGGAGGATAGTTCCAGAATAGGTCACTTTAAATCCCGAATTGGATTAATCATGGTTTCGGATGCTAATGATATACACCCAAAAAAATAATTAATAAAGGTCTAATTGTTGATAGATTTGTATACTCATAGCCAAATTTAGCAGTGAAAGTCTTTTACTTCCTCTATGTTTATTATTTTTTATTTTATTAATTTTTTTCATAATAGCAAAAATCTTAATTCCAACTCTTCAAATGTTTTCAGATAAATTTATGAAGTACTCATTATAATCACAGATCACGTATATAGAAAACAAAGTATATATTTGATTATTTATAATATTTATGTCTTCATTAACCCAACAATAATAAAATTCCTTGACATTAAATAATATGTTGCCTTCCATTCATTAAGGACCCTACCAAATTGAATTAAAAAAAAAAAAAAACCATTCGATGTTTTTGGTAGCTTAATTAAAATTGTTTAGGCAAATAAAACAATCTTAAAGGCAATGGCAGAGCCCTTCGGAGATAAAGTATGTGTATTAATTTATAAATATACAAATTCATATATATATATAAATTAAAAGTATTAATATATGAATTCAGAAATTTTTTATCCTAATCTAGAATCATATGGAAAGCTTAAAATATCTATCCCAACTCAATTTTGTAGATGGTTGAATTTTAGAATTTCATTTTTTTCAATTTCATTTTTTTAATAATAAAGAGAAAAAAAGTGAATAATTGATAAATGTTTTAAAAATTTTAAATTTTGTATGTTATGAGAAACATAAAAGAGGCGGATCAAGATAACTAAATATTTTATTAGGATTTCAATTTTAAAAGTTGAGATCATTGTTTAAAAAACAAAGAGAGAATAAAGGAAATTAAAAAAATACTATATATTATTCTGAGTATGCAATAGATTTTTTTTTTTTTGATTATGAATTTGAGATTTTTAAAATGAGATAAAGGAATTATGACCAATAGGTTATCCTGTCGAGAAATCTAAGTATGTAATAGATTGTACACAAAGAACTGTATTTATATAGATCAAATCTCTATCGTAACGATAGTGAATATATTATATTATATATAGTAAATATACTTTCAACATTTTCTCAATATATAGTAAACATTATGATATCATAATAGTGAATATTACGCGAATATTGTATGAATATTATATTACCAAAATTATATTAACAAAAATAAAATTAATGAAATTTAAAATTTGTTTATAAAAATGTGTCTTTTATGCCGGAATTCACCCAAGTCGATAAATATTTATTCAACATGAATTTAAACTCTTAATCTTGCATCTTTTTCTCCCTTATTTATGTATTTTTGCAGCTTGATCTATTCATATTTATATGAGTAGCTTTGTTTTTCTTCTTTCTTATGATCACTATCATGTTTCTTTGGTGTGAATTTTTTCATTAGTACCAAAATTTCCAGAAGGCAAGTTTGTTTATTTAATTATTTCTTAGCAATATAAATAATTAATATTTTAATATGTTTTCATCTACAAGATTGAACCCACACCATGTATTGTTATTGTTTTTTTTTTTAAAAAAAAAAATAGTGAATCTTGCTTTTTCATTATTTTTCTTTCCTTTATTTACAAATAATTGAATATCTGCCTTATACAAAATATAAGATTGGATAAGATTTGCAACTACATCAATAACATTTATGCTCTATTTAATATGTGCGATTTAATAAGATTTGGTACGTTTTGTAAAATTAATTAATGTTTTTTTTTTTATTATAATAGGAATTAAATTTCGGATCAGGAGACAATGCTGTTGGGGACAAAAACAATTAATGCTTACAGAATTGATAGTTATTTAACGAATTAGAATCAAATTTTAACTAATTAAAATATTTTAAAAATTACAAATTTTGAATGATTTTACAGATTTATTTATTATTCCTGTAGATAGCAATACTTATGAGATTGGTTGTTGAATTATGATCAAATTCTAATAATTCAAGAAAATTTTGAATTCAATTGACACCTAAAAAATGATAAAATGATTTTATTATCTAAGAAAATGTAAAATATTGTTGCTATTAAAAATTTTACGAGTACTAATTATAACGACTAAGCCTACAAGGGTATGAAAATCAAACCAAACATCACACAAGTTAGATTAATAAATATTATATAATATTAGAGTTAAAAGATCTTCCGAGACAATCACAAATACCTGTTGGTTGTAATTGTTCAAATTATAATTTTTTTTTATCAAATTATGAAAAATATTGAAATATCAAAATATTAGCTTACTTGAATAATCTCGAATTAGGGCGATGGATCAAAATATTAAACACCCGAAAGTTAAATCAAAATATATAACTTCAAAGCCATCGGTATAAAAAACCTAAAAGTTGAATCAAATTAAACAAATTGAAAATTGAATATGAATATCAGAATAGTCAGTGTTCTTACAATTTCGTTAATTGAATAATTAACATTTTTAATAAACAACTAAGTTTATTCAATTTTCTAGAATTTCAAATTGTCCCAAAAACAAAATTATCATATTTCAACTTAATTAAATAAAACAATATGGTGTCACATAATACTCATAATAAACAGGGTGGTGATGCAAGAAGTAGCATTCAAAATGGTGCCGCTTGATACTTACCTAAAGGCAAACAAAATAGTGTTTTTTAATACTTAAACACAATCAAAGATAAGCAAAGGGATGCTTTTTTTTTTTTTTATTTTAAATAGAAAAATATAATCAAACGGAATTGAATCGAAAAAGAAAGGATAGAAATGGGGAGACTTTACTGCTTGAGCTATCCCTAAAATACACAGAGGGGCATAGTTTAATACCTACAAATATAGACAAATATAAGTAAAAAAATATTGATTAAAATTTACGTATAAAGATAAACAAAAAAGGTGTTGTTTAATACTTACTTTCCATAAGATTAGACATCTTTCCTAAAATCTCTATTTAATAAGTTGGTTTGTATCTTTGACCTAATTTGGATATATATTTTTCAAAATATACAAATTCACCTATTGTAGTTTTCAAAATAATGATCATATTTTAAAATTAGATTTTGACTTTTGCATTTTTTAAAATTACGCTTTTGACTCTGAAATATCCAAAATTTATGTTGTTAGACCTAGAAATACTTTGAAATATTTTACAAATATATCCTCAAGTGACTCTTCGCTACACAAAAAGAAGTTTCGGACATTTTTTAAAATTTTTTGCGGAAAATAATTACAAAAATGATGAAATTTTGAAGTTTGGAATAAATTTCAAAAGAAATTAAAAAAGAGGATTTTTCTAAAACTTAATTTCAATTTGGGATGTCGGGTTTTGAACTCACTACAAAGGGAGATCTTTCTCTCTCTCTCTCTACAGCCCTCTTTCTTTAGGGTTTGGACAACACCTCCCCCTTCCCTTTTATTTTTCTCTTTAATAGAAATAGAGCATGCTCCATTTTTCTATCTATTTCTCTCTCAACGCTCGCATTTTTTCTCTACAAACAGGGGCGGAACCAGAAAATTATTCTTGGGGTTATAAAGTAATAATTAATAAAATTTATATAATTCTAATTAAAAATACAGAAAATATTAAACAAAGTATATAATTTATGATAGTTGTGTTCTATGCTTTTTCATTCATTAAAATTTATCTATAGTCGATTTTGTACTAAAAGTATTAACATTTTTTCATATGAATAACTAATCTATTTACAACAAATTCATCTTTTATCTTATTTCGCAGCATTGTTTTCAAAATCTTCATAACTAAAAAATTTCATTCACTAATTGTTGTTAAAATTGAGAAAATCAAAAAATCATTCTATCAACTAAATAATAAAATTTTGATTCCAAGTTTCTACGAACTTATTGCACGACTTTGAGGTGATCATTAAATTTTGACAATCCTTATATTTTAACACATTTAGCTTATAATGATTCAATTGAATTGCTCTTGTTCAGTAAAATCAAGAGGATAGATTTTTCATTTTAACAGCATATGTCATTAATTTAAATGACTTGAAATTATCTTTTGGACTCAAGTTAAAGTTAAGAATAAGGATCTCCATTATTTGTTTTGTAAGTATGTTATTCAACTCTTTCAACTAAGAGTCTATTGCAGTAATAAAAATTTTACTCCAATAAAAGTATTCTAGTGTCAAATCATCTTGTTTTTTATGCAATTTATCTCGACCTATAAAATAAAGACCATTCATATATGAAATATCAATCTCGTACTCAACACAAAATGATTTTTTTTTTTTGATACAAAAGAATATATATTAAAAAGAAAAAAGCTACACAAATTCCAAGATATACTTTGAGATACCTAAAGAATCAGAGGACACCAAGACTAAACAAACAATGATCTAAGTCTTAGTCTCAACTAAAGACAAGACTACACTAACAAAAGTCGCAATGATGCGCAGTAGTAACTGATGCTCACCTATCATTCGCTTATTCCTCTCCATCCAAATATAATAAACACAAGTACTGAGGAGGCATTTGAAAATCCTGTCCTGCCACAGGGGATGCCTTGTTAGGGGAAGAAGGATCTCACAAATACCCGACCAAGAGATAGGAAAGATAACAGGAACATACTGAGCTATCGTCGGGACCGTACCTCTCTAGAGAAAGGATAACGAAAGAATAAGTGATCAAAGGTCTTTCTTTGACTCAAACATAGATGACAAGTTGAAGAAGTTGAGAGTCTAAGTCTGAACAAGTGGTCACTTTTTTGTAATCGTTCGATAAATACTAGCCATATGATGAAAGTAAATTGAGGAATTGTTTCTGGAAACCAAACCAAATCAGTCCATGAGGCCTAATCATGCAAACATTAGAGGTGCCTCCATACTGAAGTAATAGAGAACTCTCCACTAGGAGTGATCATCCACACAATCGTATCATGACCAGCGAAAGGAAGATCAGACTCTGAGATATATTTTCGGATACTATCAAAGAAGGCGCATCGATCTCAAAATCCACTGCCCCTTAATATACTCCAACCAATGGGTGCTGGAAAAGATGTCTTAAATAGCGCAAGTATCACTAAAACCTAACCTCTCCAAAAGCCGTCTACCTAGGACCTCTATCAAAGGCCCTATCGACAACCATATGTCATACCAAAAGGAAATGTGGCTACCATTATCCATTCTCCACACAACAAAATGATTTTATATTTTCAATTAATGTGTCCCATCTATTTTTTTCTTAATTTTTGAGTGAGAAAATTTGTGGTAGAAATAAGATGAATAGTATTTATGATAAAAAAAATTGCAAGACCCCAAAAAAAAATAACGTTTGGTAAGTCCTTCTGGTCCACTTCTACTCGAACAACATTTATGTAAAATATACAAAGGGTTCTTGAGATTGAGTAATGATTTGTAGTTTCTAAGCCACTGGCCCTGTTTTTTGGGAATGGGCTCAATTGGGCCGGTATTCTCTTTATCCTTTTTTTTTGTTTTTGATCGATTGGTATTCGAAATCATAATCTAACTAATCTGATCTGAAACTAGAAGTGATCTATTCCGGGAACTACCCTCCGAACATAATTTTTTTTATTCTCAAAACTCGAATCTGAGATTTTGGTTATTTATAGGCTTTGCTTATTTACTAATCTACTTCCATGTGATGGGTTCAAGAATTCTTTCATGATACTTTTACAGCCTCTAGTCGGCTGGTTACTTAAGCCAGTTGACTATGGGGCTTTACCGGTTGGCTGCTCTCTTCAAACGGTTGACCTAGTAGGAGTGATGGTCAACTATTATCCCAATCTAGTCCAGTGGGGTTTGGAGAATGTATAATCGAGAGAGAGAGAGAGAGAGAGAAGAGAGAGAGAGAGAGAGAGGTTAGAGGGAGAGAAGAATCAGAAAAAGAGCGAGAGAGAGAGATAGAGAGGGAAGAGGAGAACACCATAAATTTCATTGTTTGCTCATTCCCAATTATAATAAACTATTTATATATTGGGGACTGATTATTCAATCAACCTAACTACTCTTAACTAATCTTGTATGGTTTAACTACTTTTATTAACTACATTTAACCGCATTTGAAATGCTCAACTATTGTCAACATATACTTACTTGTGCAATCCCATTGACTCATATGAGTCATCCATATGGGATAGCCTAATGGTCATTATCCTTTCTTTTAATATCATGATTTAGGTTCAAATATTGTGTGAAAAAAAAAAGACTCATATGGGACCAAGTAGAAAACTACCAAATAAAATGCGTCCTAAGCCAAAATATCACAAGAAACTCAACAAACTCTTGAAATAGCGAAAGCTAACTTGAGGAAGACTGAATAGGCAAGAGACAAACAATTGAGGCTATTAAGTAATTTAGCTCTCAGACGAGCTAGGACACAAGGGGAGGCTATTAAATAATTTCGTAACTAGTTTAGTCGATTTTTTTTCCATAACCGATTTGTATTCAATAACTAATTTATTGATTTTATTTAATCTGATTTGAGTTAACTATCAGACTTCTTAATGGACGACCTCTTTTAGCGTCTATTTTTTCCATCTCAAAACTCAAATCCGAAAATTTAATTAAAAGAATTTAATACTTTTACGATTGGACCAATAAGACATCGGTAGGAGTTAACTAATTATATAATCTCATTCACTTGTTTTATTATTATAGACAAATTTTAAATTTTTAAAATACAAAAATTTTATTGTTTTAGACATTTGGAGGGTCACAACTATTATTTGGGGTCACAAAACTTAAAAAATTAAAATTTTATGGTTAAGGACCCCCCCCCAAAAAAAATTGCCTGCAGGATAGCAAAGGTCTCCCCACTTTTTGTCTGGGCAAGGACAATATGTGTTTGCTTCTTCTTCATGTTGGAACTAAAGTTATTCTCTCTCTCTCTCTCTCTCTCTCTCTCGTCTTTCTCCTTCCTCTCTTTCTCGCACTCCCAACTCCCTCTTTTCTCTTTGCCACTTGCTCTTTTTCTTCCAAGGATGGTTTGAGTTTAGAGGGTATAGAGACCTTTTTTAATAGTCACCATTGGTAATTCAATCTAAGGATGGAGATTAAGTCATGTGATGAAACAATTTGGACAAGCATAGAGTTTGTCTACTCGATCAAAGTGTGAGAATGTCAATTTACAAAATGTGACATTTTTAAAACAAAAATTGAATTTGGTGTTGATTTATAATTCACATATCAATGAATGGTTAAGATCTAAATACAAATTTCTATTTTAAATTAACAGTCGAAATTGTTACGTATTTTTAAAATTACAATATTAGTCCAAATTAAAAATTTTAAGTTTTTTTTTTCTCAAAATACTAATCATAATTTTTTTTTTTCAAATATCTTTTAAAAATTTTAAAATAATAAACTAATATTACTTATATGTATGTTCATGTGTGCACGCATGTGTCGCACGTGTTATTTTCAAAAATTAAGGCTGTTATATTAATAACTTTTATGTTATATCTAACGTGTAAGATTTGATTAGATTTTTTAATTTCTGAAGAGATTTTATTTATCTAGTAAGGAACAGTGACAATTGGAAAATTAATATGAAAAATATTGTAGGCCTTAATTCAAAACACACTTCATTAGGGTTCATACTTCATGGCCTTGTAGTTAAAATTAACATTTCTCTAGGCTAAAATATATTTGCCTCATAATAAAATTATTAGTTTGAAATGTTGTCATAGTAAAAGAGTACATTGTACAAAATTCTTCTTCCTCTTTTTTTTTTTCCCTTTTTTTTTTGATAAATTATCAGTATCTTATATCCATATTGAATTCGACTAAATTTAATTTGATTCGATTTAAATTTTTAAGAGAGGAAAACTCTTTTAGCGTCTTTTTTTTTTCATATACAAGAATCAAACTCAAAACCTTGTTTGAGTGATATGGATGCATAGTCATTGGATCAACAAAAAATTGATTTTTTTTTTTCGGCAAAAGCTATTATAATTGTTGATTTATTAATTTTCTTTTAAGCATATAAATAATTTTTACCAATACCAAATAAATATATAAACCTCTATTATTATTTAATTTATTTAGTTATTTGAAAATTTCAATATCTTTGATGGAATTATGATTAACATAGAAATGGAGATTTATCAGTAAATATAGAGGAAAAACATTACTACGTCAAAGTTAATATATTTATTTTTTAAATCTACATAAATATTTTTCTTTTGAAAATTTTTGGAGAATTATTACCTTCCAATCGCTTTCTGAATTCCGTAGAGAGAGCCAAACCCTTTTCCGTCTCTCTCTCTCTCTCTCTCTGTCTCTGGGCTTTCACCCTCTCTCTCTCTCTCTCTCTCTCTCTCTCTGGGCTTTCACCCTCTCTCTCTGAGCCTCTTACCATCTTCGGCCTTTTCCCATCCATACAGTCACCCACATAAAATTCCGCGCCCATGCAAATCCACACGAAACACAAACCCTTCTCCTCTCTCTCTCTGTGAATGTTGTTTCCTTGTAAGTCCATTACCAAATTCGTAACAGAACAATCTCCCCACTCTCTCTCTCTCTCTCTCACAATTTCTATTTTTCTTTTATTTTTCTCTGTCATTTATTACTTCTTAATTTCTTGCCCAACTCCTTAACTCTCTCTCTCTCTCTCTCTCTCTAAAAAGCCCTTGATTTCACTCTTCATTCTCTCCGCCTCTCTCTCTCTCACTGCATTGTCTCTTTGCTTAGTTTCTCTGTCGCAATGGCCGTTCCCCAAAACGTTGCGTCATCGCCGGCATCGCTCTACGTCGGAGACCTCCACACTGAAGTTACCGACGGCCAACTCTTCGACGTGTTCTTTCCGGTGGGAAATCTTGTGTCGGTTCGTGTCTGCAGAGACTCCTCTAGTGGAAGGTCTCTCGGTTACGGTTACGTTAATTTCGGCACTGCCGATGACGGTAATTCAATTTTGATCAGTTGTTTCTTTATTCTTTTTCTTGATTGGATTTTCTTTTAATTAAGGTTTTGTTGTAATCTTTTAGGTTTTTGATGATTAGGTTCAATCAAAGAGAGTAAATTTCTTATTACAATTGAGAATTTCGGAAAAGTTGTACTTAGATCGATGCGAATGTTTAATTATGACACCCTTTTTTGGATTAAAAAATATACTTCCAATGGATTGTTTCAAGAAAAGAATGTTGATGGTGATGTTGGGCTTTTTGATGGTTAGGTTGAATCAAGAATGTTGATGGTATTTGTTTTTTATTCCTCATTTTTTTGGTTAAGTGGTCTTTATGAATTTGTAAAATTTGTGCTCAGATTGATGTGGATGGTTAATCTTGACACATTATAATCAATTTTGCCCAAGAAAAAAAAAGATAAAAAAAGAAAAGAAGGAATTGTTATTTAAAGAACTGATTAGATTATGATTCGAGTTGTTGATTACGTTAAAAAATAATTAGAAGTCTGCATTAATCAAGATTGTGAAGAAAAGAAGGAAAAACATTTCTGGGTTTTATTCATCTGATGTTGAACATTGAGTGATACATGTTTTTTTAGACTTACCGCAAGAATTACCTTGATTTTGATCTTCCGTCTTTTGGGGTTATGGAGTATTTGGATGAGTCTGAAAAAAACTCTTTCCTCAATTTTGAATCTACGTAGTCTATGAGCATACCGTTACAAATGCCTACCTTTTAGTTTTCTGATATGTAAATTATTCTCTCACACTTCAATACCCCTTTTGAAATGGATGATGCATTTCATTAGTTAAGTTGATTCATTTGGGTTTTGCCAAACATGTCAACTTAATTTGGGCTGTGTGAATAAGGGTTCATGTTCTTATGCTTGTGGACCATTGCATGCTTGTTTCTGCCTGACTGAAAAGGAAAAAAAAATGGTTAGTTAGCAAATTACTGAATAGAAGATACGCCGGTGGATTAATGTGTGAAAGAGTATGAAAATGGGTCTATTAATTTAAGTTTTGGATGGAGTGGCATGGTAATCTGATTAAATACGTTGAAGATGGGTCTACTAATTTAAGTTTTTAGATGGAGTATGAAAATGGGTCTATTAATTTAAGTTTTAAGAGTATGAAAATGGGTCTATTAAATACATCGTAATCATTTAGTGCTTCCACCAATTTGTTTGTTTTCATTATCAATCTTCATGCACCTTTGTGAATTGAAAATAATCTATGTAAGTTTGATGCAATCTATCAAACCATGTTCAGTTTCTCCATTAAAATAAAAAAGGACTATGAAACAAAGTTCAAGATCTAAAGCTATTCAGCCAAAATATTAGAGCGGAAAATAAATGCCGTGAGGCTTATTCACTGATATTAGGTGGCGATGCATGAAGATATCACAAAATTAATTGTCAGCTGTATTTATCTATAGTACATTTGGTCTTTTCCCTGTTTAATATGCATTCTACATAAACTTCAGTGAAGCTCCATAATTGTTTCTTCAAGTGATTCTTTCCTGTACATGTTACTTCTAGTTTAAGCATCGACTAGAAGGTACAACATTGTGAAGAACAACATCCCTTATATCTTTTCAGATAATACAAGTGAAAATGAAGATTCCTTCGATGGTTGCATCGCCAGCTACTTAGAGCTACTACAGTCTTCTCTGATTATTGGTAGCTAAAATTTTGGGATTAGATATTTATCTTCTTATATGTACATCTTTAGACCAATTTCCACAACCTCTAACCATCTAATCTATTCCTTCCAAAGTAATAAGCTGCCTATGGGTTTTATCAGATCCTCTTCTAATGGACAACATCAAGAACATATTTACCTTATAAAGGTCTAACCTAAATAGCAATTTTTGCCATCCGTTGTGATTAAGATGTAAAAGGTTTCCTTTTCTGCCTTTAAATGTAATTTTGGAAAATTGACTTTACAGGGATCTATGTGTCAAGCACATTTTTTCTACCAATATATCAATATCTCGAGCATGGATATGGATACGATGATACGGAGAACTTCAGAAAAGTATATAACATGGTAAAATATGGCAATTTCTAGTAACTAATAATATAGCCGGAAATGCCACTTGGCACAACTAATATGTATCCTCAACCAGCCATCTTGCATGGATATCTAATATCTGTTGGGTTTGATTGGGCTTCCTTTTGGGAGGAATAGTACTAAAATCGCTTTTGGCTTTTATGCTTTTCCAAACTGCACTAAGCTGATCTCCGACCTAAGCATGAGGTTCTGTTGTCCTGTTTCTTTTGCATCTCACTCCATTTAAAATATAAATCATATTGCAAATTGGTAATGTCTGAGTAGTGTAGCTAGTGTTTCATGATGTTTTGTAGCTTGCAATTTATTGGATATTTTTTATTATTTATTTTTTTTTAAAGTTCGATGGTTGCTTACAGGGATGAAAACTTGTACATAATTTTGTACTTCTTTAATTTTTGATATATTATTCATCATTATAACTTAACACCTATCACTCTTTGCTCTCTGTGTTCCTCCAAATAGCAAATCGTGCCATTGAGACAATGAACCATTCACCTTTAAATGGCAAAGCTATTAGGGTCATGTGGTCACGTCGAGATCCGAATGCAAGGGGAAGCGGCATTGGGAATCTGTTTGTTAAGGTATTTCACTAGAGATCCTCTTATAAGCAATAACAGCTATAACTTTGTTTGCTTTTAATTTTAAAATATTTTCATTTATCTTTACAGAATATGAGTGACTCGATTGATAACGTGAAGTTCCGTGACATGTTCTCCAAGTTTGGGAACATCCTTTCCTCTAAAGTTGAAATGTCTCCTGATGGGAAAAGCAAAGGATATGGGTTTGTCCAATTTGAATCAGAAGAATCGGCAAATGCTGCAATTTCGGAGCTCCATGGCTGTACCGTTGATGGCAAGCAGTTGTGAGTATTGACATCATTCTTCTGCTTAACATCTAATATTTTGCTTCCGAAACTGAATGGTCTTTTTTGTAATTAATGCAGATTCACCAATTTAAACTCTTCATTAATTATGCTCATCTATATTTTTGTGTCTAAATTTGCCATAGCACTCAATTTGTGGAAATGTCTCTTCATGCCTATCTTGGTTTTATATGCTTGTTTCTAATATTTGACATGTTTGTGTAGATATGTCAGTAATCATCAGAAGAAGAGTGAGCGGCTGATGACCACTCCTGATGCAAAATACACCAATCTTTATATGAAGAACATAGATCCTGACATCACCGAAGAAGTTCTTCTAGGAAAGTTTTCAGAGTTTGGCAAAATCTGTAACTTAGTGATCTCAAAAGATGGTAATGGGACCTCCCAAGGTTTTGGATTTGTCAACTTTGATAGTCCAGATGATGCAAAACGTGCTATGGAGGCAATGAATGGTAAACAATTAGGTGAGTTTTAATCCATTGAATATCTGATAAAATCATACCATCTTCACCATGTTGCAATGCTGCTCACTTTATCATTCTTTATTTGATACTCCTGTGGAGAGAGCAGGTTCCAAGGTTTTATATGTGGCAAGGGCACAGAAGAAAGCTGAGCGCGAGCAATTGTTGCAGAACCAGTATGATGAAAGACGAAATGAACAAATCCAGAAATATAAGGTGATAATTGCATTGCCTTTTTAAATCTACCACGCCTAAATCATCAGTTTTTTTTTTTCATTCTTTTAACTTGCAGTGAGTCATACAAATGCAGGGATTGAACGTTTATGTCAAGAACATCAATGATGATGTTACTGTGGAAGAATTACGGGAACATTTTGGTCAGTGTGGTATAATAACATCATTGAAGCTTGTGCAAGATGAGAAGGGAATAAGTAAAGGATTTGGTTTTGTATGTTTCTCAACTCCTGAGGAAGCTAGCAGAGCTGTTCATACTCTTCATGGTAAGTTAATATTTGATGACAAATAATGACAATCTTTCACTGTTTGGTGACTTACTATTCCGGTGTGCTTCTTATTCCACACCTGAATTGACATGTCTAGATTTAAATTAAGCGGGCAATGCTTCTGAGAAACGTCATTATCTTGATCAATCTATTGTAACCGAACACTGTGCTGCATGACAAAATTGAGTTGCTTGGAATTCTGGAAAATATCAAGCTTATTGCAAGTGTAAAATCTAGAAGTTTTGGCTTCTCTTTTTTCCTGCTTACACTGTCAATAAGTTGTCAGTGTAAACTGATTTTTTTTTTTTTTCAAAGTAGTAGCTGGGAAGACAGACCTATTTTGATTTGTCACAGAAAGAACTTCTTGTGCAATAGTTCTGACCCTGGATGTCTTACAGGATCAATGTTTCACCGAAAGCCTCTGTATGTGGCACTTGCGCAGCGTAAGGAGGAACGACGTGCTATGTTGCAACTTCAGTATGCTCAGCATAATGCAGGATTTTCTGGACCTTCCCCTGCTGTTATACAAGCAGGATATCAGCCCCTTTATTATTCACCTCCTGGTGTCATCCCTCAGATTCCTTCTCAGCCGAGGCTTATGTATGAAACATATGGTATGAGACCAGGATGGAGGGGCAATGGATATGCATCTTCAGTGAGGCCTGCTTTTCAACCTAATTCTGTTCCCATGGTCAGTTATTTATCTTGTATCTCTGCCTGGCACTTTTTGTTTTGGCCCTTAGGTTTATTTTTTGTGATGCCTTTGTGGGATTTATGTGGGTTGTTATGTTTGTCTCTACTGTAGAATCCCAATGGTTCAAGACAACATAGGCAAAACAGAGGCAGGATGAATGGGCATATGCCTCCTCAGGGTGGGGGCAATTCTGTGCAATCGATGCCGCTTGGACAGCATCCTGGGAGTCAGGGAGTAGGAAACCAGCAGGTACACCTTTATCAGCCAAGATTTTGTCCACCCGTTAATGTACTTCTTGGTTGTGTAATTAGGCAGACATGATTTGTTTGATGTCTAAATTATTTGTTGCTCCTTTCTCTACCCTGTATTTTTCCTTAGATTATGAATGGTAATATTTTATATCTGAGAATGATTTAATCACAAGTCTCTTTAGTCCATGCCCAAAAATTATCCTCTGCTAAAGCTGTTTATCACAAGACCGATGCCAATGCACTCGTACTGAAATCAAAATGCATCCTAGAATGCCAGAATTAGGAAGGGAATATCCATTAAACAGTGTCTCGTGATATATTAACTGCACTGTATATGCTGAAAATTTTCTTTTTCTTCTTTTTTCCCTTGCTGATGAAGTTTTATTTTAGGGTGAATAGGTAATATAGGTTAAATAGATTTTTCTTTAATAATAGCCTCCTGATTTGTTTCCATCTTAACCTAATTCAACCTATAATTGTTTCTCTAGTCTAAAGTTTATAAAAGACTTCTATTTGGGACATTTTGCAATAAAATGGTGTTGCAGAAGTACTCTTCGTACTTGCCATATATGCTTTCATCCTTGACAGATACTTCAGACCACAGAACTCCTCTGCATATATATGTTTTGCACATATTATTTATCTAAAATCTCCTTTCATGGAACACGTCATAGTAATGGTCAGGTACTAGCATAGCATGTTTCTCTATCTCAATGAAAAGAAATAATAAAAGGCAAGAGTGTATGGTAGCTAATGCTAGTGTTTTGAGTTTAATTGTACTTGGTAGTTAAATGCACAGCCTCAGTTCTTATGCCTCCATCCTTCTCTGTAAGAATAGTTGCTTACAGTACCTATAGTATGCTGGGCAGGCTAGATACATCCCAAGTGGCCGTCATCGCGACAATGGTGATGGATCTGTGAGATCAAACTCTGTTGGAGTTCCTTCTGAAGATATGGACATGCTGAGCAGCATGCTGGCTGCTGCTTCTCCCCAGGAGCAGAAACAGATGCTTGGGGAACGGCTCTACCCTCTAGTTATGAAGCACAAGGTATACCACAGCTGCTCTTTGCAGTCTTGTTTGACTCGAATTTACTAGTTTGTGGCACTTTCTCTGGGCTAATACTTCGGTGCTATTAGTCTAATTGGAGTTATGCCACTTTCTTGTTTGCAGCCTGAGCTTGCTGCAAAGATAACAGGAATGCTTTTGGAGATGGATAATTCTGAACTGCTTCTTTTGTTGGAGTCACCCGAGTCAATGGCTGCGAAAGTCCATGAAGCATTGCAGGTGCTCAAGCTGTCGCAGAGCAAAGCTGCAGACCAAGAGTCCCTTCACCCTCGTTACTTAGCTGCTGAGGTCATTGTCAGCTAGAAATTGGGTTTGCATTTGAGAAGCACCCCTGCTGCTTTCTTTTGGGTCTCAATGCTTCAAGGTTTTCAATTTTTGATAGTTACAGCTTAGATGAACTTGAATAATTTTGATCCCCCATGGCGGATGCACTTTTGCAATAGGTCTATGACTTGAGAATTTGAGCTGGGTTCACAAAGTATTAGACTTAACAGCAGCCCCCCTGGATGCTGTTGGAATTTTCATGTCCTTTTTTTTTTTTTTTCTTTTTTCCCTGGATATTATTAAGCTTTTGAATATCATATGTTGGAATGAACCAGACAGGTATTGGAGTGAACTTTTTTGCTATTATGGGCTTGCAACTTTACTACCTTTGATAGCTCACTAGCATTAGTAATGATAGCGCTGATTTGTTCAAGTTATCCCATTTAAAGTACACTTAGGGGTGTTTTGTTACATATTTCAATATGATAATTTATTGGTATACTGGTTATATGGAGAAATTGATGACTTCTTCAAAAATTCTTAATTTCTATTTAAAAATTTGTTTTAATCGAACAATGTTATGAATAGAATAAAATAAAATATTACATTCTTAGAACGTTATGAATAAAATGCACCCAAATGTGCCCCAAGTGTTAGGTTTGCAGTGGATATTATGCTTATGCAGCCCTTTGGTTTTCCTCTACTCTCTGGAGATAGCCCTGTGCCCATGAATTGGATGATTTTGTATTGGCATGATAGCGGAGCTGATTTGAAGCCCTAAATGACAAAGGCATGTTTACTGAAGAGCTAAGGATGATTCTATTTTCAATGAGCTGATTTGGAAAGATTCAATGAAAAACTTGAAACTAATGATTTTTTTTTTTCTTTTTTTTTTTTTTTGCTCTGGATTTGGTCTACCGCCTAATATCTGGAGTTTTGTTCTGACTAATTTAGTTTGAGTCGTGGTCGGGTCTTCATTTGGAGGGTGCTTTCCCAACGTCGTTTTCATCGGTCTCAACACTTGAATCTGAACACTTGGTGTTGAAATTAATGATCTTATGAGTCAATCAAAGGACTTCTGAATGCAAAAAACTGGTCAACCCAATAGATTTGCAAGAGGAGTAAAACGAGAAGGGTCTGGGAGGCTGAACAAGGTCAGGCAATAAAAGGCAACCGAAAATGGGTAACAGAGAAGACTGCTAGATCACTTCAGATTACTCTCCCAAGTTAATCATCTGCATCTGTCGATAATTTTCAGACGTATTAAGTCCTCTGCTACCCAACATAAGTGTCTGCTGTCATGTTAACCAAGTTTGACATATGTTCATGACTTATCATCCGCAAAAGGAGAGAATCTTTGAACTTCTATTCTCAAATTTTGGGCAGCTATCTTTCTTGTTCAGATATTGACCCAATGAGGAAGAGACTTTCCTTATCCATGGCATCACAAAATCACTTGTTCATCGATTAATTGGCAAAGATCTATTCATGCCAAAGGTTCCCTTCCCCAAAAGAAAAAAAGGGTAGTGGTGGTTGGGGGGGGGGTTCCCATGCATATTTTATCCTCCAAAATGTAGGCTAATATGGTATTTGTTTTTGTGAATTTAACAAACTGGCAGCAAATATAATTTAAGGGCGCAGTGCATTTAATCCAACACACATGCTCACGGGCACTTGGAAAAGAAGTTTATACATGTATACTAACACCTGCATAGGCAGAGAAGAGCCGAAATTGTGAACGTTAAAGCCACAAGTATCCTTTCTTCATCACATAACATGTTCCTACCAAGACTATGGACTATATTTGTCATCGCCTATGTAAAAAGAAGGAATCCCACTTGTGATCTTCCAATGTTCCACTCAAATAATACTTCCAAATCTTGTCTTCTGGAAAATCAAATCCATTACCCCTCCCCTCTCCAATCTCTGTCCTGTCTCAGCTCTCTTAAGAACTCTCGTAACTGCAATATCACATGCGTCTTCAATACTCTCTAGTCTTGGAACTTGGATCTGCATAAATAACATTAGGAATTAGCCTAATAACCTCCTCTCCCATTCCCGAAAAATCTCCTCTTTCGAGACCCCAAGCAACATCTTCTCAATGCTATCATTTTTCGGCATCACCCACTCATCAGCAATGAGCACAGAATACTTGGAATAATTCTCGGGTAAATGCCACAAATATTGAACATAAGGTGAACCCGGCTGGAAGAAAACTGGAATACAGCCGGCCAAGATAGAGTCAAAAGGTGATCTTCTAGTGTATGAATTCCCTGCGGGTCGCAAGCAAAAAGGAGAGCTTTGAAACAGCTTCATCACATTCTGTGGATTGTAACAATTGCAATTCGTGCTTGAGTTGCTATCAAGCAACTTGCAGTAGGTGCTGGAGGCATGACATTGCTCAACAATCTCCCTCCTTACTGAATCTGTCATGATTGGTGTTTGCACTCCAGCAAATGCAAATAAGTACTCTCTTTTCTGATGTCTCATGCTATTTTGCCATTCAAGCACTTGCTCATCACTTGAAGGGTGAAGATATGTTAGGTATGGTACTGCGAAGTCATTGCTGTTAAATGGGCTTGACTCAATGGACAAGATTGTCATGTTTCTTGATTCAGGCAACTGAATGAGCTTGCTACCCCCAATCCAATTCATCATGCGTTTGTCTGAAAAAATCCCAAGAAATCCTTCCCAAAGCCAAAAAATGATCTGTACCAAACATGGTGTTCCACTGGTTGTTCATTGGGTCACTTGACCAAACCATTTGGATTTAAATCTCTTGTAGACATGTTCGAGATGTCTAGCGACATCTAGACCAGCATAGAACGGAACATATAAACTGCTGAAGCTAATGATGAATTGTGAGTTAAGCACTCATAATTCTTCTTTCTATTGTGAAAAATGACTTCAAAACCTGAGTTAAGCTCCGGCCACCGTTTCTATAAGAAATGTACGATTATAATATTAAAAATTAAAAATACTTTTAAAATAATATCGTAAAAAAAAATTATTTTTAACACCCACCTATTTTGAAAATATAATATATATTATTTATATAAATAATACATATTGTATATTCAAAATGTGATATTGTTTACTTAAATAATATATGTAAACAGTGTTATGTTATATTTTAAAAATATGATACGGTATTATTTATTTTTTTAATGTGATATATATTATTTATGTAAATTATATTAGGTTTTTAAAATATGATATGGAATTTTTTTTTATGCGTTGATGTTTCAAAAGTTTTTTTAATTTTTTAAGTTATAATACTACATTTCTCCGTCTCTCTCACCTCTCCGCTCCCGACTTTCTGCGACTCTCTCTCTCTCTCTCTGTGGCGATGTTGTAGAAGAGACGTGAGAGCTTTAAGAGCCTTCGGAGCCCTGACGAAATCAGGGAAAGACCAATTCAATTATCGAGCTTCTCTGTGCCGATTCTTCTCAGCCCAACCTCAACCAGAAGAAAACCACAAACCCATCTCTTCTTCTTCGGAACAAGAAACCGATTATGAATCAGTCTTCAACAGCAAGTACTACGAATTACCGAACAACCCCACCACCCCCTTTTCCTTCGAACAACAACCTCAACCCACTTGGGATGACAAGTACAGAGAAAAGACCAATCTCTCAATTTTCGGTGAAGAGTTTGTGAAAAAGAAGAAGAAGGATGATGAGGATGAGAGGCGAAGAGTTTTGGCCAGGGCTTTGCTTGCGGCTGCTTTGGAGAACCCTGATGACGAAGAAGAGAATGAGGGAGACATGGTTGTCAAGGAGGAAGACCAGATATCTCTTTCTGTTGCCATTATTGGTGCTCCTAATGCTGGAAAGTCCGCTCTCACCAATTTCATGGTCGTTCTCTTTCTCTGCCTTCCCATTTTCTGTCTTTCTAATTAATTTAATGGGTGCAATTTAGATTTATAAATGATGATTCATTTGATGCTAGAATTCATACATTTTCCTATGTTCAATTTCTCCTGAGTTTTTAAGTGGCTTTTGCTTGTAACAGGTCGGAACAAAGGTTTCTGCTGTTTCGCGGAAGACAAATACTACTATTCATGAAGTATTAGGAGTTATGACAAAAGGAAAAACTCAAATTGTATGTCTCGTGATTTATCCTGATCCTTGGAAATTAGCATATTTCATGTGTTTACTTAGCCAACAATTACATGCACATTTAACTTTTATTGCTTGTTTTCACGAGCTTTTGAAATTTCCATGGCATGGTATATTCTCATTATACACATTATATATATATATATGTATGTATGTATGTATGTATGTATTGTATGATTTTGTCACATGGATAAAAGTGACCTTATTTTTCACCTATCTTAACCTTGCCCATTATCTCCAAGTGTTTTGAAATGAATTTTACATCATGGCTTGCTTGTGGAAAGAATTTGAGGAAAAAAGCTCATTAGATAGTAAAACCCATTTAATTTGGGACTTGAGGCTCAAATTCTATGAAGCATGGATGCACACAGAGATACAACACACGACACAAGACGGACATGCATGTGTTTATATTTAAACTTGTAATGTTATATTAAATATCGGTTAATATGGAAAATAATGTTTAACTTAGCTTCTAGGAGATGCACCTTTCTCTGAACGTAGTCCAAGGTTCAAATATTGATAACAACATTCTGGGGTTTTGAGCATACACATAGGGTTTGCTTATAATGTATATAGTTCTGTGTGTTCGATGGGTTTATCAATTGTCACCCAAAAGGTTGTGCTTGAACATATGATATATTGTTCAAATAAATTAATATCCTTGACCTTCTTGGTCAGCTTAATCACACCCCCAGGGTAAAAGATACTTGTTATGTACCAGTTTGAATTTAGAATTCGAAAGCACTATCTTAGTTGTTTTTTAGTGAGAAAAGTGGGGCAAGTAACCCAAGCAATCATTAATCTGGTGATTTGAAGTCAATTGAAACTTTTTTTTGAAACATATATTTTGTTTTTGCAACATCAAATAACCAGATTTTCCTTACCAAATTCTTTTACTGGTTTGGTGCTTCACTAGTTTCTACTTAAGGTTAAGATAGAAAAGTCTGGAGGCCTTTATTTAAAGTGATATTTTGGATTAAATTACCAGTGTGACATGTTTCATGCACTGTCATTGTTTGTGCTATGGTCCAAGTGCCAAGCTTGGCTCATCCTACAAATTTTGAAGTATTGCAATCCGGCAAGGTTGGCCAATGGTGCTAGTGGCTACTAGTGAAGGGAGAGGTTCCCAGTTCAAATCCTACAAGTAGTACTTATATTTAATTCATAAAAAATAGAAGTATTGCATTTCAATAGATTCAATGCTACCATGGGCTTGGCAATTGTTAGTGACACTATGTAGTCATTCCTAGCGTTTCATGATTTTTGAAACCAGCAGAGTGGCCTCCACATTTTGAATCACGGAAATCAGGCAAAATGACAACCATTTTGCATTTTTTCACGTAATTGGCTTATATATTGTGCAGTTCCCTCACCTCCTTCCATATGCTATCCGATTGTTTTATAAAATTGGCAAAAGACCTCCTTATTCTAAAATACAGAAATTAGGACCTCACCATTTTACTAGAATCTTTAGAAGTTGGCCTGTTGGTATATCTCTAGCTTGGGATAAGGTTGTCCTTTTTGTATCCATTTGTGCTCATGTATATGGGTAGGGTTCTTAAAGACATCACTTTGGAGAATTTAAAGGGGGATTTGAAAGCAATCTTCGACTAATTATGTTTGTCATCTTTTTCTTTTTTATGTTTTCTCCTTTTATTTATTTATTTTTTTAAATCAGAGTTCTGTCGCTTTATCTTTCCTCAGAAGACTCTCATCCAGTTAGTTATCTTCTTGTTATTTTCTTCCTTCATTAATAAATCTCTTTTCTATTGAAAAAAACAAAGATTTGCGTTTTTAGCAGTGAGATGCATTTGCACCTGCATATAGTGCTGAATTATTCTTTCACTTTCTGACTAAAAAACAACTAAAAGATTTAGATTTTGTGGAATATGAGTTTCTTTATCTCTCACTTTCAATACTTCCTCTTTTATGTCTGCTCTTTGGTGGCACTGTAGATGCAGTTTTGTTTTTGTTGTATATATTATTTGGTTGCACTAACTGCTTGTAAATAGTGTTTTTTTTTATATGCCAGGGTTAATGCTGAAGAACAATGGATACCCTCATTCTAGTATGAGGGTTCGTGTACAAGGGGCTTGGAGTTCTGTTGACCTGTATGATGTGCTACTAGTGCTCTTTGATGTTCACAGGCATCTTAAGAGGTCAGTGATAAGCCTTTTCTAATCTTTAAAATGGGAATGTTTCTGTCTGATGATGTGTGCATGATTCTTTCATGTTCATGGGTCTAATCTCAGTAATGGTTCTCATGGCTAAGCTAGTAGTTTATGGTTGACTTTTCCAAGTTCATTCCCATATTTATCAGTTTATCACGGCGTAGGACTATCTGTGGAAAAAGAGATAAAAGAACATAAGACATTGATTGATAGTTCTTTGTGTATTGGTCTATATGACAACCCACTATCCAAGCACACCCCCTAACAAAAGGAATCAATCATGCATATGCGGAGGCGAACAGATAAATATAATTCAAAATGCAACATCTGGACTCACAAGAGTCGCTCTCCCTGTGTGTGATTACACCAAGGGAATTTTTTTAGTAATCTGTTCCACTTTTCTGAATTCGGGCATTGAACCTGATCATTGGTTTTTGGAACCGGCAATCTTCTCAAGATACACCTTTGCCCCTACTAAACCTGTGTCCATCTCTGTGCTTTGTGTCTCTCTGATCCCTATCTGATCTGAGAGGCAGCTGGTGGAGCTGGACTAGCTGGTGGGTGTAGTAGTGGTTGGAGTAACTGGAGGAACATGTGTAGTCTCATTCCATGTCACTGCCGGGACAATATCTCTCAATCTGCATATATCCCCTGACATAGTCCCAACTGTAGCCAATGACATATCCAAAGCCTGCTGAAAGCTCGGCCATTCTGTCCTTTGAACTCCTGGGGTTTGGGGCAGAAAACTCTGATTGTGTCTGTTCATCATCTCTGTGTTCTTAGGAGCTGGTTTTGACCATACTATATACTGATGACTTGATGAATGGACATGTTGAACAACGTCACTGATAAGATAAACTACCATCTATCTAACATCCTATACTTGTGGTCATGAATCCCGATAACTCAAAACCTTAGGCTCTAATAACAATTGTGACAACTTGCTAGCCAAGCATCACAGCCTCTATCAAAGGGAATCAAACATGCACATGCGGAAGTAAACAAACAAATACAATTAAAAATGCAACATCTGGACTCGCGAGAGTAGCCCTCCCCTTGTGTGATACTCCCCGCATGTGATAAATGGAAGAAATTGATTTAGTTTAAAAACTTCTTTTTTTATTTCTCATTAAAATTTGGCAAACTCACCCCTCATTAGTGATTAATTAGCCACTTAGGGTTAATGTGAAAACCTAACATAAGATGTATGTTGACAAATAGAGTGAACGATGCAATAAAGTATATATCATCTCACCTCTTTCTCAAGGGAAAGAGTGTTGTCATCATCTTTGGTATCATTGTCAATTTTCATATCATGCCATTCTCATTGAATTTGCTTTATTTTGCAAGAAGAAGAAAAAAAAAAAAAAAAAAAAAAAAAAAAAACAACTAGAATGTCGAGTCAAGTTAGTATACTAGGAATTGGAAGAAAAAAGCTGAAATCGAGAATCTTAAATAAATTCTAGGATTTTTTTTGTTTGGATATCTCAAACATTTCACTTGCTTCTAATTCTAAGAGATAAATTACCAAACAAAGATCCTCAAGTTTCACTTGCAAGCTTTGCAAAGCTTTCGGAATAAAAATTAAGTTCTCACTTGGTTTATCACAAAACTTGTGTTTCTTATCCGTGGATTACTTCTCATTTGTAATTAAGGTGCATTACATGAATGCGATGCTCAAACAAGTTCATATGTTCTACTCTTATTTTAATATCATAACAACTTAAGAAAGAAATTATACATGTTTATGAGGCATCAAATAAGAACACACACAGGGTACGTGTCTTTCTTTTGAATTCTCACTTGAATCACTTCACTTCTCCTTGAATCTCCAAAGCACCTAAACAAGGATGGTATCTAGAGGTTCAATGGTTTGTTAAATCTCTTTCAAACTTGAAATTCTCATTCTGTGGATGCTTAACATCATGTTTTGAGCATCTCTTCATGATCTATGGCAAAAGAAAACTAAAGATGAAGCTTAAACTCACAACTTACCTTTTTTTGCTCTTCTGAGTTCTAAACTTGCTTTCTATGCTCTATTTACCTCTTTGAATTTTTCAAGGCCTAGATATGGGTTATATATAGATGGAGGTTGCTTTTTTTTTTTTTTTTTTTTTTTGATTACTAATGGAGATTTTTAAGGTCTTTAGGCTGAGTTTTTGGAGAGAGAGTGAAGAAAACGGGATTAACTTTGAAGAAAAAGAAAGTGAAAATGAAGAAAGGAGGAGGTGGCCAAATGAAGTTGTTCTTGGTGGGGGTAAGGGGTCCCCCACTAAGCATGCTCATGGGGTGTAAGAAAAGGAAGCATAACATGTGTTCTTGTGGGCCCTAGTGTGGTTCCATCTATTAACCCTAATCCGATGCTCTTGCCGATTAGGCTCCGATGATTCTTATTTAGTGGTGTGTCCCACTAGGTTTTTAAGTCTCTAAATTGACCATGGTTATTCTCTCGACTTTAGGGTAAAGCTATAAAACTAACAATTAAGGCATGCATTGCAAAACAAGTATCAATAAATCAAGTCATACCTCATTGCAATATGAAAAATAAATGTGCGTATGAAATGAAAATGATAATACATGCTCTAGGGTTTCTCAGGAATGGATCTTACAGTCTGGAAAAGCTCCAGCAGTCTTACTGTGAGCCTCTTGAATTTTTCTCCTTGTAATTGAGGATTAAGGTTTTAAAGTGATGTCACTTGTCTTGGCCATCTGCCATAATTAAATAATTTGAACTGTATCCTGTGCATGATGTACTGAATATCAGAATTTAGCCTGAAAGTGCATACCTCTTTAGTTTTCCCTTTGTTCTATTATTAAACATTGTAGATGTGTTATTTTGAGCTAAGTGGTGTTATGTCCTCCACACCTGCATCATTCTTCTGTAAGACATCTAGTACTTTCATCGCCAACATGGTGCATTAAAAGGACTCTATTTTCCTTACAGAATATCTGAAGTTGTTTTATCTTGGGAATCTGCAAAATCTCTGAATGGTGAGATGTGGGCATGGAGGGGTCTAATATCCTGTACATAGAAGATGAGTGGGATCATCTCTGTATTTATTGGTTAATGTAGACTGAACAAGCAAGAAGGGGAGTTCTTTTGTTTTAGGTTGGGGGCAGGGGTGTTGAGACAAGAGGCCCTTATCTAGTATTTTATTTTATTTTGGTGCCACTGAAGTATATGTAGATGATGGCACTGCTACATAATAAATCCTATTTGATATGTAACAACCTGTAGGGGTTTAGTTGCAAACTTTGATCTCTCTTATGATGGTAAAAACAATTTGTTATGTTTCGATCCTAGTTGATGCTTCTCATGCTACCAGCTTCGTCTATGGGAATTTTGTTTATATACATCTATTGATGGTCATGTCTGCCACTAATTTTTTTATTGGTGCAGACCTGATTCAAGGGTTGTAAGATTAATTCAACACATGGGAGAAAAAAGAGCATCCTACACAGAAACGAGTTTTATGTATGAATAAAGTAGATCTGGTGGAAACGAAGAAAGACTTGTTGAGAGTTGCCGAGGAATTTAAAGATCTTCCTGGGTATGAAAGGTAGGGAACGTTTATATACCAATTTACTATATGCTTTGACAGTTTAATTGGGAATATCTGGGTTGTTCGATCTGGTACCTTAAGATTGGTCAGGTCTTCTATTGTGCAGGTATTTCATGATCTCTGGGCTGAAGGGTTCTGGAGTTAAAGATCTTACTCAATATTTAATGGAAAAGGTAATTCTAGATTAACATATCACAATGTTGTATCATGAAAATCTACGTATGTATGCAACACCAATTCTTTTCTTTTTTGGTTTCTTGACATTCTTGATAACTGCATCATCATCGTTTTTCTATTATTAACTGAATTCAAATTCAGGCATCGGATGGTTATATTGCACCTTACATTTTGCAGTCTCCAAAAGCAGAGTTATCTAATTTTATTTGCTTACAGAGTGTACTTACTGTTTCTAAGTTCCTGCCGTGTGTGTAAAACTAGATAGTATCTTCAAATAATTGATTGTCCGCTTCTACTGTACTTGTTGCATGTTGAAATTGCTTACTTCTAATTACTTTTTGCATCATAGGCCCCCTATACTACCAGTTTGGTTTGTTCTCAATATATATCTACAGAGTCCTTGGATAATCGTGGACGAGGCACCTTTACTGTCTGAGCATGTTGTTCTGCTCTACAATATGCTGCACCTGGCCATTAAATAAAATTTTGCTATGTCTAGGCTGTTAAGAGACCATGGGATGAGGATCCATTTGTAATGAGTGAAGATGTTATGAAGACTATATCTTTAGAAGTTGTACGAGAAAAATTGTTGGAGTATGTACATGAGGTAATCCTGGATTTATTTCACACAGGTATTAAAAGAGCATATACGGGCATGTGAGCTTTCTACTGAATCTTCTTAGACATAAATTTTCTGAATACTCTTCTAGGAAAATTAACTCACATAGGTATTAACAGAGCGTTGGTTATTGTAGGAAATTCCTTATTGTATTGAACATCGTTTGATTGACTGGAAGGAGTTACGAGATGGCTCCCTTCGAATTGAACAACATTTTATAACTCACAAACAAAGCCAACGCAAGATCCTTGTAGGGAAGAAGGGCTCTAAAATTGGGTAAGGATTATTTATTTTTTGCTTATTTTTCCCCCCTTTATCTACAAGGCCTCTGCACTATGAATGATGTTAATTTCTTGGTTATCACAGTGTTGCCTTTCTAGTCTGGCAAGTCTCTAATGTTGTAATGGTGGTACATGGGCATGGCAGGCCTGCCATATATTTCCATCATTTGATTGTTGAATTAAGCTACTATCAAATGCATACGATTTGCCTGCTTTGTTGCATGGACACTGCAAGGAGGCTGTTATCCACAGTTGTAAGAGTTTGACAATGAGACTAGATCTTATTGGTACCAGTAGGGTTTCTTTATACCCCTATCATGTCATGGGTTCCTGCACATCGCTGGGCTAGATCTTATGCTGGTCAAGATGTCTTATAATGATAGAATGCATAAATTTGTTTATTAAACATTAAGACTACGGATTATTTAGTGAAGACCTTTAACTATAATATGCCTATGAGACATAACCATATGGTTTTCTAAGTTTTGAAGATTTTGTTGCTATGTTGGACGGAGACTAGTAGCAACATCCACATTCTGACCCTCTTTGAGACATGACACTCATACAATATGTTGAGGGCATGCATTGTGATCATGTCAGCCATATCCTCATTTCTTAATACTATATATATATATATATTAATTATATCACATATATTATATACAGTATGATTACTGTAAATGTGACAAGGTAGGAACTATTCAAAAACTCAATTCTTTTTTCAACAGAGTAATATTCCAAGAACATAATACCCTGCACGTTGGTGGAGGGGTTGTTTAAAGGGGAAATGTTCTATCTTTCAAGTGCCTGCCTTTCTTTAGTATATTATTCCTTTTTTCAACAGAGTACAAGAACATATGACAGCCGGCACTGTTGGGGGGTGTTTAAAAGGGAAACGTTCTATCTTTCTAGTGCCTGCCTTTCTTTAGTACATTATTCCTGTTCTCAATGATGTCATCTACTGAAATGTGTTAATGCCCTTCTAACAGGAGAATAGGAATGGAGGCCAATGAGCAACTCAGATCCATCTTCAAGAGGGAGGTGCATCTCATCCTTCTGGTTAGGGTTACTTGAGATACATCTTGCTCTTGGAAATGGTGCTCTCTGTTCTACCTTCACAATTTATGAGTGGTGCGTCTCGATATAAGTTTGTTTTACATGCCATGCTTTCAATTCTCTCAGAATCCTTAAAAAGCTTGAGCTGATGATTTGAATCTGAAATGCAACATGCTCTCAGAATGGATGTGGGCTTTTCAAAACATGATATTACCACAATGTAAGCTCTTTTGCCTTATCCTTCTCTTGTATACAAGTTGTATGGCTCGCCCTTGGATAAGATAACTGCTCTATCCAGTCTTGTTTGACTTGAATTTATTGGTTTGTGGCACTTTTTCTGGGCTCATCGTTTGGTGCTTTTAATCTAATTGGACTTATGCCACTTTTTGGTTCGCAGCCTGAGCTTGCTGCAGAGATGACTGGAATGCTTCTGGAGATGGATAATTCTGAACAGCTTATTTTGTTGGACTCACCCGAGTCATTGGCTGCAAAAGTCCATGAAGCATTGCAGGACCACAAGCTCTCGAAGAGTAAAGCTGCTGACCAAGAATCCCTTCGCTCACTACATAGCTGCTGAGGTTGCTGCCTGTTAGAAATTGGGTTCGCGTCTGAGAATATCCCCTGCTGCTTTCTTTTGGGGTCTCCAATGCTTCAAGGTTTTCAACTTTTGATAGTTAGTGTTTAGAGGAACTCGAATGATTTTTATCCCACATTGCGGATGCACATTTGCATTAGGTCTGTGACTCCAGAGAACTCGAGCTGGGTTCACAAAGTTTTTGCTTTTGGGGTCTCTAATGCTTCAAGGTTTTCAACTTTTGATAGTGTTTAGAGGAACTCGAATGATTTTTATCCCACATTGCTGATGCACATTTGCATTAGGTCTGTGATACGAGAGAACTCGAGCTGGGTCCACAAAGTTCTTAGACTTAATAATGGCAGTCCTCTAGATGCTGTTGGAATTTTCATGTCTTGTCTTTTTCTGGATATTATTAAGCTTTTGATCATCATATGTTGAAATGAACCAGACAGATACTGGAGTAAACTGTTTTGCTATCACGGGCACGCAACTTTACTACCTTTGATCGCTCATTAGCTTTAGTTATGATGGTGCTAGTTTGTTCAAGTTGTCTGACATTTCCAAGTACACTTAAGGGGTGTTTTAGTGCCCTCCACCCTCCTTTATTCTCTTCAATTCTCCATATTTCAATGATGGTATAATGTTATTTTACACTTGTTAACAGAGAAATTTGATGTCTTTTTCAAAAATTCGAACTTTTTATGGAAAATTTTATTTTAATTGAAAAACACTATTAATAGAATAAAATAATTAGGAGACGACTAAAGGGAGGGGGAAGGGGCTGGGAAGCTGAATATGTTCAAGGATGGAAGGCAACAAAGAAGGGTAATAGAAATGACTGGAATTACTTCAAATTACTCTTTCAAACTAACCATTTGCATCTATCGATAATTTTGGGCCTGTTGAGTCCTCTGGTACAGAAGAAAAATGTCTGCTGTCATGTTAACCTAGTTTGAGGAATAAAATCAAGCACTCTGGCGGTCACATGCTTCACAATCCCCCCCCCCCAAAAAAAAAAAAAAAAAAAACCAAAGAAGAAATATAAAGTAACATCCCACATGAATTCAGACTGGTATTGATTGTCCTCTCGGCTTGAAAAAGGGGACTCTCAAAATGTAAAATTTGACATATGTGCATGGCATATAATCGACAAAAGGGGAAGATCTTTGAACTTATATTCTCAATTTTTGGGCAGTTATCTTTCTTGTTCAGACATTGACCCAATGAGGAGGACAGGAACAGACTCTCCTTATCCTTGGCATCACAAAATCACTTGTTACATGTTGAAGGCTTGATCTTGAAGCTGTTTGAAGAAGCGATACCTGCAATAACATGCACAGTAAAGTAGTTTCTTTAGTAAAAAGCTACAGATTGAAATTATAATTCCTTCAGAAGTAACAGCTTCATTCAGAGCACGGGAGGCACCTTTAAAATTTCCTGAAATTGCTATGCATCTCTCTCGAAATTGAGACCAAAACCAAAGCCACAAGCAGTCCTCCAGGCAGCAAAGCAGAACCAAGCACAAAGAGATGGAAAATTAAGTCACTGACCAGCAGCAACACCAATTCCCAACAATAATAGAGAATCAGCAGAACGTAGGCAAAAGGGGCTGTCAGCAACCAGCCACAAGAACATTCTCGAGTCTGATAAGGTACATCACTCGACTAGAAACACACCCCAACAAAGACCTTGATGCAGCAAAAGGGAGGAAAAAGCGGACAGCCTTAATGCTATTTACTAAAACCAAACTAATCCGAAGACAACAATGCCAGTAGGCTGCCTTTCAAATGACAAGCCAAACGCAAATTGGAAAAACCAATTTAGGGAAAGCAGCTGAAAGAAAGTAGGAACAATGGACAGCATTTGCAATCAAATGGGATGGCTAGGATAAATGATATGTCTTGGAAAGGGAGTTTGGGTCTGTCTCTGAAAACTCTATATGTCGACGTGGGATCGATCTCAAAGGTTGCTAAGTTTTAATCCTCTGACAAAACTCTATATGCTAATTCTAACTTCAGTGTTTGGCTAAATTTAGCTTACTGGGGTAACAAAAAACTCGAGAAAATCATAAATCATGCGCCAAGAAAATATTATAATTAATATGTTCATGTGTGTAGTTATACTATCTTCCAAAAACTCGGGTCAGGGATCTTACATCATAGAAGTATTCTTCATACACCGTGATAAATGTTCATTCTAGACAGGGATTTCAAACCTCAAAACTTCTATGCTTTTTCTTTTTGCATGTAGCGTCTCAAAGTTTTGCTCCCTCTATTGGTGAAAATAGAGTTGATCCCAAAAGGTCATAGCAATACAAAAGGGCCACTCTAGACGGATAGTAGGATTCAAAGGCAAAAAGATTTGAAGTAGAATTAGCACCCATTCTAGCAAGGTAGGCACAAAAGTTTGCTTTGTAGTAGACGTGCTTCCCTTGATGATTTTCCAGTCCTCCAATCAATAATCTGCAATCATCAATAAAGGATGAGGACGCATGATTATTTATATTTTCCTCGATCAACTTTGGAGCTATCATGGAGTCTGTTCGAATAATGAGGGATTTGATTCCCTTTTGATTTTCTAAAGACAACCCTTCTCTTAAAAGCCCATAATTCAGCCTTTGTAGATAAGAGCTGACTTCTGACAAAAAACCAGCAACCCAGCATTCATTATGGTCTCCTAGAAGACCTCCTGCACCCGTCATTTGAGGATGTCCAAGAGATGACCCATCTCTATTGAGGGAGAACCAACAACAAGAGGGGGCTCCCATTTACAATAGACTATATGCTTGACAGGGAGCGCACCGGTGGTTTACGTTTTTGTGACTAAATATAAAAATTCAGGATGTCCAAGAGATGACCCATCTCTATTGAGGGAGAGCCAACAACAGGAAGGGGCTCCCAGTTGCAATAGACCATGCTTGACAGGGAGCTCACGGTTGTTTGCATTTTTGTGACTCAAGATAAAAATTCCATGGTTCTTGAGAGAGCTAAGGTAAAATGTATTAACTTGGTTGGACATGGGCAAGACTCAAAATCAATCTCGTTCCAAACATTCCAAATAGTTGATAAAGTATAGACAGAGGGAAGTAAAAACAGTATTACAGGCAAGGGAGCCTTGAAAGTACAGCACCTCTGAATCCAGGACTCGAAGTTGGCCGAGATGAAGTTGTCGGGGAGGTTGTTTTGGGTTATTCAAGGCAACACAGGGATGATATAACGCAGAGTCTAAAAAGATGCAAAATACTCTCATTATCAGCTAGACACAGAGGACAAATGGAAAGAATATTGAAGCCAAATTTCTGGAGAAGGTATATGGGCAGCTGCTTAAGAACACACAACCAAATGAAGTAGTCTATGCTGAATGTTTAGACTCCAAATCCAATTCCACCTATTCTTTTCAAGATCAGTACTTGTTTTGGAGACACCCAGAGCCAAGCTATATGCTGAAGAATTGTCAAACTAGCCATAGATAAGGTCACCATCTACATCACTCACCAGTAAACAACAGATAAGGTGCTTGATGTCGCGATCCTTGAGTGTGAAACTGTGTAACAACCAGCAGCAACAGAAATTTGGCTGCATCAAGGTCAACTAGTGTGATACCTTGATGCAGCAAAAGGGAGGAAAAAGCGGACAGCCTTAATGCTTCAAGGTGCTTGACGTCGCGATCCTTGAGTGTGATACCTTGTTAGATAGTTGAGCTTTGTAACCAATGTTAGTTGTATAGTTAGGACAGTTGATTAACTGCCCAAGAGATTGTACATATACCAGAATGGTGCAAGAAAAAGGCATGAAACGAAAATTGTTGTTGGTTCTCTTCTCCCTTCTCCCTTCTCTCTCTCTCTCTCTCTCTCTCTCTTCTTTTGACTCTACTTTCTCCTTCTATTCTATCATACTCCGTCATTGAAGCATTCCCTCACAATTATATCAGCTACAGTATACCCGTTGGTGCCCCCCAACATGCTCTGTTTCCAGTAGCTCATACCCTGTTTTGGTAGCTGTTTTGGTAGCTCATTGTTAGCAACAAAATTCCATCTTCTACTGTTGGGTTGTAACATACTGGTGTTGCGGTCTTGGACCGTGATACCAATTTTTTTTTTTTTTTTAATTCTGTTATAAACAATAGATGTCGTGTAATCATAGCGATCAGAAATCATGATATCACTACTTTGAAAAAAAAAAAGGGACGTTATTTTAACCTAGAGTCCGTATAATGTTGGGCTCATTATCTAATAATACTAAAATTGGAAACTCACCCCCTGGTGGCGATTGTCCTAGCCTGAACAAGAGGATCTTCTCAGAACTTAAGATTTGCCGTATGATCATGGATTATCCTGGATAAAAGGAGAAGATCTTGGGCATGTTATCTTTCTTGTTCGGACATCGACTCAATGACGAAGAGATTTTTCTTTTCATCACAAAATCACGGAAAGAAGTATTATTCCACAGAGTTTGATACTAACAATCTTACAGAATGAGGGATTTAACATGAAATGCTGAGTGTGAGGTTGGAAAGACGAAATCACATTAACTGCCTTCTCCAATTCCTGGGACTGAAATTGAAAGACCATCAGGAAGATCGGAAAGATGCTTCAACCCTTGTTTGCCCAGTATTAACTTGATAGTTGCTGCAGACCCAATTTAGAAATTGAGAGAGAGAGACGCCCAATTCTAAAAGGTCTGCAGAAACTATCGAAGTTCATAGTGGGCGAGGATTGAAGGACAAAACCCACTTGCCATCTGCTTTTTCCGACTTTGATTTACCGCCCTAGCACTCACAATCGAGCACAACTCAATCCGAACCGGGCGTAGTTAGCGCCGCCAGAGCTCACCTCTAGGGTTAGGATCTTCAGAGAGAGTGGGGTTGTGGGTGTGAAAGCGTAGCGGCGCATGAGAGAGAGAGGGGTGGGGTCTCAAAATTGAACAAAAAATTGAAGAAATGAAGTCCGCTTTATGGGCTCAAAAAATGTTTTGTTTAGTCCACGTAATCTATCCGTGTGCTCTTCCTCTATTGGCTAATTGGTTCTCACTCTCCAGTTCCTCAATCCTCGCCTGGTAGTCTTCCTTTTGTTTTGTGTTTCTCTCCCTCTCTGACCCTTTTGTGTTTCTCTCCCTGTCCAACCATTTTTTTAATAAATATATATGTTGATAAAAATTCAAATACTAAAACATTTGCACAAGAATTTTTATCAGTTGGATACCAATTGGATATCTATACAGTTCTTTGTCGAACCAAGTTGTTCAGATGAAATGTGTTTCTTCACAAATGTCCTTTAAATCGGCTGAAATGCAAAGTAACATTCCTCTAGGCCTGACCTGATCGAAGGAGACCTTGGAGAATGTACCATTCAACCTCATGTTTGTTTTCTCAAATTTGGGCAGGTATCTTTCCTATTCAGACATTGCCCAACTGAGGAAGGGATTTTTCCTATCCTTGACATCACAAAATCACTTGTTACATGTTGAAGGCTTGAAGCTGTTTGGAGATGCAAAACCTGCATCAAGTGCACACTAAGAAGTTGCTTTAGTTATAGTGTCACCTATTCAAATTATAGTTCAATTGGAGCATAGGAGGCACCCTTAAAAATTTCATGATGAAATTGCTATGAATCTGTCTCTCAAAATTCAGACCAAAACCAAAGCTACAAGCAGCACTCCAACAGCGATGCGGGAGTGAGCAGAGTTGAAAATAAGACACTCACAGGCAGCAGCTCGAATTCCCAACAATAACAGAGAATCAGCAGATCCTAAGCAAAGGGGCTTTCCACAACAGCCACAAGAACATCCTCGAGTTTGATAAGCTAAATATGTACATTACTCAACTAGAGACACACTCCCAGAAAGACCTCAAAGCAGCTATGGGAGAAATAAACAGACGGCTTCAGGCTTAAAACAATTTACTGAAGCCAAACTAATCCAAAGGCAACAATACCAGTAAGCAGCTTTTCAAGCGACGAGCCAAATGCAGCAAAATAGGCGTGAGCAAACCACTTCAGGAAAATAGAGCAGCCGCCAAAAGAAAGTACCAGCAAGGAACAGCTCTGCAAAAAAATATTAAATGGGATGGGTTAGATTAATATGCAAATGCCAAGCTCAATACTGCAATCAAAATTCAGATTGCTTTAGTTAGAATCAAACTATCTGAATCTCAAGCCCTTTAAAAAGCATATATAATGGGGTGTAAATTGTACTGAGTGTCAGTTATCAAACAACACTGGAAGTAATTTTAATGATCAAACATGACAAACAACAACCCTAATGGGCAGAACAGGAAAAATTAGTATTTAGATCAAGAATTTGCAAATTGTGTCCAATAATTATCTTCAAGAAATAAGAATACTATTACTAATTAGGCAATGAAGGATGTGCTGGATCACACCACCACGTCACTAAATAAATCATACTACTTCGATGCACCTTTAAACACTAACATGCTACTTCGGCTATCCAGAATTATATTGGTTCAGATTTTTAAAGCAGCCCACTGCTTTCTTACTAATAATTTTTTTATGAGTAAGCCTCAAATATTCTGCTTCAAGGAAAATCCTTTACTCCATCATCATCCATTCCTTTGTATATGAATTTTCGTCCTTTTCATTTGAATCTTCCTCTGAATTGGAGTCTTCGTCGGCATTGGCATGAATTTTACAAATGAAGATCCTCAGTCACAATCCCCATTTCATGTGAATTATTAGTCACTAGTGGTAATGTTAATGCCACACATTCAAGTAAACTAAGTTACAATGGAGATCAGGTGAGTAGAGCAAGTTAAGTAGAACATTTAAACATCAGGAGGAAGGGATATGTGAGACCAATATTCTCCATTCTATTTTTGACATGGTTGTTTGGATTAGGGCAGTTCTAGATTCATAGTCTCGAGAATTCAGGACTAGGAGCGTCCTCTCTGGAAGAACTGAAGTTTGGAACAGTGTTTGAGAATTCACGCTCTGAGAGAAGTGAGGTTTTGGAGGCGCAGTGACAATGAATCCAGATTCCAGCAACCAGCGATATCAAGAAAAGTTAGAGAGGAAGGTTGCATAAAGTCATTTCCCAAGCAAACCATGTCAAAGTGAAGAAATGTTTAAATCTAGAGTCTGGGTCTGTATTTCTGATACTTTGATGTTTTGGGGCTAACAAAGACAATTCTAAAGGCATTTGGTGGATATGTAGGTGACATGACAAACATCTGAGCAAAGTTCCAGGAAAAGCTCAGTGAGAATCTGCTTAGAAAGAAGTTTATGTATGTGCTTGATGATGCATGGAGTGAAAACCAAAAATGGGAAGCTTTTGCAAACCTCTTATAACAGCACTTCCAGGAAGCACGATCGTTGTTACACATGGTCATGTATGAGTTGCCTAGATGATAGGCACTGTTTCAACCCACAGTTTAGAAAAGTTGTCAGAAGATGATTGACTGTCTTTGCTTATGCAACATGCGCCGAAAGCAAATGATTTCAGCACATGCCCAGACTTGGAACCAATGGGGAAGAAAATAGCAAGAAAGTGTCAAGGCTGTCCTCTGACTGCTAAGACCCTTGGTCTCTTGGCAAACAAATCAGTTCTTCATGAACAGGAAGATGTCCTAAAGAGTGAAATATGGGTCTTTTCAAAAAGAAAAAGTGGATTCATCCTGCATTAAGGTTAAGCCACCATCACCAAACATCCCCTTTAAAACAATGACTTGCATACTCATCAATTTTCCAAAGGACAACAAAGTTTGAGAGGGATGCATTGATCTTGCTCCGGATGGCAGAGGGTTTTCTGAAGCAGCAAAAAGAAAGAAAACAAATAGAAGACTTGGGTCAGAAATACTTGCTAGAGTTAGAATCGAGATCACTTTTGCAACAATCCAGCATAGAAAAAGGACCACAAACTAGTAAATTCTAGTCAAACAAGACTGAGCAGGCGTAGTATACCTTGTGCTTAATAACAAGGGGGTAGAGCTGTTCCCAAAGCATCTAGCTTTGCTCCTGCAGAGAAGCTGCCACAACCTTGCCGTTCAACAAGTCCATGTCTCCAGCTGTCCCTCCAAAAGAGTTAATTGTCACAAATCCATCACTTGTTTTTGCTTTCCCAGCATGCAAAAGGTAATATTAGTAACTATTGTTAAAGAGAAGGGACAGTGGCATAAGAACAGAGTCTGTGCATCAACTACTAAGCAATATTAGACTCTAGCTTAACTACTATACACTCCGACTTTCCTTTTTGATTACCTATTCACCTTATATTAAAACTTGATCCATCAACAAGGGCAAATAGAAAAAAAAAATAAAATAAAATCAAAGCATATTTGGTACTGGAAATGCACATCACAAAACACCCTTTAATAGATATCCTCTTCCGAATTCTGGCATTCTAGGATGCTTTTTGATTTCAATATGAGTACATTTGGCATCAATTTTGTAATCCAAAGCCAAGAAAGCAAGTAGGCAGTCTTCCAAATGACAAGCCAAACGCCGGAAAATACTCAGAATGAGCAAACCACTTTCGGAAAACGGACAGCAGCTAAATGAAAGTAGCAACCAGGAACAGCATCTGTACAAAGATTACATGGGATGGGTAGGATTAATATGCAAACCCCAAGCTCAATATTGCAAACAAAATTCAGATCGCTTTAGTTAGAAAGAAACCATCTGAATCTCAAGCCCTTATATATATATGCAGAGCTAGTCAATGAAGAACTTTTAAATCAGTATCCCAAACCCTAAATGATAAAAAAAAAAAATCAAGTGCAATCCATATTTATCATCCCCAAACCCTAGATGGATCGTTTTTGCAGAAATCTAGCAAATGACCCGTCAAGATTTGTGATGCATGATCTTACACATGACTTGCTCTGGATGGGATTAAGTCACGGGCTAGATCATGCATCACAATTCTCCAGGAGGAAATCGACATGATTGAACCATATCACACTTTCTTCACACACCACACCTCCCATTGCTTCCCACATCTCTCTCTCTCTCTTCCACTTTTTACTTCCTTTGAATCCTTACTCCCCAACACCCAGAAATTCTGACCATTATCACTAGCTTAAAAAGGGATCAAAGATCCTTTCGTGTAGTCATTTCGTGAAACTTTGCAGTTCTGAAATTTCCACGCCATTTCGTGCCACTTCGAAGTTCTGAAACTTCTACTCGCTCGACACCAAGCTTTTTTCAAATTATTATTATTATTTTTTTTTATACACGGAGATGTGAATTGGATCTCCAAACAAGGGAGAGATCACTAAAATATTTTTTAAGATAATTTTTTTCATTTTAGTTTTTATATTTTATATATATTTTTTTATATTTAATAATTTATTTATTTTATGATTCATAATTATATATTTAATCATTTAAAATTTTTATTATAAAAATAATTATTCAATTATATTAATAAAATAATTAATATTTATATAAAAATTTTTATTTTTTTATATTTATATATTTATTTATATTCTCATTTATTTTATTTTTATAAATTATCATTTTTTATATCTGACGATACATAATCCAGATCATACTAGATCCAAAGATAGTTAGGTCATTGCTGGTCAATGGATCCTCTTGGCACTTATGGATCACCTCTTTCTCTCTTTCTCTCTAGTCAACCGCTTGATCCTTCAATTGGTCGATCCCAAGACCTCCTTTATGTTCGATAATCAATACACAAAATATTAATGTAATTAGGGGTATGAATGGTTCGGTTTGATTCAGTTTAATAATCAAATTGAACTGAACAGAAAATCAAAATTTTAAAAAATTTAAATTGAAAACCGAATCGAATTTAATTCAATTTAAACCAAATCGAATCGAATAAATTCAGTTTGGTTTGATTTGGTTCGATTTAAACCGAATTTTATTTTTCATTTGTCACTTTTATTTTAGGTATAAAGAGATGTCATTTACAATTAATGTGTAAAATACATATGATTTTCCTTTTCTCTTCTCCAAATATAATATTTTTAGAATTATTTAGGAGTTTTAACTCTAAAAATAATTTTAAATTGATTTCTATTTTAAAATAATATTTTTTTATTTAAACCATATCAAGAATAATTTTGGAGAAAAATATCCTTATGAATAATATTTTTTTAAAAATAATATAACCTAATCCATCATTTAAATATTACAAAAATATAAGAAAAAAATTAATTAAATTAGATTTTTTAATATAAAAATATTAAAAAAATACTAGTTCGGTTCGAACAGAACCGATTTTAAAAAATTAAATTTGATTCGATTTGAACCGAAATTTTTATTTGAATCTTAAAAAATTAAACCGAAACCGAACCGAAATAATTTCAATTTGATTCGATTTGAACCGAAATTTTTTTTTAAAGAAAAAAATCGAACTAAACTGAAAATTTCGATTCCGTTCGGTTCGGGTTAACGATTTAACTCAAGCCACTTGCACCCCTAAACGTAATATCCAATCTCCCCAAATTATGAAAAGAATCTTCCATAAATAGAAGAAAGATCTATAATCATGATCGATAAGAAAAAGAATCTTCAAAATAATCTAAACTCTCTAAACTGAATTAATTTTACAATCTTTGAAAATCTTATGATATGATTCTCTGAAATCTCGACAATATTGCAAGAAAATAAGAGTTTAATCACTCCACTTGCATACGACTCTCACATCAAACAGCTATATAAGCTTCAAGGTGCCCGTCATCCAGGTAAGTCCTCGAGAATTACACTTTACACAAATCATACAAAACTTTTTTCTCTCGATATCAATTTGTTGTCTTCCTTTTAAAAACCGTTCTCTAAGTTTAACGTCGAAATCTCCTCTATCAAAACACCTTTCAACGATCTTTTGGAGATCTTATCGATCAAGATTGTCAGATGACTAAGTCATCTCATTCGAGTTAGTAAAGCAATTATTTGTGAAGTCAAATCTACATCTAATAGATTGGTGCTATCTATGAAAACAGATTAATTTCCCAGTCAAATCGGTTCTTCTTACTATCTTTCTTTCTCTGTCAAGGCCTCAGTTAAAAGAAAGAAGCCAACAATCGATTTGGATGATCGACAATTTGCTAGGAAGACACCCGCAACCAGCAGCTCCTATTCCCAACAATAACAGAGAATCTGTAGATCGTAAGCAAAGGGGGCTTTCTACAACAACCAGAAGAACATTCTCTGATAAGCTAAAAACAAACATTACTCAACTAGAGTCACACTCCCAGAAAGACCTCAAAACAGCTATGGGAGAAATAAGCAGACGGCTTCAGGCTTAAAACAATTTACTGATTTTTGATTTTCACACCAAAAATATAATTTCGTCCAACAAAGAAAGATTCAACTCAAATTCACTACTCAATACACAATCCAACACTGAACTTAACTCTATACTCAACAAAACACAAGGGTACAAGAATTTATTTTTCAACTCAGAAAACAACACATGTATGAAAACTTAAAGTGTAAAAATTTACTCTTTCTTTGTTATAATATTACTCTTAAAATGATGCTGAATATTCTTTTCAAAAGTGTGCTTCACGTCTTCTAATTTTTTGCATTTGTTAGACTTAAAAGGTTGCTGTAAAACATGAATTTACTGCTAAAAAAATGTAGTAAGTTTCTTATAAAAGTGTCATAAAAAATTATCCAAAATTGCTCTCAAATAGTTGTTTTTTTCATCCAGCAAGTTTCTGCTATAGTTAGGTATTAAATACTGTAGTAAAAGATGAGTTTTACCCCCACTAAAGTGTTGCTGTAAATTCACAAAATTATCAACAAAGGCAGTAGTAACTTTCAGCAAAACAGTTCTAATTTGTAGACTGAATAACTTCCTGATTTTCTAAAATTTTATAACTGTTGTCACTTACATTTGAAATTTAAATATCAAATTTGAAATTTGAAAATCTAAATTTGAATTTTCTCAAATGATAAACAAGCCAAAAATTCGAAATCTTCTTCAAAAAATCAGTCATAATTCAAAAATTTTGAGAACTGACTTTACCAATTTATTTCTCCACTAAAATTTCAAAATAATTGTGTCATGAATCTTCATATCTATTGTCCAACTATAGTATTATAATGTAAAAAAATTAAATTCATAAATTTTTAACCAATCGTGAAGATATTGAAGGCCAAATATCCATTGACAGACAGATATTTCTGCTGAGAATATGATAAAGCAGTCCACTTCTAGTTGATTTTTTTTCAACATATCCACAAGATTTTTGTGCTATGATAACCTGAAATTGAAGTGTTTCATATTTTCTTTGAAATACAGTTTTCAGATTTAAAAATATTTTATCACCAAATTAGATATGGTTGTCCAAATATACCAAAATGATCATATTTCAACACTTTGAAAAATTTCAAAGTGTTTAAATGTCAAGTGTCCTCTTGTTGTGAGATCTTATACGTATATCTAGACTCAATTATAAGAGAAAAATTTCAAAGTATTAAAATGTCAAGTGTCCATTTGTTGTGAGATCTTATACGTATATTTAGACTCAATTATAGGCTAAATGTAATACCAAAACTACACTTACCCTACTGACTGGGTTTTCAACAAATATTAAAAAATCCAGCTTCTATAATTCAAAAATATCTTACTTCTATCATTGATTCTATAACTATTTCTATAATTTTTTTTAATAAAATCTATTTATTGAATATATCATCATATACTAAATAAAATTGTTAAAATAATATGAGAAATTTGTTATCATCAAAACTAAGGAGATAATAATTTCTTTAACAATGTTTCTCTCCTGTCCAATCATTTTTTTAATAAATATATATGTTCATGAAAGTTCGAATAGTAAAACACTTATACAAGAGCTTTTACCACTTGGATATCTATACAAGTGCTTTATCGAACCAAGTTGTTAATATTGAAATGTGTTTAAATTGGCTATGCTATAATTTGAACTCCAAAAAAAATGAAATGCAAAGTAACATTCCTCTAGGCCTGACCCGCTCGAAGAAGACCTTGGAGAAGGTACCATTCAACCTCATGGTTTTTTTCCCAAATTTGGGCAGGTATCTTTCCTATACAGACATTGTCCCACTGAGGAAGAGATTTTTCCTATCCTTGACATCACAAAATAACTTGTTACATGTTAAAGGCTAGAAGCTGTTTGGAGATGCAAAACCTGCATCAAGTGCACACTAAGAAGTTGCTTTAGTTATAGTGCCACCTATTCAAATTATAGTTCATTTGGAGCATCGGAGGCACAAATAAAAATTTCAAGAAGAAATTGCCATGAATCTGTCTCTCAAATTTTGGACCAAAACCAAAGCCACAAGCAGTCCTCTAACAGAGTAGCAGGAGCGAGCAGAGAGTTGAAAAGAAGACACTCACAAACAGCAGCTCCAATTCCCAACAATAATAGAGAATCGGTAGATCATAAGCAAAGGGGACTTTCTACAACAGCCATAAGAGCATTCTCTGATAGGCTAAAAACATACATTACTCAACTACAGTCACACTCCCAGAAAGACCTCAAAACAGCTATGGGAGAAATAAGCAGACGGCTTCAGGCTTAGAACAATTTACTGAAGCCAAACTAATCCAAAGGCAACAATACCAGTAAGCAGTCTTTCGATCAACGAGCCAAATGCAACAAAATACTTGGCGTAAGCAAACTTCTTCAGGAAAAATAGAGCAGCAGCTGAAAGGAAGTAGCAACAAGGGACAACACTGCCAAAAATATATATATATACACACACACACATATATATACATATATATCAGCAAATTGTCTCCAGTTATTGTCTTCGAGAACTAAAGAATACTAATTGGGCAATGAAGGATGTGCTGGATCAGATCACCACGTCACTAAATAAATCATACTACTTCAATGTGCCTTTAAACACTTACATCCTACTTTTGCTATCCAGATTCTGATTTTTAAAGCAGCCCACTCTTTCTTACTAATAACGTTTTATGAATAAGCCTCAAATATTCTGCTTCAAGGAAAATTTTTTACTCCATCATCATCCATTCCTTTGTATATGAATCTTCGTCCTTTTCATTTTGATCTTCCTCTGAATTGGAGTCTTCATTGGCATCGGCATGAATTTTACAAACGAAGATCCTTAGTCACAATCCCTATTTCATGTGAATTGTTAGTCACTTATAGTAAAGTTAGTGCCACACGTTCAAGTAAACTAAGATACAATGAAGATGAGATGAGTAGAGCAAGTAGAACATTTAAATCAGTGTCCCAGTCCTCAATGAAAACAAAGAAATCAAATACAATCCATATTTTAAGAATAAACAGGATAATTTCCCCTTTTACAAAAAACAATAAATAACTGAATTTACCATCGGGTAATAACAAAAATTAAGTAAAATTTACCAACCTTGTGTAAACTTCAGGAAAAAGGGATATGTGCGACCAATATTCTCCATTCTATTTTTTTACATGGTCATTTTGGATTAGGATCCATAGTCTCGAGAACTCCAAGAGTAAGAGCATCCCCTCTGGAAGAACTGAAGTTTTGAACAGTATTTGAGCATTCATGCTTTGAGAGAGGTGAGGTTTTGGAGGTGCAGTGACAATGAATCCAGAGAAGGTAGAGAGGAGGGAAGCATAAGTCATCTCCAAAGCAAACCATGTCAGAGTGAAGAAACATTTTAATCTAGAGTCTGTATATCTGATACTTTGATGTTTTGGGGCTAACAAAGACAATTTTAAAGGCATTTGGTGGATATGTAGATGACATGCTACAGATCCGAGCAAAGTTCCAGGAAAAGCTCAGCGAAAATCTGCTTAGAAAGAAGTTGATGATTGTGATTGATAATGTATGGAGTGAAGACAGTCAAAAATGGGAAGCTTTTGCAAGCCTCTTAGATCAGCACTCCAGGAAGCACAATCATTGTTACAAGTGGTCATGTAGGAGTTGCCTCGATGATAGGCACTGTTTCATTCTACAGTTTAGACAAGTTGTCAGAAGATGATTGTTAGTCTTTGCTCATGCAACATGCGCTGAAAGCAAGTGCTTTCAGTGCATGCCCAGACTTGGAACCGATTGGGAAGAAAATAGCAAGAAAGTGTCAAGGCTGTCCTCTGACTGCTAACACTCATGGTGGTCTCTTGGCAAACAAATCAGATGAATGGGAAGATGTGCTAAAGAGTGAAATATGAGTCTTTTCAAAAGAAGTGGATTCATCCTGCATTGAGGTCAAGCTACCATCACCAAACATCCCCTTTAAAACAATTCTTTGCATCCTTATCACTATTCCAAAAGGACCACAAGTCTGAGAGGGATGCATTGGTCTTGCTCTGGATGGCAGAGGGTCTTCTGGAGCAGCAAAAAGAAAGAAAGCAAATAGAAGACTCGGGTCAGAAATACTTTCTCGAGTTAGAATCATGATCACTTTTGCAACAATCTAGCATAGAAAAAGGACCACAAACTAGTAAATTCTAGCCAAAAAAATCTAAGCAGGTGTGGTATACCTTGTGCTTGATAACGGGGGTACAGCTGTTCCCAAAGCATCTAGCTTTGCTCCTGCAGAGAAGCTGCCGCAACCATGCCGCTCAACATATCCATGTCTTCAGCTCTGCCTCCAAAAGAGTTAAATGTCACAAATCCATCACTATTTTTCGCTTTCCCAGCACGCTACAGGTAATATAAGTAACAATTGTTAAAGAAAAGGAATAGTGGCATAAGAACAGCGGCTGTGCATTAACTACTAAGCAATATTAGACTCAAAACACTTACTTAACTACCATACACTCCCCCTTTCCTCTTTGATTACCTATTCACCTTATATTAAAACTTGATCCATCAACAAGGACTAAAGGAAAATAAAATAAAAATAAAATCAGAGCATATTCGGTCCTGTGAATGCACATCACAAGACACCCTTTAATGGATATCCACTTCCTAATTCTTGCATTCTAGGATGTTTTTTGATTTCAATATGACTACATTTGGCATAAATTTTGTAGTTCAAAGCCAAGAAAGCAAGTAGGCAGTCTTCCAAATGACAAGCCAAACGCCGGAAAATACTCAGAATGAGCAAACCACTTTCCGAAAACGGACAGCAGCTAAATGAAAGTAGCAACCAGGAACAGCATCTGTACAAAGATTACATGGGATGGGTAGGATTAATATGCAAACCCCAAGCTCAATATTGCAAACAAAATTCAGATCGCTTTACTTAGAAAGAAATCATCTGAATCTCAAGCCCTTATATATATATATATATTAAATGGGGCATAAAATGTACTATAAGCGTCTATTATCCCGCAACACTGTAAGTTATTTTGATTATCAAACTGGACAAACGACAACCCTGTGAACAGATCAAGAATTTGCAAATTGTCTCCAATAATTGGCTTCAAGAACCAAAGAATACTAATTGGGGGAATGAAGGATGTGCCAGATCACATCACCACAAGACTAAATAAATCATATTACTTCAATGTGCATTTAAACACTTACATGCAACTATTGATCTGCAAAATTGTATTGGTTCTGATATCTAGATCTGCCCATGCTTTGTTACTAATAATTCTTCATGACTAAGCCTCAAATACTCTGCTTCAAGGACAATCTTACATTCCATCATCATCCATTCCTTTGAATATGAATCTACGTCCTCTTCGTTTGAATTTTCCTCTGGATCTGGGTCATCAGCAGCATGAATTTCTCATATGAAGATCTTTAGTCGCAATCCCTGAAAATTTTTCATGTGAATAACTAATCGTTAGGCGTAATGTTAATGCCACACATTCAAGTAAACTAAGTCAGAATGGTGATTTGATGAGCAGAGCTAGTCAATGAAGAACTTTTAAATCAGTATCCCAAACCCTAAATGATAAAAAAAAAAATCAAGTGCAATCCATATTTATCATCCCCAAACCCTAGACTGAATCGCTTTTGCAGAAATCTAGCAAATGACCGTCAAGATTTGTGATGCATGATCTTACCCATGACTTGCTCTGGATGGGATTAAGTCACGGGCTAGATCATGCATCACAATTCTCCAGGAGGAAATCGACATGATTGAACCATATCACACTTTCTTCACACACCACACCTCCCATTGCTTCCCACATCTCTCTCTCTCTCTTCCACTTTTTACTTCCTTTGAATCCTTACTCCCCAACACCCAGAAATTCTGACCCTTATCACTTGCTTAAAAAGGGATCAAAGATCCTTTCGTGTACTCATTTCGTGAAACTTTGCAGTTCTGAAATTTCCACGCCATTTCGTGAAACCTTGCAGTTCTGAAATTTCCACGCCATTTCGTGCCACTTCGAAGTTCTGAAACTTCTACTCGCCCGACACCAAGCTTTTTTCAAATTATTATTATTATTATTATTTTTTATACGCGGAGATGTGAATTGGATCTCCAAACAAGGGAGAGATCACTAAAAATTTTTTTAAGATAATTTTTTTCATTTTCGTTTTTATATTTTATATATATATTTTTATATTTAATAATTTATTTATTTTATGATTAATAATTATATATTTAATTATTTAAAATTTTTATTATAAAAATGATTATTCAATTATATTAATAAAATAATTAATATTTATATAAAAATTTTTATTTTTTTATATTTATATATTTATTCATATTCTCATTTATTTTATTTTTATAAATTAACATTTTTTATATCTAACGATACATGATACATAATCAAGATCATACTACATCCAAAGATAGTTAGGCCATTGCTAGTCAATGGGTCCTCTTTGGCGCTTATGGATCACCTCTTTCTCTCTCACTCTCTATAGCCAACCGCTTGATCCTTCAATTGGTCGATCCCAAGACCTTCTTTATATTCGATAATCAATACACAAAATATTAACGTAATTAGGGGTATGAATAGTTCGGTTCAATTCAGTTTAATAGTCAAATTGAACTGAACAGAAAATCGATATTTTAAAAAAATTTAAATCGAAAACCGAATCGAATTTAATTCAATTTAAATCAAACCGAATCGAATAAATTTAGTTTGGTTTAGTTTGGTTCGGTTCAGTTTAAACCGAATTTTATTTTTCATTTGTCACCTTTTTTTTAGATATAAAGAGATATCATTTACAATTAATGTATAAAATACATATGATTTTCTTTTTCTCTTCTCCAAATATAATATTTTTAGAATTATTTAGGAATTTTAACTCTAAAAATAGTTTTAAATTGATTTATATTTTAAAATAATATTTTTTTTAAAATAATATAACCTAATCCATCATTTAAATATTACAAAAATATAAGAAAAAAATTAATTAAATTAGATTTTTTAATATAAAAATATTAAAAAAATACTAGTTCGATTCAAACTGAACCGATTTTAAAAAATTAAATTTGATTCGATTTGAATCGAAATTTTTATTTGAATACTAAAAAATTAAACTGAAACCGAATCGAAATAATTTCAATTTGATTCGATTTGAACCGAAATTTTTTTTTAAAGAAAAAAATCGAACCAAACCGAAAATTTTGATTCCGTTCGGTTCGGGTTAACGGTTTAACCCAAACCACTTGCACCCCTAAACGTAATATCCAATCTCTCCAAATCACGAAAAGAATCTCCTATAAGTAGTAGAAAGATCTATAATCATGATCGATAAGACAAAGAATCTTCAAAATAATCTAAACTCTCTAAACCGAATAAATTTTACAATCTTTGAAAATCTTATGATATGATTCTCTGAAATCTCGACAATATTGCAAGGAAGTAAGAGTTTAATCACTCCACTTACATATGACTCTTGTCACACCCCCAAGCCTTGGCATGGGCCATGGCACGCGCTGGACGCACGGGGGCCGGCGCACACCGTACCAAGTGAGGAGTAACTTGGGTCCCATGGTGTAATTTGGGAAAATTACTTGGAGCATTCAGTAGCCTATGGTGGCTAAGGAAAGTACGAGCAATCAGTTGAGGGCTTGCCAAGGGTGGCAAGTTGGCTAGCATGCATGGCAATGCATGGGTGCATTAAGGAGCTTCGGGCAGAAGTGCCAATTTCGGAAATGTGGCTTGAGCAATCCACATGTGTTCCAAAATGGCACACTGAAACCAGAAATGGCAGGAAACGCACGTGGGCATTCTGAGATAGCCCACGAGCATGTGCTAGGGGCATGCCGAAGGGCGATGCGTATGAAGGACCCTCGGGCAGACGTGGGAATTTTGGAAATCTGCTTCGAGCAATCCACATGGAATCCAAAATGGCTCACTGAAACCAAAATTGGGAAGAAAATGCACGAGTGGATCTTGAGATGGCACATGGCCTTGGTTTCGGGGCACACGCCGGCACACGCCAGCATCAATTCGGGCAGATTCGAATTTGATTGATCCAAAGTCAAATTCTAAGTGGGGAAAGCCTGGAAGATTGATGGGAGGAGTTTCCTTGCATGGCAAAGTGGACTTGGCACTTTGGGAAGGTGGCCAAGCACTTTTGGAAGGGATCTTTGGTCCAAGCTTCAGCAAGGCAAGTCCAGGAAAAGGAAATTGCGGCTGCAGCAAGGAGGGAAGGTTCTCTTTGTCAATCCCTTGATGAAAGGAGATTCTATGCATTGGGAGGAAAGTCCAACATCCAAGAAAGGAAGGATTGGGGTGATTTTCCATGATTCTTGCATGCGAACTTGGGGAAAGTCAAGCCATACCTCAGCTATATAAAGGGAGCTCGTGGGAGTGCTGAAGGAATTCACCTGAGTCATTAAACACTAGGGGAGTGTTAGAGAGGATTGAGAGAATTCTCTGTAATAGCAATAGGGTTTGCTATTGTGAGTGTAATCAACAAGGGGTTGGGTTACACAAAGCTCTCGGGTGGGAGAGTTAGAGTGCCGAGTGGGTAAGCTCTTGGGGTTAAGAGTTGTTTCGGGGGAAACTTGTAATACCCTTCGGGTACTCGTCCTTGTACATTGAGTTTGAATGTATAAAGGTTGGGAGTGAGTTATCCCGTAGCTTGTTTGTGTTGTTTGCTTGCTTTCCATTATTGCCGAGGGAGTGCTTGGGAGAGTAAGCGAAGCAAGCTAGTCGCTGAGTTCATTGCCGGGGGCATTGGACTGCGATCACGCCGACGAAAATTTATAGAGGGTTTTCTCGGGTGTGACAGTTGGTATCAGAGCCAGGTTGATCCATGGTGGACAGGAGCAATACTCGTGAAAGATTACAGCGGATCGAAGAAGTATTAGGCATCCCGGAGCCGACTCCGGATGTCCCCTTGTTCCAATGGGTGGAGCGATTGGCGTTGGAGGTCGTGGACGTGCAAACCTCAATAGAGACCTTGGGAGATAGGGTCGAAGCCGTGGAATCATCAACCACGAGCCCTATTGTCCCCGGGTATGATGCTTTGCATGATGGGCTTAAAAGGTTGGAGGAGGAGATCTCCATCCTTAAGCAACTTGTTGCGGCCAAGGAGATGGCCGAGCCCTCTTCATCTCGAATGAAGGTCCCGGAACCAAAGGCCTTTAATGGGGCAAGATCGGCAAGGGAGTTGGACAACTTCCTATGGGATATGGAGCTTTACTTCAAGGCTGCAAAAATACCGGAGGACCGGCAAGTCATGGTGGCAACCATGTACTTGGGCGAGGATGCCAAACTTTGGTGGCGGACTCGAGCACAACGGGACGTGCACGAGGGGCAGCCACAAATCTCTACGTGGCAGGAGTTGCAACGGGAATTGCGGGGACAATTCCTTCCTCGTAACACCGGATGGGTTGCGAGAGAAAGCTTGAGGAAGCTGAAACAAAGTGGTGCTGTTCGGGAGTACGTGAGGGAGTTCACATCGGCTTTGTTGGAGATACCCAACATGTCCGAAGAAGACAAGCTCTTCAACTTCGTGTCTGGCCTTCAACCATGGGCGCAGGTAGAATTGAGGAGGCAAGGAGTCAAGGACTTTCCAACGGCCATTGCTGCGGCGGATGCGTTGGTGGACTTCAAAGCGGCAACATCAACGACCAACCCCGGCCCGAAGGCCAAGGGCAAGGGGAAGGCCCAAAACCGCAAGGAGTCCAAGCAGCAAGGAGGAGCCAAAGGAGGCAGGCCGCGGACAGCAAACGGATGTTTCATATGCAGCGGGCCACATCTAGCGCGAGAGTGCCCAAAGCGCGAGAAAATTGCCGCAATGGTAGCAGACGAGAGGGAGCAGCAAGAGGGGCAGGAGGAGCCTGCACGAGTGAACCCTTTGCAGCTCATTGGGGCCATGAGAGCCGAGAGTTATAGGCCTCTCATGTATGTGCCAGCGAGGGTGAATGGGCAAGAGGTGCTTGCCTTGGTCGACACCGGCGCAACCCACAACTTTGTGGCTGATCGCATAGCGACGCGATTGGGAATTTCGACCACGGCGACTCATAGTAGGCTGAAGACGGTGAATTCAGATGCTAGGCCAGTACGGGGGCTGGCCAAAGGAGTCACAACGAGCATAGGAGGGTGGCATGGAAGGTGCGACTTCTTGGTGGTGCACCTTGATGACTTCGACATGGTGCTTGGCTTGGAGTTCCTTGAGAAGGCCAAGGCCATGCCCATACCACACCTACGGGGCGTTTCAATCATGGCGGAGGATCAACCATGTTTTGTCCCAGCAACGAGCCCACCCAAGCAGGTGGAAGGAGGTGCTCAAATGCAAATTTCAGCCATGCAGTTAGAGCAAGGGCTGAATCGCAAGGAACCGGACAGCGTTCTTGCGGGCATGACGCGGGTAGATGGTGAACTCGCGCAACGCCTTAGGGAGGAGGCGTTAAATGATCCTCAATATGAGAACCTACGGAAGGGAGTGCAGAATGGCACCGTCCGTAGATATTGGCTCGAGGATGGGCTGTTATACGCGAAGGGAGGCAGGGTTTATGTGCCAAACCAGGGGGGGTTACGGCGCATGCTACTTCGCGAAGGACACGACAGCAAATGGGCAGGACACCCAGGGATGGAGCGAACTTATGCTCTCATCTCAAGATCATATTTCTGGCCAAAGATGGAGCAAGATGTGGAGGCATACGTAAAAACCTGCTTGGTGTGTCAGCAGGACAAGACGGAGAGACAAGCGGAAGCAGGATTGCTACAGCCGCTGCCCATTCCGGATAGACCATGGCAAAGCGTGAGCATGGACTTCGTCACGGGCTTGCCGAAGGTGCAGGGGCACGGATCTATCTTGGTGGTGGTCGACAGGTTCTCAAAGTATGCCACTTTCATGGCTGCACCCATCACATGCCATGCGGAGGAGACAGCCACATTGTTCTTTAAAAATGTGGTGAAGTATTGGGGGCTACCAGAAGACATAATAAGTGATCGAGATGCACGATTCACGGGCAAGTTTTGGACTACCTTGTTCAAACTATTGGGGTCAGATTTGAAATTTTCTACCTCAGAACACCCTCAGACGGATGGACAAACGGAGAGGGCCAATGCGGTATTGGAGGAGTACTTGCGTCATTATGTCACGGCAAGCCAAAGGAACTGGTTGGAGCTGTTGGAGACAGCCCAGTTCGCTTACAACCTTCATCCAAATTCAAGCACGGGGAAGAGTCCCTTTGAGCTAGTGCTTGGTTTTCAACCTCGGGCGCCGCAGGACATTGGTCGGGAAAAGGGGAAATGCCCGGCCGCTCTCACTTATGCGGAGAATAGGATACGCATGTTGGGAGAAGCAAGGGACAGTCTTGCCAAGGCCATACGACGCATGGAGAAATATGCTAACCGTAGGCGTCGGACGAGGGAATTTTCAGTAGGAGATATGGTTCTCCTAAAGCTACCATACCGCCTTTGGAGGAAGGCGTTATCTAAGGATACTCACAAAGGGCTAATCGCCCGATATGATGGTCCTTTTGAGGTGGTACGAAGAATCGGCAAGGTTGCCTACAAGCTCAAGCTCCCCGATCGACTCAAGCTGCACGACACATTTCATGTGAGTTTTCTCAAACCCTACTACGACGATGCCGAGGATGGAGAGAGGTCTAGTGCGCAGAGACCTCCGCCAACAGTAAGAGACTTCTTTGAGAAAGAAGTGGACACCATCCTACAGCACAGGGTCATCCGGTGGGGAAAGAGTAACAAGAGGTACGAATATTTGGTGGCTTGGAGAGGAGAACCGATCGAGGAAGCTACTTGGGAGCGAGAACAAGCTCTTTGGCAGTTCGAGGAGAAGATCCAAAACTACTGGAGGGCTAGTCCAACGAGGGCGTTGGACGATTAGGTGGGGGAGAATTGTCACACCCCCAAGCCTTGGCATGGGCCATGGCACGCGCTGGACGCACGGGGGCCGGCGCACACCGTACCAAGTGAGGAGTAACTTGGGTCCCATGGTGTAATTTGGGAAAATTACTTGGAGCATTCAGTAGCCTATGGTGGCTAAGGAAAGTACGAGCAATCAGTTGAGGGCTTGCCAAGGGTGGCAAGTTGGCTAGCATGCATGGCAATGCATGGGTGCATTAAGGAGCTTCGGGCAGAAGTGCCAATTTCGGAAATGTGGCTTGAGCAATCCACATGTGTTCCAAAATGGCACACTGAAACCAGAAATGGCAGGAAACGCACGTGGGCATTCTGAGATAGCCCACGAGCATGTGCTAGGGGCATGCCGAAGGGCGATGCGTATGAAGGACCCTCGGGCAGACGTGGGAATTTTGGAAATCTGCTTCGAGCAATCCACATGGAATCCAAAATGGCTCACTGAAACCAAAATTGGGAAGAAAATGCACGAGTGGATCTTGAGATGGCACATGGCCATGGTTTCGGGGCACACGCCGGCACACGCCAGCATCAATTCGGGCAGATTCGAATTTGATTGATCCAAAGTCAAATTCTAAGTGGGGAAAGCCTGGAAGATTGATGGGAGGAGTTTCCTTGCATGGCAAAGTGGACTTGGCACTTTGGGAAGGTGGCCAAGCACTTTTGGAAGGGATCTTTGGTCCAAGCTTCAGCAAGGCAAGTCCAGGAAAAGGAAATTGCGGCTGCAGCAAGGAGGGAAGGTTCTCTTTGTCAATCCCTTGATGAAAGGAGATTCTATGCATTGGGAGGAAAGTCCAACATCCAAGAAAGGAAAGATTGGGGTGATTTTCCATGATTCTTGCATGCGAACTTGGGGAAAGTCAAGTCATACCTCAGCTATATAAAGGGAGCTCGTGGGAGTGCTGAAGGCATTCACTTCTGAGTCATTAAACACTAGGGGAGTGTTAGAGAGGATTGAGAGAATTCTCTGTAATAGCAATAGGGTTTGCTATTGTGAGTGTAATCAACAAGGGGTTGGGTTACACAAAGCTCTCGGGTGGGAGAGTTAGAGTGCCGAGTGGGTAAGCTCTTGGGGTTAAGAGTTGTTTCGGGGGAAACTTGTAATACCCTTCGGGTACTCGTCCTTGTACATTGAGTTTGAATGTATAAAGGTTGGGAGTGAGTTATCCCGTAGCTTGTTTGTGTTGTTTGCTTGCTTTCCATTATTGCCAAGGGAGTGCTTGGGAGAGTAAGCGAAGCAAGCTAGTCGCTGAGTTCATTGCCGGGGGCATTGGACTGCGATCACGCCGACGAAAATTTATAGAGGGTTTTCTCGGGTGTGACAACTCTCACATCTAACAGCTATATAAGCTTCAAGGTGCCCGCCATCTAGATAAGTCCTTGAGAATTACACTTTACACAAATCATACAAAACTTTTTTCTCTCGATATCAATCTGTTGTCTTCCTTTTAAAAATCGTTCTTTAACTTTAACGTCGAAATCTCCTCTATCAAAGCACTTTTCAACGATCTTTTGGAGATCTTATCGATCAAGATTGTCAGATGACAGAGTCATCTCATTCGAGTTAGCAAAGCAATTATTTGTGGAGTCAAATCTACCTCTAATAGATTTGTGCTATCTATGAAAACAGATTAATTTCCCAATCAAATCGGCTCTTCTTACTATCTTTCTTTCTCTGTCAAGGCCTCAGTCAAAAGAAAGAAGCCAACAATCGATTTGGATGATGACAATTTGCTAGGAAGACACCCGCAACCAGCAGCTCCTATTCCCAACAATTACAGAGAATCTGTAGATCATAAGCAAAGGGGGCTTTCTACAACAGCCAGAAGAACATTCTCTGATAAGCTAAAAACAAACATTACTCAACTAGAGTCACACTCCCAGAAAGACCTCAAAACAGCTGTGGGAGAAATAAGCTGACGGCTTCAGACTTAAAACAATTTACTAAAGCCAAACTAATCCAAGCGACGAGCCAAATGCAGCAAAATACTTGGCATGAGCAAACCACTTCAGGAAAATAAAGCAGCAGCTGAAAGGAAGTAGCAACAAGGGGCAGCTCTGCACCAAAAAAAAAAAAAAAAGGGATGGGGAGGATTAATATGCAAATGCCAAGCTCAATGCTGCAATCAAAATTCAGATGGCTTTAATTAGAATCAAACTATCTGAATCTCAAGCCCTTTAAACAATTTATATATTAGTGTGTAAATTTTACTAAATGTCTGTTATCAAACAACACTGGAAGCAATTTTAATGATCAAACATGGCAAACAACAATCCTTATGAGCAGAATAGAATAAATTAGTATTTAGATCAAGAATTTGCAAGTTGTCTCCAATAATTGTCTTCGAGAACTAAAGAATACTAATTGGGCAATGAAGGATGTGCTGGACCAGATCACCACGTCACAAAATAAATCATACTACTTCAATGTGCCTTTGAACACTTACATGCTACTTTTGCTATCCAGATTCTGATTTTTAAAGCAGCCCGCTCTTTCTTACTAATAATTTTTTTATGAATAAGCCTCAAATATTCTGCTTCAAGGAAAATCTTTTACTCCATCATCATCCATTCCTTCGTACACGGATCTTATTCCTTTTCATTTGGATCTTCCTCTGAATTGGAGTCTTCATCGGCATCAGCATGAATTTTACAAACAAAGATCCTTAGTCACAATCCCTATTTCATGTGAATTGTTAGTCACTTGTAGTGATGTTAATGCCACACATTCAAGTAAACTAAGATACAATGGAGATCAGATGAGTAGAGAAAGTAGAACATTTAAATCATTGTCCCAGTCCTAGATGAAAACAAAGAAATCAAATACAATCCATATTTTAAGAATAAACAGGATAATTTCCCCTTTTACAAAAAACAATAAATAACTGAATTTACCATCGGGTAATAATAAAAATTAAGACAAAAATTAAGTAAAATTTACCAACCTTGTGTAAACTTCAGGAAAAAGGGATATGTGGGACCAATATCTCCATTCTATTTTTGACATGGTCATTTTGGATTAGCGCAGTTTTGGATCCATAGTCTCGAGAACTCCAAGATTAAGAGCATCCTCTCTGGAAGAACCGAAGTTTTGAACAGTATTTGAGCATTCGTGCTTTGAGAGAGGTAAGGTTTTGGAGGCGCAGTGACAATGAATCCAGAGAAGGTAGAGAGGAGGGAAGCATAAGTCATCTCCAAAGCAAACCATGTCAGAGTGAAGAAACATTTTAATCTAGAGTCCGTATATCTGATACTTTGATGTTTTGGGGCTAACAAAGACCATTCTGAAGGCATTTGGTGGATATGTAGGTGACATGGCACAGATCCAAGCAAAGTTCCAGGAAAAGCTCAGCGAGAATCTGCTTAGAAAGAAGTTTATGATTGTGATTGATGATGTATGGAGTGAAGACAGCCAAAAATGGGAAGCTTTTACAAGCCTCTTAGAACAGCACTCCAGGAAGTACAATCATTGTTACAAGTGGTCATGTAGGAGTTGCCTCGATGATAGACACTGTTTCAACCTACAGTTTAGACAACTTGTCAGAAGATGATTGTTTGTCTTTGCTCATGCAACATGCGCTGAAAGCAAGTGCTTTCAGTGCATGCCCAGATTTGGAACGGATTGGGAAGAAAATAGCAAGAAAGTGTCAAGGCTGTCCTCTGACTGCTAACACTCTTGGTGGTCTCTTGGCAAACAAATCAGCTCATCATGAATGGGAAGATGTGCTAAAGAGTGAAATATGGGTCTTTTCAAAAGAAGAAGAGGATTCATCCTGCATTGAGGTTAAGTTACCATCACCAAACATCCCCTTTAAAACAGTTCTTTGCATCCTCATCAATATTCCCAAAGGACTACAAGTTTGAGAGGGAGCATTGGTCTTGCTCTGGATGGCAGAGGGTTTTTTGAAGCAGCAAAAAGATAGAAAGCAAATAGAAGACTTGGGTCAGAAATACCTTCTCCAGTTAGAATCATGATCACTTTTGCAACAATCTTGTTGGATATTTCAGTGAGTCAATCACAGCGTAGCATAAATAATAATTTTCAGAAAATAAAAATAGAGATTTTGGGTATAGGATTAAATATTTTAACGTGTAGAGTCTCCAAAATCGATCCAATCATATGTCCCTCGATCGGATCTCATGGTCGGAACGGTGATCAGGATGTTAATCGAATCACCACCGCAATATCATAACGTCGTAACTATCGGTCCGACGATTATTGTGATGGGAAAAATTTCTTATGCGGAATTTTTTTTCAAGCCCTCAATATTCTCTCACGGCTTCTCATTTGTTTTTTTTTTTAATTTCACGCATTACTAAGATCACGACTTCTCCTTTGTTTTTTTTATTTCACGTATTACTAAGAAGAATAAGAAATTAGTCTCAAATTAAAACTCAATTAAAACTCAAAACTGTAGAGAGAATATAGAGAATTATCGAATTAATTATGGATTAGTGGGATAACTCCCACTAACCCTCATAATTATCAGAATGCCCTCTGGCATATCCAACTAATAAATCTAGCATAGAAAAAGAACCACAAACTAATTCTAGCCAGAAAAGACTGAGAGCAGGTGTTGTATACCTTGTGCTTGATAACAGGGGGTAGAGCTGTTCCCAAAGCACCTAGCTTTGCTTCCGCGGAGAAGCTGCCGCAACCATGCGGCTCAATGTGTCCATGTCTTCAGCTCTGCCTCCAAAAGAGTCAAATGTCACAATGTCACAAATCCATCACTATTTTTCGCTTTCCCAGCCTGCTACAGGTAATATAAGTAACTATTGTTAAAGAGAAGGAATAGTGGCATAAGAACTGAGGCAGTGCATTAACTACTAACCAATATTAGACTCAAAACACTTAGCTTAACTACCATACACTCCCACTTTCCTTTTTGATTACCTATTCACCTTATATTAAAACTTGAACCATCAACAAGGGCAAATACAAAATAAAATAAAAATAAAATCAAAGCATATTTGGTACTGGAAATGCACATCACAAAACACCCTTTAATGGATATCCTCTTCCGAATTCTGGCATCGATTTTGTAATCCAAAGCCTAGAAAGCAAGTAGGAAGTCTTCCAAATGACAAGCCAAATGCGGGGAAACACTCGGAATCAGCAAACCCCTTTCGCAAAACAGACAGCAGCTAAATGAAAGTAGCAACCAGGAACAGCATCTGTACAAAAATTGAATGGGATGGGTAGGATTAATATGCAAACGCCAAGCTCAATATTGCAAACAAAATTCAGATTGCTTTAGTTAGAAGGAAACCATCTGAATCACAAGCCTAATGTCGTGGTTTGAGACCGTTTCACGGTTTCCAATCACAACTTCAAAACTTTTTTTTTTTAAAAGAAAACAGTTTTTTGATTTTTTAAATTAGAATATATAATAATATCACGATTTAAAATTGTGAGAAAAAAAAAATCTTATATATTTAATTTTAAATAAAAAATTATTATTTATGTAAAAACCCTGACCCATATCACTTTGTTAAAAATGGATCAAAGATCCTTCAGTGACGTCATTTCGTGCCACTTTGTGGTTCTGAAACTTCTACGTCATTTCGTGCCACTATATAGTACGGAAACAAAACTCCATTTCAGGAGGGAGAGCAATAATCACTTGACTCATGACTGTCCTTCGGAAAACTTTTTTCATTTTCATTCTTATATTTTATACGTATATATATATATATATATTTTTTTATTTAATAATTTTTTTATCTATTTTTTTATGATCGATGATTATATATTTAATTATTTTAATTTTTTTATTATAAAAAGATTATTCAATTATAATAATAAAAGAATTAATATTTATATAAAAATTCTTTTTTTATATTTACATATTAACTGATGCTCTCATTTTTTTTTTATATAAAGTATCGTTTTTCTATATTATTTTGTATCTATTTTCATTTTTAGTACAACATAGTTTTGTACCATTGCTTGTAATCATAAATGATTTTTGATATTTAGAGTTTAAAAGAAAAAAATAAAAATTGTTATTGTTGGAGGTGGATTATAACTTTATAAATACCGGTTCCTTTAACTCGAATGGGTACTCCGTAGGATAAAATGAAACATGCATAAGACCGTCGGATGATATTCTGACGGAGGAGACTCCAATACTTAAGTCAAAAAGAGTAATTTTCAAAAGATTTAAAAACACACTGAGTAGTAGAGGATTGAGTATGAAAGCCCCGTGTAGTTTTGTGTGACAAGTGTATGGTTCCAAGATAGTCTACCTAGGCGATGACATGCTCGATGCTTTTATGGATTGGTACCTCATGAGTCATGCATATTCGGGATATTGTAACTCTAGTTTCCTAATGAAAATGTACTGAGATCTCAAAACTCTGTAATCAAATATTTTCAAAAGATTTAAATATTTATCATTTAAGAAATTTAACAAATCGATGAGATTCTTTCGTTATCGATTTGATTTTAAAAGGTCGCCTTTCTTATCCAGGAAGTACACTTCACAGCCAAATGGGAAATAAACTTTTATACAAATTTTAATTAAATATTATCTTAAATCGATGAAAATATGTCATCTAGACATCTACGCCCTTGTCAAGGCTGTCGGTCATGAAACGAGGGGATTTTGCCGAATGCCGATGAAAGTCTCGAGCCGATTAGATTGTTATTGATAAAAATTAATCAAGAAGTAGAATCATGTCTATCTTTCGAGGAGATATATCCCTAATTGTTAACATGTCAAAGTATGGGATGTTCATTAGGTCATGGGCTTATAAGATTTGGGCTTCTACCATAATGGGCCTTTTGGGCCGTGGCCTCTGGATGCTGGGTTCACAAAGTTTTAGAATTAATAATGGCGCGTGTGAGAGAGACAGAGGTGGGGTGTGGGGGCTCAAAATTTGAATTAAAAACTGAAGAAATGAAGTCCGTTTTATGGGCTCAAAAAATGTTTTGTTTAGTCCACGTAATCTATCCGTGTGCTCTTCCTTTATTGGCACATTGGCTCTCGCTCTCCAGTTCCTCAATCCCCGCCCGGTGGTCTTCCTTTTGTTTTGTGTCTCTCTCCCTGTCCAACCATTTTTTTAATAAATATATATGCTCATCAAAATTCAAATACTAAAACACTTCCACGAGATTTTTTACCAATTCGATATCTATACAAATGCTTTTTCGAACCAAGTTGTTAAGATGAAATGTGTTCTTCACGAATGCCCTTTAAATCGGCTATGCTATAGTTTGAACTCCCAAAAAAAAAAGAAAAAAAAGAAATGCAAAGTAACATTCCTCTAGGCCTGACGTGATCGAAGGAGACCTTGGAGAATGTACCATTCAACCTCATGTTTGTTTTCTCAAATTTGGGCAGGTATCTTTCCTATTCAGACTTTGCCCAACTGAGGAAGGGATTTTTCCTATCCTTGACATCACAAAATCACTTGTTACATGTTAAAGGCTTGAAGCTGTTTGGAGATGCAAAACCTGCATCAAGTGCACACTAAGAAGTTGCTTTAGTTATAGTGCCACCTATTCAAATTATAGTTCAATTGGAGCATTGGAGGCACCTTTAAAAATTTCATGATGAAATTGCTATGAATCTGTCTCTCAAAATTCAGACCAAAACCAAACCTACAAGCAGTACTCTAACAGCAATGCGGGAGTGAGCAGAGTTGAAAATAAGACACTCACAGGCAGCAGCTCGAATTCCCAACAATAACAGAGAATCAGCAGATCCTAAGCAAAGGGGCTTTCCACAACAGCCACAAGAACATCCACGAGTCTGATAAGCTAAATATGTACATTACTCAACTAGAGACACACTCCCAGAAAGACCTCAAAGCAGCTATGGGAGAAATAAGCAAACAGCTTCAGGCTTAAAACAATTTACTGAAGCCAAACTAATCCAAAGGCAACAATACCAGTAAGCAGCTTTTCAAGCGACGAGCCAAATGCAGCAAAATAGGCGTGAGCAAACCACTTCAGGAAAATAGAGCAGCCGCCAAAAGAAAGTACCAGCAAGGGAACAGCTCTGCAAAAAAATATTAAATGGGAAGGGTTAGAATAATATGCAAATGCCAAGCTCAATACTGCAATCAAAATTCAGATTGCTTTAGTTAGAATCAAACTATCTGAATCTCAAGCCCTTTAAAAAGCATATATAATGGGGTGTAAATTGTACTAGGTGTAAATTGTACCGGGTGTAAATTGTACTAGGTGTAAATTGTACCGAGTATCAGTTATCAAACAACACTGGAAGTAATTTTAATGATCAAACATGACAAACAACAACCCTAATGGGCAGAACAGGACAAATTAGTATTTAGATCAAGAATTTGCAAATTGTGTCCAATAATTATCTTCAAGAAATAAGAATACTATTACTAATTGGGCAATGAAGGATGTATTGGATCACACCACCACGTCACTAAATACATCATACTACTTCAATGTACCTTTAAACACTAACATGCTACTTCGGCTATCCAGAATTATATTGGTTCTGATTTTTAAAGCAGCCCACTGCTTTCTTACTAATAATTTTTTTAGGAGTAAGCCTCAAATATTCTGCTTCAAGGAAAATCTTTTACTCCATCATCATCTATTCCTTTGTATATGAATTTTCGTCCTTTTCATTTGAATCTTCCTCTGAATTGGAGTCTTCATCCGCATCGGCATGAATTTTACAAATGAAGATCCTCAGTCACAATCCCCATTTCATGTGAATTATTAGTCACTAGTGGTAATGTTAATGCCACATATTCAAGTAAACTAAGTTACAATGGAGATCAGATGAGTAGAGCAATTTAAGTAGAACATTTAAACATCAGGAAGAAGGGATATGTGGGACCAATATTCTCCATTCTATTTTTGACATGGTTGTTTTGGATTAGGGTAGTTCTGGATTCATAGTCTTGAGAATTCAGGACTAGGAGCGTCCTCTCTGGAAGAACTGAAGTTTGGAACAGTGTTAGAGAACTCACGCTCTGAGAGAGGTGAGGTTTTGGAGGCGCAGTGACAATGAATCCAGATTCCAGCAACCAGCAATATCAAGAAAAGGTAGAGAGGAAGGTTGCATAAAGTCATTTCCCAAGCAAACCATGTCAGAGTGAAGAAATGTTTAAATCTAGAGTCTGGGTCTGTATTTCTGATACTCTGATGTTTTGGGGCTAACAAAGACAATTCTAAAGGCATTTGGTGGATATGTAGGTGACATGACAAACATCTGAGCAAAGTTCCAGGAAAAGCTCAGTGAGAATCTGCTTATAAAGAAGTTTATGTTTGTGCTTGATGATGCATGGAGTGAAAACCAAAAATGGGAAGCTTTTGCAAACCTCTTATAACAGCACTTCCAGGAAGCACGATCGTTGTTACACATGGTCATGTATGAGTTGCCTAGATGATAGGCACTGTTTCAACCTACAGTTTAGTAAAGTTGTCAGAAGATGATTGACTGTCTTTGCTCATGCAACATGCGCCGAAAGCAAATGATTTCAGCACATGCCTAGACTTGGAACCAATGGGGAAGAAAATAGCAAGAAAGTGTCAAGGCTGTCCTCTGACTGCTAAGACCCTTGGTCTCTTGGCAAACAAATCAGTTCTTCATGAACAGGAAGATGTCCTAAAGAGTGAAATATGGGTCTTTTCACAAAGAAAAAGTGGATTCATCCCGCATTAAGGTTAAGCTACCACCACCAAACATCCCCTTTAAAACAATGACTTGCATACTCATCAATATTCCCAAAGGACAACAAAGTTTGAGAGGGATGCATTGATCTTGCTCCGGATGGCAGAGTGTTTTCTGAAGCAGCAAAAAGAAAGAAAACAAATAGAAGACTTGGGTCAGAAATACTTGCTAGAGTTAGAATCGAGATCACTTTTGCAACAATCCAGCATAGAAAAAGGACCACAAACTAGTAAATTCTAGTCAAACAAGACTGAGCAGGCGTAGTATACCTTGTGCTTAATAACAAGGGGGTAGAGCTTTTCCCAAAGCATCTGGCTTTGCTCCTGCAGAGAAGCTGCCACAACCTTGCCGTTCAACAAGTCCATGTCTTCAGCTGTCCCTCCAAAAGAGTTAATTGTCACAAATCCATCACTTGTTTTTGCTTTCCCAGCATGCAAAAGGTAATATTAGTAACTATTGTTAAAGAGAAGGGACAGTGGCATAAGAACAGAGTCTGTGCATCAACTACTAAGCAATATTAGACTCTAGCTTAACTACCATACACTCCCACTTTCCTCTTTGATTACCTATTCACCTTATATTAAAACTTGATCCATCAACAAGGGCTAAAGGAAAATAAAATAAAAATAAAATCAGAGCATATTCGGTCCTGTGAATGCACATCACAAGACACCCTTTAATGGATATCCACTTCCTAATTCTTGCATTCTAGGATGTTTTTTGATTTCAATATGACTACATTTGGCATAAATTTTGTAATTCAAAGCCAAGAAAGCAAGTAGGCAGTCTTCCAAAAGACAAGCCAAACGCCGGAAAATACTCAGAATGAGCAAATCACTTTCGGAAAACGAACAGCAGCTAAATGAAAGTAGCAACCAGGAACAGCATCTGTACAAAGATTACATGGGATGGGTAGGATTAATATGCAAACCCCAAGCTCAGTATTGCAAACAAAATTCAGATCGCTTTAGTTAGAAAGAAATCATCTGAATCTCAAGCCCTTATATATATATATATTAAATGGGACATGAAATGTACTATAAGCGTCTATTATCCCGCAACACTGTAAGTTATTTTGATTATCAAACTGGACAAACGACAACCCTGTGAACAGATCAAGAATTTGCAAATTGTCTCCAATAATTGGCTTCAAGAACCAAAGAATACTAATTGGGGGAATGAAGGATGTGCCAGATCACATCACCACAAGACTAAATAAATCATATTACTTCAATGTGCATTTAAACACTTACATGCTACTATTGATCTGCAAAATTGTATTGGTTCTGATATCTAGATCTGCCCATGCTTTGTCACTAATAATTCTTCATGACTAAGCCTCAAATACTCTGCTTCAAGGACAATCTTACATTCCATCATCATCCGTTCCTTTGAATATGAATCTTCGTCCTCTTCGTTTGAATTTTCCTCTGGATCTGGGTCATCAGCAGCATGAATTTCTCATATGAAGATCTTTAGTCGCAATCCCTGAAAATTTTTCATGTGAATAACTAATCGTTAGGCGTAATGTTAATGCCACACATTCTAGTAAACTAAGTCAGAATGGAGATTAGATGAGCAGAGCTAGTCAATGAAGAACTTTTGAATCAGTATCCCAAACCCTAAATGATAAAAAAAAAAAAATCAATTTCAATCCATATTTATCATCCCCAAACCCTAGACTGGATCGCTTTTGCAGAAATCTAGCAAATGACCCGTCAAGATTTGTGATGCATGATCTTACACATGACTTGCTCTGGATGGGATTAAGTCACGGGCTAGATCATGCATCACAATTCTCCAGGAGTAAATCGACATGATTGAACCATATCACACTTTCTTCACACACCACACCTCCCATTGCTTCCCACATCTCTCTCTCTCTCCTCCACTTTTTACTTCCTTTGAATTCTTACTCCCCAACACCCAGAAATTCTGACCCTTATCACATGCTTGAAAAGGGATCAAAGATCCTTTCGTGTAGTCATTTCGTGAAACTTTGCAGTTCTGAAATTTCCACGCCATTTCGTGCCACTTCGAAGTTCTGAAACTTCTACTCCCCAACACCCAGAAATACCCTGACCCTTATCACTTTGTTAAAAATGGATCAAAGGTCCTCTAGTGACGTCATTTCGTGCCACTTTGTGGTTCTGAAACTTCTACGTCATTTCGTGCCACTATATAGTTCGTAAACTTCTCGTTGGACACCTAGCGCCTCATTTTTTTTTTTTTTAATACGAAGTTTTAAATTTGAAACTCCATACGAGGGAGAGCAATAATCACTTGACTGTACTTCGGCCAACCTTTTTGATTTTCATTCTTATATTTTATACATATATATATATATATATATATATATTATATTTTTTTTTTATTTTTAAAAATTTATTTATCTATTTATTTTATGATTGATGATTACATATTTAATTATTTTAATTTTTTATTATAAAAAATAATTATTCAATTATATTAATAAAAGAATTAATATTTATATTAAATTCATTTTTTATATTTACATATTAATTGACGCTCTTATTTTTTATTTTTAATTTTATAAAGTATCGTTTTTCTATATCATTTTATAACTATTTTCATTTCTGTACAACATGGTTTCGTACCATCGCTTGGAATCAAAAATGATTTTTGATATTTATAGTTTAAAAGAAAAAAAAAATTGCTATTGTTGGAGATGGATTGTAACTTCACAGATACCGGCTCCTTTAACTCGAATGGGTATTCCGTATGACGAAATGAAACATACATAAGACTACCGGATGATATTCCGACGGAAAACATTTCGATATTCAAATCAAAAAGAGCAATTTTCAAAAGATATAAAAACAGACTGAGTAGGAGATGATTGAGTACGAGAGCCCTATGTAGTTTTGTGTGACAAGTGTATGGTTCCAAGATAGTCTACCTAGGCAATGACATTGTAGATGCTTTTATGGATCGGTACCTCATGAGTCGTGCGTATTTGAGGCGTTTAACTCTAGTTTGTTAATGAAAATGAACTGAGATATCAGAACTTTGTAATCAAACATTTTCAAAAGATTTAGATCTTTATCATTTAATAAATTTAACAAATCGACGAGATTCTTTCCTTATTGATTTGATTTTGAAGGGTCTCATTCCTTATCCAGAAAGCACACTTCACTGCCAAATGGGAAATAAAGTTTCATACAAATATTAATTAAATATTATTTTAAGTTGATAAGGATATGTCATTTAGACATCTAGTCCCTTGTCAAGGCTGTCGTTCACGAAACGAGGGGATTTTGTCAAATGCCGTAAGAGCCCCGAGCCGATTAGATTGTTATTGATAAAAATTAATCAAGAAGTCGAATCATGTCTATCTTTCAGGGAGATATGTTCCTAACCGCTAATATGTCTATGAAATGTTCATTAGATCATGGGCTTGTAATATTTAGGCTTCTACCATAATGGGCCTTTTGGGCCGTGTCCTCTAGATGCTGGGTTCACAAAGTTTTAGACTTAATAGTGGCACGTGAGAGAAAGAGAGAGAGAGGTGTGCGGGGTCTCAAAATTTGAATTAAAAACTGAAGAAATGAAGCCCGCCATGGGCTCAAAAAATGTTTTGTTTAGTCCACGTAATCTATCCGTGTGCTCTTCCTCTATTGGCACATTGGCTTTCGCTCTCCGGTTCCTCAATCCCTGCTCGGTGGTCTTCCTTTTGTTTTGTGTTTCTCTCCCTCTCTGTGCCTTTTGTGTTTCTCTCCCTGTCCAACCATTTTTTAAATAAATATATATGCTTATAAAAATTCAAATACTAAAACACTTACACGAGTTTTTACCAATTGGATATCTATACAAGTGCTTTGTCGAACCAAGTTGTTAAGATGAAATGTGTTTCTCCACAAATGTCCTTTAAATTGGCTATGGTTTAGTTTGAACTCCAAAAAAAAAAAAAAGGAAATGCAAAGTAACATTCCTCTAGTCCTGACCTGATCGAAGGAGACCTTGGAGAATGTACCATTCAACCTCATGTTTGTTTTCTCAAATTTGGGCAGGTATCTTTCCTATTCAGACATTGCCCAACTGAGGAAGGGATTTTTCCTATCCTTGACATCACAAAATCACTTGTTACATGTTAAAGGCATGAAGCTGTTTGGAGATGCAAAACCTGCATCAAGTGCACACTAAGAAGTTGCTTTAGTTATAGTGCCACCTATTCAAATTATAGTTCAATTGGAGCATTGGAGGCACCTTTAAAAATTTCATGATGAAATTGCTATGAATCTGTCTCTCAAAATTCAGACCAAAACCAAAACTACAAGCAGTACTCTAACAGCAATGCGGGAGTGAGCAGAGTTGAAAATAAGACACTCACAGGCAGCAGCTCGAATTCCCAACAATAACAGAGAATCAGCAGATCCCAAGCAAAGGGGCTTTCCACAACAGCCACAAGAACATTCTCTGATAAGCTAAAAACATACATTACTCAACTAGAGTCACACTCCCAGAAAGACCTCAAAACAGCTATGGGAGAAATAAACAGACGGCTTCAGGCTTAGAACAATTTACTGAAATCAAACTAATCCAAAGGCAACAATAACAGTAAGCAGCCTTTCAAGCGACGAGCCAAATGCCGAAAAATACTTGGCATGAGCAAACCACTTCTGGAAAATAGAGCAGCAGCTGAAAGAAAGTAGCAACAAGGGGCTGCTCTGCCCAAAAAAAAAAAATTCATAAGGGATGGGTAGGATTAATATGCAAATGCCTAGCTCAATACTGCAATCAAAATTCAGATTCCTTTAGTTAGAAGCAAACTATCTGAATCTCGAGCCTTTTAAAAACATAAATATTGGGGTGTTAATTGTACTGTCTGTTATCAAACAACACTGGAAGTAATTTTAATGATCAAACATGGCAAACAACAACCCTAATGGGCAGAATAGGACAAATTAGTATTTAGATCAAGAATTTGCAGATTGTCTCCAATAATTGCTTTCAAAAACTAAAGAATACTAATTGAGCAATGAAGGATGTGCTGGATCACATCACCACGTCACCAAATAAATCAAACAACTTCAACGTGCCTTCAAACACTTGCATGCTCCATTTGCTATCCAGAATTATTTTGGTTCTGATTTTTAAAGCAGTCCACTGCTTTCTTACTAATAATTTTTTATGAGTAAGCCTCAAATATTCTGCTTCAAGGAAAATCTTTTACTCCATCATCATCCATTCCTTCGTGTATGAATCTTCGTCCTTTTCATTTGAATCTTCCTCTGAATTGGAGTCTTCACCAGAATGAATTTTATAAATGAAGATACTTGGTCACAATCCATATTTCAGGTGAATTATTAGTCACAAGTAGCAATGTTAAGGCCACACATTCAAGTAAACTAAGATACAATAGAGATCAGATGAGTAGAGCAAGTAGAACATTTAAATCAGTGTCCCAGTAGTAGATGAAAACAAAGAAATCAAATATAATCCACATTTTGAGTGTAAACAGGATAATTTCTCCTTTTACAAAAAAACAAGAAATAACTGAATTTACTGTCGGGTAATGATAAAAAGTTTACCTAACTTGTGTAAATTTCATGAAAAAGGGATATCTGGGACCAATATTCTCCATTCTATTATTGACATGGTCGTTTTGTATTATGGCAGTTCTGGAACCATAGTCTTGAGAACTCCAAGAGTAAGAGCATCCCCTCTGGAAGAACTGAAGTTTTGAACAGTATTTGAGCATTCATGCTTTGAGAGAGGTGAGGTTTTGGAGGTGCAGTGACAATGAATCCTGATTCCGGAAACCAGTAATATCAAGAGAAGGTAGAGAGAAGGGAAGCATACAGTCATCTCCAAAGCAAACCATGTCAGAGTGAAGAAATGTTTTAACCTAGAGTCTGTATTTCTGATACTTGATGTTTTGGGGCTAACAAAGACAATTCTAAAGGCATTTGGTGGATATGTAGGTGACATGACACAGATCCGAGCAAAGTTCCAGGAAAAGATCAGCGAGAATCTGCTTAGAAAGAAGTTTATGATAGTGATTGATGATGTATGGAGGAAGACAGCCAAAAATGGGAAGCTTTTGCAAGCCTCTCAGAACAGCAATCCAGGAAGCACAATCATTGTTACAAGTGGTCATGTAGGAGTTGCCTCGTTGATAAGCACTATTTCAACCTACGGTTTAGACAAGCTGTCAGAAGGTGATTGTTTGTCTTTGCTCACGCAACATGCCCTGAAAGCAAACGATTTCAGTGCATGTGGAACCAATTGGGAAGAAAATTGCAAGAAAGTGTCAAGGCTGTCCTCTGATTGCTAAGACTCTTGGTGGTCTCTTGGCAAACACAAATCAGTTCTTCATAGATGGGAGGATGTGCTGAAGAGTGAAATATGGATCTTTTCAAAAGAAAAAGTGGATTCATCCTGCATTGAGGTTAAGCTACCATCACCAAACATCCCCTTTAAAACAATTCTTTGCATACTCATCAATATTCCCAAAGGACTACAAGTTTGAGAGGGATGCATTGGTCTTGCTCTGGATGGCAGAGGGTTTTCTGGAGCAGCAAAAAGAAAGAAAGAAATAGAAGACTTGGGTCAGAAATACTTTCTCAAGTTAGAATCGAGATCACTTTTGCGACAATCTAGCATAGATAAAGGACCACAAACAAGTAAATTCTACCCAAACAAGACTGAGCAGGTGTGGTATACCTTGTGCTTAATAACAAGGGGTAGAGCTGTTCCCAAAGCATCTAGCTTTGCTCCTGCAGAGAAGCTGCCGCAACCATGCCGCTCAACATGTCCATGTCTTCATTTGTGCCTCCAAAAGAGTTAAATGTCACAATGTCACAAATCCAGCACTATTTTTCGCTTTCCCAGCATGCTCCAGGAAATATAATTAACTATTGTTAAAGAGAAGGAATAGTGGCATAAGAACTGAGGCTGTCAATTAACTACCAAACAATATTAGACTCAAAACACTTAGCTTAACTACCATACACTCCCACTTTCCTTTTTGATTACCTATTCACCTTATATTAAAACTTGATCCATCAACAAGGGCAAATAGAAAATACAATAAAAATAAAATCAAAGCATATTTGGTACTGGAAATGCACATCACAAAACACCCTTTACTGGATATCCTCTTCCGAATTTTGGCATTCTAGGATGCTTTTTGATTTCAATATGAGTATATTTGGCATCTATTTTGTAATCCAAAGCCAAGAAAGCAAGTAGGCAGTCTTCCAAATGACAAGCCAAATGCGGGGAAACACTCGGAATCAGCAAACCCCTTTCGGAAAACAGACAACAACTAAATGAAAGTAGCAACCAGGAACAGTATCTGTACAAAAATTGAATGGGATGGGTAGGATTAATATGCAAACCCCAAGCTCAATATTGCAAACAACATTCAGATTGCTTTAGTTAGAAAGAAACCATCTGAATCTCAAGCCCTTATATATATTAAATGGGGCATGAAATGTACTATAAGCGTCTATTATCAAGCAACACTGTAAGTTATTTAGATTATCAAACTGGGCAAACGACAACCCTGTGGACAGATCAAGAATTTGCAAATTGTCTCAAATAATTGCCTTCAAGAACTAAAGAATACTAATTGGGGGAATGAAGGGTGTGCATCATATTACTTCAATGTGCATTTAAACACTTACATGCTACTACTGATTTGCAATATTGTATTGGTTCTGATTTCTAGAGCTGCCCATGCTTTGTTACTAAAAATTCTTCATGAGTAAGCCTCAAATACTCTGCTTCAAGGACAATCTTATATTTCATCACCATCCATTCCTTTGAATATGAATCTTCGTCCTCTTCATTTGAATTTTCGTCTGAATCCGGGTCATCGGCAGCAGGAATTTTTCAAATGAGATCTTTAGTCACAATCCCTGAAATTTTTCATGTGAATAACTATAATCGTTAGGCGTAACGTTAATGCCACACAACGGAGATTAGATGAGCAGAATAACTCAATGAAGAACTTCTAAATCAGTATCCCAAACCCTAAATGATAAAAACAAATCAAGTGCAATCCATATTTATCATCCCCAAACCCTAGATTGGATCGCTTTTGCAGCAATTTAGCAAATGACCCGTCAAGATTGTGATGCATGATCTCACCCAGGACTTGCTCTGGATGGGATTAAGTCACGGGCTAGATCATGCATCACAATTATCCAGGAGGAAATCGACATGATTGAACCATATCACACTTTCTTCACACACCTGACCTCCCATTACTTCCCACATATATATCTCTCTCTCTGTTACACCTTTTACTTCCTTTGAATTCTTTCTTACTCCCCCACACCCAGATACTCTGACCCTTATCACTTTGTTAAAAATGGATCAAAGATCCTTTAAATTTGAATCTCCAGATCAGGAGGGAGAGTAATAATCACTTGACTGTCTTTAGGACAACTTTTTTCATTTTCATTCTTATATTTTATACATATATATATTTATATATTTTTTATATTTAATTATTTATTTAATAATTTATTTTATAATTAATAATTATATATTTAATTATTTTAATTTTTTATTATAAAAAATGATTATTCAATTATATTAATAAAAGAATTAATATTTATATAAAAATTCTTTTTTTATATTTACATATTAATTGACACTATCATTTTTTTTTTTATTTTTATAAAGTGTTGTTTTTCTATATCATTTTGTATCTATTTTCATTTCTATGCAACATAGTTTCGTACCATCGCCTTGTAATCGGGAATGATTTTTGATATTTAGAGTTTAAAAGAAAAAAAAATTGCTATTGTTGGAGGTGGATTACAATTTTACAGATACCAACTCCTTTAACTTGAATGAGTACTCTGTAAGATGAAGTAAAACATGCATAAGATCGCTAAAAGATACTCTGACAGGAGAAATTCCGATACTCAAGTTAGAAAAAGCAATTTTCAAAAAATATGAAAACAAATTGAGTATGAGAGAACTTAGTATGAGAACCCTGTGTAGTTTTTGTGATAAGTGTGTGGTTCCAAGATAGTCTTCCTAAACGATGACATGCTAGATGTTTTTATGGATCGGTGCCTCACAAGTCGTGCGTATTCGGGGCGTTATAACTATAATTTCAAAAATATTTTGAGATCTTGGAACTCTGCAGTTGGTGTGTGTCAAACAACCAAAAATAAATTACCTACTTTACGAAAGACGAGTCTAGGGTAAGCAGGGTCGAATCCACAGGGAACGGTGGATTTATTTCTTTTAAGGAAAATAAAAATCAAAATAAAATTTGGGGGGTTTTGAGTTGACTAAATTAACTTCTAAATCTAAATAAACGAAAGATTAAAATCGAAACAGCAAAGCGACAAAATAAAATCGGACAAAATTTAAATGAATAAAAATCAAGATAAATTGACCTAGTTGAAGGGTTTGTTTCCACTTTGATTCAATCGATTGATCATTGATTCAAGAATAATTCAACAATGCATAAATAAATTGGTTATAGTCACCGACAATCGCCCAACGACCAATCTCTCCTTACTTCGTCGATAATTAAGAGACGCTCGTTAATTATTTCCCTAATCGAGAGTCAACCCTAGAGAAGCTCTTAGGATTGAAAGTCTCAACAGCATTAAAATCTAGAGAGACCCAATTCTAATTAACAAACACACATCGGGTTCATTTAAATTAGATTATTTAATCCCATGACATGAATGCCAATTACCACTTCATTAAAACTAACAAACAATTACGGATTTGCCGTTTTAATTAGTTGTAGATTAATCTAGGTCTATTAAACATTGGCCATCTATTCAATAAACCCTAGAAAATCATGATCCATGAAGTACGGAAATTAAATAAATATCTATGATTGATGAATGAATAAATACATTTAGATATCACAATATCATGAATCAAAGTTTCAACTAACCTTCGACTAGAAAATAAAATTAAAGTGAAAACATAAGATGAGAAAAAAAATAAAACTCACAAAACTATTTCATTAATGTTGAAAAGTTGCTGGACAATGAAGAATGTGACCTTTAGAAGCTATAGGATGTGACAAAAATGGTGGAAAGAGGGTGAAGGGGCGGCTGCCCCCTTCTTGGGCTCTCCTTTTGCTTTCATAACTCTCTATATATAGGAGTAGTTAACCTAATTTTTAGAGAGAGAACTCTCCTAAATTTTAGGTAACTACTAAATGATAAATTACAAGAGTTTAGAATTTTCCAAAATTCTTATTCCCAAATATTTAGGAATATTTACAAATCTTCAATGCTTCCAAATTTGTCTTCTTTTTCTTTCTTTTTTCTTCATGACTCCTCCATTATTCCTAGCACATAAAATATAATAAATATACTAATTAGTGCAATATTTATTTAAAAATAAAACAAAATCAATTGTAAATATTACACTAATTTATGCCCTATCAGCAGTCAAATATTTTTAAAAGATTTAGATATTTATCATTTGAGAAATTTAACAAGTCGAGGAGATTCTTTTCTTATCGATTTGATTTTGAAAGGTGTACTTCCTTATCTAGGAAGCACGCTTTACAACTGAATGAAAAATAAACTTTTATACAAATCTTAATTAAATATTATTTTAAATCGTTGAGGATATGCTATCTAGACATCTAGTCTTTTTTTAAGGTTATTGATCACGAAATGAAGGGATTTTGCTGAATGCTGATGAGAACCCTTAGCCGATTAGATTGTTACTAATAAAGATTAATCAAGAAGTCGAATCATAGCTATTTTACGAGGAGATATGTTCCTAATCGTTAATATATTTAAGTATGGAATGTTCATTAGATGATGGGCTTATAAGATTTGGGCTTTTACTATAATGGCCTTTTGGGCCGTGTCCTCTAGATGCTGGGTTCACAAAGTTTTAGACTTAATAATGGCGCACGTGAGAGAGAGAGAGAGTGTGTGGGGGCTCAAAATTTGAATTAAAAATTGAAGAAATGAAGTCAGTTTTATGGGCTCAAAAAATTGTTTTGTTTAGTCCACGTAATCTATCCGCGTGCTCTTCCTCTATTGGCACATTGGTTGTTCCTCAATCCCCGCCCGGTAGTCTTCCTTTTGTTTTCTCTCTCTCTCTCTCTCTCTCTCTCCCTTTTATGTTTGTTGGTTCCGGTAACAATCAGTTGGCAATCAAGAACGATTGAATTGGTTATTAAAAATTCAAATTTTTTAAAATTTATCTAATTTTACTTAGATCTATTTTAATCTTATGATCAATCTATATATATATCACGAAAAATAAAATTAGAGATTGAGATACAAATCCTTTTTATAATAATTTGGTTTTCTGTCTACATCTACTCTTTCAGTCAAATAAGTCGAGATCTAGTAATCTGTTAGTTTTCACTATGATTCAAAATTACAGTATACAACCACTTATCGATTTCTGATTTTCACAACATGAAAATAATTTCGTCAAATAATAAAAAATTCAACTCAAACTTACTACTCAACATACAACCCAATACTCAACATAACTCTACACTCAACATAACTCTACACTCAACAAAATACAAGTGTACAAGAATTTATTCTTTAACTCAGAAGACAGTACATGTATGAAAACTTGAAGTGCAGAAATTTGCTCTTTTTTGTTGTAAGATTATTCTCAAAATGTTGGTGAATATTCTTCTAAAAAATGTGCTTCACGTTCTCCAATTTTCTGAATTTGTTAGGCTTCAAAGACTACTGTAAAACATGAATTTACTGCTCAAAGAATGCAATAAGTCTCATGTAAAAGTGTTTTCAAAAATAGTTCAAAATTGCTCTCAAGTATGTGCTTTTTCCTCCAAGTTTCTGTTGTAGTTAGGTATTAAAAACTTTAGTAAAAGATGAGTTCCACCTCTACTAAAATGCTATTGTAAGTTCACAAAATTATCTGCAAAGACAGCAGTAACTTTCAGCAAAACAGTTTTGATTTGTAGGCTGAACAATCTCCTGATTTTTTAAGATTTTATAACCGTTGTCATTTACATTTAAAATTTAAATATCAAACTTGAAAATTGAAAATTCAAATTTGAATTTGCTTAAATGATAAGTAAGCTGAAAATTTGAAATCTTTTCCAAAAAATCAGCCATAATTAAAAATTTTTTAGAACGACTAGTTGACTTTATTTATTTATTTCTCCACCAAAATCTCAAAATAATTGTGTCACGAATGTTTATATCTATTGTCAAACTATAGTAATATAATGTAAAATAATTAAATTCATAAATTGTTAACCAATCGTGAAGATATTGAAAGCCAAATATCCCTTGAGAGACAGATATTTCTGCTGAGAACCTGAAATTGAAGTGTTTTATACCTTCTTTGAAATACAATTTTCGGATTTAAAAATACTTCATCAACAAATTAGATATGGTTGTCCAAACATACCCAAATGATCATACTTAAACACTTAGAAAATTTTCAAAGTATTGAAATGTCAAGTGTTCTCTTGTTGTGAGATTTTATATATATATCTAAACTCAATTATAGGTTAAGTATAGTATACAAACTACACTTACTTTAGTGTTTGAGTTTTCAACAAATATTAAAAAATCCAGATTTTATGACCCAAAAATGCCTTAACTGATTCTATTGCTGTTTCTATGACTTTTTTTTTTTAATAAAAATTATTTATTGAATATATTATTTACACACTAAATAAAATTGCTAGAATAATATGAGTGATTTTATTATTATCAAAACTAAAAAAATAATAAATTTTTTAATAGTGTTTCTCTCCCTATCCAACCATTTTTTTAATAAATATATATGTTCATTAAAGTTTGAATGCTAAAACACTTGCACAAGAGTTTTTCCCACTTGGATATACAAGTGCTTTATGGAACCAAGTTGTTAAGATTGAAATGTGTTTCTTCACAATTGTCCTTTAAATTGGCTATGCTATGGTTTGAACTCCAAAAAAAATGAAATGCAAAGTAACATTCCTCTAGGCCCGACCCGACCGAAGGAGACCTTGGAGAAGGTACCATTCAACCTCATGGTTTTTTTCCCAAATTTGGGCAGGTATCTTTCCCATACAGACATTGTCCCACTGAGGAAGAGATTTTTCCTATCCTTGACATCACAAAATCACTTGTTACATGTTAAAGGCTAGAAGCTGTTTGGAGATGCAAAACCTGCATCAAGTGCACACTAAGAAGTTGCTTTAGTTATAGTGCCACCAATTCAAATTATAGTTCATTTGGAGCATCGGAGGCACCATTAAAAATTTCATGAAGAAATTGCCATGAATCTGTCTCTCAAATTTTGGACCAAAACCAAAGCTACAAGCAGTCCTCTAACAGAGTAGCAGGAGCGAGCAGAGAGTTGAAAAGAAGACACTCACAAACAGCAGCTCCTATTCCCAACAATAATAGAGAATCGGTAGATCATAAGCAAAGGAAAGGGGGCTTTCTACAACAGCCATAAGAACATTCTCTGATAGGCTAAAAACATACATTACTCAACTACAGTCACACTCCCAGAAAGACCTAAAAACAGCTATGGGAGAAATAAGCAGACGGCTTCAGGCTTAGAACAATTTACTGAAGCCAAACTAATCCAAAGGCAACAATACCAGTAAGCAGTCTTTCGATCAACGAGCCAAATGCAGCAAAATACTTGGCGTAAGCAAACTTCTTCAGGAAAAATAGAGCAGCAGCTGAAAGGAAGTAGCAACAAGGGACAACACTGCCAAAAATGTATATATATATACACACACACACATATATACATATATATCAGCAAATTGTCTCCAGTTATTGTCTTCGAGAACTAAAGAATACTAATTGGACAATGAAGGATGTGCTGGATCAGATCACCACGTCACTAAATAAATCATACCACTTCAATGTGCCTTTAAACACTTACATCCTACTTTTGCTATCCAGATTCTGATTTTTAAAGCAGCCCGCTCTTTCTTACTAATAATTTTTTTATGAATAAGCCTCAAATATTCTGCTTCAAGGAAAATCTTTTACTCCATCATCATCCATTCCTTTGTACACGGATCTTATTCCTTTTCATTTGGATCTTCCTCTGAATTGGAGTCTTCATCGGCATCAGCATGAATTTTACAAACGAAGATCCTTAGTCACAATCCCTATTTCATGCGAATTGTTAGTCACTTGTAGTGATGTTAATGCCACACATTCAAGTGAACTAAGATACAATGGAGATCAGATGAGTAGAGAAAGTAGAACATTTAAATCATTGTCCCAGTCCTAGATGAAAACAAAGAAATCAAATACAATCCATATTTTAAGAATAAACAGGATAATTTCCCCTTTTACAAAAAACAATAAACAACTGAATTTACCATCGGGTAATAATAAAAATTAAGACAAAAATAAAGTAAAATTTACCAACCTTGTGTAAACTTCAGGAAAAAGGGATATGTGGGACCAATATTCTCCATTCTATTTTTGACATGGTCATTTTGGATTAGGGCAGTTTTGGATCCATAGTCTCGAGAACTCCAAGAGTAAGAGCATCCCCTCTGGAAGAACTGAAGTTTTGAACAGTATTTGAGCATTCATGCTTTGAGAGAGGTAAGGTTTTGGAGGCGCAGTGACAATGAATCCAGAGAAGGTAGAGAGGAGGGAAGCATAAGTCATCTCCAAAGCAAACCATGTCAGAGTGAAGAAATATTTTAATCTAGAGTCTGTATATCTGATACTTTGATGTTTTGGGGCTAACAACGACAATTCTAAAGGCATTTGGTGAATATGTAGGTGACATGGCACAGATCCGAGCAAAGTTCCAGGAAAAGCTCAGCGAGAATCTGCTTAGAAAGAAGTTTATGATTGTGATTGATGATGTATGGAGTGAAGACAGCCAAAAATGGGAAGCTTTTACAAGCCTCTTAGAACAGCACTCCGGGAAGTACAATCATTGTTACAAGTGGTCATGTAGGAGTTGCCTCGATGATAGACACTGTTTCAACCTACAGTTTAGACAAGTTGTCAGAAGATGATTGTTTGTCTTTACTCATGCAACATGCGCTGAAAGCAAGTGTTTTCAGTGCATGCCCAGACTTGGAACGGATTGGGAAGAAAATAGCAAGAAAGTGTCAAGGCTGTCCTCTGACTGCTAACACTCTTGGTGGTCTCTTGGCAAACAAATCAGCTCATCATGAATGGGAAGATGTGCTAAAGAGTGAAATATGGGTCTTTTCAAAAGAAGAAGAGGATTCTTCCTGCATTGAGGTTAAGCTACCATCACCAAACATCCCCTTTAAAACAGTTCTTTGCATCCTCATCAATATTCCCAAAGGACTACAAGTTTGAGAGGGAGCATTGGTCTTGCTCTGGATGGCAGAGCGATTTTTGAAGCAGCAAAAAGAAAGAAAGCAAATAGAAGACTTGGGTCAGAAATACTTTCTCGAGTTAGAATCATGATCACTTTTGCAACAATCTAGCATAGAAAAAGAACCACAAACTAGTAAATTCTAGCCAGAAAAGACTGAGAGCAGGTGTTGTATACCTTGTGCTTGATAACAGGGGGGTAGAGAGCTGTTCCCAAAGCACCTAGCTTTGCTTCTACGGAGAAGCTGCTGCAACCATGCGGCTCAATGTGTCCATGTCTTCAGCTCTGCCTCCAAAAGAGTTAAATGTCACAATGTCACAAATCCATCACTATTTTTCGCTTTCCCAGCATGCTACAGGTAATATAAGTAACTATTGTTAAAGAGAAGGAATAGTGGCATAAGAACTGAGTGCACGGCTGTGCACATCACAAAACACCCTTTAATGGATATCCTCTTCCGAATTCTGGCATCAATTTTGTAATCCAAAGCCAAGAAAGCAAGTAGGCAGTCTTCCAAATGACAAGACAAATGCGGGGAAACACTCGGAATCAGCAAACCCCTTTCGGAAAGCAGACAGCAGCTAAATGAAAGTAGCAACCAGGAACAGCATCTGTACAAAAATTGAATGGGATGGGTAGGATTAATATGCAAACCCCAAGCTCAATATTGCAAACAAAATTCAGATTGCTTTAGTTAGAAAGAAACCATTTGAATCTCAAGCCCTTATATATATTAAATGGGGCATAAAATGCACTATAAGCGTCTATTATCACGCAACAGTGTAAGTTATTTTGATTATCAAACCGGACAAACGACAACCCTGTGGACAGATCAAGAATTTGCAAATTGTCTCCAATAATTGCCTTCAAGAACTAAAGAATACTAATTGGGGGAACGAAGGATGTGCCAGATCACATCACCACAAGACTAAATAAATCATATTACTTCAATGTGCATTTAAACACTTACATGCTACTACTGATCTGCAATATTGTATTGGTTCTGATTTCTAGAGCTGCCCATGCTTTGTTGCTAAAAATTCTTCATGACTAAGCCTCAAATACTCTGCTTCAAGGACAATCTTATATTCCATCACCATCCATTCCTTTGAATATGAATCTTCGTCCTCTTCATTTGAATTTTCCTCTGGATCTGGGTCATCAGCTGCATGAATTTTTCAAATGAAGATCTTTAGTCACAATTCCTGAAATTTGTCATGTGAATAAGTAATCGTTAGCCGTAATGTAATGCCACACATTCAAGTAAACTAAGTCACAATGGAGATTAGATGAGCAAAGCAAGTCAATGAAGAACTCCTAAATCAGTATCCCAAACCCTAAATGATAAAAACAAATCAAGTGCAATCCATATTTATCATCCCCAAACCCTAGACTAGATCGCTTTTGCAGCAATTTAGCAAATGACCCGTCAAGATTTGTGATGCATGACCTCATCCATGACTTGCTCTGGATGGGATTAAGTCACGGGCCAGATCATGCATCACAATTCTCCAGGAGGAAATCGACATGATTGAACCATATCACACTTTCTTCACACAACTCACCTCCCATTACTTCCCACACCTCTCTCTCTCCCCCACTGTTTACTTCCTTTGAATTCTTACTCCCCCAACACCCAGAAATTCTGATCCTCATCACCACGTTAAAAATGGATCTAAGATCCTTTGGTGACGTCATTTCCTGCCATTTTGCAGTTCTGAAACTTCTACGTCATTTCGTGCCACTTTGTGGTTCTGAAACCACTCGTTCGGTGAAACCTCTACTCGTTGGTCCAGGACACATCAAACAACAAACCCGTTTTTTATTATTAAAAAAAAAAAAATTATAACCATTAAATCATCCGTTTAAAATCAATTTTTTCATTTTATATTTTTATATATTTTTTATATTTAATAATTTATTTATTTATATTATAATTTATAATTACATATTTAATTATTTTAAATTTTTATTATAAAAAATAATTATTCAATTATATTAATAAAAGAATTAATATTTATATATATATTTTTTATATTTAGATATTTATTGACACTATCCGTTTTTTGTTAAAAAAAATTTTATTAATTATCATTTTTCTATATTATTTTGTATCAATTTTTATTTTTGTAAAACATAGTTTTGTACAATTGCTTCTAATTAGAAATTATTTTTTGATATTTAGAGTTTAAAAGAAAAAAATAAAAATTGTTATTGTAGGAGGTGGGTTACAACTCCACAGATATCATCTCTTTTGACTCGAACGGGTGCTCCATAAGATGAAGTGAGTCAGAAGAGATTTCAATATTCAAGTTAGAAATAACGGTTTTCGAAAAATATGAAAACAGACTGAGTGGGAGAGGACTGAGTTTGAGAGCCCTGTATAGTTTGTGTGACGAGTGCATGGTTCGAAGAGAACCTATCTAGGTGATGACATGCTAGATGCTTTTATGGATCAGTGCCTCATGAGTCGTGCGTATTCGGGACATTATAACCTTAATTTCCTTGTGAGAATGTCTTGAGATCTCGAAACTTTGTAGTAAAATATTTTCAAAAAATTTAGATTTTTATTACTTAAGAAATTCAACAAGCCGAAGAGATTCTTTCCTTATCAATTTGATTTTGAGTGGTTCCCTTCCTTATCCAGGAAGCATGCTTCACAACCGAATGGAAAATAAACTTTTATGCAAATCTTAATTAAATATTATTTTAAGTCGATGAGGTTATGCCATCTAGACACCTAGCCTCCTGTTAAGGTTTTCAGTCACGAAACAAGGGGATTTTGCCTAATGTTGATGAGAGCTCCGAGCCGATTAGGTTGTTACTGATAGAGATTAATCAAGGAGTCAGATCGTGTCTATCCTTCGGGAAGATATGTCCCTAATTGCTGACAGTCTGAGTATGGAATGCTCATTAGATCATGGGTTTGTAAGATTTTGAGTTCTGCCATAATGGGCCTTTGGACCGTATTCCATCATTTGCCCTTGACTCATAATGTCGTTCTATGAGAAGGGCGTCATGAGTAGTGGTCATTGTAAAGGAATTGAAAAGGTGCAAAGTTTTTAATGCGGCACGTGTCGTTTTGAGTCCCACGAATCATCTTTAGTACGCTTTATAAAGCCTGACGTCTGAGTTGATCGAGCACTTTCATACTTTCCTTTCAACAATATCGTCTTATTGTAAATTAACGCTCCGTAAGGAAATTTTTACTTGAGAGAATGACTAAGGGTTCTTCTTCCCAAACTTATCAAGACATTAGTGACATTAGAAACACGATGACAAAGGAGGAAATCTAGGAAGTTCAGACTGATATGTTGTTGGGAAATGATTATCCTCTTATGTCGACTACAGACGAGGATAGGGCTAACAAGGTGTCGGAGGGTCGTGTCTCGATGTACAAGCAATCAATGAAGTACGGCCTGAAAATATCATACATTTGTCTGATCGGGGAGGTGTTACTTCATTGGAAAATATTTCTAACATAGCTTCTCCCCAGCGCTTGACGTCTGATTGTTGTTGTGATTTCATTGTTAGGTTTTTGTCATCTCTGTTTTGATTTTGAGATTTTAATGGCCATCTTTTTACTGAAAAGATGCAGGAGTAAGGGTTTCACCTAAAACTGATATAGGCTGCAAACCTGGCTCAAATCCAATTGAAGGTTTTACTATAAAGGTCAATCATAAGCATTGGATGTACAAATATTTCTTTATGGAATTTTTGAATAGAGATCTCATACCTGCATTGCCTAAGGCTAATGGGGAACCATTGTTCGGGTCAAGGCCTTCGGTTCCTTTTCGTTATTCCAGGTTTGTACGTTCAGTTGGTAACTACTGCACATCTATTCAAAGGAACATTTGGGTAGATACTCTTGTGGAAGACCAAATTCTATTTTTGGCAGGTTTACTAATCGGGGAGAAGAGAAAGATTAATGACCCCTTCTAGTATAGAGGAGAGAGAAAGAGCTCATTGATGTTTTGACTTCTCCAGGGGACGCTATCTTGAAAGAGATCACAAATGATAAGCAAGTGAACTTGAACGCAAAGAGACCTTCGAGGGAAATCGATAAGGCACCCGGAACTCGATCATCAAAAGCCACACTTGCTTTGTCAAAGAAGAGAAATATCCAATTGCTAGAGTCTTTGGCAGAGAAAGAGGAAACTGGAGAGGTCGGAGAGCGCGTATCTCCTATTTTATCAAGACATTTCGAATAGGTGGTTATTATATTAGAGGGGGCCGACAGCTTGGCATCTAATAAATATGCATCCCCATTGGTCGGCGAGCGTAATGAAGATGTCCTGATAAGGGAGGCTCTTGAGGTGGAGGAATTTGAGGGTGCCAATACGATGACAACAGAGATGAGACCATTGGAGGAACCAGGCGCTCCTGCTATGGGTGTAAATGAAATGTTTAATAAAAACAAAAATTTATATTTATTAAAAATAGTATTTTTAATAAAAACACAAAATTATTTTTAATAAAAACAAAAAATTATATTTAATAAGAATTCAAAATTATATTTAATAAAAGAAAAAATTATATTTAATAAAAATAAAAAATTATATTTAATAAAAAGACAAAATATATTTAATAAAAATACAAAATTATATTTAATAAAAACAAAAAATTTTATTTAATAAAAATACAAAAATTATATTTAATAAAAAGACAAAATTATATTTAATAAAAAAATTATATTTAATAAAAACAAAAAATTATATTTAATAAAAATATAAAATTATATTTAATAAAAACAAAAATTTATATTTAATAAAAATATAAAATTATATTTAATAAAAACATAAAATTATATTTAATAAAAAGACAAAATTATATTTAATAAAAAGATAAAATTATATTTAATAAAAAATTTAATAAAAATAAAAAATTATATTTAACAAAAACAAAATTTTTTTTTCAAGATTTAGCAACAGATTAGCGACGGATTTTTCCATCATTAAATCCGTCGCTAATGTCCACAAAAATTTTTGGCGACAGAAAAATTAGTAACGAATTTGTCCGTTGCTAAATCCGTCGCTAATCTGTTTTAGCGATAGATTTAGCGACTGAAAATTTCTGTCGCTAATTTTAGCGACGGAACAATTCGCGACGGACTTTTCCGTCGCTGATTTTTTCGTTACTAATTCATCGCTAATAGCGATGAATTTTTATCCGTCGATAATTTTCATCGTTAAAAATCGGTTTTCTAGTAGTGGATGTCATTCATAGCACACATACAGGGTCAAAATTATGTCCCCCCCTTCGGTTCTATTACTCATGGATTGCAAGCTTGTAAGAAAATGAAATTGCCTTAATGAACAAAACTAGGTACAGACATACTATACGCATAAAAGAGGCACTACTAGAAAAATGAGTATTAGTGACTGAAATATCCGTTGTTGATACCACATATTCCGTTATTAAAAACTTTTAGCAACGAAAAATTAGCGACAAAATTTCCATCGCTGAAAATCACCTCACTAAATTTAGCGACAGAAATATTTCTATCGCTAAAAAATTAGTCGCTAATTCATTGATAATCTGAAAAGTGCGAAAATGTATCAGCGACAAAAAAAAGAGTATTGACGGATTAGCGACAGATTTTTTTCCGTGCCATAACCGCACGCGCCCACACGCCCATACTAAGGCCCGCCTGCGCACGTGCACACATCGCTGCCTATGTCTGCCCACGTCCGACTGCACACACGCATAGGCCGCTGCCCATGCCCCGCCCATGCCGCGTCCCTGCTTTAATTTATTGAAAAAATACTCTCACCTAGATCCGAATCTGTGTTCTCAAGCATATTTTGAGTTATATTAAACACTATGCCACAATGATTTTTGTGTTATTTTTTTTATACTTCTTTACTTTATATCTCACTCTTACAATTTAAAACACATTACCCTAATTTAATAAAAATACAAAATTATATTTAATAAAAACATAAAATTATATTTAATAAAAATATAAAATTATATTTAATAAAAATACAAAATTATTTTTATAAAAAATTCAAAAGTATATTTAATAAAAAAATAATACTCTAATTTAATAAAAATATAAAATAAAAAATTATATTTAATAAAAATATAAAATTATATTTAATAAAAACACAAAATTATATTTAAAAAATACAAAATTATATTTAATAAAAGCATAAAATTATATTTAATAAAAATACGAAATTATATTTAATAAAAAAATACCATAATTTAATAACAATACAAAATATAAAATTACATTTAATAAAAATACAAAATTATATTTAATAAAAACACAAAATTATATTTAATAAAAAGACAAAATTATATTTAATAAAAACATAAAATTATATTTAATAAAAATACAAAATTATATTTAATAAAAATAAAAAATTATTTTTAATAAAAATTCAAAATTATATTTAATAAAAAAATATACCCTAATTTAATAAAATACAAAATAAAAAATTACATTTAATAAAAACACAAAATTATATTTAATAAAAACACAAAATTATATTTAATAAAAGTACAAAATTATATTTAATAAAAATACGAAATTATATTTAATAAAAAAATAATACTCTAATTTAATAAAAATACAAAATAAAAAATTACATTTAATAAAAACACAAAATTATATTTAATAATAATATAAAATTATATTTAATAAAAAAGCAATATCCTAATTTAATAAAAATACAAGATACAAAATTGTGCTTAATAAAAACACAAAATTTTATTCAATAAAAATAAAAAATTATATTTAATAAAAAACAATTCCATAATTCAATATTTAATAAAAATACAAAATTATAAATATTAAAAACACAAAATTATAATTAATAAAAAATACATTTTTTTTTTAAAGTTTTAGTGACAGATTATTGACAGAATTTTTTTCGATGGATTTTTCTGTCGCTAATTCCGTCACTAATTTATCTAAAAAATTTCATTCAAATTTTAGCGACGGATTACTGAAGGAATTAATTCTCCCAAAACCATGTCTTTCATAGCACAGTCAAAATTATGTTCCCCCCCTCCGGTTCTATTACACATCTAGGATTGCAAGCTTCTCAGAAAATGAAATTGCCTTAATGAACAAAACTGGGTACAGACATACTATGCGCATAAAAGAGATCTCTTTTAAGGGGATATATGGATTATTATTAATTTTTTTTTTTGAAAATTGATAGTAGCCAATAATAGAAAAACTCACTTTTTATGCATGGGGATTTTTCTCATGACTGGTTTCACGAGCTTAAAGATCGAAGATTATTTTTTGATACCAAAATTATGAAAAATTGTGAAAAAAAATATGTTCAACAGCAGTTGGGTACTTAGCTTATGAAAATTATCATAAGCAAAATTTTCATAATGAATAACACTATCATGCTTACACTTTTGACTGGAAGTATAATTTGGTCTGAAACCCATATGCATGTATTGCTTCTGATATGATTAGACTTAGATTAGTGGCAGGCTTCAGTGAAGTACTTATTGACACCACCCTCCGAAGGAGAGAGACCAAATATTATCACCCAAGCACAGAAGAAACATAGAACATAGGATCCCAAGCAGCACTATTCTGAGACTGCCAATTGATGTTACTACTCAGATTATCATCAGAAATTTGCTGTTGCTCATATGCCTGCAGATGCTGCTGCTGCTGCTGTTGCTGCCAATACCCTCCCGTTGTGACTCCTCCGTTTATTGGGGTTATGGAGCAACAATCCTCGGTCAGTCCGACTCTCTTAGCACTGCCCAGTGGCTGAGAATTCGATAAATAAAACTGTGCTAATTCTGCTACTTCACTATTTGTTCCTGTTCCTGGAATTATAGGCCAAGAAATTTCTGGGACTGGTTCTGTAGTGGTTGTGGTGGAGGACCACACCATGTTTGGCTGTGGCATATTTGATTCAATAGTACTTTGGCAATATGATGGATGCCACTGGACTCCGCCACAAACCTCAATTCGTCCAACAGTTTGATGATCGCGATGATTATGTTGACTTGGATGTAAGATCAGTTGATCTGGTTGGGAATTTGGGTACGCTAATGTTGGAAGAGTCGGTGTTTCCATTTTCGTGCTGTTCTTATTGCTGATGATGTTGCGGTGTTCAGGTTGCCGGTGGTGATACTGTTGTTGTTGAGGAGGTGGTGGGAGTAATACTACACTAGGTTGTCCACCCGTAGTAGGAGCAGGAGGTGGCAGTGGAGTCAGAGGAGATGGGAAAAGTTGAAATGACTTGCCATCAAGAAATTTGGCTTTGAGGGCACCTACCAAGCCCTCATCATGCATGCCACCACACTCTTCCTCAAACGAGAAAGGCTCAGTTGTCTCAGGCAAGCAGCTCGGGCCAGCATCAATACTTTTGGCCCTGTTGGTATTGGAAGGCAATTCAAAATTGGTGCGAGCATTAGGACCACGTAGAGCACGTGCTGCTTCATCGTAAGCACGCGCTGCATCTTCAGCAGTGTCAAACGTACCAAGCCAAAGCCTTACTTTTTGAAGGGAGTCCTTGATTTCAGCCACCCATCTACCAGACGGCCTCTGTCGAACTCCAACGAATCTATGGTGCCCTCTTGAGGATGACTTTCTTCTTCTTCCTCCTCCTTGTGAAGAACTATCCATCTTCGTAGTCATCCCCATGAATTGGGATTGCCTAGTTTCACTCTGAGGAACTTGAAATCCAAAATTAAAACCAAAAACTTGTTGTGTATAATTTGTCTAGTAAAGTTCCTAAATCTTTCCGGAGTATCTGAGGGGGGACAAGGAGAGGATTTTTTGGATTTATAAAAGGGAATTTGGAGAAGGAGAAGGGAATCTGCAGGACTTCACTTGTAGACAATGCACAAGACGGCAAAGAAGGGTAACATTGTAGCCTGTCCATTGAGATGTTGCCATTGCAGGCCAAGTTGTTTGTATCGACACTTGTACGCATGATATGGCATAACAACTCTAGGACAAGCCAATTTACGTAGCCTTATACAAATTTAATAAGAGTACATACCCACTATAATGGCATCACAATTTGATCCGATCAAAATTCCCAACCACACCTCTTTTTCTATGTTTGCTCATCTTACCTGGTTATTATGGTATTTCCACCTTAGCACATCAAATCTCCCAACAAGTTGCACTTGGCAAAACATCCCCATCTTATTTCTCTCCCAATCTCCTATGCTACTATGAGAATTTGTCAATATTTTACCAATCACAATATAAAATTTAGCAATGGCGGAGCTACCTTCTTGCTCAATAGTCCTGCAAATCGATTTTCCTGGTTCAGTCCCCTAGTTTAGACAAGTGGCTCAAATTGATTCCCGCATACTAAGAGCCCGTAATGGGTTAGTATATAATGAAATGTTTTGAAATTTTTGATTAAAAATGTTTGATTTTTTTGATCGGATGAATTTAAAATTTTAAAATTTTCACTGAAACTCAATACTCAAATCTATACAGCGGTATATTTTCTTTATTATGATTAGTGATTAAGTCATCGTCAAGAATACCTTTGAAGTGCCAATATTTTGTTATATGTGGCGTAAAAAGGTTGTCTGATAGAGAGTAATCTGGACCTTTTCTTTGCTTTCCTCATTGTATGGAACAACCAAGTAATGTGCGACAAATCCAATCACATCACATCCCCTTAGACAACCATGCATATATACAAATATAAAAGCCTAAGAAATCATATATAATACAATAAGCATAGTATCATCAACACAATAGTACAAGATTAAAAGAAGAGGACAGGTAATTATTTACATATTCAAAGACTGAGATGGGAATTCCATTACATGAGACAACAAGCATTGACGTTGTCATCATTGAACAAGTTGCTGACCTTGTCGTCTCCTCTTTGGGTCACAGGAATGGTCCCATGTCTGTCAGCAACATTGTAACCATGCCTCCAATAGTTGTAGCTCTCTTTGAATTCATTTGTTGTGTCTTTGAAGTAGTCTTTTGAAGAGGTGAAGTACAATGGAGGGTTAGGGTATGGCCAGAACTCTGCCCTCTTACCCACCTTCCTCACCGCCTTCAACACCTTGTTCCGATCCACATACCCTACCACCGTTACCTTCTCTAGTTCTAGATTCACTTCAACTGAATCCACCCCTGCCCAAAATCCAATCCTATTAAATTACAAGCAAAAGACAATTTACCAATTAGAAACTTCTTTCTTGCCAAAATGCTTATAGTGATAATAATCTTGATTTTAAGGCGGCTTTGAAACAATTTTCATGTTTAACCGATTGTATATTATTTTTTATCTTCGCCTTCCATCTCATTGAATAGTTTAAATGTTTGAAACATTCTTATGTAAGTCATTACATACAAATCCGGGAGGAGTACTAAGGATATAAAAATTGTAAACATTGTAAATTTGTTCTTGGACCAAGTTTTGCACACGAGTAACAAAAACATCATAGTCAAGAATAAAGAAAACCAGAACAAAGAACAGCATGATATGACTTATACCTCTTAGCTTAGAAATTGCATCTTTGACAACTCTCTCGCATCCGGTGCAGCACATCCTTACTTTGAGCTCCACTGTCTGCACACCAAAACACCTTGTTTTTTGTTTTTCTTTCTTTATATTCCCCTTTATTGTAACCCTTTGTTGCTTCCCCCCAAAATTAGATAGATGGAAGTTATGATAAGAGAGAATTTCGTGAGCTTAATCGTTATATTATTGAATAATAATATGTCGATCAATTGAGTCAATGAACAAAATGAATCAAATCGTTTGAAACACAATGTAATACTATATTTTCACCGATTCCCATCAATTCAAATAAATTTTTAATTAAAAATCAGTAAAAAGATATTGATTCGGACTGACATTTTCTATGAACGTTTTATAACAAATATTATGAATTAAAAATCTTTTCAACATCCGCAAAATTAAATTAGCAAGGTTGTGTTTGTATTCATAAATTCTAAAATTAAATCAGGGGAACAAGATTTTTCTTTGTTTTTATGTATTGAAATTCTTCCGGCCGGATACTATATTTTGAGTATAAAAGGCAAGGGGAATTATGCTTTTAATTATAATAGTGAACAAATCTTTTGGGAAAAATTTAAAATAATTCCAATTAAACATGTGAAAAATTTTAGAAAATAAACACTTTTCTGCAAGATATTCTTTTTCTGCAGAGAATGTTTTCCTGCAAACAATACAAAGCAAAAGATTTTGCCCCATATTGTTAAAGTGTGTTAATAATAAAATCCACCCCCAATTTTATTTTATTTTATTTTTTGTGGGTTTGAGCAAATTGTTTTGGAAAATGAAAGAAACTCTTGCATGAACAAATCAATAAAACAGTGTCTTCTACCTAGCCTAACATTGTTGTATGTACAAAGCGGGGCAGGCAAGCAAAAAAAAAAAAAAGAAAAGCAACCTTAAAGGCTAAACTTTTTCTCTTTTTCAGATAAACCTCAAAATAAGGTGAAGTTGGACATGGTAAACCCAATACAGAGCCAAAGGTAAGATACCAAGGATAGAAAAATGGAAGATTTTTGAGTATAATAGCTAAAGCAAACCTGCAAGGAAAGAGGGCGACCAGTGGGCATCTTGTTTTCGACCTTGTAATGGACCCTTTGATGGCTTTTGTTGATGGTGTTTCTTCGATAGCGAAAGCAACAGAATGAAATGGCTAAAAGCCAGGAGCCTTAGTGCTCTCCTAAGCACTGTGGTCGTGCTCCATTATATATAAGAGGGTTCCTTTTTAGGTAAGAAAGAAACCTAGCCCACAAGATAATAGAAGATTGAAGAAGAGACTCCTCCAACTCCCGAGATAGAAGATATTCCTCTTCCAGGCATCTTTTCCCTCCCCTTTTGAATTTGTGTCAACAATGATAGGTAATCCCACTTTGTAATATATTCCAAAGTTCCCTTTCCCACCCAAGTGAACCCTTTGTTTCTTTTCTTGTGCTTAAAGCCATTGAACTTGGGACATAGATAGGGTTGTGACTCTCAAACCCCATATGTATTTTAACAAAAATAAATACACAAAGCCCACTTTTGGCAAAGAAAAGTAATATCTTTAACATAAAACGGGCCAGTCATAATGCTACATCTCAATACAAATTTAGGGTCATTCATACCTTGTCCATTTTAGCAGCTAGACTTCGGTAACCTTGAACAAGAGCCCATAGTCTGACCCATCATCGCATTCACAACTATTCCTTAGGATGTGGGCCAAGCAAACATGTTTGCTGACACTCCAAATGGGGAATATCGGCCTCAAAAGGAAAGGCAGATGGGGTTTTAGATGCAAAGTTGGCCATATATTCCATAAATCTTTGAAAATCACAGCACCAACAAGCACCATCTATCTCTATATAACCTAACAAAGTAATATTCCCGCATTGCTATATCATGACTTGCGCAATTATCCTTTCCATAAGTAGAGTTTCACACATAAAGCAAAATGTCTTAAATTATGTGCAACTTATTATATTAACAAACAAAAATTATACTATTTATCAGAATCGGGTTCATCTTTTATTTTTGTCTCTCAACTTTGAGATGACATATCATGATTTTGACCGGTTATTTATAATACAAAAATGAGTAATACTCTTTACACAATCATATATGATCAAAAAGCTGTATAGCCAATAAGATTTTTTTTTTTTTATTTTTTATTTTTTACATAGAGACGTAAGCAAACGGGATCAAATTGGAGAAGAAAGAATAAAAATGAAGAGATTTTACCGCTTAAATTGTTCCTGAGAGACAACCGATGAGATTTCTCAATAGAGTAGTTTTGAATTTTAACAATTATAATTTATTTAGTAATTGTATAAATCTCATTTTTCTTGAAAAATATAGAATACAATCAATATTTCATCAATTATTTTTGCACAATATTTTTTTTTTTTTGGTTACATATGGATTCAAACTTGCGATCTCCAAATTAAAAAATAGGGTTGTGATCACTAGATTATCTCTTTGGAGACTTTACAAGACATTAAGTCTAATGCAAAATTTGAGTTATTTTAACATTGATTATGGTTTTTAATCATAGATAATGAAATTTAATTGTTATCGGCACGATTAATCGTGCCCTAGAAAATATTATTCGCATGAATCGTGGGTGAGGCGGAGTCCATCCCCTAATGCATTCATTGGATAAATAATTATTCCATTGGCACTCAAAAGCAAAATATCCCTTATTCCTATTGTTTATACACAAAAAAACATAATCATATGCTTTAGACAAATGCCCGACATAGTAAGTAATTTAGCCGAACATTCCCTTTGATTATCTTATAATATCATATAATATAATACATGTGAGTGTGTGTGTATGTCAGCATACACACACAGCATTAATAGATTAATTAAATCATGGAGATGCAAAAGAACAACTTTTATCCTCCCCCACCATTCGAAAACATAAGCACTTCTCTTTTTCTTCATTGGGATGATAAGCACGAGGCAGTTCATTTATTATTATTTTTTTCCCTTAAAATGAAGTGACTAAAATTCCCCCATATATGTTTATCACCAGAGGATTTTTGAATCGGATTCTATTGAGGATAAAATAAAATAGAGGGCTATATTCTTACATTAGAGAGAAAGTAGATTTTAGTCCATATTCATTTATTTTTCAAAGCTAATACTCAGATACTCTTTGTTATCCATACATATCAAAATATGAACAATGGATAATCTGACTAATAGAATGAGATATTAAATTATTAAATCAAGTCTCAAGTTTGAAACTTTAAGAATAAAAAAGACTACTCTAAGAGAGCCGCTCCCTAAATAAAAATCTGTAGACATTCGAACCGGATTAATTGAAGTATAATTTTGGATACCGGTGGTGTGAAAAAAACAAATACATATCAAATTGGGGCTTTTAGAACTACGGTTATGGTTGAATGTAGGCTTGACAATTGGGCTTTATGAGCCTGGCCTTGCAAAGCTCGGGCTCAAACCCGAGCCCAAATCCGTTCAAAATTTTATGGACTTGAGCCCGAGCCTGAGCTTGGATCAAGAAAGCTCGGAAAATTGAGATTCGAGCTCGACCCGAAAAATTAAAATGGTCTCGGGCCCATTTTGGGCCAAACTCTAGCCCGATTAACTAAAAAAAAAATCTAGAGAGAAAGAGAAAGAGAAAGAGAAGAGCTCTCACAAACCCTAGCCATGGATTTCATTCCCAACCTAGGGTCCAGAGAGTTAGATCACCTTGATGATGAGAGAGAGAGAAAGAGAGAGAGAGAGAGAGAAGAGCTCTCACAAACCCTACCCTAGTTGCGGATTTCATTCCCAATCTACGGTTCGGAGAGTTCGATCGTCTCGATGATGTCTCTTCATCTACTTCTCCTATGATGACGATGATTGAATCGATGATGGGTCAAATCCCAAGCAGAGGCGAATGGTGGAGACTTGAATGGCGGTTGAGTGAAGGCGACAAACCAAAGGGAGTCAAAGATGAAGAGGCGGCTGGCGGTGATGTCAACTTTGACGGAGAAACCGTAGCATTTTTGTGTCTCTGACGATTACCAATTTCTTCCTCGTCATAGAGAGAGAGAGAGAGGAGAGAGAGGTGAGTGAGAGAGAGAGAGAGGGAAGAAAGGCTTCGTGAGAAGAGTGAGAGAGAGGAGTGAGTGAGAGAGAGAGTAGTTAGAGAGAGGAGAAGAGAGAAGTGAGAGAGAGAGTAATCAGAGAAGAAACACAATTAGGGTTTAACACACAGAGAGAGAGAGAGAGAGAGAGAGAGAGAGAGAGAGAGAGAGAGAGAGAGAGTAGAGAGAGATAAAGAGAGTACTTCTAGGGAGAGAGAGAGGGAGGAAGAAACTGGAGACAATGCAGGCCTCCCCTTACAACATTGGCCAACACACAAGAAATCTAACGCAAGAAGAGGAAGATCACCTGTAAAGGAACACAAAGAAAGTTAAAGCAAGTGACAACAATACAATAGAAAACATTGTAGGAGAGACCATTGCAAACCACTATAAAAGATGCCATTGCTAGAAACCACCAGAGTTTTTCCTTCAAGGACATGTTGATAGGCAAAGGAAGTTTGGAGCACAAGATCCCACTACAAAACGATTGCATGTCTAACTCAAAAGATGAGATTATGGAAGATGAGCAGGAGCATAATGATGCAGAGGAAGAAGAAGGCCACACAAGCATCCCAACAATCCAGATTTCGAGGGACAAACTCAAGAGATATTGGAAGCCATGAAAAAGAGCAGTCATTATCAAACTCTTTGGGCAAAGCGTAGGTTTCCACCTTCTGCAGACAAAAATTCATCAGCTATGGAAGCCCATAGGAATAATTAAACTCTTAGACCTGGGAGAAGGCTACTTTCTGGCAAGATTCAGCGTGTAACAAGATTTCATTCATGTCCTAAGGGGAGGCCCTTGGATGGTTCACGATCACTATCTTGTGGTCAGCAAATGGAGACCATGGTTCTCCTCAAAGGAAGCCAAAATAGATTATGCTGCAATTTGGATTAGACTCCCGCATCTCCCTATAGAACTCTTAAATCAGGAGGTCTTATATGAGATAGGAAGTAGCATTGGCCGATCGATTAAAATAGATGATAAAACTACAAACACCTTGAGAGGAAAGTATGCGAGAGTTTGTGTGGAAATTGATTTAAACAAATCTCTCATCTTGAGTGTAAAAATCAGAAAAAGAATACAAAAGGTGGAATATGAAGGACTGCACACTATATACTTAATCTGTGGGAAAGTAGGACACACTAAAGAAGCTTGCAAGGAAGATGCAAACAGCTTGCCAATGCAGTCACCGGAAAAGGAAAATCAGGCAACGGCCATAGAAGTTAGGTAGGAAACAACATCACGTGAGGATGCTGTGGGCCCCTGGATGCAGGTCCCAAGAAGACAAAGACTCCCTAGAGGTGGAAATGGAAAAGGAAAAGATGGAAAACCTCCAAATCAGTATAACAGATTCAGAAGCCTACAAGTTGACCCATACTCCTCGAATACAGAGATCACTGATCATCAGTCTATTGCAGGAGCAAAAAGCAACCTGCAAACAAGGTCTGAGAAGTTGGAGCAAACATCAAAAGTCAAAATAAAGGGAAAAAGCCCAAAAAGGTGGGAAAAGGAAAAAGAAATATGAGAAAGCAGGCTGCTATTTCTGAGTTAGAAGGAAGATCATTCAAGGAAGAACTCACCATAAGGACTGTCAGAGAGAATGTCCCAAGACCAATCAAAGACTCCAAGCTAACTTTATCTTTCCCCACAAAGGTCCATTAAGAGGCAGCCACTCCTCTCCAGGGTGAGCATTATATGAGAGGCCCACTTATTACCATTCACAGGCCTTCTATCATGCCCAAAATCCCCCTCTACAATCCCATTACTCTGGAACTAGGCCCAAGCCTTTTTAAATCATCTGATGAGGCAATGAAAACCTAGACCCAGGAGACAGAGGTCTTGAAAACAGAAGAAGCTCTCACCTGTCCAGTGATGAGGAAATGGGCACATGTGAGGATGATCAGCTCATGACAGATTTTGAAGGAGAATTCGAGGAAAAGAAGACTTATGCTCAGACCATGTCTGATGCAGAGGAAATATTGCTAGGATATTAGTGGAGGAAGATTAAGCACCTTCTAATTCCCCCTCCCATTCTCCAATGAATATCAAAGCAATTGCTTGGAATTGCTACGGCATAGGCAGCAACAATTTCAGACGTGCATGCAAAGAGATTTTGAGGACTTCCTAGCCAGATATCCTCTGTCTTTTGGAAACAAGAGTTGAGAAGAATAATTATCCAAGCTTCATAAAAAATATGGGTTTGGATAATGATTTCATCATCCCAACAACTAGTTGAGAGGAGGGCTTTGGTTATGTTGGAACTCCAGCAAAGTAAACCTTTCAGTGATTAATTACATAACCAAGTTATTCATGTAGAAGTACATGATGATTATAAGACTTGGCTCCTTTCTATGGTTTATGTCCAACCTTACAGCAACTGCAAAAGAGATTTCTGGAACAGCATGATAGCCTATGCGAAGGATGTTAATTTGCTATAGATTTGCATGAGGGATTTCAATGAGATCGCATATGAAGATGAATCTTTCGAGAGCTCTAATAGGACTGCAAAAAGGGGAGACAAATTCAGAAACCATTGGAGTAGATGCAACCTGTTAGACATGAAAGCTATCGGTCCCAAGTTCACGTGGAGCAGAAGACAAGCAGGTCACATTGTGCTTCAAGAAAGACTTGATGGGGTCTTGGCAAATCATCAAGCTTTTCTTTCATTCCCAGAAAATTAGGTTGATGAATCTCATAAGAAATTATGGTGGTCACAACCTAATTATGCTGCAGACTGTCATGACCAAGGCTTCTGATGCCACGAGCAAATCTTTTAGATTCCAGGCTGCATAGTTATCACATCCTTAGTTTAGAGAAGCTTTCGACAATGCATGGTGCCCTTCTGCTGACCTGCTTCAAGCCTCCAAGAACATGGCTACTGAAATGAGAATATGGAACAAAGAGGTTTTTGGTAACATCTTCAAGAGAAAGAAGATCTTAGAGGCCAGGCTTAAAGGAATTCAAAAATCAGATCATCATACGTATTCTACTTTTATGCATAACTTAGAGTAAGAGCTGATCAAAGACTATCAGAACGTCCTTGCTCAAGAGGAAATGCTTTGGTTTCAGAAGTCAAGAGTGCAATGGAACTGCAAAAGAGACAAAAATACCAGGTTTTACCAACAGCAACCAAAATGAGAAGAAATGCTAATAGAATTGATTCTTTTAAGATTAATGGGGTCTTATGCCAGGACCAACAAGAGCTTCAAAATCATGTAATGAGTTATTACATGACCCTCTTTGACCACCAAGAAGTGATCACTCCTCCCTCTGAATTCTGTAGATATCAGATGGCTATCCTTGCTAGTGAGCATGCCAATCTGCTTGGAGAGGTCACAGAAACTGAGGTGAGATCTATTGTCTTTTCAATGAAAGGCTTAAAAGCTTCAGGGCCTGAAGGGATTCAACTCATCTTCTTCCAATAGAGATGGAAAACTGTTAAAGAAGGATTTTATAGCTTCGTGACTAAAGCTTTCAGAGATGGCTACTTTGAACCTGACCATTCCAAAACACTCATTGTTCTGATCCCTAAATGAAAAACCCTGAGAGTGTTGCAGACTTTAGACCCATCAGTCTTCTTAACACCTCCTATAAAATCTTGACTAAAGTTATTATGGATAGATTGAGACCCCACCTCCTGAACATAGTTGGAAACCAGCAAAGTTGCTTCCTTCCCAAGAGAGGCACTATGGATAATGTAATTATCACTCAAGAGGTAATTCATTCTTTCAATACCTTTAGAAGTAGCAAGCATAAAATGGTGATCAAAATTAATCTAAAGAAAGTTTCGATAGTCTGAACTGGAGGTTTCTTGGCAAGGTCTTGCTGGACTTCAACATTCCCATTCAACTAGTTAGACTGATCATGTATGCTATGTAACACCGATACCTCAGTGTACTCATATTTTATTTCTCCTCACATTTATATATAATGTTCTTCATGTTTCATAGTACGAAATTTACTCAGAAAATTCATCAAATATTTGATCAGTTGATGTTTTAAATTTTAGGTGATCGGTTAGTAGAGTATTGGTTTGTTCGGTAGTGACTGCTCCTGGAAGATTGTTATCTCTAGACCAATTATTTGTTTCTATCGTTCGGTATATTTTGAATTCCCGATCGGTATCTTTGCCTCACTGATATGTTTAAATAATTATTTCTCATCAGTCCGTTGATCGAATAGCATTTTTAATCTCCAATCAGCATCTTCCGATTCTCTTCGACACTGTTGGAAAATTTCTATTAGGCATTTGAAATTGGAAATTTTAAATAATTCTTATCGGTGCCTTCCAATTTTGCTCCTGCACCTGTTCGGCATAATTTTCTTCATTGACTGGACAGTTCGTTTCATTTTCCTTCAAATATTTGCCAATTCATTCGGTCATAAATTTTCTCTAATATTCATTCATTTGGTATTGACCGAATGGTGCCCATTACATTTCCCTTCGGATATTTGTAAATCCTATTCGGTATTGTTGATAATAAATTCTTGGTACTGTCAAGAGTCTGTCGGTATACACTTATAAATTTAAGGAGCCTGTGTCCCTCTATTTACTGATCGGCTAGCCATAAGGAAGTATTCTCATTTGGTTGGTCGGTCAGTCTTCCTGATCAGTCTTCCCGATCGGCCATCTCGGTCAGTCTACTGATCAGTCTTCCCGATCGGCCATCCCGATCAGTCTTCCTGATCAGCCTTCCCAAATGGCCTATCTGGTGAGACTTCCCGAATGGTTTTCCCGATTGACCTTCCTGATCAGTCTTCCCGGACAATATTCCTGGACAACATTTTAAGCTCATTATATTGAGATCCAAATTTACCAAAAAGGGACATATTGGGCACTTGGATCCATTGAAAGTAAAGGAGGGTAACTAAGTAAATTTAAGAAATGAGTTTATAAGTAAAGAGAAGAGGTGAGACATTAGAACTCACGAAAGCCAAACTCCATTTTTCTTCTTCTTCTTTTTCTCTCTCGGTTCACGCCCTCTCTCTCTCTCTTTCTTCATGTTTCTTCCAAAAATCAATCAAAACACCTCTAGACACACACTTTAAAAGTTCCAAAACTCATGACCCAACTTCTATCAAGTTAAAGCTAGTGAGAGAGTTGAGAATTTTAGTGAGAGAAAATTTAGGGTTTGATCGTGACTCGACTTGAAGCGAAATCAAAAACTGAAATTTAGGTAATATTTTATTCTCAACTTGGGTTTATTTTTCCTCTTTCATGACTCTGGAGTTATGCTGAAATTTGAAAAAATAGATTTGGTGGGTTTTGAGTCACCATAAGTGAGAGAAAGATTGGGTATTCAATGTTAGGGTTTTGGGTCTTCTTGAAAGAATTGATATTGATGATGATGGATACTTGGTTATGTCCCTTAGGAGTTGTCGAAAGCTGAACAAGATAGGACTTTCACTCCAGAGACGTCCGGGAGTGACTATCGTCCATAGTACTGTGAGTAGGACTTTGATGCTATGTTTTCGATTGAACCAAACCCATGTTTTACAGCTTTCCAAATAATATGTTTCATGGCATTGTGAGTACAGATGGTTTGAACTATGCTTTATAAATGTTCTTTTGTGATTCATTAGAGTGTTCCAAATGATTAAATTCGAATAATTATGCATCCACGGTTTGAAATGAAATGATATTGTGCCACTATTTGAAATCTTGATATGATTTATATGCCACTATTGCATTGGCACTGATTTAAAATATTTTGATGAAACGTATTGGAACACGGATTTGATATGAATTAATGATATTTATGGGCCAGATGCCTATCTGTGATATGATGATGTGATGATATTCTTGATGGATTTCCGTAGCTACAAAGGGTTTTGACAGAGACACCTATTGTGTCCGAATACCGGATGATATAAAATGTCTTGCATTTTATATTCTTTACTTGGGAAACATATTTTGAGGAAATATGTTTTATATAGGTATTGGTGTTAGCCTTCATTGCCTCAGTATGCGTGTCGAGTGGTGGTAGCATACGAGATGACGGGCGGCTGTTCATGGCCTCAGATCGAGGATCGGGGCGTGACATGCTATCTCAAGTAATGAAATTTCTATCCTTTGGAATAGAGGTGCCCTCCCCTACTTCAAGCCTGACCAAGGGTTAAGACAATGAGACCCCCTCTCCCTCTATCTCTTCATTTTACCCATGGAAAAGCTCTCTTACATGATAAAAGATAGGGTTAGAACTAAGAATTGGTGCCCTATCAGACCTGCCAAAAGAGGGTCCCCCCATATCTCACCCCCTCTTTGCTAATGACATTATGCTCTTTGCTAAAACAGACCTTCACAACATGAATTGCTTTCTCAACTGCCTCTATTAGTTCAGTGCAGAAAGTAATCTTAAGATCAACCCAGAAAAATCAAAGCTCTGGGTTTCCCTTAAGGCCTCTAGCTCTCTCAAATCCTCCCTAGTGACTGCTAGCAACTTCAGACTTTGCTCTGACCTAGGGACTTACCTTGGAGTGCCTATCATTCATGGAAGAGTGGGAAAGAACATTTATAGTACTCTTGAGGAGAAGGTTCAGACAAAACTCTCAAGCTGCAAAATGAAGCTCCTGTCCATTACTGGAAGAACCACCCTAGTCAAATCTGTCCTCTCAGCCATGCTTGTGTATGTAATGCAAACTTCTTGGATCCCGGAGAGCACCTGCCAGAAGCTTGATAAATGTAGTAGGGACTTCCTTTGGGGTAACCTCCCAAACAAAAGGAAAATCCATCCTGCGAGCTGGGATTTTATCTACAGAAATAAGAAAGATGGCGGCCTAGGTTTGAGGGTCACTAGAGATAACAATCTTGCCTTCTTAGCCAAGCTTGTATGGAGACTGCTCATCAATGAGAATTCTCTCTGGTGTCAAGTCTTAAGAAGCAAATACCTTCAGAAAAATTGCATTCTAAAGCAGAAAGTCAAGTCTGTTTCCTTTATGATTCGGAGAGGCATCATGAGGAGCCGAGATCTTCTTACCAAAGGAATAAAAAAAAGAATTGGAAATGGAAAAACCACAAACTTCTGGCGAGACATCTGGGTTTGTAAAGATGAACTCCTAAGCCATGCTACCAATCCCATTGATCAGCCCCAAGTAGCCAGCAAAGTCTCTGCCTTCATCATAGACAGTCGTGAATGGGACATAGAGGAACTCAAGAAGTGGTTCCCTGCTCAGAAGGTTGAAGAAATCAAAGCCATCATGATCCTTATAAACCGAGAAGTAAATGACTCCTTCTGCTCGAGCCCTACTTCTAATAGGAATTTCATAGTCACGACAGCTTATTGGCTCAACCACCCTAACACCAGCAACAAGTCTGACTGGGGTTGGGTTTGGAAAATCCCAACTCCTGAAAGAGTGAGACTTTTCATCTGGCTCATTGGAATTGACAAAGTTCTTACAAATTCTGAAAAAGTTAGAAGAAGAATATCAAATGACCCTCTATGTCTTATCTGCAAGAACACTGATGAAACTACCCTTCACATGCTCAGAGATTGTAATTGGGCAAGAGAAGTCTGGTCCAATGTCTGCCTAGGAATGATTCAAACCTCTTAGTTCAATAATGGGAATGTCCTGACCTGGCTGAAATTCAACTGTACTAAATCGACCCCCTCCACCACCCAAAATTGGAACTCTATCTTTCCAGCTATAGTTTGGCAAATCTAGAAAGCCAGATGCAAACTCATTTTTGAGAACTCTCCTGTCAACATAATGACCACCACCTGGCAAGCTAAGAACTTCGCAAAATTCTCCCTCCCCTCCACAAATTCAGGCCTCTTTAGACCCCTTAAGCAGCCCAGACAAGTCTCTTGGTCCCCCCTCCGCAAGGTTTCTTCAAGCTTAATACAGACGGATCCGCTAAAAGCATCCCCAGCGGAGCCAGTGCAGGAGGAATTATCAAAGACTCCCTTGGCAGATAGATCATCGGCTTTTCCCTCAATGTGGGCATCACAGATAGCTTTAATGCCGAGCTTTGGGTCATTAGAGAGGGTCTAAAGCTTGCTAGAGAAACGAGCATCAGCCATTTGATAATTGAATCTGATTCAGCTTCACTGGTGACCCTTCTCAACAAAGGAACTACCGCAACCCACCCTCTCTACCCTCTTATCAAAGAATGCAACATGCTTAGACTTTGTGCTGAACACTCCTCCATCGTTCATGTCTTCAGAGAGGGAAATAAGTGTGTTGATCACTTGGCAAGGAATGGGCATTCTAAACGTCCTGGGTTACATGTTTTCTCTGTCCCTCCTCTCGGCATTTGTCATTTGCTGCATGAAGATTCTTCGGGCTCTCCCTATCTAAGGCGATGCCTTGATCTCTAAGTTTTTGTTGTTGGTTTGCACCTGTTGTTTTGGGTTTTCATTTGTAACCAAAAAAAAGAGAAAGAGAGTAGTCAGAGAGAGGAGAAGGGTTCGGACATGACGGGTGAGAGAGGGAATTTGTAAAACAAAAAAATCAAATATTTAATTTTAAATGGGTCGAGCCTATAACGGGCTGAACCTAATGATATTCAGCTTGACCCTTAATTAAAATGAGTCTAAAAATTGGTCCGAGCTCGGTTCAAGTCCGAAATGAGCCAAACTCAGCCTTTTAAAACAGGCTGAGCTTGGGCCAACCCAGACCAATTATCAGTCCTAGTTGAATAGACCTGTTTTTTTTTTTTTTTTAAGATTAAGAATATTTTCTTATATAAAAAACTTTACCAAGCCGTGGCTCATAAGTGTTTTTGGAATCTCAATCAACAAGGGCTTTTCCAAATACCTTGTAATAGGACATGCGCCAGATTCCTATAGAAAAGGCAAGGGCATCCTTTGCTTTTAGATGTTTTTGCTTTATTTTTTACAACACAAGCCGTTATGTAAATATCTTTTATGTGGGTGTCTTTTTTACGTCTACATGAGACGCAAAATTAGGAATGTTGCTCATTGTTCAACCCGTGATTTAATTTTAAAAGTTACTTATAAATTTTCACTCTTAAAAAGTTTGTATCAATAATTGCGTCTCACGTTGCACAAAAACAGAAATGGGGAAATAAAAATGGATATGAAACAATATGGAAAATGAAACTTTATAAAAATAAAGGAGACGGAAATATAAAGAAATATGTAAATATAAAAAATATAAAATTTTTTATATAAATATTAATTATTTTATGAAAATAATAAAATAGTCATATTTTATAATAATAATTTAAAATGATCAAATATGTAATTATTAATAATAAAAAAATAATACAAAAATTATAATTAAATATGCAAATAATTCATAAAAAATATGTAAATATAAAAAATAAGAACTTTTGTACAAAATATTAATTAAGAAGTTTTTATATATTAGAAATCGTAACTCTATCAAAATAATGATTGTTTATTGTAAACTAATAAAACTTTTATTAAACTACGCCCACATTGTTATGAATATTGAATAATTTGGTAGATGTCTATTGAAATATATAATTTTATTACCGTCTTATCATGATAAGACATTTGCTAGGACATGAGCTCCTATTGATTCACCATGTTATAGAATACGCGTTAGAAAGTTTTAGAAAGAAGTCTCGGAAAGTTTCTAAAAGAAAATTCAAAGATAACTTATAAGAGAAGCCTTGAATAGCTTCCGAAGGAAACCACACAAACCTTGCAAGGGAAGGAAAGTAAACTTATGGAGGAAGCCAAGTGAAAACTTCAAAAGGAAGTCAAGTGAAGTTTTTAAGGGAAGCCAAGTTCAAGCAACTATAAAATAGAGATTCAAGGGAAGTTTGGAGAACTCAAGGAAGAGCTTGAGGCAATAATAAGAAAGAGAGAGAAAGAAGAAGAGAAAGTAAGAAAGAATTTAAAAAATTTCTTTCACTCTATTCTATTTAAATTTTTATTTGATATAAATTTTTATTTTTATATCATTTTTATAACACACATAACTTTATTTGATCACGTCAAATTTGAAATCTCTTATCTGATGAAAACATTAGCTAGATTGCCTGAGCAACCCAACCCAACCCAACCAGGTCTGAGATCATTTAAGTTTCTATTTACTCGAGTTTATCGGTTCTATTAGGGCATGCACCTTTTGAGGCATTCATAGTCAAGTCCATCAACATGAATTAGCGAGCCACCGTCTCCATTTTTCCACACTCGGGTCTTCAAAACACAAATTGTCCATCTAAATCTCGATTTTTATCATAAATATATCAAAATATTATCCCAAACAACATAAAGATCATAATTCTCCTATCACAAATTTCTCTAATTCTTGTATAACAATATATATATATATATATCAAAGTATTCATTTTGAAAAAAAAAATTATATATATATTATTTTTTATCGATCGATATTCAGAGTTATATTTTAATTAAAATTATTTTTAAAATTATTTTTAAGACCAATCAAAACCCGTCGCAATAAAAAATACCATCTCTTTCATACTGGATATGTCATTTTCGATGTGTCCTGCATACCACGATACTAAATAATAAAAACTGTTTGGCCTTATAAGATGCTAGACTTGGAATCTAGGAATTCGATCGTCTACAATCATTTTTTTTTTTTTGGTTCAATAAAATATCTATAGACATAAATTTATACAATAGTGACAATCCATTCCTACGAAAACAAAAATAGAAAAATAAAAACAAATATAAAATAATATAAAAAATGATATTTTATAAAAATATAAAAAATATGAATAAATACGTAAATATTAAAAATATAAGAATTTTTATATAAATATTAGTTATTTTATGAAAATAATAGAATAATCATATTTTATAATAAAATTTAGAATAGTCAAATATGTAATTATTAATCATAACATAAATAATATAAAAAATTATAATTATAAATAAATAAACAAATAAATAATAAATTAAATACAAAAAATGTAAATATAAAAAGTATAAGAGTTTTTATATAAATATTAATTAATTTAATATATTGAGATATTTTGAAAACCAAAAACATTTTGGAAACTTGGCGCTCAAAAATTTCTGAATATTATAGCCATTCCCATATCAAGAGATAAACCAAAATCACTACTACCGCTAGAATTCAAATTGGAAAAAAATTATCAGATATACTAATTGATATACTAATTATTAAATTGGAAAAAAATCACTACTACTACTACTAGAATTCAAATTGGAAAAATTTTTTGATATACTAATTGATAAACCAAAATCAGATATACTATTAAACGTGGCAAATGTATATATGTTAATGTGGTCGAACACCGAACTAGCTGTGAAATAAGATTACGTTAGTGGGTTTTACACCAGATAAGAGAAGCTCTCCAGCAGCTTCAATCCATTTAATGCCACGGTAGACTGAAACAATTAATTCCTCTAAAATTCTTTATATATATATATATATATATATATATATATATATATATATATATATATAAAGAGATATAATTAAACAGAATTAAATCAAAAAAGAGACAATTCAAACAGTAGAATCTTTCCTCTTGAACTGTCCCTAACAGTATGCTTGGATGAAAAGATTTGTAGAGAAAAAAAAAGTTAGAAGAAAAAATTTATTATTTTCTTTCGTTTGGGAGTTTTATGTGGAAAGAAAAGAAAAGAAATGAAGTGATTTTTAATATAAAAATTTTTTTCTCAAAAGTGGAGAGAAAATGAGAAAAAAAAAGTGTCTCATAAAAATACCAAATTTATCCTTTTAAAATTGAAAATAAAACTTTTTATTTTCAATGAATTCTATTTCTTTCATTTTCTTTCATAAAACTTCCAAACAAAATAATTTTCTCTCATTTTCTTTTCTCTTCTAATTAATATTTTCTTTTCTCTCCAAAACTCCCAAACATACCATAAGAGATAATTCCTCTAAAATTCTTGATTAGGGAGGAAAGAAGTGAATAAATATTCTCTATTTTTTTGTTATACAGAGATTTAAATTTAAAATATTAAAGAAAAATATTATAACAATTAAACTATCCTTAGAGATAATATTCTCTTCTTTCTTCTTACGTTTGAGGGAACCTTAGTGTAAGAAACCGTGAGGGCTTGAATCTCGGACAACTTGACTGGATAAACATTCAATTGTTGATTTTGTTTTTTGTTTTTTGTTTTTTTTTTTTATTATTTTTCCTTTTCTGTTTTGTTTTGTTTTTATTTTTCCTTTCTAAAAGGAATAGGAGGGCTATCAAATATAAGGAATAATTGAATTTTAACAAAAATCCTAAAAGTTATTACTGAAACGTTAATAAGAAAAAAAAATCAAAATAACTTGTCATTTTGATGCTTTCCAAAGACAAATAATTATCCTACATTCAATTTTTTGTCATTTTAATCCTCTCTCTCTCTCTCTCTCTCTCTCTCTCTCTCTCTCTCTCTGACGCGGGTTGTTTTAGGACTAATCCAAAAAAATCAACTTGACTCCATCTCTTTTGTCTTATTTTACTTAAACTAATTTGTCAACCAATGAAAAAATTTGTAATAAGAACATAATATCTTTTAAATCAATATAAAAATAAAAATTATTATTATATTGAAAAGTTTCTATTAATTTTGATTGAATTTTATTTCAATTTTCGTAAGTGTTTGACACTATTGGACTCTTATCAATTACTTGTGAGTTTAGTGGTAGGATACTTAATTTGTATAACTCGAATTTTAGAAATAAAAAAATAAATATTGAGAGAGTTATTTACTAAATTTAGTTTTATAATTGTTTGAAATGAATTAGTTAGACTTTTCGGATATCGAAAAAAAAAAGACTATTGACCTTCAAATCAAGAAATGTATATAATTCAATCCCATATCAAACTCTTTTGGATTGAGTGGTTGATAACTTTACCCTTTTAACTATAAGTCCCGAGCTTGAGCTCTCAGAATAAAAAAAAGAGATTTAGAAGAACTAACCCATTAATGAACCTCACAATACTCGGATCAGATTACTCGATCAAATTTAGAATATCAATCGATGAAAAAACTACAAAAAAAGAGATAATTACATGTACGATTCTTGAATTTTACCTAAATTTCATAAATTAATCTCTATAATTAGAAATAATATCTTATAATATTTAAATTTATAAAATAATATCGTATTAGTCCTCTCATTTTAAAAATTTAATAAAAAAAGATTCGTAACAGGGAGCGCTTGCTTTCTCTTACTATAGTGACACCGCCCAGAAGAAGAAGACGAAGAGAGCGGAGAAGATGAAGAATCGTCTCTCTTTCTCTGGTTTCAAAAACACCAAGAGATCACCTGGATCAATGAGCATGGCGCCTGCTCCTCCTCGCAAAGTACACTTTTAGAGCCAACAGTTCCGCGACGGTGGCGGCCACAAGCGCAACCACCAAACCGCAATTACAGTGTCGACGAAATCGACCGCTATTACAACTCCGACGACAAAGATTTCTTCCCCTCCTCCTCCTACGCCCCTTCCTCCACCGTCTCCTCCAGGCGTCTTAACCAAAGCCTCGTCCCCAAATCCTTCGACGATCAACCACGTCTGTCTCTCCCCGAATTCATCGGCAGTGGCGGTGACACCGGCATCTTCAAGGTTCCTACCCATGCCCCTGTGCATCCGGATCGACCAGCCTGCCTCGAGCTAAGGCCTCATCCACTACGCAAGACTCAGGCAGGGAAATTCCTGATAACGTTTGCTCGTACGGACACTCATTTGTGGGCGGGACAGGAATCTGGGGTTAGGGTTTGGAATTTTGAGAATGCGTATGACCCTATTGTTGCCAATTAAAGTCAAGGTCCATGCTCTGTCTCCTAATTTCTCACATCGAAACCATTGGCTCTTGCTCTGTTTTTGCTCTACTTCCATTCCTCTAATTATCACCGGAAAAAAGCTACGCATCTCGCTCCAATCATTTTACAGACAGAAAATTAAAAAAAAAAAGTTTCTGTTGTTTGTCTCTGAATCTGAGTTAAAAGTTTCTCTCTGTGCATGCAAAACAAGTGTCTTTACTAGTTATATTAGTGTGTTGTATGCGTAGAAAAAAGAACTTACACTGTTAAAAAGGGGTGTTGTTTGCTTTCATCCTTTTTTCCACACAAAACCCATGATTTTTCTCATCTCCTAAGCTGGCCTTTACAGCAAATTCTGTTGTTTTTCTTGCCAAAAATTGCTTGTCTTTAGGGCGTGCACTCCGCCAATCACCTGCACACCTCTGTTCTTCTTCATCTCCACGTGTTCAACATACCTCTGTCACCCACATCACTCCACATAACCTTATATCCTACACACATTCTCTCTCAATCTCTCATTTTCCACTCATGGGTATTGCCTGTTATTTCCCAATTTGTTAATTTTGTTTTGTTTTTTTTTTTCTGTACAAATAAAAAAAATAATATATATATATATATATAATATATATATATATATATATATATATATATATATATATATATATATATTGCTCCAAACATGGGTTCAATTCTTAGGTTTCGTAAGTTATATTATGTAGAGCCTGTAAAAATTTCCTTATTGCTCAATCAAAAAAAAAAAAAAAAAAAAAAAAAAAAAAAAAACACGTAGTGTGACAAAAGATGAGATTGGTGGTATTCCTAATGTAGACAATATATTTAAGAAAGAGAACAAGAAGAGGAAAACCTAGAGGCAATCAAGAGAATGGAGATGTGTAGACAACTGTTGTTGGGTAATTGGGTACCTGTGTTAGGCTCTACCCAGTTTTCAGGTGCCCGAATCACCCGGTGTTAGGCTTAAATGCGAAGGCCTGCACTTCATCCTATTGTTTTGGTCCCCGACATTGTCACCGAAGGACTAGAGCTCTGGGAAGGAAAGCCTTGTCCTGATGGGCTGTTCAGAAAGCGGGTTTGGGGTGGTAGTTTCTCTGAATTCTTTAAAAGGTATAACATTAACCAGTGCATTTTTGTGCTAATGGGCTGTTTGCTCTCACTCTTCTCACCTCTCCTCCCGCGTCATGGTTTCTCATCCGTAGATTTTTGTGAATTGGGTGGTCTTCTTTGAATTTTTTTTTTCTTTTTTTTTCCAGGTGAGAGAGAGGAGAGAAGAGAGAGAAAGGGGGACGGGAGGAGATTTTCAGTGAGAGAGAGAGAGGAGAGAAGAAAGAGAGAGGGGAAGGGGAGGAGAGAGAGAGAGGAGAGTATTTTTTTCCGGTGAGAGAAGAGAGGAAAGAGAAAGAGGAAGAGGAGGAGAGAGAGGAGTGAGAGAGAAAGGGGAATTTTTTTTTTTTTTTTTTTTGGGAAGAAGTGCTTTTTGGTGAAGCCGCGTGCCATGTCAGCAAAATTGGCGACGTGGCATACCATGTCAGCAAAATTAGTAACGTGGCATGTCATATCAGTAAAATTGCTTACGCCTCGTCACGAGATACTTCACATGACAATGACAAATTAGCATCCGTACGATACGTAAACTATCATATCATTTTACGTCAGCAATTAACGATTATTCTGTCATCGTCAGTAATGGAAGAATTAATACGATATGATTTTATAAGTTTGAGAATCATAAGATAGCATTTTTAATTGTATGGACTAATTTATAAAATTTTGATAAAATTCAAGAATCCGACGTGTAATTATCTCCAAAAAAAAAAAAAATATATATATATATATATATACTTCAAGCCCACTGGGCCCAAAAGCTTATTTTCAAAAATCAAAATAACAGGCCCGTCCCCAAACTACTCCCATTCTAGGGCGGCCTAAACCTCGTCAAAACCTCCGCCCCATCCCCCCCCCTCTCTCTCTCTCTCTCTCTTGCTTTCTCCCCCCTCAAACTGCGAAACCCTAATCATCATTCAAATTATCTGAAATCACCCAAGTCAATTGTAAGCTAATATTGGTTGAGGTTTGTATTGCTTACTCTTTGTTAGTTCGTGTATCGTGCTAGGGTTCAATCTCATGCGGATCTTTTCGCTTTCGAAGAAATTAAATGTGAACTGCTAATATTAACGATTTTCATTTATCTAGAATTGGTGTTGATTCAGTACTTGCCACTTTTACTAATGCATATTGTGCCAAATTTCTGAACCTCATTAACATCCTCTTGCTTTCTATATTTTTTCCCTCTTTATTATCTGTATGGTTATTTGATTATGGGCGTTTGATTTTTTAGCTTAATTTTGATATTTTGAAGATATCACAGCGCTAGCAGACAACCTGCTGGAGAGAAGCCAAATGGGGGTGGGAATGGAGGATGGATCTCCCGGTAAAATTTTAACTGCTAAGGAGCAGGTAAGTGGTCGGATTCTCATTTTTTTTTTTTTTTGGAAGATATCTATGTTTTTCCCGGAAAAATAGTGCCCCGTAAAGAAGCATGTAAGTGGCGGCTTCTGTTTTGTTTTCTGCCATTTGGGTAGTAATTTATAGCAAAATGTTTGTTGGAATGGAGTACCTATTTGTGTTCTATGTATAGGATTGGAACTTTCATGATTTAAATCATGTTCCACTAAATATTATGTTGTTTAAAGTTATTAACGAGGAATTGGCAATTCATAGTATACGATTTGAATTTTGATTTTTGTACCTCATTGAAGATCCAGTAATGGGCTTGTTATAAGGAGATAATTTAGAGCTGCTTCTAAGCTTGTTTTAGTGTTTTGCAATGTCTGTAAGTGCTAGTTTAGTATCTTGACGAGGGATTGTTTCGTCTTATGATTTAAATGACATACCTGATATGGATTTGTCTTCGTGGTGGATCCTAAAAATTGGCCTTGACATGGCTAGGATTCAAATAATAGTATTCCTAGTCTTTGGCATGTGATTGTTATCCTCATATTATACCGGTTAATATTCCTAGAAACATTTCAAATTAAAAAAAAAAGCACGTGGTTTATGTGCAACAATTTTTTTTTTTTTGGATTTATTCAAAGAAAGGTAACGTGCACTACCCATATTTATTCTCATAGATGTACACTATTTATCTGAAGCAATACAGGCAACCCTGTTGTATTGACAATGAGCCTGTAAAGTACCTTAAAGCGTTTGAGATATGTCTAGTATTCAAAATAATAACCTAAAATTGGCCACATCTTGGCACTAATGATGTGTATCCAATGGGTGTTGAATGGTGCCTGAGATGTTGAACTTGGGCCATCTTGAAGTGTCGCTTTGCAGATCTTATGATGCATAAATGTTATTCTTAACAAGGTCGAGATAAAATTTTTATGTTGAGGGCGCCGGTTATTCTTAATCTGTTATTCAGTTTCCAAATAAACTTGCTTTTTTTTTTCCTCCCTTGTTGGTTAACAAATATTTACCAAGTATAATTTGATTGTCTCTGTCCAACGTATGATTACCCAAGTAGAGATATCTTGATACGGTGGACCTCAACAACTGGGTCAAAATCAACTTCATTGTTCATTACACATGCTTGGCTTACTTGCATTGGTAATCGCAGTAAAATTGAAACTAGTTTGCTATTTTGCAGAATATATCTGATGAAATGGACAAAAGGGTAAAGAAGTATCTTAGAGGTGAAGGTGCCAATTTGGAGGTATGACAGTCATTTGATTTCTCCTACATGAGTGGGGTATGATTTTGTTTACTTCATTGTATCGTTTCATTGCTCACAGGTTTTACAAGATAAAAAATTGAAGAGCCAGCTCACTGTTAGAGAACGGTTATATGGAAAATCTGCAAAAGCTGCTGCCAATGCAGAGAAGGTATTTATATATACATTTATTTATATGATTTGTCTTTTGCATTTTATCTCCTGCTGCTTTTACTCTGTGAGAGTTTTAGGTTACATAAAGGTTCCTCTGCTTTGTCAATGCATCCAAACTAATGTAATAATTATTGATGAGCAAGCTGATGGTATATAACATTCAGAGTATTCTATCTGGACTTGCATTCTTTTAGGGAAAATGAGATCGGCATCCATTTCTCTGAACTAAAGGGGATAAAAGGGCGTACCTAATGTCGAAACTCCCACATTGTGGGCTCTGGGGAAGAGAATACCTAGGCAGCTTTCCCCTTGCTTTTTTTGCAAGGAGGCTGATTTGAACTCCGGACCTCCAGGACACAATGGAGAGACTCCACCATTACGTCAAATCCACCCTTCATTTCTTTGAACTAAAGGGGATATATGAAACCATTTGTACCTTCAGCTGTGAGTATCAGCTTCTGGCAATTGCTTCACTTATACTTCTTAGAATTCTATCCTGCTGTCTCAACCTGGCAGCATGAGAGGTTTCCATCAGAGTCAGATGTACTTGTGTGCCTTTGGTGATTAGTAAGTTCACTTGGAAAAGGGCTAAAGATGAGCTTCTATAAGGTTACCGGAGATAAGTATTATGCCGATAGGGAGTTCTATGGAAAACTTCGTCAGCGATTTGGTCCCCCTATAGGAGGCCTTTTTCTTTTTTCTTTTTTCTTTTTTCTTTTTTTTTTTCCCGGTTGGGAGGCCACTTCAGTGGAATTTTGATTCAAGAGAATCTCTAAAATTAAAAGAACCTTAGGCTCCCACTTTCTTTGATTAACAGTAGCTCTTATGTACAAGGATAGAGAGAGACAGTAGATCATCTGTTGTATCATTGCTTTTAGATGCACGATCCATGGTTGACCTGTTTGCTACAATCCACATGCATTGGGTGACCCCCAAAGATGAATACAATGAGTTCTGAGCCTTGAGGGGTATAAGTTTTTGCATAATGAAGGGGGGGCTTACCCATTTGATCCCTCGAGATCTTTCACAGATTGTGTAAAGAGAGAGGATATGAGAGTTGTTGAGTAATCAGAGCAGCCCTTTTCCAATTTATTGGGTTTTTGGGTTAACATGCCTTTTTTTGGGGGGGGGGGGGTTGGCAAGCTTATGGTGTGTGATGTGGATGTGGTTTCTTTATACACCCCTTGCTGATTATTTATATTGTTAAGGGTGCACTCCCTTGCTGCTTTAATGTCTGATGCATTTCCCTTGCTTACTTAAAAAGAAGAGGAAGAAGAAGACAAGAAAAACACTTTCATCTTTGCATGTCAGCACGTTGCTATTGTTGCTATTGGCCTGTACTGTTTCCAGTCATTTTATTCATTAGAGATTTTACATTTGGCGGAACACTGTCTTAAGTTGAAATATAGTAATAGATTAGGCTTTTTTTGGGTTACTCCGACTTCATGTCTCTCCCTCCCCCCCCCCCAAAAAAAGAAAAACTGTGGTATTCTGTTTATTGAGTTTGATAGCAATTATAATTTAACTTTTGTTAATTTTATGTAGTGGCTTATGCCAAGTGAGGGAGGTTATTTGGAGGCTGAAGGTATGGAAAAGACATGGCGTATCAAACAGGAGACCATTGCCCGTGAAGTTGACATCTTAAGCTCTAGGAATCAATATGACATAGTTTTGCCAGGTTCTTCTTCCTTTGCTACTGGCTCCTAATTCATTAAATTCTGTATTTTTTTAATTACTTTCTTTAATGGTAAATTTTTATTTATTAGATCTTTTTTTTTTTTGGTTGGGCTTTGGCTCTTAAGCTATTTTCAATAGATAAATATTTTCTGCCGACCTTTTGTATTTCCCATAATTCCACAATACTTGCTTTAGCAGGTAATAAGTGCCTTTGGGTTAAGTTGTCAGCAAAATTCCAAAATTAGGAAAAATAGAAATTAAACTCTGTTTGGTTATGAGTTAAAATTTCACATCATCTTCGTTTTTTTGTGCTACTTTTCTTGTGAATCTTTCATGTCATTGAATTCCTTAAATTGCAGTTGCTTATGGTTCTTTTGCTTCTTCATCCTTCAAGAGGAAATCTTCGCTTAGTTATTCCTCTCTATCTATATCATGTCATGTGAGAATCTGTGAAGTCTTTTTGATCCTACGTTGGACACTTGTGGGAAAGTTTTTCTGCTAGTTCAACTAAGTTCAAATGACAGCTCTTGATTATCCTCCTGAGATTGGTGGATTACATATGCTGTTGGAGTAGACTGTGCTACATTTATGTAATGAGGCAATGTAATGCCACAAGGTCTTTTCTTGTCCAACTTGAAGTTGGATAACTATGGTCCGTGATCGGTTAGATGCCATTTCTTAATGTGTGATCACCAGTAGGGGGATCTTGTACTTATCTGCTTTGTGGAATGTCTTCTATCCAACATTGGATGCAAATATAGATATTTAGTACTTCTACAGAACCAAAGAAACCAAATGATATGATTTTCCCTTTAGTTGAAGCCTTCGGTTTCTAGATATTGCTATCGCTTTCCCATGGTTGAGCCAATGGAATGAAAAATGGCCAATTTAACTTAACTGACTATTTTTATATGCATTGATCTGTGTTAAATTAGGTGGTCTGGATTGCTTTAGTTTTACTTGCAGCAGAAATTATTAATTCTAAAAGACCTCCGTGGGACCAAATTTGAGTGGACTTCTACTCCAGTACATTGCCTATCTCTACTATAATCATCCAAAAACTTATTGCAAAAACTCCTCTTCGAAAATAGGGACATATTTTCATCATTTCTTTTTTTGGACAGAAAGTCACATTGCCACTGATAATGACAGAAATCTCTAGTCTTCATTATCACGTTAGTGATGAATGGTCTTCTTTATGTTGTTTGACTGCTAGCTACTACATTTCAGGATTTTCCAATTTCTCTTCATGTAGACCACTTCTTTTTCAATTTAGTAAATAGTATGGGCCTTAATCTTTCCTTGGAACTGCCCATTTGAATAGCATAGCCTGATTTTTAGGTGGTGTTCATGGTGACATAGCAGTGTAATGAATCCTAGGCAGGTTATCCCTTCATAGTGTTAGTGGATCTCAGCACCATTTGTATCTGAAATTGGCTGTTTCTTGGGCCATGTAAAGTGGATCTTCTGGTATTTTGGTTGGACCTTGTCTGTGTTATAATTTTAGGGGCTTTGGATGGATGGTTGAGTTTTTCTTGGATTTGGAAAGGGTTTTGTGCAGTGTTTATGGCCGGTGTGTAATGCAAGATTTTCAGGGAAAATCACTTCCCCTTCACTTCATATGGATAAGATGTCTCTTGATGTTTCACATTCATGATTTGTCAAGGACTTCTTTGATGGTGAGATTCGAAGGACCTTCTATTTATTTTAGATTATCTTCTCATCTTTGTGTAGCTTGGATGCATATCATATCCATTATGCATTCTCTTTGACACTTTGAGGTGTATTTTACTAATTATTTGGAACCATGGTGAAATCTCTATGTTGATCTGGCTTTGTAAATGGAGAAATTCTGAACCTGTAGGAGGTGTTGTTTGCAACGATTGATGCTTGGCTTTTAATAAGATGCAAGGTTGAGAGGATTTCTGGGGAAGTGGGTTCTCTACGATGAAACTAGTTTTTACTGCAGAAACCTTCGACTAGCACTGTTTTATGTTTCTGTTATTGAACTGGAGTTAGATCTATGAATGTAGAGGGGTATATTTTTTATTTTTTACAATACTGTAGTGTCTCTTGACTGTAAAACACTTGTCTTGGTAGAAATTTGTCTACAATGTTTCTTAAAACATTCATGCTTAAATTGTCATTCTACACTGCTAAACTCCTTGCTCATTAACGAAAATGTGCATGCAGAACTTGGCCCATACAGCATGGACTTCACAGCTAGTGGTCGGTACATGGCAGTTGGGGGGCGGAAGGGCCACTTGGGTATAATAGACATGAAGACTTTGGGTGTAGTTAGAGAGTTTCAGGTACACCTTAGTTTCTCAAAGTCGACAAAAATATGTGTGGGGCCTTAGTATTAGTATATCGCCATAAATGTAAACCTCTTATTTTTCTCTTTTGGTGGACCTTGCCCCAAAATGTTGGATGAATTTTATTTAATTTCGCTTTACTTGATGGTTCTTCAGGTTAAGGAAACAGTGCGTGATGTGGTATTCTTGCACACTGAGCAGCTTTTTGCTGCCGCACAGAAAAAGTAAGGCATGTTTCATTTTGAGAACATTCTGTACCCTACAGATCTATTTTATTCAAATATACTACTTTTACACATTCATACGTAATCAGACGCATTTGTTCTTTTTGTATTATATAAGTGCCCTGGAAATCAGGGTCAGTTTCTAAATCTTTATTCTTTTGACATATTATTGACCCATCTTCTCCTTCATGAGGTTTCTGATTTCTCATGCAGTCATAAATTTTCTTACATTTGCTATCCAGAAAAAAAAAAAAAAAAAACTTACATCGATAGGACAATAGTTTGTACTTGCTTACCTTGGACTGCTTGTTGTATGCGTGGAATTTTTTTATTTTGTGAGATAAGCTTCTACAGCCTGATACTCAAGTTTTGAATGCACAATAAATTAGAAAATGTCCAACATGTGCATTCTGAATGATATGTCATTAATTAGTGGTGGTCCAGAGAAATTGCATTTTCTCCTTTATGACCCTATTGAAGAAAGTTTTAGCCCTTCTAATTGGTCTGTATGCCTTCTTTTTCAGTTGAAGTGATTGATATCACTTGTCTTGGTCATGAGTCTGGATCGGAGGCAAATTTCTTTCATAATATGCCTTTAAGCCTTAAGCCTTCTTGTCTGTCTTAAATTTCTTTACCCTTTTAAGTCAATTCATCCCATTTATGTGCACATGTTCTTGTGTTGTCAACCCTCTCAATCAATTTGCTGGTCTCGTCACACATATTAAACTATTATGTTAGAGATTTTCTGTAGTTCTATTGAAGGAATCTTAATTTCCTCATCTCTCAAAATTATTATTTAGCTTTTTGAGTTTTGAAAGTAACAGAGCTGCTGGCCATTTCATTCGCAAGGTGTTTGCTTGTTAGATTGGTTTAAATAATTTGCTCAAAAGCAAAACCAACCGCTCTTTGTTGGTCATATTTGAGCGGCCTGTCTAAGATATGAAAGTTTGTAATGCTGTATCAACAGCAGGATCTAGAATCCATTGTAGAAATAGAACAACAATAACAACCTAGGCCTTCTATTCCAAAATTTGGGGTAGGCCATTGTAGAAATAGAACTTCCTTTTTAATCCCAAGAAATCTGACAGCAATCTTAACTTGACAGGTACCCATATATTTACAACAGAGATGGCACAGAACTCCATTGTCTAAAGGTTATTTCTCTCCCTGAAATAAATTGTATGTTTCCTATACTAGGTTCAATACATTTATTGATGTGCATTAACGTTATCCTTTCTCATTAACATTTATTAGTAACTTGCTCAGGTTGTGGGAGAATTGCGAATTATATTTTTCCATATGACTTTGGTTAATATTTTCCTGTTACAAATTTTATACCTTCTGTAGGCAATTTCACCCTCCCAGTTGTTGGTGGGCTATATCACTGTGTGTGGTTGCACTTAATAGTTGATTTAAGTAGTAAGTCATGCTGTAGAAAATAATTATTACTGATTTTGTTACTGATTATGGTCTTTATTTTCTTTCTCCATTTGGTTCTCACGTTGTAACTTTTAATTGCTTCAATCTTGGCAACCACTGAATTGAAGTTCAGCTACTCACCCTAAGATGAGGAAAAGAAAACAATTCAAATAAATAAATAAATAAAAGTAGAAAACTGCTGGAACTTATGGCAGGAATTAATTACAAAGTTTTTGCTTTATTTTCTTCAAAATAAGAGTACAACTAATTTCACTCTTACCCTTTCAGGAGCATGGTCCCGTGCTTAGACTTCAATTTCTACTAAATCACTTATTGTTGGTATCCATAAACAAATTTGGGCTGCTTCATTATCAGGATGTTTCGACAGGTAATATGGTAGGGAACTATCGGACTGGTCTTGGTCGTTCGAATGTAATGCAGGTAAATCCTTTCAATGGTGTTGTTGCTTTGGGCCATTCTGGTGGCACAGTAACCATGTGGAAGCCTACCAGCTCTGCCCCACTCATCAAGATGCTGTGCCATCATGGGACAGTCTCAGCTTTGGCCTTTCACCCCAATGGCCATCTCATGGCCACATCAGGTGTTGAGAGAAAAATTAAAATTTGGGACCTGAGGAAATTTGAGGTTCTTCAAACACTACCAGGCCATGCTAAGACACTCAACTTCAGCCAAAAAGGGTTGCTTGCGACTGGAACTGGATCTTTTGTTCAGGTTTTAGCTGATTTGCATGGTGCTCAAGAGTATAGTCGTTATATGAATCATTCCATGGCCAAAGGCTTCCAGGTAGAAAGAGTAGTATTCAGACCTTACGAAGATGTTCTTGGCATTGGGCATTCTATGGGCTGGAGCTCAATTCTTATCCCTGGATCTGGAGAACCCAACTTTGATTCCTGGGTTGCAAATCCATTTGAAACATCCAAGCAGCGGAGAGAGAAAGAAATCAGGATTCTGCTTGACAAGCTCCCACCAGAGACTATTATGCTTGATCCAACAAAGATTGGTACTGTGAGACGAGCAAAGAAGAAAGAGAAGCCAATGAAGCAGGAGAGAGAAGCCGAGATGGAAGCTGCTATTGATGCAGCCAAGAACATTCCTCTTAAAAAGAAAACAAAGGGGAGGAATAAATCAAGCAAGAAAGCTACAAAGAAGCAGGAAGGCATTATGAAGGCCAAGAGACCATTCATCGAGCAACAGAAGAAAGAGGAAGAATTGTCAAAGAAAAGGCAAAGAATCAGTGAGGAAGCCCAACGATTGCCGGCTTCTCTGCAGCGCTTTGTTAAGAAGAAAGAATCATAAATTTGTTCAGTTACTTCCCCTGACAGGGCCAATCTTGTTTGCCATGTTCTAATCATTTGTTTTCCTTCTCTTTCTGTAGCCACAGCAATTGAGCTTAGAAGAAGTGTAATGGTGCTCATTCAAATCTAGATCAAACAGGCAGCCTTTTGATGTAGGTAAGGAAAGAATTGTACGGATTAAGCTGAATCTCCTTGTTCTTGAACATGTTCAGATGTGTTTGCTAACCCAACACGCCATTCAACAACTGAATATTGGATGTGGAATTGGAGAATGTGTGTGAAGTTTCAGTGTCTTTGAATTGGTTTTGGTATTTACTGATTTTCTTTTTAGCTACCTTTCTGCTCTTTCATTCTTTTATTATTTTGGCAATGAGAACGTGTGGAGGGGATGCTCTCCCATTTGGCCATGACCATGGTGCAACCACATGTAAGTCATTATTATGCTTCAAGCAAGTCCATTGCTGTGGCACAACTTTGCCATTACAATTTTTTCCTCAACCAATTGATTTCAGATTATTTTTAGATGAAATTTTCAATTTAATTTGAAGTCAAAATATTTTAGTTGTAGAGGGTAAGTGGCATATCCACCTGAACTACATCTCGATAGTTTTTGTTTTTGCTGGATGAGCCCAATGTCCTCTTCTTTTTGCTACATGTATTAGCGTATCGTGTGCCCTCTGGTAAGGCTGCTGGTGAACTTGTGATTCCGGTTTTGAGTATTGGAGGCATTGGAAAAACAACACTTGCCCAGCTCCTATACATCAATGTCAGAATGCAGAAATGTTTTAAACCTGGAGTTTGGGTCTGTGTTTCCGACAATTTTGATGTTTTCGGGCATACAAAGACAATTCTTAAGGCAGTAGGTGCAGACGCTCGTGATGAAGACAATGATCTGGATCTGCTTCAGAAAAAGCTCCAGGAGAAGCTGCTCCTACAGGAATTTCTGATTGTTCTGGATGATGAGAGTGAGGATAGCCAAAAATGGGAAAGCTTTTGCAAACCTCTTAGAGCAGCACGTCAGGGAAGTCAATTGTTGTTACAGTCATCATAAAGGTGTTGCATTGATGACAGGAGTCGTTTCAACCCACGGTTTAGGGTTGTCAGAAGCTGGTTGTTTGTCCTGCTTGTGCAACATGCACCGAAAGCAAATGATTTTAGTGCACGTCCAGATTTGGAACCGATTGGAAAGGAAATAGCGACAATGTGTCAAGGCTCTCCTCTGGCTGCTGAGACTCTGGGTGGCCTCTTGGCAAATAAATCAAATGTTCATGAATGAGTAGTTGTGCTAAAGAGCAAAAGTATGGGACTTTCCAAAAGAAAAAATGTGGAATTCTTCTAGCTCTAAGGCTAAGCTACCATCACCAACCATCCTAGTCGAACTTTGCTTTGTTGAGGAATTCATATCCAACAACTGGTAGCAGTTAAAGAGTTTAACCATAATAGGGTGCGGAGAATTGAAAGAACAGAGGTTAATCAGCCTAAAAGCCTTGCTCGTCTAAGAAAGTTGTTGATTAGGAATTGTCCTGTCTTGGAATACTTTGGTGCATTCCCCACTTGTACAGCTCAGCACTCTTGCTAATTTACGAATTGTGAATTGCAGAATGTTTGTGGATTTAGGAGGAATGAGGTTTCCATCGCTCAGACATCTTCAAATATGTAAAACACATCAGTTGGGGTCTTGAAGACTTAATTTTAGTGAATTGTAAGTCACTTAAAACACTTTTCCGCTGGGAGAGAAGATGAAGCACAACAACACTATGTATATGGGCCGTGGCGGAGCTACATACGATGAAGGGTGGCCAATTGCTCGCACTAGCCTAAAATAATTTTATTAATTTTTATATGTTAAATAAATATTACTCTCATTTAATTTAAAATATAATCTCTTGTTGGTCCCTATGGCAATCAAGAATGAGAATTGAATTGATTGATTTTAAATTTTAGATTTTACTTTACTAAAATCTCAATTAAACTTATAACTAAACTATATGATGTATGCAAATGCAAATGCAAAAATTAAAGAGTAGAGATACAGAGATCAATCCCAATTTTATAGTGGTTTGATCTTGTGTCTATATTCGTTCTTCCAATTCAGCAAGCCGAATTTTAGCGATTGTTAGTTTCTACTATTTCACAAGAATTATAAAGTTGAGTACAACCACTTGTTGACAATTTGTATTTCCAATCTTTGAGGATGACTTAGCCTAACAAGACTCAATTCTAACTTTTACCCACTAGTCTATTCTATCAATGAAGTGTTCCTCATACTTGCTGAGACTATACAACAGCCAAACAATAAGTTATAATGGTGAAAAAACACAACAGATAGTTTGTCAGAAGGATGTGATCAACTGAATGTTTTTAGGATCAGTTTTCTTTTAATTCAAAACTCAAATAAATTCTATAAAATTTTTTGAATAGTTTGAATATAACTCTTTCAAACCCAATTCAAGTTCTGTCAAAAGCTTGTTTCCTTTGTGGTCATTTAAAGCTTTCAAAATCTTTTCAGAACCAACCTATTGCAAAGTAATAGTAACTTTAGATCCTATATTTTGACTCCCAAATTTGCCGTTGAAACCCCAATTTAATTACTGTAATCTTTCAAATTTAAACATCAACCATCATCTTAAAATCTAAAGAATCCAAATTTCAAAAAACTAACTGTTGAAGAAGTTAAATTTAAACAAACACCCTTAAATATGCATATAACTTCTAAAAAATATACTTCAAAATCTGAAATTTATTTTTACCTTCAGTAAAAGACCGATTTTAAAACCTTCAAATGATTTGAATTTGAATAATTCATCTAGACAAGTTTGGCATTTAGTGTAGCTCCCAATTAATACTTGATTTGTTGAGTTAAGTCTTGAAAATAAATTAAAACCATAGAAATACACAACTGTTCTGAAAATCTAAATTAATTTTAATTGATTCTACCTAACTTCTATGACAGTATCTTCTATCTAGCTTTTTTTAAATTTTCATAAGAATTTCTCTAGAATTTTAACTTTTATTCATAGAAACATATGTTAATTGAAAAATAAATATTTTAAAAATCTGCACACTAAATAAATGAATTAGGAATACATATAAGATTTTGTCATTATCAAAATATTAGAGTTTAATAACAATTTCATTAACACCCCCACTGCTACTAACATTCCGTTCCATGAAATTATTGTATTTTAAATATGTATGTCATCTTATTTTACGAAAATATTTTACTCTCACTGTCCCTTGGTTCCCGGATCCACGTGGAATAGATATCTGAAACCTTGTCTGAATGCACACCCTCGCGAACCTTACCTCATTGAGGATATGGGAATGTAAAGGTGTAGAGTGCTTTTGGGAAGGAGGCTTTTTCGCGCCCAAACTGAACCATTTTTGGCTATGGAGATATAAAAAATCTCAAATGATCAGATGCAAAGCCTCACATCCCTTGAACATCTCTCCATATAGAAATGCTCAGGATCGGAGTGGTTTCCAGATGCAGGATTTCCCACCACACTCCCTTCATTTGAGATCGTGAGAATTTGAAGCAGGGAATAGATCCCTCATATCTCTCATTGTCCAATAAAAATATCATTTTTTTTTTTAAAAAACTTGCTTGTTCATCTATTATCCACTGTAACTAGTTTAGTTAATTGGGTGTTACAAATATTATGACCATACGTAATAATTCAAAAAATTCTCAGCGTTGTGACAGAGCCTTAGATGTTTAGATTCATACCAGGAGGATTGTTTAGATTCAGAGGATGATAGGAAGATGGAGTATAGGATATGCCTTGAAGCAAAATATTTGAGACTGAGTAACAAGCAGTGGACTGTTCTTAAAAATCATAAGAGAGACAATTTTGGTGAGGAATGGTAACATGTAAGATGTGATGGTAACTTTGCCCCTTGCTGACGATTAAGGGAGATGTGCAAATTCTTGATCTAGACACTAATTTGTCCATGTCCATTAGGGTTGTCGTTTGTCATGTTTGCTCATTAAAAGCATATCAAGTGTGTGAGATAATAGACATGTACAGGTGCAATTTATGTCCCAATACACATTTTTCTTATAATTTGCTTCTAACTAAAGGCAATGTGAATTTTGTTAGCAACATGGAGCTTGGCACCCATCCCGTTTTACTTTTGTGCAGATGCTGTCCCTTGTTGCTTCTTCTTTCTTCTCTATTTTCGGAAAGTGGTTTGCTCATGCTGAGTAACTGCTACATTTGGCTTGTCACTTGAAAGGCTGCCTGCTGGTGTTCTAGGCTTTGGGTAAGTTTTAATTCAGCAAATTTGTTGGAAGCTGAAATGGACCACTTACTCTTTCCATTGCTGGTTCAAGGTCTTTGTTGGGGTGTTTCAAGTAATGCATAATTTTAGCCGATCAGACTAGAGGATGTTCTTGTGGCTAGTTGCGGGAAGCCACCTTTTCCTATGGTCCACTGATTCTCTTCTTTTCAACTTTTTGTGCTTGCTCCTGTTTTTCTGTTAAGAGGACTGCTTATGGCTTTGGTTTTGGTCTGAATATCGTGGTGTCTCCCATGCTCGCTTTTGAATGAATGCTTCTTCGTGTGCACGTATTGCAGGTGTTGCTTCTCCAAACAGCTTCAAGCCTCCAACGTATAATGATGATAAGTCATGAACATGATAGGAAATGGTACTTTCTGAGAAGGTCCTCTTGTTCAGGCCTACAGGACAATCAGCACCAGCTGAATGTACGTGGAATGTTACTTTGTACATACATTCTTTTGGGCGTGGAAATTCTTTTGATGCGCTCACCAAATCAGCGCATGAGAAAACAGGATCATCCTAAGCTCTCCTAAGAGCCAGAGGCAAGGGTATAAAAAATTTATAAGATATTTATTCAAACAATAAACATGAATTATAAAATTATATTAAAAAATTTAAAATATCAATAAAATAATAATTCAGATATTCCAAAAGTCAAAAACTTTAATTGAAAACATTGACTTTTTTCATGGGGTCAAGAAATGGATTTTTTTTTTCAAATTTGAAGACTATTTCGGTAGTTAATCGGAGAAAATTATAGAATGGAGATTTCGGTATTTGATAAGTAAATGAAATATAAAGAGAAAATCAGGGATGTGGAAAGAAAAAAGATAGTATAGAGTCAAAGAAGAAATGGAAAGGAGCGGAAAAAAAGATGAAAGATACATGAGAGGGGAAAACAAAATGGATGGAGAGCGTTTGAGATGGAAAGGGAGAGGGAGAGGAGAGGGAAAGTTAGGGAAAGGAGGGGAGGGTAAAGAAAATGTATCAAAATAGAGTTGACAATGTCAATATTAATATTTATCGGAATTATAATCTTATTTACTTTTTTTTACTTTAAATAAAATATTTTTTAATTAATTTAAAGCATGTAATGATGATATTATATTTTGTTTTTGTTATGTGGTGAGTTTTTTTTAAAAAAATTATGTGAAATTTAATCAAATAAATGAGTTAAAAAAAAAAGAAAAGTTGGACAAAATTATAATTAAGTGAGTGTAAAATAGATATGGATTATAAATATTAATTGAATTTTAGAAAATTAAAATGGTGCAATTGGGTCCACCTCTGTCATGGACTTGTACCATTGTCAAAGAGGTTAGCTCTGAAATCATCCAATTCATGGCACCTCCAAGGGTATTTTGGATGAGCAGGTGAAAAGCAAGGTTCAGTATTTAATATCTGCCACCTAGATTGCATAGAAATCGCAATAAAAAATGAAATCGGATATGAAATGATACAAAAAAATAATATTTTATAAAAATATAAAAAAAACAAAAATGTGTGTAAATGTATAAATATAAAAAAATATAAAAAATTTTATGCAAATATTTATTATTTTATAAGACTAATAAAATAGTCATTTTTAATAATAAAAATATAAAATTATCAAATATGTAATTATTAACTATAATACAAATAATTTAAAAAATATAAAAATTTTTGTGTAAATATTAATTCATATAACGTATTGAAATATTTTGAAAACGTTTCGAAAACCGAAAACATTTCAGTAATAAAAAAACATTAATATTGTGAAATTCTAGTTCATCATAATCTGCCACGAGCGAAGCACTTGAGGCACATTTGGGTGTGTTGGAGGTAGATTTTGCTCCATATATAATTGCTCTACTGACTCGAGCAGGGAGCCAGTGCTAAAAGGTCTTCTGGACTTTCGTAAATAATGAGACCTGCAAATATGAGGGGGTGATTTTGGCAGAGAAAACTCTGATATTCAAATTAGAAAGAGCGGTGATGAAAGAAAGAGAAAAAGTTTGAGTAGAGCCGTAGAATAGTTTTATATAATCTTTGTGAGATGAGTGTAGAGTTGAATATATTGCATACCTTTATAGGTTGCCCCTGCCCAATATATATAGCATGTGCATACATGGTAAATCTTTATTGAAGGGTGTATAAATTTTACTTTTCTTGTGGAGAGATTACTAGAAATCTTCTGAGATTATAGAGATTGTAGTCAAAGATTTTTAAAACATTTAGAATCTTATTGATTAAGAAAAGTTCAAGTTGTAACAAAAGTTCTTTATTTTATCGGAAATGATTATAAAGATTTTCTTTGTTATCAGGAAAGATTACTCCCATAATTAGAGCATGTTCAAATTTTGAGTGATCATGATCTCAATTTGCCATGCGCAAGCATTATTCATTGGGAGGGTGTTTGTAATAGTCGAGAGAGTGCTTGACCGAGAGGGTAGTAAGCGGCCTACTCGAGAGGGTTTAACCAAGGTGGTTGAGAGGCCTAAGCAAGAGTGTTCGATCAAGAGGGCATTTAGCTGAGAGATCCCCTTGGTGGTCTATGAGCTTTATAATTATGGTCTCATTGGGCTTGATAGTCTGTGGTAATAAGTTATTGGATCATGTACTATCATTTGCCCTCTCACTTATAATGTTTGTTTGAAGAAGTGACATTTAGAGTAAAGTTAAAGTGATAAGAATTGGAAATTTTGAAAGGGCGCCAAGGTGGATCGTTTTTGCATAAGTGAAAAAGATATCATAGTGCAGTATTAAATGCCAAAGGTACTGTTTCAGTTGCAAAACGTGCCGCTTTGATTGCCTAGTGTGCCACTTTAATCACTGAGAATCGTATTTAACACATTTCCGGTCGCTATAAATAGCAAAGGTTATTTGATTGAATCACATTATTTAGTGAGATAAGATTTTGGTGTTTTGTTTCTAATTTGCGAGCGGCGAAAATTGTGAAAAACAAATATGCTAAGGGGTTTTAAGCCACAAATTTGGAAATGTAAGAATAGAGATGATTTTAAAAGATTGTAGTAGTGCTGTCAATACAAGGGTTCATCAGTAAGGGAATTATTGATACAAGGTTCCATCATGGCATTCAGAAATCAAATGTTATGGTGGTTTAGTATCGGTATTTCAGGGGTCTTGCATTAGGTGAAGGCATATCTACTCCGTTTTTGGAGAGTCCTTTGGAAGGTGGACCCTTTGCAATGCCAAAAGGAAGTTCCTAGCAATAGGGGGCTAATAATTCTCCTATGAGGATTTTCAAGCGTTTCTTGGGTCGAGGGACTGGGCAAATGGCTCGTAGGTAAGATGACTGGTGTGAAGAAATATATAAGGATGGGATTTAGAGGACAAACTTGGTCAGCAAGGCCAAGAATAGCGGCATCTGGGGTCTGAGTTATTTGCCAGGTGTGTGGTTGCCTTTCTTTTTTCTTGTAATCTCCCGTTTATGTATTTTATTTCCTATGTAACTTGTATTTCCATCCTTCTAATGATGTACTTTTGAGATGTAAACATTGCATTATTTTGAAATTGAATTCCTTCATTATTATTGTTTTTTTACTTCCACTTGTTCGAATTCTGACCCATTGTGTAGAGATTTTGATGAATAAATATAGAGCTTGCCTCTTTGTCACTATGGTGTTCTTGTTGCCATGCTGATTGCGTGTTGAAATAGAACGACTAGAAAGTTGAGTTGTCATCTAGTGCATCATAGCCAAGAGAGGGCGTTAGAACCCTTTTAGGTGCCGAAACTAAGTAAACATGAGTTAGATCCCTCTCGTATACTAGGATTCGTTCAAGGTATATAGTTGAGAGAATAAGTGTCGTATCCTCCTATGACCTGCATAACGCATAAAGTTGAGAGTGTGGTTGCCGAGACCTGTATGAGTCGTGTGAGAAGCATGAAGCCGAGACAATGGATACACAACCCTTGCATAGTGCAGAACCAAGAGAGGGGGTGCGGAACCCTTTGGAGGCATAGAATCAAGAGACTAGGCCATATATACCCTGTTGTGTGTTAGGACCTGTATGATACCATGTTTTGAAGCATAAAGTCGAGAGAGAGGGTGTGGAACCCTTTTAAGGTGTAGACTAATAGAGTGGACAGTGTCTACCTAATCGAATGCTAGAACCTATATGATGCTGCGTTGCAAGACGTAGAGTCGAAAGAGAGAGAGAGAGGATGTGGAACCCTTTTGAGGTGTAAAGCCGAGAGAGTGGGCCACATCCACCAATCGGGTGCTAGGACCTGTATGATGATAGGTTTCAAGGCATAATGTCGAGAGAGAGCGTAGGGAACACTTTTGAAGTGTAGAGCCGAGAGAGCGGGTTGCATCTATCATTTTTAGGTGTTAGGACTCAAATGATGATGCATTTCATGACTTAGAGCCGATAGAGAAGGTATGGAATCCTTTTGAGGGGTAGAGTCGAAAGAATGGGCTACGTCTACCTAGTCAAGTGCTAGAACTTGAATGATGAAGCGTTTTAAGGCGTAGAGCCGAGAGAGAGGGCGCAGAACCCTTTGGAGGTGTAGAGCCGAGAGAGTGGGCCGGGTCTACCTTATTGGGTGCTAGAATTGTATGATGATATCTTTCAAGGTGTAATTACCATCTACAAATTGCTTTTGACTATTGTGCCATTGGCATGATCAGAACGTTATGAAAGATAACAGAGTATATAAAATGGAGATATTATTATGAAAATAATCGCAAGATGAAAATTTCAAATCAATGTATCTAGCTAATGACACAGGATCGCAGACAAAGTAATAATAGGTGGTGAGTAGAGATTATAAAACCAGGGTATTCGGTGGACTTGGATCGTAGTTGGTCACTCTGATACCGAGAGGTGTCCTAATCTTGAACTTCATGTGTTTGGCACTCGGCAATGCTTCCAAAGCATTCAGGCTAGGCTGACTAAAGATAACATTGTAAGGCGACGGTAGTTTGACAATGTTGAAGGTGGTTGCAGCAATTGCATGATTGAGTGGTGTCTCCAAAGTTATCGGGAGTCAAATGACGCCCTCACGGTATAGCCACTCATTCAAGAGTCTCTTTAAAGGTCCGATGTGAGGTTGAAGATGCGCGCGGTTAAAACCCATTTGCTGGAATGCATCCCAATAAAGAAGATCGCAACTTGCCCCCTGTTCGACAAAAATTCTTTTTACATTGTACTAGGCTATCTTGGCGGTGATGACTAATGGGTCATGATGGCTCGAATCAACTCCCACCAGATCGTTGTCATCGAAACCGATCATTGGTCTCTTTCTCTTTTGCCCTTTCTCGACGCAAGCAGTGATAACCTTCTTAGAGGTGGATGCCTGATCATTTGAAAGATAGGAGCGACTAATTGATCTATTTGGCATCGCTGTGTGATCGCTCTGTCTACTAGATCTTAGCCAGAGGAGTATCACCGAGAAGAAGGGTGTCGAAAAGGGGTGTCTGCCCTATAATTGAAGGATTACTCCATTTGCTTGGTTATAGGAGGCTTGCAACATGTGGTCCTTGAGGGAGCTGGTCTTCTCGCACCATGTTGGTAAATCTCTGGAGCCTGTTATCTCGAACTAAGATCTCGAGTTTTGTCATTTTTGGAATCATCTTCCAGAGGACGCAGGGCAATCTAACATATGGTTTGTTCCTAATCTACATCAGAATCTGGTTGGGTGTGTCGTTCAGGGGAGTGTACTTATTGAATCTACGATGAGGCGGAGGTTCTAATCGGCTCCTCTTGCGAAAGGGTCACCAAGGGGAGCAATTGCACTTGTTTTTTTGTGTTCTGCTTTGGCGTTTATCAAACACCTCAACTTCTTTTGAGTGATGTACATCTCTGCCAGAGCGTAGAATTTCTAGATGGTGGTTGGTGGGTTCCTTGTGATAGGTTGCAATCCAGTGAGTAGCTTTGCCAAAGCAATGGAATGGTCCATACGTAAGATCTTAATCATCTCAATTTTGAATTTGGCGAGAAAATCTTTCAATGGGTCATCATCCCTTTCTCATAGAGATAGGAGGGAGGTAGATTTCCTCTTGGCAAACCTACTGATCACAAAATGAGTTTCAAATTACTGTCTTGATTGTGAGAAACTCATGACACTGAGCAAGAATAGCGAACTGAACCATATCAGAGCATTACCTTTCAAGGTTGTGGAGAAGTGCTTGCACATGACTGCGTAATCTCGAGATTCGGTGGTGCCATCATACGTTTCTATAAGGGGAAGAAGTACATCTCGCGGCTTTGGCTTAGTAAAAATTTTGGGATCAAAGGGTGAGAGGCTGGTGGCATTTTAGGTGGCATCATCTCTTCCTATGCTAGCACATTTGAGTTTGGTGGCTATGAGTTCTTTAACCTGCTTCTTCATGTTGTTTGGGTCATGTTGAGAGGTTACCGAGGGCTCTCGGCACCTTTGAAGTTGAAACTTGTGCAAGAATAAATGCTCTCATCTTCGGGAGGAGGATGAAGATTATTGTCTAAGGGCATGACTAAACTCTTCTAGTTGCTTGCTTATGCCCTGCATCTTTGATTCAAATTTTACCATTTGGGAGCAGTTGACTCCTTTAAGAGAGGCTGGAGCAGGGGTGGAATCGATTTTGAAGTTAGGCGATAGGCGGTTGGGGTTCTCCCTAAGAAGGTGGTTCTATCCGGTGTTATGAGTGAATGATGGAAGTATCCGAATGATTAACAAAAGCTACTGGTGGAGAAGGGTCCACGACTTAGGCATTTGTCCTCCTGCCGTAGACACAGCCTTGGAGGTATTTCCATTCTTTCTTTTGGGTGACATGGCAACTGAAAGGGCAATAAAGCAAGGCATGAAGTGTGTTTTGCTGAAAAGTCAGTCTGTTTTCATAGATGACATCAATTTATTGGAGATAGGTTTTGTGACTCAGATAACTGCTCTACTGACCCAAACAGAAAACCAATGTTGAAAAGTCTTCTAGGCCTTCGTAAATGATAAGACCTGCAAATACTGCTAAAGATGAAAGAAATAGAAACAAATTGAATCTAGCCGTAGAATAGCCCTATGTAGCTTCCGTATGATGAGTGTAGAGTTGAGTGTATTGCATACCTTTCATAGGTTGTTTGTGCCTAACATATATAGTATGTGCATGTATGGTAAATCTCTGTTAAAGGGTGTAAAAATTTTAATTTCATTGTGAAGAGATCATTGAAATTCTTTCGAGATTACATGGATTGTAGTCAAAGATTTTTAGTAGATTTTGAATCCTATTGATTAAGGGAAATTCAAGTTGTCACGGAAATTCCCTAACTTATCAGAAGCGATTACAGAGAATTCCTTTCTTATTGGGAAAGATTACTCTCAAAATTAGAGAAGATTCAAATTTTGAGTAATCATGATCTCGATTTGTCAAGCGAGAGTGTTATTTGCCGGGAAGTTATTTGGTAATAGTTAAGCAAGCGCCCAACCAAGAGGTGAGCAAGCGGCCTATCAAGAGGGTTTAATCAAGGTGGTTGAGAGGTCTCAGTAAGAGTGTTCGATTAAGAGGACGTTTAGTTAAAAGATTCCCTTGGTGGTTTACGAACTTTATAATTATGGTCCCACTGGGCTTGATAGTCTCTGGTAATAGATTGTTGGACTATATACTATCAGGGTGCCTTCAATTCAACTCAATAAATATATTGGATCTAATCTAAATATAACGTCCATTTAACAAAACAAATCTTTTATATAAAAATGTAGAACTTTGGAAAATTTTATTAAGTTTTTTCCTTAACGCATGAACGATGATTATATTAAAAAAATATGTAATATTAAAAATGAAGACTGCAGGGGAATTGAAGAGGGTAGAGGGCACCAAAATGCCCTTATTAGTACTTTAAATTGGATTAAGACTTGTGTGATTGAAATTAAATATAAATTTTAATTAAAAATCATTAATATAATAATATTTTATATTCATTTACAAGAAATAAAAATATTATACATATAATAATACGGAATAAAGAAAAACTAATCCCAATTAGATTTTCCATCCGCCACCTAATGCATTTTCATTATTTTTATTTTTTTCTTTATATTAAAGGGGACACAATTCAAAGAACCTTGTGCATTTATAACTTATGTTATATGAAAATTTCTCATTATTGGCTTTAATTATTTTTAAATGGCTTTTCATTTTTGAAACATTTTTTAAAAATTTTAACGTATAAATTAATTAATATTTATATAAAATTTTTTATATTTTTTATGTGTACATATTTAAAAAAATTATTTATTTATTTAATTATAATTATAATTTTTATATTATTTATATTTTAATTAATAATTATATATTTGATCATTTATATTTTTATTATTAAATAAAATTATTTTATTATTTTTATAAAATAATTAATATTTAGGTAAAAATATTAATATATATATATTTATTCATATTTGCTTTTTTCTCTAATAAAATGTTATTTTCTTTTTATCAATCTACATATGTATATATATATATATATATATATATATATATATATATGTATATCCGTTGTGCCCATATTTTTATATTTATATAAATATCTTCGTTTCCTCCTTTGCCGTGCAAGGTACCCGGGATGTGACTTAAATGCCAGCTGCCAGATTAGAGCGGGCAAGATCTCAGCCTCAGCATCAGCCTCAGCCACAGCCAGCAAGAGCAAGATGGGCCCAGTTGTGCCCGCCGGCGCCTGCTTATCCTACACCCTTCCCGGGGGCGCGGGTCCCCTTATTCTCTCCGCTCAACGTCTCTCTTCTTTCTGTCAAACCTCTTTCCGTTTTCGCTCCCCGAACTCACAGTTTCTTTTTTTTCCTTCTTCCTCTTCGAGACCGACGAGTGTCGGGAGAATCAACACCTTAATCTCCAATGTGGGAGATAATGCCGCTCTTTTACAGGACGCCGGAGCCACCGCGGCTGTTTTGATCGGCGCGTACGGATTAGTGTTTGGCTTTGATTACTTGACTCAGCGCGGTTTCATTCCTCAGGTCTCTCTCTCTCTCTCTCTCTCTAGTGGGTGACTAAGTGATAGAAATGTAGAACTCAGGCAGGAGTTGATAATTTTGTTTAATGTCATCCCCAATAACTTAACAATTAACTATGCCTTTTGATGTCTTATCATTATTATTTTGCAATGCAACCATAAAATGAGATGATGATTAGTATAAACAGTTTATATTTTGATGATTGTTTTACACTCGCAATCAAGATAGCCAATGGTTTTCATCGGAAGCTTATCTGAAACAATCTTTTGTGGATAATGTAATGCTGGGGTCCTACTAATTTGGATAATTTAATGCTGTGGTCCTACTAATTTTGAGTACAGTGTCCCTTTGAGTAATTTGCTGAAAAACAGGACAAAACCCACCCCCCATTTCCTTAAAAATTATGTCTAAGTGTCCTTTTCATTGTAAAAATGAGCTGTCGGACATGTATATGAACACTAGCCTGGTCTAAGTCAGAAGCTCATATGGAGCTAAATGCAATTCCCATTTAAGGTTATAATTTCAGGGCAGATATTTATTATTTTTTAGGGAGCAACCACATGAGATGAATACTAAAATGTAACATTACTTTGTCATGGTAGTGTATTTATCGTGTAGTGTATCAGTTTCAGTGCTTCATTACGTAATAACTATGGATTGTCTTCTTGATTTGAAATCACTGGTTCTACACACTATTAGGCCTGAACCACAAGAATATTTGACAGTCTTAGGAGGTAAAGGATCTGGGTTTTCGTTTATAAGGTGTTAGATGCTAATAATTTAAGAAAGTTAAAGACATGGGTAAGAAACATCGTTGAGTGCTAGCAATTGTGTCTTGATAATTTTTCTACTCCAACAGAGTTGGCTAGTTGAACTATTAATAAGTGATCTCAATCAAGCCCTATGTGCAGAATTCCTTTTACTGATATTTTGGGTAAAGAAAGTTTGGGGTATATGGGATTTTGAGTCTGTTATGGGATTATGCCCCATTTATAGCATGTTGCCGTCTCTTGTTTCTGGGACTTGTTAGATATGATGACAGGAAGGTAGCGCATAGCAACGAATTGGGGAGATCACAACCTGAATTTCATTGAGAGTTTAATAGGATGGAGAATTTGCTTATATGTTGACTGAGAACAGTTCTAAAAGTTTTTCTATTTTTAGGTTTCAACAATTTGATATTCATATTCAGGCAAGTTGAGGGCTGTGGCCAAGAAAATGTTTTCTTAAATCATTTGTATACAACCTTAGATTCTGATGGAACATCTCCTGTTTTCTTCTGGATCAGAGTTTGAGTAGAAAACTAGTTCACATATCATCTGGGTTGCTTTTCTTGGCTGCTTGGCCAATTTTCAGGTATCTTTCTTTGTTTGCAAGCTTTTACACTCATTTTTTCGTTGCTGTCTTTCTCTTTCCGTAGGTTGAAAATATAAGATTTCTCAATTACTTAGTATTTGTTTTTATCCCTATAGTAGCAGCTCAATGGAGGCGCGGTACTTTGCTTCTTTAGTTCCTCTTGTAAATTGTTTGAGACTTGTTATCCATGGACTCTCTCTGGCTACTGATGAAGGACTTATAAAATCAGTCACACGGGAGGGAAAACCAGAGTAAATATTCTGATAACCACTCAGAAACTGTAAATTATTAACTTTCATTGCAATTATTAACTAGAGTACATATACGCCCACTCTTCCCCTACCTCCGCTAGCCGGGGAGCACTTTGTGTACGGGGCAAACTTTTTTTTTTTTTTTTTAATTTATTAATAATCAAGCTTCAGCTTTTCATGTGCAGAGAGTTGCTTAGAGGTCCATTGTATTATGTTTTGATATTGATTGTTTCTGCGGTTGCCTTCTGGCGTGAGTCTCCTGTTGGGATTGTTTCACTTGCTATGATGTGTGGGGGGGATGGTAAAACCTCTGCATCTCTGCCCTCCCCAAACTTCAGTCCTAGTTTAGTGTCTATTAATGTTTTTTATCTTATTCTTTTGGTAGGCATTGCTGATATCATGGGGCGAAGATTTGGTGTCCTAAAGCTTCCTTATAATAAACAGAAAAGTTGGGCAGGAAGCATATCTATGTTTGTTTTTGGCTTCTTGGTAGCCATAGGGTAAGATATGCCACATTTCTGTATAGCTGTAATATCTGGAATTTGATCTCTAACAGTAGCTCTAAAATGATTTTTTCCCGGGTGATGTAGGATGCTATATTACTTTTCGTCTCTGGCATATTTCCAATTGGACTGGACACAGACAATCAAGAGAGTAGCTTTGGTTTCTTTATTGGCAACCATAGTGGAGTCCCTTCCAATAAATGAGGTAGTGGATGACAATGTATCGGTTCCTTTGACAACCATGTTCTTGGCATATATCAGTTTTCGGAATTAGCTTCCATGTACTTGACATGTTTCTATGATATCTATGAGAATGCCGTTCTTCTGATACGGTCTACCATTTTCCCCATCAGATATCTAATCTTTTTCCTTTAATTCTTGTGTGTCAATCATTTGCAATAATGCTTATGAACAATTGCCAGAACCTTATAAGTTTGTATTGAAACAAATTGAGTTGAGCAGTTGAGTTTAGACACTGCCCAATTTATCACACACATTCAACTATGTTCAGTTTCTACCGCAATGATGTTTAAACGAGCTCCAGGTTGCTCTCGTACAGTAGCAAGTTGAAGGGTTCTCCAACTTGATGATTGTGAATAAGCCCAAAATAAGATTTGAAAGTTTTATGGACCCTTGTGCCGGTAATATTACCTACGGATGCCCAAAAGTTGTTCAAAAAATAGGACGTGTGGGCTATCTGCTTGGATATACCTAATGCCAACTAGTTCAATTTGGGTATCCTCCTTGAACCTTATAAGTTTTTCTCTTAGTGGATAAAGGTATTATATCCTTTAACGAAGTGTCGGATTCGAAATTTGAGAATGGAGATCGAATTAGATTAGTTATAATATGATTCCAAATACCAGTTGGTATAAAAAGAAAAAAAAAAGTTATTAACACAATGGTATGTATCAAGAAGATTTATAAATTTAAGTGGGACAAAATGCTTTACCGAGGTTAGTTCACAAACAATACCACATGGTCCCAACAACCACAAAGTTGCACAAAATGACAGCACCAAACACTAATCCATTAGCCATTTTGTGGTAAGGGTCTATCAGTGGCAAAAATACTGTTTGATGAATTAGTATTTTCTTTTGCATTTAGCAACGTCAACATCTCCAAACCTCCCTGCTTATGATGCACTGCAATGGGGCAGCATTGCATTCTGAGGCATTCTTGCATTTGTTTTTGATCTCCACTTTTTTCCAATGAACCTAGTCTAGCATATCTCAAACTCGAAAAAAAAAAATTGACCATAATATCAAACATGAGATCACTAATATATGACAATCTCGATTTTCTCTATTTAACTCAAATTACTGTTATTTTATTTTATTTTGTTTATAACATTTTTAAACTGAAAAACTTTTTATAGAAAATATAAAATTTTATGAGTAGAAATCTCTGCACTAAAATGACCAATTATCATTATTATAAGTCCCTACTTTTTTTTTTTTTAAAGGATGCTCGAACTCGAGTTCTTAAGTGGAAAGAGTACGGTAACAATTGAACTATAACTCATTGGTGATTGAAGCCCAACTTTACTCTAGGAGCGACGCCCTTGACATAGCCCTTGGATATTCCTAAGAAGCCAGACGAATAATCCACAAGGACTATCCAAGATCACAATTCCTGGATGGAGTTGGTGTGTTTTTGAAGCTAACAATTTGACCATTTAAGATAACAAGTTTAATACATTAGACTGTAATTTTATGATATATAGTTTGGTGATACACATATAGAAATGTACCATAGAAAATTATCCTCTTGGGTTCTTATTGTTTTTTCCTTAGTACCTTAACTTCTATCTTAGGATGGTTTTCTCACTTCAAAGAAGCTAATCCATGTACTAACAGCCTGATTTTACTAAGATCATACTGATAGATTACAGCTGTCATCTTCCCTGGGTTGACATAAACTTGGCTGGTAGATGTCCACAAACTCTTGCACGCATGCTTGCATGTATATATATATATATATTTATGGTTCCTACGACCAGGATTTAAATGTATGTTTCGATTAATCTGATTTAAGTGTTTACGGACTCTATTTAGGAGATGATTTTTCTAATATAATTTTTTCTGTTATCAAGTTTCAAATCTGAAAATTGATTAAGAAAACTAACACCCTATCCCATTAAATTGACTGGTCTATTGATGGATGCATGTATGCTTCGGGGAACAATTTAAGAAAGACAACAGGGCAATAATGGTTGCCTTGGGGTTAAGTTGACTCTCTAATAAGAGTTCAACATCAAACATTGATAAGCCATAACATGTTTTCCTAATCCAAAGAAAAAAACTGGTAATTGATTCTTCCCTGGACAGCAAATGCAAATCAAATGTGCATGGGCAGCCACTTTCTATTTTGGGCCTTATCATGAATAACTCAGCTTCTAAAAATAGCAACCCTAATTTTCTTCGGCCTTGTTTGTGACATCTGAAATTGCTGTAATTTCAACTATTTCTACTTATAACAATTTTTTTTTTTTTTAGAAAACTTAGGTTTTGTAATTAAAAGTCACATTATTCTATTATCATTGTGTTAATTATTTTTTCTACCAAAAACCCTATTTAATTTGAATTGAGTTTAGCCTTAACTTTTTCCATATACCCGTTTTTCTTATCTTATAATTTTTGTGAAATTATTCCCAAAAGAACCCTAAATTCAAAAAAATTAGAGCAGAAAATGATTTGAAAAAAGAAAAACTTATCTTTGGTTTATCTATTGAATATTAGAAATATAGTCTCCAAGTTATTTCTACTCAATTGTAATACGGGGAAATTGTTAATCCATTTTATTAGGTCAATGATGCTAGAAAAGTGCAGGTGGGCCAATGGCAGGGAACAAGTTTATAAAAAGAAAAGATCCAATTTGAGTGACAATCCCCAAATAAGCTCTCTGATTTAATGTTGTTTTCCATATCTGAACACCCAAGTTGAGTTGTTTTTGTTTGTCAAATCTCCACAGCAGGCGTAGTCCTCTGTCAAGAATTGTCAGAATAAAGACAACTCATTATATAGTCTTAAATATATATATATATATATATATATATATATATATGATTAATTCGATTCAAATATTATTGGGACCAAGTTAAGGAGAGCTCTTCTAATATAATCTTTTTTATTCTTAAATTTTAAATTCAAAATTTAATTAAAAAATTTAATATTCTTATCAAATCTCAATCTCACAAAATAATCTTTGCATGGCTGAGCACTCACCCAAATTTACACCAATAAGAGAAACGTTGGAAATTTCTATCTTGGCTCTCTCCCATTGTCACATGTAATGCAAGGTATGAGTTGAATGTTGGAGCAGGTGGTATTTGGTGAAATTCTGTCTTCAAATTCAATTGCTATTATATTCCATCCTTAGCTTTAGTACCTTAAATAAAGTACGGAATTCAAACTTTTGAATAGAATCCAGGATTTAGATATGTTGATGTATACTATTACATCGTATACTGATTAATTTTATAACATATTAATATTAAAATCTCAATTTTTCTGAATTCAACTCAAATTACTGTTATTTTATCTTATTTTATTTATAATATTTTTAAACCAAAAAACTTTTTTATATAATTATCATTATTATGAGTCCCTACCTTTTTTTTTATTATTATTGGAAGGGGGGCCAAAGGCTGGATCACGAAAACAGGACAAAAGGGTCATAGCCCAACTATACTCTAGGAGCGACGCCCTTGACATAGGCCTTGGATATCCCTAAGAAGCGAGATTAACCCACAAGAAGTATCCAAGATCACAGTTTCTGGTTGCAGTTGATGTGTTTTTGAAGCTAACAATTTGACCATTTAAGATCATAAGTTTATTACATTAAACTATAATTTTATGATATATAGTTTGGCAATGCACATATAGAAATGTACCATAGTAATTATCCTCTTAGGTTCTTATTGTTTTTTTCTCAGTACATTAACTTCTATCTAGGATGGTTTTCTCACTCCAAGGAAGCTAATCCATGTACTAACTGCCTGGTTTTACTAAGATTATACAAATAGATTACAGCTTTCATATTTCCATTATTTATCTTAACTGAGTTGACATGAATTTGGTGGGCAGATGTCCACGAGCTGTTGCATACATGTCATTCAGGGATAATTTAAGTGGTAGAGATTTTTTACTTTTATTCTTTATTTTTTAATTTAATTTCATTTGATTGTATCTCTTTTTTCCTAATCCCAAGAAAACGATTGGTAATTGATTCTTCCACTGGACAGCAAATGCAAACCAAAATTGGTGCTCTTCTATCTATCATCTTCATTCAGTTCAACTCTCTGGTAAGAGTTCAACATCAAACATTAATAACCCACGACATGTTTTCCTAATCCCAAGAAAACAATTGGTAATTTACGTAAACCAAATGTCATGGACACTTCCCTAATTTCAATAACAAAACAACTAGGGTTNTTTGTGACATCTGAAATTGCCCTAATTTCAACTGGTTTTACTTATTATAATTTTTTAAATAAAAAGATTATAAAAAAATAGGGTTTTGTAATTAAAAGTTAAATTATTATATAAAAAGACAGAGATGTTTGATTAAAATGAATCGAAATTAAGAATTGAATTAAAATCTATATGAAACCCTCAAAATATGAGATCTTGAAATCCAAGTGCATACATAGATTTCTGAAACCCAATTCTAAAATCTTTTATTTCAAATCTAATTTTGATTTTGAAATACGAATCAAACGCCTCCTAAGATTATCATTTCATTAATAATTTTTTCCAACCAAAACCCCACCAAATTTGAAATGAGTTTAGTCCTTAACTTTTTCGGAATACCCCATTTTTTTACCTTATAATTTTGGTGAAATTATTCCCAAAAGAGCCCAAAATCGAAAAAAATTAGAGTAGAAAATGATTTGAAAAAAAAAAATTATTTTTAGTTTATCTATAGAATATTAAAAATTAGTCTCCAAGTTATTTCTACTCAATTGTAATACAGGGAAATTGTCAATACATTTTATTAGGTCAATGAGGCTAGAAAAGTGCAGGTTGGCCAACGCCCAATGGCAAAGAACAAGTTCATAAAAAGAAAAGATCCAATTTGAGTGACAATCCCCAAATAAGCTCTCTGATTTAATGTTGTTCTCTCCACAGCAGGCAGAGTGTCCTTTGTCAAGAATTGTCAGAATAAAGACAACTCATCATAGAGTCTTTTATATACATACATACATATATATATATATATATATATATATATATAAATAAATTAATATTTTTATTCATTACACCAAACCCCATCTCATTAAATAACCTTTGCATGGGTGAGCACACACCCAAATTTACACCAACAAGAGAAATGTTGGAAATTTCTTCTTGGCTCTCTCCCGTTGTCACATGTAATGCAAAGTCTTAGTTGAATGTTGGAGCAGGTGGCATTTGGTGAAATTCTATCTTCCAACGTTGGCCTTAGTATCTTAAATAAAGTACGGCAATCCAAACTTTTGAATAGAATCCAGGATTTAGATATGTTGATGTATACTATTACATCGTATACCGATTATTTTCTAATATATTAATATTAAAATCTTTCAACTTAGTTAAATTTTAAAAGTATTGAATAGTAGGAAATTGAATTCTTTTAATTTAAAAGCTGAACTCATAATCACAAAGTCATGAAATGTTTAATAAAAAATATATTTAAAAAAAAAGGATCAACTTGATGGTCTCTCTTGACCTTCTTAAATTTGTGTCCTATGCTTGCGCATGTACTCACATACTAAATTCTCACCAAGTTTATAATAATAAACTATGATTAAATATCGTAAAATTATTCTATTAAATCAGTGTACTTATTCGACCTGATAAGTATCTTGTGTTTAAAATTGATAAACTCTATGACTCGAAAATAATACCATATAGTTGACTCAATTAATTCTACATTATTAATTTGAATTTTTTTTATTTATCCTTTCTTTTGGGAGGAAATGACTGAAAGTACTCTTCTCACGGACCGTCTTCAAAAAGGAAAAACAAATACAAACCTTAAAAGGTTGGAATATTTTGATGTTGAGACTAATCTTGATATAATGATATATAAAGATAAATATACATATATATGTATGTATGTATATATGTATGTATGTATGTATATAAAAGAAGAGAACATTAGAACATTGTTGCAACAAGATAAAGCTCTAATTTTATCATTTATTTTTTTATTTTTAGTACGGAAAAATGTAAAAATAAAGAAGAAAATATAAAAATAAAGAGAGTTTATCGTTTGAATTATCTACATCATTTATTTATTTATTTAATTGAGATAAAATGCAATAAGGATCGAAGATGTGCACTTATATATCATGTCAACCGCTGCCTCTTTTTCTCTCATTGGACAATTATGTCTTAGAAAATTCCAAATCAAAATCGCACCAAGGAAATGGATGATAGACTATTCCATTTTTGTTCTTCCTTTGTCATTCTAGAAATAAAATAAAATAAAATAAAATAAAATAAATACACATACTTCGAGGAGAATGCATTGGCCCATGTTTGGTTGCAGAACTTTCACCCAACCCAATCACTAGAAGATAAGACTGTTCCCTTAAATCCTAGGACCGAGGCCAAACTTATCCAAAACCCTTTTTTTTAATTGCCAATTTTTTCAAACTAATTGAAATGTTGAGATTTCCTCACTCACAATAATATAAATTAACTAATTTTATTATCAAGTTGAAAATAAATTTTATAAAATTTAATGAGACTAAATAATATTTTTAACATGGGTTACAATCCGTACTGAAATTAGAATAGATAAATAGCTAGGATATAATTTATTTTAATTTAAGACAAAATCATTGATAGTGAGTTTGGAAAAATTTTTGTTCATGAAATGAAGAATCTTCGCTGGATGTTTTAAGTCTTTATACCTTTTAAAAAATCATATTTGATAACTATGTTAAATCTAATTAAATTCAATTTAAATCAAATTTGATCCAAACAAAACTCTCTCGATATATATTTTTACTACATATAAGATTTAAGATTTTATTTAAAAAATATCAATATCTAAATATTGGACCAACTAGACATAACTTAAAAAAAAAAAAAAAAACCGTTTTCACTAGTGTTTCTCCAAGTGTAAGCAATGACAACATATACTAAAATTGTGATCAATTTTGGATATGAAATCTTAAAATTTTTGAAGAAAATGTTAAGAAAAATTAGTTTTGTGTAAGAGAGAGAAAAAGTGTATTCAGTGTCGAAACTTTCATATTATGAATTTTGAAAAAATAAATATTTAGATAGCGTTTTCTTTATTTTTTTGGTAAGGAGACTGATTCGAGAGAGAGAGAGAGAGAGAACCGAAAATATTCAAGCTTCGGCCTTGTACGAAGCTTGAACTTTACATGTATTTCATGTAAAGTTTCATAGACTTGGGAAGTTTCATAGACTTTTTTGTGTTGGCTTTCTTTTGAGTTTTCTTTTCCTCAGGAAATCAAAAAAAGGTGAGCTGAGCTGTGACATTGTTTGGAAAAGTCTGGAAAGTTGAAATTTTTAGGTTTCTAATCAAAATTATTGGGGTTTTCAATGCAACATAAATGAACCAAACCCAATTTCCTTCCTTTCTTTGTTCTTTTTTTTTTTTCTTTTTTTCCCCGGGGGGGGGGGCGTGGGGGGAGTGGGGTCAGTCAAAGTCCAAAACTTGGTGTATTCTTCTGAAGAAACAATTCAGGACCCTTCTTTCTTATTAGACTGGTCTATTAAAGTTCAAATGATTTTTATTTCTCTATTGCCATGTTTTCTGGTTTTTTCCTGCTGCGGGAGGAGTGAGGCTACCTTTTTTTTTTTTTTTTCTTTTGGTGGGCGGGGCTCAAGGCCAGATGGACAAACCTAGAGGGACCTTTTTATATGGACAAAAATGCCATTTACCATAAAGGGACAAACCCGAATATTATGAAATTCTCCACATATATATAAATATTAAAGCTAGATAATGAAAAATTACTCTATAGTCGTGATTTATTTTTAAGCAATGTTTTGGAATCCAGATAGAAGTACCAACCTATTGCACCAAGGGACCAATAGATTATTATGTCAAACCGATTAGATTGGACAAAAAAAAAATAACGTTATTGTGATATCATAAATAAATCTAAAAAATTATAATATATTAATAATCATAACGTCATCATAATGAAAACTAATTGGACCAAATGAAAAAAAAAATCCGAGTTTTGAACTGTTTTGATCTTTATTTTTCAAAATCCGGTTCTGTTAAGAAATCGGACCAACTGTTAGTCCAATTCTCGATCGGACTGATAGGTCCAGTTCGAGCTTCAAAACACTTATTTTAAGGTACAAAGTGTGTGTGTATGAGTTTATAAAAATATAAATTTGTGGGTAAAATTGTTTTACGAAATGGTGGTAGAGGAGACTTGATCTAGTAGAAAAAGAAGAGATTTGTTTAAAAAAAAAAAGAAAAGAAAATGAATTAATAATAAAGTGAAAAGTCATAAAAGTTTTAATAATTTAAAATTATGTATAAATATAAAATGTGGGTTCTTTTAATTAGATAAAGTAAATAATTATGTACTTTTATTAAATTTGACTTGGAATCATTATTCTTGAAAAAACAAAAGTAATAAGAGTCTGAAATTACAATTGCTTATGAAAGGAGGAAGTGCAAAATTGATATTACGTTTTATTCATGGGTGATAATATTAAAAAACTGAGGATTTATAAATTATTTAAAACAAAAAATCAATGAAACATAATTCAGTACTATTTATTTACACAATTACTAAATTAATCAAAATTATTATTAAATTTCAACTCACTTCTTTAAAACGAGTTACAGGTTGAGGGTTTATTAATCTACATAAAAATAGCCAGAAACCACTCTCTCTCTCTCTCTCTCTCACTCTCTCGTATTAATGTTGATTCAAACAGAAACAACTGGAACAAGCCAGAAACCTTAATGACATTGAACTCAAGCACTCATGGTACATCAGCCCTTTTTTTTTCTTTCTTTTTTTCCTTTTTTTGATAATTTTCAAAGTCCAAAGGTCCATAAAAAGTCAGATATGTATTCAAAAGGAAATGTTATGGATCCTTCTTTAAGTTTTTTTTTAATCTCTTTTTATTTTTCTTTGGATTACATTGGCTGCTTACTAAAATCAAAGAGATTTTCCAAAGAACTTCCCTTCCACATTTTCTTCCAATGGGGCATACCTACAATTAAAGTACAAATTTAAATTTTCTTTGACTTCACATTAATTAAGATTTAATTAAGTTGACTCTAAATTTTCTTGATTTTGAATTTTCTTTAAAAAAAAAAAAAAAAAAAAAACTGAGAAAAAGAGAAGATGATGATGGATTCTTGTTGTTTGATTTAAATAGTAGGAGTCATCTAGCATAGAGACTAACATTTTATTATATGGAAAAATCTCTTCTTGAAATATATATTATGAAAACCAGTCTTATTTTTCCTAATTTATAAAATAAATAAATAAATTGCAAATGTGTAGAAAATGGGGGTTTGCTTGAGCTATCTTGAGGGCACCTAGAGATATGATTTATGGGTATTAAAGTGAAAATGATTTAGCCTCAAAAGTGTCTTTTGCTGTTGTTAATTATCAAAATGCTGTGGTTTAAAATCTTCTTTCATTTGAATCTGTTAATCAAGATCCAAAACTTTAAATTAGAATTCTTTTGGAACAATTAACTTGTCATCGATGTTAGTATTATTATCGACTATATAGAATAAAAATCGGAATATAGAGGGTAAAAATATAAATACTAAATACTCTTAAAAATGAAAATTTTAATGGTAAGCTTTCACCGTATTATTCCCTCCCATTATATATCAAATTGTTGGCATTTCAATGTAATTATCGGGTACTAATAGTTTATAAAATTAAAAAAAAAAAATCCAACATGTAAAGAGATCGGTGGGAAAAAGGTTATCCTTCTATTTTTCTGTTGAAACATGACCAAGTCATTTTCTCCCTCCCTCTCTTTTTTTTTTGGTTAGTTATTAGGGCGTACTCAGTGTCGAAACTCTCACATTGTGGGTTCTAGGGAAAGAAATATCTAGGCAGCCTTTCCCTTTTTTTTTTGCAAGGAGGCTGATTCAAATTCCGAACCTCCAGAACACAAATGGAGAGACTCCACCATTGCTTTTTTTGGTTAGTTACTAAAATTGTAAAAGTACATGTATTTATAAAAGTTTGAGTATTAGATCTTAAAAAAATATTTAAACAAAAACTTTTATCACTTAGGTGTTCTTGCAAAAACTCTCTCTCTCTCTCTCTCTCTCTCTCTCTCTCTCTAACACATACTAATAAAATAGATCAAGTGCGATGCTTGAGAAGAGTGACCGTACAACAGGGTGATCCCCAAATAAGACCTCTCCATGTTATTTACTCTCCTCAGCAGTAACAATCACCAGACAATATGGTTCCTAATGGAAGATAATAAACTTAAACAAACCAAACCCTTTGTCGTGTGGCAGTGTAAGGAAACTCCATAAATGGGATCTTGAATAGGATCCCACTCTGCAACCATGCATAAAACCCTTCCTCGGTTGCAACCATGCATAAAAGCCATTCCTCGGTTGCTACCTGGGATTGATTATATATTTAGGAAATTTCATGCTAACACAACAAACATAGTAGCCAACACTTACTTCGCACATATCTTTGTGTCATTATATTAGAAAATGAAGTACAACATCATGTAAAGGAATAGATAGGGACAGAGTGGTAGAGGAGGGAGTGAACTATATTTATTAAAAAAAAAAATGTGAAATTTGTTGAAGTTTTGATTGTATTTTTAAAACTTTTGATGTTATTTATTAAAGTGGCCACCTACCCCCTCCCCTTAGTTTCGCCAGCGGTCACATTGGCATATGCATGCATGCACAAAGTTCATACACTAGTAGAGGCCTCATAATGCAAAACTAATATTAAACATTACGTATTGGCTTCAAAGCAAGGGTGACAAAGTTGTTGAACTTTGTGAATTTTGTTTCTCTTTTTTCTTTCCCCCTTTTTTGAAGAAAATAAGGTTGCAAGTGTATCTAGTACATCAGCTCAAATATTAGTTGCGAGTGTTACTTGGGGGCATCTCCTTTCTAGGGTTTTGCCACCCTCACAGGCTGTATCTGTTCATGTTTATCTTCAAATGCTTTCGTCTTGTCAAGCATTATCCAAATGAAAATGGCATCATCTCCAAATACATCTTTTCTTGAGGAGAGGTCGGGCCCTATAATACAAAATGAGAGAGAGAACAGGGTTAGGAAGGGGTAGAAATCTCTGTTAATTCAATTCCTTTTGAAAGCTAAAACTGCTCATCCTTTAGAGAAGTTGGAAGGGAAAGAATTGGCTTGATAAATTATTCTATATCATATGTTGTTCAGATGATCAACACTTTAAAGAAAAATACAGGCGAAGTTAAAAATTATAATTAAGGGGACTACATAAAATATGCAAGGGCAATGGGTAGGAGGACGAAATAAAATATACAAGGTTATAATTTTAAAAAAATAATAATAATTTAAAAAATTGTAGTGCTATTTTTAAAATTTTTGGTGATATTTACAGTATTAAGAATTTTTTATTTTATCCATATTAAATATTTTTCACTGAAATTCTAGTGAGAGCAGTTGCTCCCTAAACCCTCTAGCTTTGCCTTTGGAAGGGTCAAATCCTGTGGTTCCAACCATCTTTTTGATGTTTAATCATGAAGTGCATGATTTGAGCAAACCCTAATTAAGTTTTCATAGATAAGGCTAAAGCTCACCTAATTTGCACCTAATCATGGCACAAAAGTAAACTTGATTTTTTTTCCTCAAATTTCCTATAGACTTCGTTTCATAGAGGATAGCCCTTAAACCAAAAAATAAATAAAAAATAAGCATATATCAAAAGGGTCAAACAATTTTAGATCTGGTTGGTACAATGAATGTATGCCCTTAGTTTAGTGCCGCCCTCAGTTCAATGCCTCCTAATCGAGCATTTCCTTAGTAAAAGACTTGTTTGGCGATATTTTTTTACAATCCAATTGGGATATTTTTATTTCCTGTTTATGCATCCCACTTGTGTCAATACAATATAAATTATTCAGTTGTGGAAAAAAGAAAATTTCATTTAATGCAACAATTAAAATAATAAGATGCTCCATATACCAAAATTTACCTCGTGAAATTTGAATACGGCTTATTTGGTCTAATGATTAGTTATTGATTTTTTTTAATTATGATTTTAGATTTAAATTTTGTATATAGAGAAAATAAATATCAAAAAAGATTTATCCTTTAAAGATGTAATTCTATTTATATAAAATTTAAATAAATTTATTATAATTATCGAATTTCAATGATTTATTTAACAAAAAAAATCGGGAGTTGTGGTTTCATTTCAATTTTCAAATATCTCATCTTCACTTAGATTTTAATCATCACATCCAAATGCATGACTAATCTTGCACATTCAGCTCGTGCCCCAAGGTTTTGGAGGTGATGAGAGCACTGTATGTTTATCTTTTCTTTTACTTTTCTTTGTCTTTTATTATTTGAATTTTTGGCTTGGAGTTGGTAAGCATGCTTGAGATTAAGGGTCAGCTTTGCACCAAATCCCACAAATTTATAAATAATTTAATAAAAAATTAAAATTAGGGTAATGGAAAAGGAAAGAAGTATACAGTAGCAGAATTAAAGATGAACACCACTATACTATCCTATAATTGAAATGCAGTTGGTACAAATTGTTGTAGCTCCTGACCTTCAACCTCCGCTTGAACCAAAAAAACCCAAAAAGGAGAAAAGTAATTTTGGCAAAAATGTATCAAAAGGTCAATTTTATTTTAAAAGTTACCAAAATTAAAAAAAAAAAACTTTTTTTCATCCTTCTCTCTTTTCTTTCTAAAATTTTCTCAAGGTAGGAAGGCCAAAAGGGTTGTCATATTCTTATTACAACAACAATAAATTGAGATTTAATCTAAAATTTTATAATTTTCTTACGTTGGCCCTAAAAAGAAAGAAAGAAAATTAATTAAAGAAATTCAAGAAAATTTTTCTCTATATTCAAACACCCCAAAAGTTGTATAATTTATTATTCCTTTTTTTTAAAAAAATATATATATTCTATAAATGCAATTTGGGGTTAGGAAAAAACCTTTTTTCTACTTTTGATGAAGTCACCTCTCCCAATTAAACCTTGTTTAGGGTAGAGTCATTGTCAGAAGTGTACTTATGTGCCAACAATTTGAGCCCCTTGACTTGCTCTTTCACCAAACAGATGAAGGAAATCAATGCTTCTTCTTCTACCAACTCCTTTGTTAAACCAAATAAAATAAAGTGTCAATTTCAAATAAATCTCACTTCAATGAAGTTAAGTTTTTCTATGCTTTGCAAATTATAAATTTTATTTTCATGTACAGAAGCAAAATGATATTTACATTAAAATTAAAAAATACTAAGGGTTTAAATCTTCGATCAAAGTAAAAATATAAACACGAATTAACAATTCAAATTTAAATTCTTTACCATGATAATTTTAGTATTCTTATTTTCTCTTACGATCGATTTAGAAAAGTTGAGATTAACACTGAGTTGGTATTATATAATTTTTTTAATATTAAAGCTTATTAGTATAATGATATTTTAAATTTCTTCTAAAAATTTAATTTCTATTTTCAAAATTCTACTTTTTACTAAAATTTTTTTATTTTTGTTGAAAAATATTGCATATAACTTAAAATAAATAAAGATAATAAAACAAATTAAACTCAACTGAGATTTTTGAAATATAACATTGGTAGGCTAAAGAAAAAAGGAAGGGCTGAAACATTACTATGCTCTTTAATATGTAAGTATGATTGGATAAATATAGCAGAAAATTTATTTATTAAGGAAAGCTATAAAAACTGCAAGTTGTCATGGATGGTCCTCCCCCAAATTCATAGAACCCAAAGCACGGAGAGACGTTTTGATATTTGCAACTAAACTACCACAATATTTAAAATCTTTCCGATAGTTACATTAAAATAGAATAAATCTGATTCAAGGTGAATTGGGTATTTAGGGAGTAAAATTCTTTCGATATCTATTTTATTTACATATAAAATTTAAAATCCAAAATCTTATTAAAACAAAATTAATGTCTAACTACTGAATCAACTAAATATTGATAATTACATTATTTAGAGATTTGAAAATTGTGAGACTTTTCATTATGTGATTTGAATAATGATTGTTTGATTAATTCTATTAGTAAATAAAAATTTAATTAATCAAGTCTATCAATAGGTCATTATAACATTAATCGCTCGATGCTCTTTATGTCAATAACAAAATTAATCATTAAATTATATAAGTATACTCGAACACAAATAATAATAAATTATTTTTGTTCTTGGCAGTTTATTATTCAAATAAAGTTTTCTACTACATTTATAATAATCTAAAATTTAAATTTAATTTCGAAAAACACATCATCTCCTATCAATTTGCTTGTTTTATATTATAGGGAACAAAAAAAAAAAGAAGGAAATCTCACCTTTGAGTTTTAGCGACCAACAAACCGGCCACCACATGTATTCCCGAGGAACTTGTGCTAGAAGGATAGAGATTTGTCTATTTAAATATTCAAAAAAAAAAAAAAAAGGATTGACCTATTCTGCAAATGTAACAATAATTTAAAAATTAATAATAGTGCCATAAGTTGATTAAATCTAATCCAACGGCGCACATTGAAACCCCAATCAGAACCCACAAAGTCACGTGACCTAGACCATGACCCCACCGTGCGGTTCACCTCATCTGGTGGTACAAAATTCGCAATTCGCCTTGTGGCACACTTGTAAAACCTTCGCAAGCAAAATTCCAATTTTCTCATCTCACTTGGGAAGAGAGAGAGAGAGAGAGAGAGAGAGAGAGAGATGACGGGATGACAATGATGCGAACCCTTTGTTATGGAACCAGACGCACGTATATAAAAACGAGACTGAGCACACACATTGCAACATTAACCCACAAAATCATTTCTTCTGCAAGTGACGTTTTCTGTGCTCTGCCAAACCGAAATCCATTTTTCTTCTTCTCTTCTCTAGTAACGCTTTTCGTTTTATTGCTGTCCAAGACAAAACTACTTATGGTCTCCTAGAGGGAAAAAAATGTTATAAACAGAAAGTGCATGTTAGTTTTTGATTTTTTCACAAACCCCAGAAGGAAATTTTCGAAAGGATCTAGGATCGCCGTTAAACATAACCGGCAGCGAGAGATTCTCGTAGGAAAAGGGCTTTTCTGATATGGGTTCGAGCCCATTAATTGGGAATAGTGAGAAAAACAACATGATTAATGGAAATAGTGGAACTGTAAATGGCAATAGCAATAGTGGTTGTTGTGATGTGAGTCTCAAGTGTAGGTGTGGATGGAGATTTTTCGAATACCAACATTGTTTTCTTTCTCCCGCATTTATTTTCTTTCTAGCTTGTTTCGTTTTGTTCGGTTCAATTGCTTCTCTCTATGCCTATCTTTTGTGCTCTCCTCGCTCTTTGAATTCTTCTACATTTGGGTGTCTTGAGGACAATGAAGGGTCTTGGTCTATTGGTGTTTTCTATGGTGGTTCTCCTTTTGCTCTCAAGCCCATTGAGTCTGTAAGTCTTTTGGGTATTTTCTTGATTTTGGGATCCGGGTATTTAAAAAAAAAAAAAAAAATTCTAGGAGTGTATTGATTTAATTTCGATTTTTGGAATTTTTTTATTGACAATGAATAGGTGAATGTGTGGAGGGATAAGAGTGCGGCTTGGCCCGTGGCAAACCCTGTTGTGACTTGTGCTTCTGTTTCTGCTGCTGGTTTCCCTAGTAATTTTGTTGCTGACCCTTTTCTCTATGTTCAGGTAATTCAATCTCTACATAACATACTTTTGCACATGCACCTGCCTATTTAGACTAATGGGTATAGTCAATAGTTGGTTTTTACTTGTTATCTCTTTTTTCACAGGTTTTGTCCATTTGGTTAATGGTTTTTGTGCGTTTTTTTTTCTTCTTGTTATCTCTTTTTCCCCTTTTTTGAGTCTTTGGTGATTTTTGTTTGTGTGGTTAAATCCTATCTCATGCTTTGGCGTACTCTTTGTATTGGATGTTGCTTTTTGGTTACTTGTCTCTCCAGAGCAAAGATCGACACTTAGCAACATGGTAAAGTTGTTTATATATCCTTAACTCGGGTATATAAGGGTTCAATTCTTGGAAATGACCTCATCTTTGTACAAAAAGTATATGATTACTCGACACTTCTTTTGTGGGATGGTTTGATTTAAGCACCAAGTGGCCAGATTTTCGTTCTTGTAGGAACCTTTTAAGGTTTTTCCTGTTTCACCATCGAATTATGAGGCTGGTGAACTCTAGGCTGTATTCTTTAAATTTCTCCTCCTTTCTCTCTTTTTTAGATGGTGGGGTCACCTTTGGCTTATTGTTGACTGGGTTTAGAGCCCTTTTAATTTTTTTCCTTTTTCTTTTTTTTGAGATCTTTAAGGTTGCGAGACCAAGTCAGTAAATGTTTCTCTTTTGAAGGACTGTGATGAACAGTGATTTAGGAAGTAATAGGAATTTTTATACCACAGCATGGTTTGTCCAATCTAAAATGGCAAAGCAACATTTGTTTGTTGTTTTATGTGATTCTTCCTGTTTAGGATGTAGAACTGGGTTACTCTGTTTAAGTTTCCTCTATGTTAATGTTTAGTGTTTGATGACAGCCAATACAAGATAACATTTTCTGTGGCAAGTGTACAGTGTTTTGGTCCTTTATACCTTATAGCTGTTGGTGGATGTATGTGCTTGCGGATAGTTGTAAGAGGTATCATTTTTTTTTTTTTTTTTTTTGTATTCAGGCCAAAGATATCCTTACATAAACGACGCAATTTAAATTCCTTCCAGTGATATAAATGCCCTTTACACAATTCCTTGGTTTTGCCTCTTTCTCTGTGTCCCAAATGATGTAGTCATGTACCCCAAGTGTTGTGGTGTAGGCTGTAGCTATTAATATTTTTTCCTCTTTTTTATTTTAGGAATTATTCGTGTAAAATTTCAACCCTTGATGTCAGTTAATGACTACTTATATGTTCTTGTAATGCTTCTAAGATGTACTTAATTTAAGCTAATTTCTTGAGCTGCCATTTAGGGAGATGTCCTCTACTTATTCTATGAAACAAAGAATTCTATCACGATGCAAGGAGATATTGGTGTTTCAAAAAGTATTGATGGGGGAGCAACATGGCAACAGCTGGGAATTGCTTTGGATGAGGATTGGCATCTCTCCTATCCATATGTCTTCAACTACCTTGGCCAAGTATGCCCATATTCTCTACCGTCATTTCGTTTTTGTGTTCCTTTGTGTTTGCAAAGTGAGGGAGCTGCCATACTCTGTCTCACTTACAAACATGTGCAATAAAACAATCATTCAGTATCTTTAGGTTTGTTTAGTTACGTCCATTTTGCATTTTTTTTTTTATAACTTAAAAAGGTGCTTCTTACAGATATACATGATGCCTGAGGGCAGTAAGAAAGGAGAACTGCGACTCTATCGGGCAATTAACTTTCCGCTGCAGTGGACACTGGACAGGATTGTGATGAAGAAGCCCCTGGTTGATGCAGCTATAATTGAAAAGGACGAAATATATTGGCTGCTTGGTTCAGATCATAGCGGATTTGGTAGCAAGAAAAACGGCCAACTTGAAATCTGGTATAGTGACTCACCACTTGGTCCTTGGAAGCCACACAAGAAAAACCCAATATATAACACTGACAAGAGCTCAGGGGCTCGAAATGGAGGCAGACCCTTTTTCCATAACCAGAACCTCTATCGAATTGGTCAAGACTGTGGCGAGACTTATGGTCGAAAAATTCGTGTCTTTAGAGTGGAAACTCTTACCCCGGATCAGTACAGGGAAGTTGAAGTATCATTAGGCGTCGAATTGACCAATAAGACCTTAAATGCTTGGAATGGTGCTAGATACCACCACCTCGATGTGCAGCAATTGAGCTCGGGGGAGTGGGTAGCTGTTATGGATGGGGACCGAGTTCCATCCGGGGATTCAACCCGTAGATTTGTTCTTGGTTGTGCTTCAATTCTAGCTTTTGCTGCCATTGTAATTCTTCTCGGTGTGTTGCTTGGAGCATTGAAGTGCATTATACCCCTCAGTTGGTGTCATTACAATATAGGAAAAAGAAGTGATGTTATCTTAGCTTGGGAAAGGTCAAATATCTTTTCTTCCAAATTTAGACGATTTTGCAGTCGTCTGAATCGAACAACATCATCTCTCCGAGGTAGGATAAAGCCTAATACTTGTGCTGGAAGTTTGATTCTCGCTGGAATATTTGTGTTGGGAGGGGCACTGATGTGCACCACAGTTAGATATATTTATGGAGGTACCGGAGCAGAAGAAGCTTACCTCCATGGCGGCCACTACTCTCAGTTCACACTGTTAACCATGACTTACAATGCTCGTCTTTGGAACTTGAAGATGTATGTGAAACACTATTCGAGGTGTTCCTCTGTGAGAGAAATTGTGGTTGTATGGAACAAAGGGAAACCTCCCGTTCCTGAAGACTTTGATTCAGCTGTGCCTATAAGGATTAGAGTAGAGGAGCGAAATTCCTTGAACAACCGTTTTAAAGTAGACCCAGAGATCAGAACAAGAGCTGTTCTTGAGCTTGATGATGACATTATGATGACTTGCGATGATATTGAAAGGGGTTTCAAAGTATGGCGCGACCACCCTGAACGCATTGTGGGGTTCTATCCACGACTCGTTGATGGAAGCCCATTAAGGTACAGGAATGAAAAGTATGCTCGAGGCCGTAATGGGTATAACATGATTCTTACTGGGGCAGCATTCATGGATAGTCTAGTGTCATTCAAGAGATACTGGAGTGAAGAAGCTAAGGCCGGTAGAGATTTGGTAGACAAATACTTCAACTGTGAAGACGTTCTAATGAATTACTTACACGCAAATGCAAGTTCTGGTAGGACAGTTGAATATGTCAAACCAGCATGGGCTATTGATACATCAAAGCTCTCCGGTGCTGCTATTAGCAGAAACACACAATTACATTACCAGAAAAGAAGCGCCTGCCTTCTTAAGTTTTCTGAAATGTATGGGACTTTGGCAAACCGAAAATTTAAATTCAATGGACGCAAGGACGGTTGGGATTTGTAGCAGCAATTCATCCTTGTCTTCAACGTTTTTGGTAACAAGTCTTCTCTGTAATCCTCCTCTTGATCGTTGTGAATTTTGGCATCTGGGGGATTTTGGGCATTAGCAACTTCTGTAAGAAAATTGTACATTGTGAGGACCAATAGAAAATTGTACATTGTTTTGGTAACAACTTCTGTAAGATACATGTTTGATTGAGTTTAGGATATCCCTTGTTTATAAGGCTTTGGTTTGAAAATTTTCTTGTTTAAAATGAGCAAGGTTATAGAGAGAGAGAGAGAGACAGGGAGAAAGAGTGAAACTAAAGTTCTCTCAAGAGTTGTCTGATTTCAATCACTGTTTAAAATTTCATAATCTAGGTTGCCATTTACATTTTGCACATATCCAGTCATTTTGCTTAAGTCTTGTATTTATTAGCTATGAGTTTTTTTCTGATACATAAAGAAGACTCAAACTCAAAACAATTACAATACAAGAGAGGATGATACCAATTGAGTTATAGCTCTACTTTGAGTTTGAACCAAGTCGAAAGGTCCAAAACCTTTACAATGATTATTTGCGACAAAGTTCTTCAAAGCAAATATTTTCAAATTATGCATTATTTTTCACTTAATTATGAGCAGACCAAGTAACTAAGTAAAACAGAGCAACATGAGCTGTTTTTGAAAACTTTGAATGGGAGAGAGGTGGTGTTTAGAATGGTATGTATGACAAAAGGGGTAGAATCACAATACATTATATTGGGTTTGTAAAGATAAAGGATAAAACCAGGTTTAAATTTTTGTGCCTCCTTGGGAGGGGCATGGAAGACAGAAATGGAGACGAAAAATTTGATAATTTTTTTTTTAAAAAAAAACTTCACCTTCGTAGATTATCAAATTTTTTGTCATGTTTCTTCTGTTTTGTCTTATTTCTAATGTCTTCTTATTCGATTTTGTGCCATAAATCAAATGCAGCAAAGAGATAATAAGCGTGGGGCAAGAGCTGAATGGTGAGAATTGAGGGTGCCAAAAAGATGCAAAGAACGGGAGACTATACCTCTGCTGAGTCTGCTCTACCTATTGTTTGGGTGGATTTGGATTATGCCCTTGGGCTTCATTTGAGAGTTGGCTTGGCTTGTTTGAATGAAGTGCATTAACCCCGATCTCGGCCTGGCCCAGCCATCCGAATTTGATCTATGTTAATAATTAAGATCAATACACAGAATGACAATAATTTTAACAAGCACCGGGAGAGTCCCTAAATTGGATCTTACAGTACTCAAATTGGATTAGTCAGATAATTCAGATATCGATTACTCAAGACCAAAATAATAATAATAATAGCTTGCAAGCTTAATTGAACCTAAATTTGAATCTTTTCTTCCCCCTTCTGAGGTAGATTTCTATAAGCAAAATCGTCCAAAAAGTTAGTGTGGCTCAATTGCCCATGCAGGCCCAAATCTAAAGCAAGGTTGTGGTTGGGGCTCTCTTATTAAGGGGGGCTCGGCCTTTTCTCTCTCTTAAAAATGAGAGAAGAGGTGAGAATGCAAATCAGTAAACCGATCCAATTTATCTTTTCAATTTTACCTTGTTATTATTAACAACGTTTTCATTTTCAAATAATGTTTAGTTATTCTATAATAAGAAGAAAAAATAACGAATTTAATATTTTGGATGAAAAGAAAATCATAGGTAAGGGTTAAAAGTAAGATAAAAAATATTAAACCTAATTCAATTTTAGGGCTAAGATAAAAAAAAATTAATTTTTACATTCAAGGTTTAAAATTTTTTTATTAAAAAACTTAACACCTTTGATTAAAAAATAATAATAATAATTTTTCTCTCTTCTCTCCTTTCTTTGTCTCCTCTCTTCTTTCTCTCTCCTCCGTCTTCTTTTTCTTCTACAAATTACTGAGAATAAGAGTTTATCAATTTTCTTTCTGCTTGTGCTCTCTCCTTTGTTCTTTCTTCTCTCTTCTTTCTCTCTTCCCTCTCCTCCTCTCTCTCTCTCTCTCTCTCTCTCTTAGTTCTCTCTCCTGCTCCTCCACCGCGCCTGTCGTAAGCCAGAGAAGATTGTGGTCAGTCAAAGAAAAAGGCAATTTTGTCTTCAAACTTCACTTATTCATTTTAAATAATAAAATTCATCCTAAATAATAAGAATGCTGTTTATCTGAATATCAAAAATTAATTATAATTTTCCTTTCATCCATTTCTTTTGTATTGTCAAAAAAAGTCCGGGTGATGCAGTGAAAAGACAAAAATAACCTTACCAAAATATTATTTTTAAATTAAAATTATTATTCTATCATAGTTTTTTTTTTTTTCCTAAAACTATTAATTTCACACTCTTATTTTTATTTTGTAATGTGTTTAATTTTTTAAAAAAATTAGTTTCGCACTCTATTTATCAGAGTATCCACACATGTCATAGGCACAACACGTGGTCTATGAGTCGCCACTCATGACTCGTGCCTTGTCGCTTGTATTTTTTGGCTTGCTGTTCACCCCATTCTGTACCAAAATGACACTAATAATCCATACCAACTTATAAATAACCAAAAGATCACTAACTCTACTCCAAACCAGATAACCATACTCCACCAACTTTATTCTACGCCAAATAACCATACTCCAAAACACTACCAAATAATCATATTTCAAAATACCACCAAATAGTCATACTCAACACTATAAGATAACTTCAATCAAAACAAACATACCTAACCCAAACACCAATAACCAAAACACAACCAAACAATTTCAACTATAACCACCACCGAAATTTAACGAAACAATTTCAAACAAATATAAATTACCTTCAAAACCTCTTATATCATAACAACATATACCAACAATCAAAATACAACTAAATAAGTTAAACTATGAGTACTATCAAATTTTAACTAAATATATATCACCTCCAAAATCTCCACATATACCAAAAACCAAAATGCAATCCAACATCTTCAACCATAGCTACCACCAAATTTTAACCAAACAATTTCTACGAAATATATATCACCTCCAAAACCTTTACTATCAAAACAATATAGATGAAACAACTTATAAATGTTTAAGTGATATAAAGAAAGAAATTGCAAAAAAAAAAAAAAAAAATTGTTAACAAAAAATTATAGATAAAAATTGAAATTAGTGTTTACAAAGTTTAGATATAATACATGTTAAATGTTAAGCCTACACTAAGTACCGCAAAAAGGTCGTCCAGCATTGTATCGCGACTGACGTCTAACAAGTGCATTCATAGTTGTTTCTAACTCTAAGAGTAGTTCAACTGTTGTCAAACTTAGGATATTTTTGGGTAGTGACAATATCTCCGACAAGAATTCATCATTCTCCGCTGGTAATATACAATAAGAAAGAAACTAACAAAACCAAAGAGGATATCTATATACCACATTCAGTTTGAATTATCTAAAATCAATCTCACTTTTACAATGTAAAATTTTTATAAAGTCCCGCTATCTAAGAGTTCTATCAATCACAACACTCATTTTTAAACCCACGCTATACCAATACTCATTTTCAGCTCCACTAATTATACTCCCAATAAAGTACCAGTTTTACACGATTGTTACCCATATTCCGTTTTTGAACCAACACTATATCGATACTCTAGTGATTTTTTTTTTTTGACACAAATATAATGCAACAATTTTTTTTTTTTGAAAATATATTTGCACCAAAATTCTTTTTTTTTTTTTTTAAAAGATCCATTTCTTAACAATCTTTTTTTTTTTTTTTTTTTTTTTTGTGAATGCAAATCCTACATTCAAACAAATAAAACATAAAATAACATAAATGATTCATAGAGCATGAGAACAAACCCTCGATTCGCAAGGAACCCTAGAAAACAAATCCTAGATTCACAAAAAACCCTAACATATATTCAAATAACTGTACATTCAATTTATCATATTCAGTGCACCAAACAAATTTCACACAAACAGTAAAAAAAAAAAAAAAAAAATAGTTACCTAGTGGATAGGAGGAAGAGAGAACTTCTTGTCGTAAAAGGAGAAGGAGAAGGAGAAGGAGTTGTTACAAAGCAAAGCAGCAGCGGAGAGAGTTTCTAGTTTTGGAGGAGGCTAGGGTTGGCTAGGGTCTTGTCGCGAAGAGAGCATAGACGAATGGTAGCAACGGCAGAAGAGGGGAGAGAAATATATTTAAGGGTACGAAATCATATTTCACACTCTGATTTAGGACTTTTAATCTGATAATTTCGCACTCATATAATGTGAAACATTCTTTTTTAAAAAAATTAATGCCTTACAAAAAATATATAATAAAAAAAATCTGATTTTGCACTCTGAAAATGTGAAATCAGTACTTTGGAAAAGAAAAAAAATAACGATAGAGTAATAATTTTAATTAAATAAAATGATATTTTTGTAAGAAACCCAAAATAACCTTCACAAGAATGAACACGCTTGTTTGTTAATCAGGTTTATAAACTTTTTCCGCCTAGGACAAACTTCGTCTAGCGTTATTTGCATTGTGACATCTGCCAGAGAGCCACATGCCACCTACATAACGCGAAACTTTATTTTATGTACTCTAAAAAAAAGTCATCATTACATCCTAATGAGAAAGCTGATTAATCAGATTTTCCTTTTCCTTTTCTTTTTCCCATAACACTCTCTCTTCGCTTCTATTATGCTTAGTTTAGAAGTTTAGGAAAGAAAAGAAAAAAAAAAGAAATGAAATGATGATATTTTCTTTTTATTTTGTTTGGGAGTTTTAAGAAGAAAAGAAAATGATATGAGATTTATTTAGAATTAAATATTTTTTTATTATCTTTTTAAGGGTAAATTTGGTATATTCATTAGACAATTTTTTATTTTTTCTTCTTTTCTTTCCTTTTCTTCCCACTTTTGGGAAGAAAATTTTTTATTTTTAAAATCTTCTTATTTCTCTCCATTTCTTTCCTTCAAAAACTCCCAAATGAAATAAAGGGAGTGATTTTATATTAAAATCACTTCTTTTATCTCATTTTTTCTCCATACAAACATAGTGTTAATATTACTTCGTGAATGGACATCATTGCCCTAAAAAAATTTAGCCGTAAGAAGGGAGAAAAGTAATTTTTGTCCTTTATTTGGTGTTAAAATGCTAAAATTGTGAGACATTTAAAGGAGCCAAACGACGAACAAGTATTTGTCTAAAATAGCTGGATAGAGTTATAAATCAACTGATATTATTCTTCTGTTTAAAAATTTCAAATTTGATTCTTTTCCATATAAAAATAATGTTCAAAAAAATATTTTATTATAAGAAAATAAAAATATACATAATCATGATTTTACTGTCTACAAAAAACCAATTCCTCACATTACTTAGAACATAACCAGAAGTTTAGGTAAATCTTTAGGGTTTAATTCAAAAATTAATGAATTTAAATTTTTGATACGACAGAATTTAAATATAATCTTTGTTGATCCCAATGACAAGCAAAAAGGGGGTTGATTGATTATCTCAATTGGTTTTTAAAAATTTAATCTAACTCCACTTAGATTTGTATTAATTCTATAGTCAATTTATGCATGTGCAGCGGAAAATAAAATTAGGAATGGAGAGATAAATCATTTTTTATAGTGATTCGATCTTATACCTACATCCACTCTTTCAGTCAGTAAGTCAGAATTTAGTAACCTGTTAGTTTTCACTATAAAGTTTGATTACAAATTACAATACATTTGTCGATTTCTAATCTTCACACCATGAAGACAACTTCATCCAATAATGAAAAACTAAATTTAAACTCACAATCCAATACACAACCCAATACTCAACATAATACAAACATAAATATACAAAAAATGTTTTTGAATGCAAAAACCAGCCTTCAAAATTGACTTTAAGTACAAAAATTTTATCTCTCTTTGTTATGAACTTTCTCTCAAATTAATGTTGAATTTTTCTCTCAAGAGTGTGCTTTACGTCTTCCAATTTTTTGCACTTAAAAAGTCTACTGTAAATATGAGTTTACTGCTCAAAGAATGCAGTAAGTTTTCTATAACAGCATCCTTAAAAGTAGCCCAAAATTGTTCCTAAAATCTTGAGATAAAACCAACTATAAAAATTCAAATTTGAAATTCAAACATCCCTCTTGACACCTGTACAAACTATTCTAAATTTATCCAAAAAATAAGTCTTCCTAAAAATTCTAAAGTCCTCCAAAAACATAGCATTTGGATGTTGCTTTTGTTCTGAAAAATCAGATGATCATCTCATTTTGCCCACGTATTTCTACTTTGAATTATTTAATTTTTACCACTGTAATTATTTAAATTTGAAGTCGAACAATAGCACTAAAATGCAGAACTTTTAAATTTGAAAAATCTTGATAGATGGTGAAGATATTCTTGAACAAACAACCTTTGAAAACCAATTTCAGAAAAATATTTCTGCTATAAAATATGAGTGACCAGCCACTTTCATATTTATTTTTCTCCAATATATTCACTAGATTTTTATGCCGTAAAAGTTTGAAATTCTAATCTCTCACACCTTCTTTGAAATGTAATTTTTGGATTTAAAATTATTTCTCCACATAAATAGATAAAATAGTTCAAATATAGTCAAATGATCATATTCCAACATTTAGAAAAATTTTTACATTTTTAAATGTTATTTTTGAACTTTGGCTCACTTGATCTTTGAATATGAGATACCCAAACTATATTTTAAGATTTATTTTTAGATTAAATGTAATACTCAAATTAAACTTACCATACTGATTGGGTCTCAGAAAATTAAGAAAAATATTCTTCGACGAAATAGTATTTCAAATAAAATTCAATCTGTACGCTTACGTAAAAATATCAAAATAATATGAAATGTTTTGTTATCATCAAAAGTAAAGAGTTCGATAATAATTTCCCTAACAATCTTAAATTTTTTAATTCGACTGATCCAAAACCTACCTCTTTTAACTCTTTTCTGCTCAATTCTGTAGCAAACCATGAAATTTACATTAATTTATATTTAAATTATTCATTTTACTTCAAAATCGGTTATGTTGATTTTTTATTATTGTTGAATTATATTTAAGACCTAGACCGAATCTTATTTTTCTTAATTTGATAAAATCTAGTAAAAAAAAAAAATGGCTTAGTGATACTATCAGTTCACTCCTCCAAATGCAAATCCAAGTGCGACCTAAAATAGTTGAGAAAAATGCAATGAAGTACACATATTTTAAGTTATAATTTTAGAAAATAGAAATTATAATTTTATAAGATAAATAATATTTGCAATTATAATTTTTAAAATTATATATATAATTTTTTCCTTTTTCAATTTAAGGATATGCGACCTCTAGTTTTGACCGATAATTAATCCAATGATTAGGTGGTTGTATTCTTTAAATAAGAACCGGATTTGAGTTTTGTGAACAAAGAAAATAGATTGCGAGAGATATTTATCCCTTAAGAGTTCAATCAAAACTAAATTTAATTGAATTCAACGTAATTATCGGATGTGAATGATTTATTAAAAAAAAATACTAGTTTTGAGTGTCATGGAGTAAGGCTTTGCATGTTATATGATCTATCAAAATTAAATTGTTAAGCAATAGCTAATGTCCAATGTTGATATAGTAATTCCAACTAAAAAATAAGGGAATGGGAAAAAAGTTTATCCCTTTAAAATTAATAAATTTTTATTTATGAGTTTAGATATTTAATTATAATTTAAATTAGATATATTATGATCTAGGTTGTATGGATTAGAAACAGAAAAACAAAAATGGATATGTAATGATAGTAGAAATAATATTTTGTAAAATTATAAAAAATTAAAAATATGGACAAACGCGTAAATATAAAAAAATATAAAGACTTTTTTAAATATTAATTATTTTATAAAAATAATAGAATACTTTTATCATATAATAAAAATCCAAAATGATCAAATGTATAATTATTAATTATAAAATAAATAATATAAAAAAATAAAAAATATAATTAAATAAATAATTAAATATAAAAAAATGTATAAATATAAAAATATAAAAAATTTTATATAAATATTAAATAATTTAGTATATTAAAATGTTTTGAAAATATTTTAAAAATGAAAAAGGTTTTGAAATAGGAAATACGTTAGTGCTGAAAATGATTAGAATTAATTACATGTCCAGTCCTTAAATTTTATCATATTTTCACAAATTAGTCCTTAAAATTAGAAATACTATCTCGTGATTCTTGAACTTTCAAAATCGTAATATGTTGATCTTTCCGTCACTAATAGTAACAGGGTGGTCGTTAAGTGTTGATGTGGTAGTTTACGTGGTATACGAACACTGACGTGTCGTTACCAGGTCAGCACCAGAAGATTTCTCATGCTGCCACGTCAAGAATAATGGGCTTTCTGATCTTAAATTAAACAATAAATAAAAATAAAAATCTAAAATTTAAACACAAAAAAATTAGATGGTAAAAATATTGAAAAACCAAACAAGGCCTTAAATTAAAAGGGGGCATGGGAACAAGGTTGATACGGATGATAGAGATGGCTGTAGACGGCTTCTCCCGTGGCTGCAAGGTGGTGGCGACAGAGGCAATTGACTGTAACAGCAGACGTAGGAGGATAAATCGAAGAATTGAAGGTGACGTCTGGACTTCAAACGACAGTGATGAAGAAAGCACTGAGAGCAAATAGTCGAAGAAGAAGATGCAGATGAGCAGACGGATTGAAGGCGACGGCGAAGACTGAAAGGTTGTAGCGATGAAATGGAAGTCGGCCGACAAATCATGAGACCTCACTCGACAATCCAGATCTCGGTCCCTTCCTTCTCAAACTTGCTAGTGACGCCATCATTTCCGCAACGGGCCAAAAAGAGCAATTAGGGTTCCAGATGTTGGAAGAGGCATCGACCATGTGCTTAGGTGTTTTTCGAAACTTTTGGTGGGAGATATTCATTGACACCAGATTCCAATCTTCTCTCTCTCTCCCTCTCTTCCCCCCTCTCTCCCTATCTGCTTCAATTAGGTAGCTTTGAATTCCTTTGAGTGTGGAAAATTTGCTCTCATGATCGATTCGTGTTGGTTCTATGGTTGTTTTTCTAAAATTTTATTCCACTATAGTGTCTCAATCTTCTATTAATTTTCGTTCTCTACCATGATTTTGTTTTCTTGGAGTTGGATGATTATGGGTTTGTGTACGAGTGTGAACGGTGTAAGGTTGAATTGAACTGGTTAGATGAAGATGATGGGATGAAGACGACAATGATGATAGCTTAGATGATGATAAGATGATGACCTAATGGTGGGTTCTGGGAATAGGCCAGTTATCTTGCCTCGAGGAATTAATCCAAGGTCTCCATCCCTTCGTCCCCAATGAACATTTTGAATATTCTGTTGGGTATTTCTGGTAAACTCAGAAAATGAAACTTTATCTCCATTGTTAAGTCAAACCATCTTGCTCGTTAATGCTCCGATCATCATCATCCAAGGTCAGCGTGTTCTCAACTCTCTCTCTCTTAATGGATGGACAATGAAGAACTAGTAACATGGGGAGGAAGACCAGAAATCTTAATCAGAAATCTCTCTCTCTCATCATGCTTGTTACCGAAAATGGGTTCTTCCTCTCGAGAAATAATAATAATAATAATAATAATAATAATAATAATAATAATAATAATAACCTTAACCATCATTCTCAATAGTCGAAAACCCAGAAAGGCCACTCCTTGCTGACGTGACATTGCCATATCAACAATTGAACAACATGGCAATATGAAAAGTCTTCTGGTGCTGACTTGATAACGATATGTCAATATCCATACTTCACGTAAACTGTTATATCAGCACTTAATAGTTACCCTGTCATCGTCAGTGATGGAAGCACTAATACATTATGATTTTAAAAATTTAAAAACCACAAGATAGCATTTCTAACTATAGAAATAGATCAAAATGATTATAAAAGCAAAAAGGAAAACCACTGGTTTGATCCGTAAGACACCTAAATGTAGAGAGAGAGAGTGAGAGAGAGAGAGAGAATCCATAATAGAATTGGAGTAACCGGTGGTTTTCCCTATTTCCTTTTATATAGAATTGGACTAAGAAACCTTACATTTGGATCGGAAGGACAAACTGAAAATGAAGTAATGAACCCAATTCCTATCCTTAAAAAAGAGTAGTCCTAATCTAAAAAGAAAAATACCCGAAAAGTTGAGAGAGAGAGAGAGAGAGAGAGAGAGAGGGTGATGATCTGCATCATCCAATTCCATGTGCTGCCAGCACTGTCTTCGCAATCCACATAACTCCCTCATCATCCTCTCCTCCTTTTAAGACAACCCCCCAATTATATCTCCTCAGAGATTATTTATTTTCCCCACTTCTCTTTTCTCGGGTTTTCGGTTCGTAGAAACCCTTAATTATATATATATATTTCTTAAAAAAAAACAAAAACGTCAAAAGCTGCAAATTTTGCAGAATGAGAATCAAATATTGTTCTTTTTGTGTTCCGTTGAATGTCTTGGTTCTTGTGTAATTTCACTTTATTAGCATTTCAAATTTAGAGAGAGAGAGAGAGAGATGTTGGCATTGGTTGGTGGAGAAGGAGTTAATATGGAGAAGGATTTCGATTCCAAGCTTCGGATTTATAATAATGACACTTCAAGTGGTGGTGGTGGTGGTAATGGGAGAGATGCGCAAAAAAGCTTTGTGTTTAGGGCTCCTCAGGAGAATTTCACTATTCAGGATTTTGAATTGGGCAAGATCTATGGTGTTGGATCCTATTCCAAGGTTTGTAATTTCCTCTCGCCCCCCTCTCTCTCTCTAATTTTTGCTTATGTTCGTTGAAGTTATATGATTGAATTTGTTATATTAATTTGATTTTTTTTTTTTTTTCACTTAATTTTGCCTATTTAGAGTTGAATGTGCGAATCATCATTTTGATTCTGAGTTTGGTCGATACCCTTTTTATGTTTTTCCTTAACTTTTCCAAATCGGTATTAAAAATAGAAGCATTTCAATATGAAGAAGGAATTTATGTTGACAGAGGAACAGATATCATCGTTAGATTGAGAGAGAGAGAGAGAGAGAGAGAGAGAGAGAGAGAGAGAGAGAGAATAATCATAAGATGGGTTCTCAGCTTATTCAAACCACTTTGGTGATTAACTGCTGGTTTTTTTTTTTTTTTTTTTTTATTGGCCCGGGGGGTGAGGGTGTGGCTGGTTGTATTGAACAATGAAATGGTCTCCTTGATAGTTTTCTCGTACCTTTGATTAAGGTTGTTAAGATTGGGATCCTTCCTATGATTGATGAAGAGTTTCTAAAGATTGGATCATAGGATTGATTCAGATTGTAAGATCCTATATTCAAGTAGGAGAAAAATTCATAAAATCATAGATGCTTGTGTAGCAGCAAAAAGGCATAATTCAATAATATCTACGCTTCAGGTTCCTTGTATATCATCAACCTATTACCAACTATTATTTTTCCTATTTTACCTAGCTTTGGATGTCTTGGGTAATGGCACAAATCATTGTAACAAAAGTGTCAAATAGGGTAGAGTGCTATTAGAAATTTTTAATAACATAACATTTTTATTTTGAAATTCTTCTTACAGATGATAAAATAGTTGAGGAAACCAAGCTAAGCCACCCTCCTCCACTGCAAAAAAAGCCAATAATCAGAAATAAAAAAAGAAAATAGATTATTTTTTTCAGCATTTTTTGTTGGATTCAAATGATTAATTTTCAGCATAATGAAAAAGCCACTGAAGGATATTTGGTACTATAATTGTTAATTCCATAAGATCTCTTTTTTATGAAAATGAAAATTTTCACAAAAAATGATTAAAAAAAATGAGAGGGAGGGAGAGAGAGGTTTTGAAATGGATTTCTTAGTTTCTTAAGAGGACGGTGGTAAGTGTTATGCATGCAAACATATAACGGGTTGGTGAATGAACACAAGTTACTTGTTTTAAATTGGAGATGCTATTACTGAGTAAATATTTCTTCTTCATGAACCCAAAACGACAACTTTGTTTTGAGTTGTTTTATGACTCTTAAATTTGGGATGGTTGTTTCACTAAATTTAAGATGGTATTACAGCCATAGGTTGCAAGTTCAAATCCTACTAGACTTGATTTATCCTCATTTAATATTTCACGCGTGGAATTCATTTTGATTTCTCATTCGCCACATGTGCAAGGGCGTTTTAAGTTAAAACAATATAAACATCTCACCATCCACGCAGAGAGACAAGCTTGAGTTTGTGGAGGGGGTGTTTATAACTTTACGGTAATGAAGGATTTGAACAGAAAATTGCAATTTTTAGTATGTGGTCCAACTTTGTTGTCGTTTCTTTCACTGGGAGACATGGCTGAGAGCTTATTGTTTGGTACTTGAAACTTCGTGTGACTTTTGGTCGTTGTGGTTGGTTTTGGCTTCAGATGTATTAAAATCTCTGTGCCAAAATGTTTAGTACTATGCTTTGTACATCCATGACAATGAAAACATTTGACCTGCCATGGGTTCTCCAAAATGAAATTCCGTGGTCTCAAGCATTAAACATATATGTGCAGCATCACTTTTTAATGTTGACAATCATTTTCCAGGTTGTGCGGGCAAAGAAGAAGGATACTGGAATTGTATATGCCTTGAAGATTATGGACAAAAAATTCATTACCAAAGAAAATAAAACAGCTTACGTGAAATTAGAGCGTATTGTGCTTGACCAGTTGGATCATCCTGGTGTTGTGAGGCTGTATTTTACTTTCCAAGATACCTTTTCTCTGTGTAGGTATTCTTGGTTATAATGCTCATACTGTTGCATTTCTCATTAAACCTGTTGATATGTATAGATTTCATATGCTTTATGAGGTCACATTCTCCAATTCCTCAAGAATTCTCTATTTTTCTTTTTTCCTTGATCATTTACCACCTTTTCATGCATGAAGTGAATTTGACACTCTCCTTTTTTGTATAATGTGAAGACATGGCACTTGAATCCTGTGAAGGTGGAGAACTTTTTGATCAGATTACCAGGGTATGTTAATATTTAAGAAAGGAACTATCTCTGAAATTTAGCCAGTCATCCATGTCTTGAAACATTATAATTTCTAATTTGATTTTTCTCCTTTTTATGTAAAATTTGATGTTTTACTTATTGCCAGTGTGAGATGGGGCATATGAATCATGAAACGAAAAACCTGACTCGTACATTGGCCACACATTTTCTTCTTGTTTTAGCTTCAATGTCATATTTAAAATTGTCAGGTTAATTCAGAAAATGTCTTCTAATATTTCTAATAACAATCCAATGATTTCCATGCCCAATTTCTCAATGTCCTTTCAATCTGCAGTGCTTCTTGGATATTCGGTTTGTTTGTATGATGTGTTCACCGAGTGTATGTGGCTGCAGAAAGGCTGTTTGCCAGAGGATGAAGCTCGTTTCTATGCTGCAGAGGTTGTCGATGCTCTTGAATACATACACAGTATGGGATTGATACATCGGGATATCAAGGTGGCCCTCTATTCATAACTCGCTGTTTAATTGTCTTATATAGTCCTCCATTAACTATCTATAAAATGGCAGCCAGAGAACTTGCTGCTTACATCTGATGGGCATATCAAAATTGCTGACTTTGGTAGTGTGAAGCCTATGCAAGATAGCCAAATTACAGTCCTTCCAAATGCAGCATCAGGTAAGTCAGCGTCACTGTCTTCAGGAAGCTTTTTGTAAATATGAGCAAAGTCTTGCTTAAGCAGTTCATATTATGGCCTTGTGCAGATGATAAGGCTTGTACTTTTGTGGGGACAGCTGCATATGTCCCTCCTGAAGTTCTCAACTCTTCACCTGCAACTTTTGGGTAAGAAGAATTTTCTTGAATGAGCTGGCTCTGAAATTAAGATTAGCAGGGGTTCAATAAATTTGAACAAAAATCAGTGGTTCTCAAAATTTCTTGATAAACACTTTATAAAATAACTCATCATGTTCTGCAAAATTTATTTGAACAGGAATGACCTATGGGCACTTGGCTGCACCTTGTATCAGATGCTCTCAGGAACTTCTCCCTTTAAAGATGCAAGTGAGTGGCTCATTTTCCAAAGAATTATTGCCAGGGATATCAAATTTCCAAATGATTTCTCAGATGAAGCTATAGATCTCATTGACAGATTACTGGTAAGCCACAACTTAACTGCAGCTCTTGTTGTGTTGTTGAATTTAATTAATTGGAGCTAGATCAAATTTTCCTTGTTTATCTGTGCAACCTAAACACCAGTGAATCAATAGAGATGCAGCTACAATTAATCAGAGATGATCTGTCTAATCTCAAATCTTGTTAAATTTGGTGGATTTGGAGGGAAAAATGAGTAGTTCAAGTACCCACATTACAAGGGAGTAGTTAGTAAGAGCCACATAGAAACTGCACCGTATGCATGTTTTGGGAAGAGGTATTTTTGAGGGCTACTAGCTAGTGATATGTATAAGGCGAGACTCTTGGGGTTGAGAGGTCACTTATGCTGCTGCTGCAGAGTAAGAGGCAAACAGGGACATAGTTAAAGATAACAATTTGCAAGCATCTCTTCTGTTACTGATTCAGAGTTCTTGAACTCCTTTCACTTAAATTGCATTCAACTTGACGCAAAATTCAGAAAAAAATGGAAATTAACCCCACAATCTGCTTCGCCTTTTATGTCTTTTATCGTTACATGCACAAATTCATTAGGTGCTCAAACATGCATAAATTTGTGTCATTCTGTGCATTGTCCCTAATGGATGACATGTGGACTCTTCTGTATGTGGATAAACTCACATGTATTATTCCAGCTAGCAGAAATCACTAACAACATCAAGGGGTGCAATTTAGAAATTCAGAACAGAATGCTGGGACAAGATTGACTTTAAAAACACATCTAAAATGAGTTGCCAGAAAAAGAAAAAAAAAATATATATGACATCTGATAATTCGGTGAGGCCAGATCTAGCAAAGCATACAGACATTCTTAAATTCTGTCTTCTGAAACTGGCCAATGTTACCCCCTATTTTTATATCTTAAGATACCTTTCTATGCCTATAGTTCATTAGGTGGCTAGTCCTCTGTATTGCAAGAATTGTTTATCTTGGAAAGACCGATTTTCCACAATCTCACTCCGAGAGCAGTGAAGAATGATACAAGAAACGGTTTCCCTGCGTTGTTTGTAGCACATGCACTCCTGATGCCTCTTGGATTCTGAAGTTCATCTAGGATATAAAAGAATACTTTGCCAATGAAGCCTCCAAGCTAAGGAAGCCACCTTAGGTAGAAAGACCAATGCTCAAGAGCACTTCTTGTGGGATTTTCTTTTCTTTCTTTCTTTCCATCTTCCCTTTTTTCCCCAAGTTAAGTTATGGAATATGTGTTTCTTTTGTGTATGATGTATGGTGCTGTTCCATGTCTCTTCAGGTCCACTGTCACTCCGTTTGATATTTCTAGGGACAAGGGACATTGATTAGCTTGGTGGTGTTGGCCCATGAAGAATCCAGGCAGTGGGACTTGAAGTTTGTGTATAATGCAAATGATTGGGAGCAGGAAACTTTCTTCAGCTTTTATGTATTTCTTGAAGGGGCAGGAGCCTCTCAAGATATAAAAGATCTGTGGAAAAGGAATAGTTCAGGGGAGTTTGAGGACAAGTTGGGGTGATTTATGGAGAAGTTAGGACAATGAGAGCAGGTTGGCTCCACCATATATACTCTGTGTGTGTCTCTGTGTGTGTGTGTGTTTCTTTTTCCTTTTTTTTTTTTGCGCCGGGGGGGGGGGGGTGGGGGAGACAGAAGCTCAAGAAATTTCCAGAAAAGGGGGTTCAACCTTGTGAATGGTGAATATGTGTGTCTTGTGTAAGGAGAGTTTGAAGGTAGTAGACTTTTTTTCTTGCAGTTTTCGTGGACGAGATATCTGTCAGAGATGAGTGAGTGAACAAGAAGATCTTTCAGACAATTTCTTAAGCTATACTTTGGTAGTGAGGAGAAAAAAGAAATACTAGAAAATCAAGGGTATGAAAAGATCTCCCATCTGCCTTTTACTCCCTTGGGTTAAAACATTTCTTGTTAGTTTCCTTTCAGTGTTTGGTCCCTGATGATAATGCAGGTTGTTCTGCAGATTCCTTAAATCTCTCTCGGACTGTAAAGGGTGCACTCCCTTTGGTTGTTTGTTTTGTTTTGGTTCTTTTTTTTTTTCCTTAAAACATATTTTTTCTTTGGGAATAAAGAAGAATAAAGAAAATCAAAAGTTAAATAAAAGGACTCATGCTGCTCCTTGCGCCTCACTGAAAAACTATTATATGGACCTGTAATTTTCTACTTTGTTTGCAGGACCTAACCAATTCCTTGCTTACAATTTCTGATCAGCAGCTCCTGTTACCACCCAATGGACACCTGAAATGAAGCGCTCACGATTCACAACCTCCTTGCCTAAGAACACTGTGAAAAGGAAGCAACCTATTGATTCTCCATCCTCCTTACACAAGTTCACTTTTGTTGACTGGGCTCTTTTCCATCTTGTTAAATTTAATGATTTTATATTTCCCTCTTATAAGAAGTCCCAAACCACCTCGCATATGGAGAAAGCAATTTTGGTAGGAGCCCGCACCTTTAAGCTTTAAGGGGAATGCTGCGTCTCCCATGAGGAAGGAAACACCAGCCACATCTCTTTGATGCCATCCTAGAAGCCTGATCTCCTTTCCCATATAAACATTTGGACAAAAGAGCCAATGAGAAAAAGAGTGACCGGAGTGCCAGTACCTCTGTGCATATGATGTTCCAAAAGAACTAAAAACATATCCTCGTAAAAGCCTTAGTGTGGTTATTTTTGAATCAATTATGAAATGACATGAAACTACATTTGACTTTCATTATCTCTTCGACATCAAGGGACTGATAATGTGTCTGACCTGTCCTTTTTTTTCTCAGTTACATATAACAATTCCTTTTATATAAATTTGTCATTTATCATCTATTCAACAATGATGCAGGACAGAGATCCCAGCAGAAGACCAGGTGCTGGACCGGAAGGTTATGCTGTACTCAAGATGCATCCTTTTTTTAAGGGTGTTGATTGGAAAATTTTAAGACAACAAACTCCTCCAAAGCTTGCTCTGGATCCAGTGGTGTGTCCTATATTTTTATATATATACATATATATTTCTGAACAATGACTTTCTGAGTTCTGATTATTGTTACATTGTTAAGGATTTACTCCATTACTTGACATTTTCTCCTCTTTTAGTCCCAGTCTTCTGAAGGCAATGATGCTCATGATTCTTCATGGAACCCCTCACACGTTGGAGATAATGTAGCAAGATCAAATGATGGAAATAGTGCTGCCGCATCATCTTCAGAAGCAGCTACCCATATAACTAGGCTTGCTTCAATAGACTCCTTTGATTCCAAATGGTAATTATTCATTATCCAATACCATTTTCCTGTTTTGAATACTTTTTGCTCTATGAGAACACCAAGCTTTTAATTTGTGTTTTGTGGACCATATTTGATATTGCTGGTGAGGACGAAAATCAGAGGAAAATGAACAGGAACTGACAATTTTTCTGAGCTTGAGTTGGAATTTTTAAAATTCATTCAAAAATTGCACAAGGTTCTTCCACAAAATATAGGCTCTAGTTTGTTTGTGGGAGCATTGTATATTCCTTGATGCTTGTAATAGTTGTGAGTTTGTTTGCATATGAAAGCCCTGGGGAGTAGCTTTTTAGCATCTAGCTATTTGAGTGTGATAAGTGTAAGGCTAAGCAATTGCATCTGTGTTAGAAGTTTTAAGTGGTACATTCTGGGTTTGTTCAAGGATATAACTGATAGCTTACTAATGATCTACCAGCCGTGAATTTGAATCCAATGTTGCCTAATAATTAAGAGTTTTAGTTTATTGTTACCTATTGGTGTTTTGATTTGTGAACCGTCATGACTCTTTTTGCATGTTGCCATGTTCAGGCAACAATTTTTGGATCCTGGGGAATCTGTCCTGATGATCTCAATGGTGAAGAAAATGCAGAAACTCACAAGCAAGAAAGTACAGCTTATCTTGACCAACAAGCCCAAGTTGATTTATGTGGACCCCTCGAAACTAATGGTTAAAGGGAATATCATCTGGTCCGACAATCCTAATGACCTTAGCGTTCAAGTAACTAGTCCATCAAATTTCAAGATATGCACGGTAAGTGTCTTCACCTTTAGGGAACATGCCTCCTCTTCTTTTCCACACAATCATTGCATCCATGAGAAGAACTATGTCTGTTACCCTTGCACGCGTAACAGAAAGCTTGTGTTATGGTTCAGCCAAAGAAGGTAATGACATTTGAAGATGCAAAACAAAGAGCATCGCAGTGGAAAAAGGCAATAGAAGGACTGCAAAACCGATGAAGTCCCAACGGACAGTGCTATCTTAGGATACGGATTATGTAGTATAATGTGGGGATCCTAGAAAAGTTGGATGTCCCAGGAAGAAGATTTACTTAAAAAGTACGGAGACTTAAGTTGCGGAACTGGCTTTTAAGGTGCAAACCTCCCTGTTCTGATAATTCCGGCCCTGTATTTTATTTGTAACAGATTATTTGCTGGCGCCATTAAAATCATTGTATCTTATAATTATTTCCAGGGAAAGTCTTCTCTGCAGGGCTTTTTCTTTGTTCTATTTATTCCTTCCCCCCCCCCCCCCACCTTCCGTTGTTGACTTGTTTACAATGGTAAAATATATAAGAATGAATGAAAAGTTTTCTTTTTGAAATTTTGTGGTGTCGTTGCTGATGATATTTTAATTTCTTCTAAATATTTGAAGTAATGGAAATTCTGCTAAACAAAATAAGGCTATCCTGTCCCCAATATATCTCATGTTACTTGTTGAAGAATTTGGAAGAGTTCATTCTTATTTTATTGAATGGACATACTTACAAGTATATACAAAGTGTTTCCTAAATATTGGAAAACTAAATCATATCAGAAAAATGAAACAACCAATTAACAGATTATACGGACTATTTAGACTATTTATAGAAATAAAATAAAGATATAATCAAAGACATAATATGCAATAAGATAGATGTTGAGATTCCAACACTTCCCCTCGAGCCAGATCGATATCCTTCATTCTTAATTTGCTAGTAAAGCATTCAAATTTTTGAGACGTGAGTCCTTTGGTTAATACATCTGCTACCTGTTGCTATGATGGAAAGCTCCACATGTTTGGTCCTCTACTGGTTGTGAGCTATGCTAATTGTAGATTTGTTATCACAGAATAACTTCATATTCTGATTTCTCTGTATTGGTATGTCAGCCAGTACTATCTTCAACCAAAGTAACTCCCAAATTCCATGAGCCATAACTCTCAATTTTGCTTTTGCACCAGATCACGCTACCACCCTTTGCTTTTTTGCTTCCCCAAGTGACTAGATTGCAACCTTCAGTCAAGGAACCAGCATAATCTGCATAAGTGTAGGCTTCAACATTTTAACTCCTTATTTACTTGAAATGGAATACCTTTTCCAGGTATAGCTTTCAGGTAGTGTAAAATCTTTTCTACAGTTTGCATATGCTCTTTACGTAGATCATGCATGAACAAATTGACAACACTTACAGCAGAGGCGATGTCTAGTCTGGTGTGCGATAAGTAAATTAGCTTGCCTAAAAGTCACTAATGCCTCCCTCTTTCAACTGAACTCTCACTTCCTTTCTCTTTCTGCCCATTGTTCTATTCAATAGGTGTATTAGCAGCCTTGCTCCCGAGTGTTCCAGATTTTTTTTTTTCCAAAAGATCTTGGGTATATTTTCTTTGAGACAAGAAAATACCTTATTTTAATGATAAGGAAGTACAATTTTTCGAGGTCTTTGATCTCAAACTCAAGAGCCAATTTCTCTTTCAACACATCTCTCTCAACAACGTCATCTTCCATCACAATTAGATCATTAACGTATATAAGGAGGGCAATCAGTTTCCCTCCACTTGAATGATTAAAGAACAAAGTATGATCCCCTCTACCCTGGATATAACCCATATGTTTCATTGCCTTTGTAAATCTTTCAAACCAACCCCTTGGAGATTGTTTTAAGCCATACAATGCCTTCTTCAATCTGTAAACTTTATCTGTGCTATAATCATTGTTGAATCCAGGTGGTAATTCCATGTAAGCATTTTCTTCTAAATCTCCATGCAAGAAAACATTTTCACATCAAATTTGTGTAGTGTCCATTCAAAGTATGCAGCTAAATACAATAAAAACCGAATCGAGTTTATCTTTGCAACAGGGGCAAAAGCTTCTGAATAGTCAATCTCATATTTCTATGTATAACTCTTGGCCACCAACCTTGCCTTGTATCTCTCAAGAGTTCCATCAGCCCTGTATTTGAGGGTATAAATCCACATGCATCCTATAGGAACTACATTCTTGGGTTTAATAACTATTTACCAAGTTTTATTTTTCTCAGAGTTTACATCTCTCCTCTCATTGTAAGGCTCCAGTTTCTATCCCTCAAAGCTTCCCCTACACTTTTTGGGATCATGATAGAGTTTAGAAAGGTAAGAAAATTTTGGTGTTTAGGTGAGATGTGTTGATATGAGATAAAATTTGAAATTTGGTGCTTGGTGCACTATTGGGTGCCTTTCCTGAGGGCAATAAGAAGATCTAAATCTGAAGAAACAATATTCTCATCAATAGTGAAGGATTATATATCCTCATTTTCAGTTTTAGCTTCAAATGGGCTATCTTTTTTACAACTGGTGCTGATTCTAACAATTGAACTTGCTGTTGATATAGAATAGGCTTTTTTCTCCTCGAATATACCACTAGTATGGGAGACTTTGTCCTTGTTGTCTCAAGCTCAATGTTAGGAGTGATCTGGTTTGATTGTAGTTCAGAAGGCATTTTGATGGTGTCTGGTTGTGGCTCAAAGGTTTCAAGGGTCAGTTTAGGAGGTATGACAGTGGTTGGTTCTGCTATAACAGTCAGTAAGGTAGGGAAATCAACAGGCGCAGCAGCCATAGAAGATCCATCGATAAATGAATTATTCTTCCCCTATCGATAAGACTGTAGAGCAGAAAAATTGGGAATAGACTCATGAAAGGTAATATCCATAGAGTTTACTAGGAGGGTGGTATGGTAGCATTTATAACTCTTTTGGGAGTTTGAGCAGCCAATAAAGACACATTTAAGGCTTTAGGATCCAGCTTGGTGTGATTATTTTTATGATTGTGAATAAAGGTAGCATACCCAAAAACTTTAGGAGAGGGATAATTTGAAAAGACATGTAGGAAAATTGTCTAATAGGCATTGAAGGGGTGTTTTTCTCCCAAAAACCCAATATGGTAGTATATTGATAAGATGGGTAGCTGTGAGGGCTACTCCCCCAATATAGGAATTGAGGAATTTGCATTTGGAGCAAAAAAGATCGGGTTACTTCTACTAGGTCAGCATTTTTTCTTTCTACTACCTCATTTCATTAAGGTGTATCAACACATGATGATTCACGAATGATTCTCATATTATTAAAGAAGGAACCAAGGGTTGTGGTCAAAGTACTCTCTTCCATTATCACATCTAACCTTTTTTATGGACATCCAAATTGGTTTGAGATCATTTGGTAAAAGGATTTGAAAATGGAACTCATTCCAGATTTTTCTTTCATAAGGTAAAACCGACCCTTGTATAATCATCAATAAATGAAATAAACCAATGAGCTCTATTAAGATTAGGAACTTTGGAGGGACCGCAAACATCATTGTAAATCAAGATGAAATGTTGAGAAAAATGTACTTCATTTATTGGAAAAGAAACTCATGGCATTTAGCAAGTTCACAAGTTTCACACTTTACAGATGAAACATCAACATGACCAAATAGTAAAGGAAACAATGATTTCAAAAGTACAAAATGTGGGTGACCTAGCCAAAAGTGCGCAAGCCAAGGTTTCGAGAGGCTTGATAGCTCATGGCATGGAGACGAGGAGAGGCAACTCAGAGACAGCTTGTTCATCATCTCCTTAAACCCACTGGCTTTTTCAAGATAGTAGAGTCCATCTTCCTCTTTAGTATATCCAATTATTTTCCCCGTGTCCCAATTCCAAAAAATACTAATGCAAGGGTCAAAAATAACAAAGTAATTTAGGGATTTTATTGTTTTATGAATGGAGATAAAATTGGTAAAGAGTTTAGGAACATGTAATACATTTACAAGAGAAAGTGAAGGGGTTAAAGCAGCATACCCTTGTCCCGCAACATCAATAGGATTACCATCTGCCACTTTTATCTGTTTATTTCCAATATTGGATTCGCAAGAATCAAAATAAGCCTTGTTGTTTGTCATATGATCTGATGATCCTGAATCTACAATCCACTCTTCACTTTTAATGCTAGAAAGAAAGCATTGACCTCCCTGTGCTAAGGAGCACACATCCGAGGAGGTTAAGGTATTGAGGAAAATTGATAATTTTTCAATTTCTTCCTTATTAAGCCCCATAGGTGTTGAGTTTGCTTCATTGTTGAGTGATTTCTCTTTGTCCTTCACTACACAATTTGCTTAATTTCTTTGAGTCTTGATTTTTCCCGACACTTGTTCCTTTCCATGTAGTTCGAAACAAGTGTCCTTAGGAGGGCATACCCTTTTACAAAAGGTACCTCGAAACCCTAGTTTCCTTTTGTGTGTGATCTTCTGAAATGACAGAGATTATGATAAAAAAACTTTTAAAATATTTAAAATCTTATAAAACTAAGAAAGGTTTAGTATTGAGAGTTTAGGAGAATTATAATTATATGGGATTAAGGAAAGTTTCCTGTTAATTCGAGTACCATCATTTGCCCTCACTCCTAATGACATTTTGAAAAAATGGTATTAGAAGTAAAGTGAATTGTCAAATCGGAAGAGCTACCAAATGGAGCATTAAATGCGGTGCCGACGATAGATTGTGAAAATTGTTTGAGAAAAATTTTGATTTTAGGATTGGTGAAATTTGTGGGGTGGCCAAGAGTTTGAGCGACTGAGAGGTTGAGAGACCATGCGGTCAAGATACAGGAAGGTCAAAAGACTAAGGGATTAAGTGACTAAGAGGTCGATAGACCGAGAGATTGGGAGATCATGGTAGAGGTCGGGAGACCTGTTGTGGAGGCTCTTGGCAGAGTTCTTGAACTATAGAGAATGTGCGACAGAAAGAATATCAAGATGATGTTTGTAGTTAAGACAAAGAGGATGGACTTGTGTCCATTCGACTGAGAATTATGCCCCATAGGGGCCATGCATCGCGAGGTGTCGTACTGAGGAAGTTCTATGTAAAAGGGACTTGTTATTGTGTTCAAATGAGAGTCTTGCGGCATTGCGTTTGTTGTACTAGATAAGAGATTAAAGGTGTTGCACCTGGATAAAGTATTTAATGGCCATATGCTGAAAGACGCCTATTAATGTTATATCGAGAGTGAAAAGTTGATAGCATAGAGTCAAGAAAGTATGTTGGCATTGTGCTGAGGAGGTGCTCGTTGTGTTACGCCAAGAGGTTATATGATGGCATTGTGCCAAGAAGGCTCATTGGCATTACGCCAAGAGTGGGTTTGAGGCATTGCGTCGAGAATGTTCAATGGCATTACACCAAGGAGTGTGGGTCATGTATACCCAATTAGGAGTTACATATCATGTTAGCGATGTGCTTGAGGGCGCTTGATGCCCATAGGCTATTCTTTATTGTATGTGCTTATTTTGATCATAATGTTATAAGAAGTTAGTGAGACTCATAAAATAAAGATGATCGGGAGATCAAGTAATCGAGATGTTGTGTGAGCTAAGTATATTGAGAGAAAATAGTCAAGCAAAGTGTACCGAGAAAGATAAAGGATTGATAGGGAGATCGGTAATCGAGAGCTTGCTCTATAAGTTTTATTAAGGGTATTGAATTTCAACTTAAACCCATTATGCAATGGGAATTACTTCTATAGTAACTGAGAGTGTTTGGCTAAGTGTTGAAGTGACTGATGGGTCAGAAGAACAAGGGATCGAAAGGTCGAGTGAGTGTACTGAGAAAGGATGACCTGGTAATATATTAAGAGGAGTAAGGTAGTGACCGAGAAGGTCAACGGACTTGAGCGAGATTATTTGACCGAGCAGTGGCAGAAAGTGTAGAGTACTTGTATTATGAAAAACAGAAGTTAGCTATTCTTAATCAGGTTTCAGATAATTCCCCAGTTGTGTGCTAGAGGAAAAGCGAAATTGGTCAAGAGTGAGCAACAGATGCTACCTTGAGTGATAAAGAAAGAGAGGCAGGGTGTTCGAAAACTGACTTGGAGTCTATGTTTCGTTAATGCGACGAAATTCTTAGTGAGTGCGAGGGGTTGGAGGTCGGAGCAAAAAAGGATGAGGTGAAATTGTTATGCCGGTTTTATTTCATTTGTACAATGTATAAGAATTCTGACGAAATAAAAAGATATTCGCTGGTTGCCATTGTGTAATGTATTTGCATGATACATGAAATTTAATCAATAAGAAAGTAAAATGTATTGAGATAAAGTAATCTGAGTGTTGAAGCCGAGAGAATATATACGGTAGCAATATTACGACGAGCATGATGTAGTACTGAGAGAAAGAGAGTCAGATCATGTCCGATGTAGTAGTAGCCATGTTAAATAGGAAAACAGATAGAAAAGGAATTAAATCCCATTCGAACGCTAGGGCTCACATTATATAGAAGGCTAAGAGAAAAAGGGAGTTCCATTCAGGGCGCTAGGGCCCATATATATAAATAGAAGACCTAAAAAAAGGGTACGGAACCCATGTCATATCGTGAAGCCGAGAGAATGTCCCTGGCATTGCGTCGAGAATGTGTATAGCATACCAGACATTACGCCAATGGTATTCAGAGGCGTTGCACCTTGGATGTGAGTAGCGTACTAGACATTGCATCGATGGTACTCGAAGGCATTGTTCCTTGAGTGTAAATACATACCAGATGTTGCGCCGATGGTACTCAGAGGCATTATATCTTGAATGTGGGTAGCATACCAGGCGTTGTGCCGATGGTACTCAGAGGCGTTGCACCCTAGATGTGAGTAGCATACCATGTGTTATGCTGAAGGTATTCAGAGGCGTTGTGCCTTGAAAACATTGTGTATTGGGTGTTGTGCCGAGGGTATTTGGAAGTGTTGCTCCTTGGAAATATTAGTGTACCGGGTGTTACATCGAGAGTACTTGGAGGCGTTGTGCCTTGAAAACATTAGTGTGCCAGATATTACGTTGAGGGTACTCGGAGGCGTTGCACCTTGAAAACATTAACGTACTAGACATTGCACCTTGAAAATATTAGCATACTGTGCGCTGCGACGAGGATACGCGGAGGCATCGAGCCAAGCGATTGTGTCTGCAAAAGAATAAGAGCGGTGGACTAAAGCCTTATGGGCATAAGGGCCCGAACTGTGGTTAGTCAAGATGTAAGAAGAAAGTGATAAAATATGCAGAATATGAATATTATTGTTGCAATGGACATAAAGCAAGATTTTAGATGAGAGCAATTTATTTGCAGTACTGAAGCATTAACAAAGTAATAGTAGGCTGTAAATAAGAATTACTGAATCCAAGTTGTCAATGTCAAGCTAAGGTTATTGGGAAGGTCCACCCTATAGATTTCAAGCACTTGAAGAATTGTACAGTCAAAAAGTGTGTATGATGATGAGCAAGGTAAGTGGAAATAAAAATACAATTTATGAAAAATAAAATAAAAATATGAAGTGTTTAAAATAGATAATGTAATAAAAATTGGGTATTATATAGTTAAAGAGTTTGAGTGGGTTGGTGGTGGAATTTTTTTTTTTTTTTTTGGGAGAAAGTAGAAGATTAAGATTTAAATCTCAAGTCTCACAATTCCAAGTATTTACAAGTGTCGAGGAACAAGTGAAATGTTTAAGTTTCTAAAGACCAGAGCAAGTGAAAAGTTACCGAGAGGTGGTACATTTTCAGAATGTCAACCGAAAAGAAATTTGAAAGAGCTCACACCAACCAAGAAGGTGGAAGGAAGTATGTAACTGAGAAGAATTTGTCAATACAAGTAGTGCAACTGACTAGTGCAATTAAGAGTAATGGTGGTCGATACCGGGAGGGTTTCACAATAAATATACCGAGAGGTAGGTGTTTTGAGGAGAGGGCGAACCAAGGTTCAATTCTAAATGACTACATTCACAACCACCAAGAGATAAATTTCACAAGGGTGAAAGTATGTATTGAGAGGAAGAATAATGGCAATCACCGAGTAGTGGACGTGCCAAAAGCAAGTTTCACAAGTTCCATTTGCAAAGAAATGAATGTACCGAGGGGTAATATACCGAGAAATAGTGGAGTGTACCGAGATGTAATGGAAAGATAGAGCAATACCATGGAGAAATAAAGTAATACTTTGGAGGCAATAGTCACGAAGAGATAGTGGAGGTGTACAAAGAGAGAGATCAAAATAAGTTTAGATATGCCGAGCAAATAAATTCTCATAGTTAGAAGTCAAATTCTACCGAGCATTGAGTGCGTCACCCCTTGTTATGTTTAACTTTAAAGACATCACCCCCATGATGACATGGTGTTAGGAAAAAAGTAGGGTGTGAAATTTTTACGGCTGTTAGTTTGTCACTCCTACAGACGGCGTCAATCTGATGGAGGTAATTTCTTCCCCATTAGATATCTACTCTTCCAACTAGAACAGGAGGCTTGTGTTGAGATGTTCGCCAAATCTTTTTGGATAGAAAACCTAAAAAAACCCCCACCAAGGCTGGCCCAACAGAGGACCTAATACTCAAGTTAGTAAGAGTAGATAAAATAAAGATTGAGGATAGCTTGTAGGTTTTACCTTGTGTTGTCCTATGCGATCAGTGTATAGTTGGTTATATATATGGTCCTGTGTATTATGTATGTATACAAAAAGAGATAATGAACGAATATGGTCATACTCGAATGTATAGAATGAGATATAAAGCCATACCTTTGGTTGTATGGGATTGGTATAGAAACCATACATCTGATAGTGTATAATTGGGCATAAAGCCATACCTTCACTGATAGAGAATTGAGTTGTCTTCTCATACCTCTAAGATGTGTGTGTAGGGACAGAGAATATTATGTCGTTTTGTGGTTGTGTGATTATGGAGAAATGGTGTTGTATTGAGTTGAGAGTACAGCCCCCTTTGTCTTGTATTATGTGGAATATGTTATCTTTGCTTAGTATTTATAATCTCCCAAGAAGTATGGAAAACCCTAATTTTCTTTTATGTGCGATCTTCCGAAATAGCAGGGATTATGATAAAAAACTTTTAGAATATTTAGGATCTTATAAGACAAAGGGAGGTTTATTATTTAAGAAAGATTTATTTTCTTATTGAGAGTTCAAGAGAACTAGAATTTTATGGGATTAAGGAAAGTGTCCTATTAATCCGAGTACCATTAATGACAATTAAGGCCAACTGAAATTTGGGTTGTAGGCGATGAAGGAGAAGAAGAAATCATAGATGATAAAGGCTAGAACAAAAGAAATTAGAGGTGATAAAGGCCAAGAATAGAAGAAGAAATCAAAAGCAATAAAGGCCAAGAACAGCAGAAACAACAATGAAGGCCAAGAAATCTAGGTTGCATGGAAGTTGTATGGAAAGTAATGAAAGCCATGCAGACAACCTTAACCATGGAAAATAATCTCAAGGTTTTGTGGCTCTGATAGTATGAAAATTTTGGAAGAATACATTCTTATTTTACTGAATAGGCATACTTACAAATATATACAAACTTTGTATTGACCGAATAAACTATTTATAACTAACCCCCTAAAATTTAACTGGATTAGTTGGTGATAGTGGTTGATATAGTACCCAAAAAAAATAAAATAAAGATATAATCAAAAATATAAGAGGCAATACAATAAATCTTGAGATTCGAACAGTTGTCAATATGTTTGTAAATGAATCGGATCAAACAACACAACAAGACTATCTAATAATCAAAAAGCTATCTTGTAGGGACACTCGAGTGATAAAAAACTCTTACTCAACTATCTTTCCTGATATCTAATATTCGAGCTCAAACTTGGCTCATTTTTAATGCCCTCACATTGTTAATCTTGAATAATTTGCTTAATTTATCTATTATAATAACTACAAGCCAAGCAGCAAAGAACCAAAGGGATCAACCCACAAAGTAATTGCCGTATAAATCTTGTATATAAGATGCTATTGATTTAGCAGCACTAATGGCTTGCTTACAGCAATTTTTGTCTAGTGATGCAATTTAAGAACTCCAATTAGGCAAAACTTTTAAAAGGACCAGTGGGTAGTCACAAAAAGCTATAAAAAAAACATGATAGAATGCATGACAAACCTAGTACATGTTTTTAACACAAAATTTGAATCAAAATTTAGCGAAAGCAAAAATTGGGTTTTAAGGTTACCTCCGATCATGCTTTTCTCCTCTACTTTGGGTGATTGCAATACCACCAAAATAATCCTTGAGACATGTATAAACTTTCTAGACCCTCAATTTCACTCAATAGATAGTGTGAAGTTAAGAAATTTGGACCTAGAGACTCAATGTATTAGAAGGAGGTTTATATAGACTCTCAACCATTAAAACCATATAATTGTCATCCAAAATTATTGCTGGACGTTATAGGAAGAGAATTAAATATTCAAAACAGAAAAATAAGATTAATTGTGTGGAGATTTGAATGGAGCACCAAAATCCAGTCAAATGTATCCCAATTCAAATTCTTTCTACTCTTTGTCACATTTAATCTCTTTCGATTATATTTTTTTCCTATTAATTTGATTTTGAATGCATTAACTCATGAATTTGAATTTGAATTTGAATGGCAAAATTTCTAATATTCTCCTATTTGGCCCAACAAACCGACTTGCAGTCAGAATCAAGTCAATTCCTTATAAAAATAGAGTATACAAGTCACGACGATAAATTCTCTAAAAGTGAGTATTATCTTTCACGTACCACAATACATTATATTTTCTAACCTTATGGTGATTTTTTCTTTATTAATAAACCCTACATTTATTTAGGATCCAAAGTTGATAAATTTATCTCAAGACAAAAATATGTGTACAATTTTATTAAAAAAATTCAACTCTGTGTGTTATTTAAATAAGACAATAAATTTATATTTACAACATGATCTCTGAACCTACTTGGTAATATGCCTTTAGTTAAGAGATCAACCAACATACAATTAGTATTAATTTGTTGAATTACAACTTTATTTTCTAACACTCTTTCCCTAATGGCTAAATACATTATGTCGATGTGATTATTTCGACAACCACTCTTATTATTCTTATCCATAAATACAACAACTGAATTATCACAAAATACATATACTGGCTTAGGTACAGACTCTAAAACCTTAAACTCAAATATAAAACTCTTGAGACACATTGCATGTGATGTAACCTCAAAATACACCACGAACTCAGCTTCCATAATGGAGGTCGCAGTCAATATCTATTTAACACTCCTTCACGATATAGATCCACCGGTCATCATGAAGATATAATCCGACATTGATTTTCAAGAATCAACACAATCGGCAAAATTCGAATCTGAGTACCCGACTACTTCTAGACTATCAGTTCTTCTGTATGTAAGCATGTGTTTCTTGGTGCCTTATAGATATCTCAACACATTCTTTGTAGCCTTTCAATGTTCCAAACCTGAGTTATTTTGATATCTACCTAACATCCCCAAAGCATACGTTATATTAGGTTTTGTACAGATTTGTGCATATATGAAACTTCAAACAATGGAAGCATGTGGGATGTTAGTCATCTGTTCCCTTTCCAAATCTGTCTTGGGGTATTGGTCCAAATTGAACCTATTCTTTTTGACAAACGGAGCTATACTCAATGAACAGTTCTCCATCCTGTATCTCTTAAACACTTTATCAATGTAAGTTTCTTGAGATAATCCTAGGACTTTATGAGATCTATCTTAATGTATCTTTATATCAATGATATAATATGCATAACCTAAATTCTTCATTTCAAAGTTCTTAGAGAGGAACTATTTCACCTTATACAGCATCCCCTTATCATTGGTGGCAAGTAGTATATCATTCATATACAGGACAAAAAAACAAAATCTGCTCACATTGACCTTGAGGTATATACATTAATCCACAATGTTCTCTTCAAAACCGAATGTAGAATTCTAAATATCATTGGTGGGAGGCTTGTTTCAGCCAACATATAGATTTCTTGAATTTGCATACCAAGTGCTCACTACCATTAGAGGAGAATCTTTTAAGTTGATACATGTGAACCTCTTCCTCTAATTCCCCATTAAGGAAAGCCGTTTCATATCTATTGTTGCACCTCTAAGTCAAAATGTGCAACAAATGTCAGAATGATGTGGAGGGAATTTTTCTTAGACACCGGAAAAAATTTCTCCTAGTAGTCGATTTTTTCTCTTTGGATAAACCCTTTAACAATGAGTTTGACCTTATATTTCTTGATATTGCCTAATGAGTCTATTTTAGTCTTGAAAACCCATTTACATCTGATGGGTTTTACCCCATCTGACAACTCTACAGACTCCCAGACTCTGTTGCTCCTCATGGAGTCCATCTTATCTTTCATGGCGTTCAGCCATAAGTTTGAGTTCTTAAAACTCATAGTTTATGAAAATGTTTCTGGATCCTCTATGCCTCCAATGTTATAGTCAGACTCTTGAAAGTATACCTCATAGTTATCAGGTATAGCTGACTTTTTTCCTCGAGTAGATCTCCTTAATGTTGGTTCAACATTCTCCGTAAGAAAAAGTTAACCAACTTGATCTTGATCAACTGTTCGTAAAATTTCTCGATTGTCATCCGTATCCTGATTTGTATCCATAGGCACTTGAGGGTCATTTTGGATGATAACTAATTTTGTACTTGAACTTGATGAAATATTTGATGGGTTACTTTCAGGAAATAAGTCCCAAAAGTGATCATTCCCACTGATCAAGTCATTCTCTAGAAATCTAATATTTCTAGATTCTACAAAGCTAATGTGGTTAGATGGATAATAAAACCGATATTCTTTGGACTTATCGGTATAACCGACAAAATATCCACTCACAGTCATTGGATCCAGTTTCTTTTCTCATAGATTGTAGACTCTTATCTCTATAGGACAGTATAAAATACATATATGTCTCAAACTAGATTTACAACCCTTAAACAACTCGAATGGAGTTTTGGTTACAGCTTTGGTTGGAACCTTATTTAAAATATATACTGTCGTTCTGAGCTTTTCAGTTCACAAGAATTTAGACAGTTTGAAACTAGTCATCATGCTTTTAACCATATCAAGCAAGATTCTGTTTCTTCTTTCGGCTACCCCATTCTGTCAGTGGTGTATTCGGCAATGATCCTATTTTCCTAAATGAACCTTATAAATGGATCTAGTGCTTGTCCATTCTCTATATACCTTCCATAGTATTTTTCATCTCTATCTGACCTCACGATCTTTATTCATTTACCGCATTATTTCTCTACTTCTGCCTTGAAAATATTAAAAGTATCCAATATCTCATCCTTATGGATAAAGATATAGAGATATATGTATGGTGAATAGTCATCTATAAAGAAGATGAAGTAATTATGACCAAACGAATCTGTACCTGGAGTACAGATGTCCGTATACATGATCTCAAGTAATTCTGAACTCTTTTTGGCACATTTTTTAGTCTTGTCAATCTGCTTTCCTTTAATACAGTCCACAGAAGTCTCAAGATCACTAAAATCTAGGGTATCAAGTACCTCATCATTTACCAACTTTTCTATTCTCTTTATTGAGATGTACCCTAATCTCCAGTGTCACAACATGGAAGAGTTTTTCTTAATGAAATTTCTTTTAATCCCTGTATGTGTTACATTCATGCAAGTATTATCTTGTAAAGTAATAGTATACAATTCATATAATAATATACCATAACCAATGACATTTAAACCATAAAATAATGTCATTTTATTACTAAATTGGAAAGAGTAACCAAATTGTATAAGTTTTGAAATAGAAATTAACTTTCTAGAAAATTTAGGTATATAAAATACCCTCCCTCCAATTTCAAGACATGTCCATTTGCTAAAATGTGCTCGCAATTGCCGATGCCTTTTACCCGTGAGCTTATCTTGTTGTCTAAATAGATGAGTTGTTCACGATCTACTAGCTTCCTTAGGTTTTGCAAACCCTATAACACGTTCGTAATATGGATGGTACAATCAGAATCAATCTACCATATATCATGAGAAATCTCATTCATGAAAAATTCATAACAAAATAATGAGATTTTCCTACCATTACTCTCAAGCCACTGCTTCTACTTGGCACAATCCTTCTTCATGTGTCCATTTTTTTTTAAGAAAAAACACTTGGATTTGTTCTTTATGTCCATTTTCGGTTTTGTACCCTTTTGATTCTGTTTAGACTTTACCCTTCTTCTTTCCTTGCACAGCCACATGTGCACTTACAGAACCCTGCTTCATCTCTATCAATAGTCTTCCTTCCTCCTGCACAAATATGGTCATCAACTCATTGATGGACCATTTCTCCTTATGTGTTGTAGGAGATCTTAAAAGAATTATAGGATTGTAGGAGGGAGTTCAAGATAAAGTACACTAGAAAAGATTTGGATATCTCAACCTCTAAATTCTTTAATTAAGCCGCTATGTTTCGTATCCATATGATATGTTCACGCACACCATGAACAGTAGTGAGCCTCAGGGAAAAGAATTGTATGATGAGGGTATTAGACAAAAATTTCTTCGATATTGCAAATTACTCATCTATAAGCTTAAAAAGAGCATGGATATTGATATGTTAGTTGACTGAATCACGAATACTAATTGAGATTTTACTCTTTATGAACATAGTATTTAAGCGATTAGATTGCTCCAAACGTTCATAAAGAGTCTTATCAATAGTCTTCCTTCCTCCTGCACACATATGGCCATCAACTCATTGATGGACCATTTCTCCTTATGTGTTGTAGGAGATCTTAAAAGGTTCGTAGGGTTGTAGGAGGGAGTTCAAGATAAAGTACACTAGAAAAGATTTGGACATCTCAACCTCTAAATTCTTTAATTAAACCGCTATGTCTCGCATCCATATGATGTGTTCACGCACACCATGAACAGTAGTGAGCCTCAGGGAAGAGAATTGTATGATGAGGGTACTTGACAAAAATTTCTTCGATATTGCAAATTACTCATCTATAGGCTTAAAAAGAGCACGGATATTGATATGTTAGTTGACTGAGTCACGAATACTAATTGAGATTTTACTCTTTATGAACATGGTATTTAAGCGATTAAATCGCTCCAAACGTTCATAAAGAGTCTTATCAATCTCGGAAGTAGTATAAGTTATCAGAGGTGATTTGTCCTTTCTAATAGTATAATCAATGTCCAAGCAGCCTAAATGAAGAAGTATCATTTCCCTTCATTCCTTATAATTCTCTTCATTTACAAAAATAACAATAATCAGATCCTTAATCCCAACAATTTGGTTCAGATTTGGAGTAAACGTATATGTATGTAGTCTTTCTCATGTATTTTTGCAAAGAGACTGTTTCCACGTCTCAAACCCGTAACAACTCAACCATTATACTAAAGTTCATCCAAAAGAAATTTTTTGTTGAAATAATAAATACTGTAACCCACAATATTTTCTAATTTCAGTAAGTCTTGAAAATCTTGATCAATTTTCTTGAAAATTTTGATCCATTCCATTGACTGATTTAAGAACAATGCTGTAACCCTCTTTCCACGACACTGATCGAACGATCTAACAAATGGCTGCTGAAACAACCAACCAAGAACAGGTATCTTCTGCCGAAAAACTGCGAGAGTTGGCCAGAACCACTGAATAAGATAATTAACCTGTATGACTCCAAGATCAAGCCAAGGATAGGCCATCCTATTAGAACCAGGAAGAAGCCAACACCAAAGGATATTGTTCCCTTATAATTTTGAGGTTTCATGAAGAACTGTATAGTAGATTTCAGCCCAATAGTTAATGTCACCCCTGACAAGAAGAGTATATTTCCCATTGCAAGCAATCCTTTGTCAAAGAGAAACAAAATTCCAAGAAATGAAAAGAAGATTCCAAATCCAGTCAGTCCTATCCCAATCTTTTTCCGATCATTCATCTCAAAGGAAACCATTGTTGATCTGTATTATTCCGAACAAAAGCAAAATTTTTTCTCAGCAAATTGGAAGAGCAAGAATTATAACAAACAACTGTTTCAACTCCATTGAGACTGCTTCCCCATCTTTAAGCTGACGAAGAACTTCACTTTCTCTTATCCTTCATCTAAATTGTCCATGGAATCTTGACCTTTATCTAAAAATTCTCTCCACTTGTATGATGAAAAATGCATAGAATCCAAAATCTTAAATTCTTAGAAAAGAGCCAACAAACAGTAAACAAGCATGATAAAACACATATTCCTCTGCTTTTGGGTTGCTACTAAGTCCATTCAGAAAGTCCCATCTTTGTATCTAAATTCTGATGTTCATGTGTGTGGGTGTATGCATTGAAGAAGGATGAAAAATAGTTACCTGCAAGAGAATCTTAGTCCTCTCTAGAGAAGCAACAACTGTCTAAGTGAATTACGCATTTAAATTGAGAAAATTGGATTTCAAATTTATGGTTTAGAATACTACAAAATAAATAAATATGTTTACTAGCTATATATGAGGTATTTAATATATGTCTACCAATGCAAACATACACTACAAAAAACAGTATTTTTGCGACGAATATTTAAGAAAAGTTCGTCACTAAAAGTTTTTGCGACAAAATTTAGTGACAAACAGTTTTTTGTCACTAATAACTTGTCGCAAATTTTAACGACGAAATATAATAAATTTGTGGCAAATTTCGCGACAAATAAATTTTTAATAGCGACGAATTTCATTTTTTCACAAATTAGAGACGACTTTTTTTATGAAAAAAAAATCCATCACAAATCTACGACGAAAACAATTTCGTCGCCGATTTGTGACAAACAAGGGTTCGTTGCCGATCTGTGACAAACCTGGGTTCAACGCTAATCTACAACGAACTATCGTTCGTCGCTAATTTGCGATGAAAAGGCGTTCGTCGCGGATCGGCAACTAATATTTATTTCGTCACAGATTTGCGACGAACGAATTTTTCATCGTAGATTTTGCAACGAACATTTGTTCATTGCAAAATTTGTTGCTAACATATTTAGCAACAAATATAGCGACAAATTTGGGGTCGAAAATTCAGTAACAAATATCAAAAAGATAAATTTGAAAATTTTGCAACAAAAATCAAATTAAATTATATAATTTTACCATTTTTCCTGTATACCTTATTTCTGTCTCTCATCCAACAACATCATTAACTAACAATCAATCAACTTGAGCATCCAATAACATCATCAACCAACCATTCAACAACATCATTATCAACAAACCATCTAACAACAACATCATCAATATTATCAACATCATCACATACTAACAATGAAATAACAATAAATAATCTCAACAACAAAAACAATATCATGTCACAATATTCAAATATAATAATCTCAAAAAACCATATTCAAATGTAACCATTAAATAAAAATTAAAAGTGTCAAGAAACACCACCACCATTATTAACATCTAATAAATCATCACCATCACCATCATCAGGAGCATTATCAAGAGGAAATAGAAAAGGGGTAATCTGACTTGAACTAGGAGTTAACTGAAGATATGAACCTCTGTTGTGCGAGTAGCTTGTTAATTACGTCATCTCTTTGCCTTTGTTGTGCGCGTAACTCGTTAATTTTGTCGTCCCTTTGCCTTTGTTGTTCGCGAACCGCTTGAAGTTCATTGTCTTTTTCTGCTAGTATGTTTTTCAACTGGTTCAGTTGTTTGTTCATTTGCATTATTTCTATCCTTACTGCTGGTGAGATGGAAGAAGATAGACCAATAATTCTGTAAGTCCTGCTCAAAGAGTCCATCCCAAATACTATTCCCTTTTTTGCTCCACCACTTGCCTCGAGCCATAAAACCACACTATTAACAGATGGCTCAGATGAGCCAACATTATCGCTACCGCTCGAATTTCGTAGTATGAACTCAACATATTTCTCATGTATTGTCATGAGATAAATTAGAATAAAATTATAATAACAATATATATAATATCAGGAAAAAAAAAAATCAAAGTGTTCATTGACAATTTAACAATGTAATAAAATATTCAACAAAGAAAATCAAAATACAATAAGACATTACAAATTTAATGAGGTATCCTCTCATTGGAATTAAAAGTTAACAGCTATTAGGAGTTTGAAGTTATAACAGATTTAATGAGGAAGGAAATAACATTGATACATAAGAAAATTGACCTACCATAAGAAGAGAGAAGATTATGAGTCTTGTGTTCAGAATGCAAAGATATTATTTATCCCCTAAATTTAATTAATAATGATCAAATAGAAGAGCATTATACATCCCCTAAATTAATCATGAAAAGAAACTTGAAAGACCTAATAAATTTATTATCCAATATTGTTATGATAAGTTCAATAAAATATGTTCAAATCAATATTAAAAGGGTTTATAAAGTAAATAAAAGTTTTGAAATTAGATATCTTAACAGCTCTAGCTCTCTCCCCACTCCAGCTCTTGTCTTTTTTTTTTTTTTGAAATATTCGCGTGAAAATGTCTATAAATGATGACAGAGATCTCATTTCCTTGGCCTTAAAAAAAACATTGTTAAATATAATGAAATAGTTATAAAATAAATGAATTAAATTTAAAAAATTAGTGTTTTAATAAAATTACCTATCTATTTATATACTTATCAATATTGATTGAACCTCTTACATAAGTAGCAGACAATTTCCCATAATTATAAGATCAATTCTTCTTATTTTGCTCACTCCTCCGTCGGCTCTTATCGGATTCTCAAAAATTGAAAATCATGTGCTAATTCTCTTCGGTGATGTAATTTAGCTTCCTTCTGTTAGTCTTTGCATGATTTAATACGCCTCGAATGTAATGACCACATTTCTTGTTAAAAATTCTTCTTATTTCCATCTCCTCCGTCTCATCCCAAGTGAAATTTCACTGCAATAAATAAAAAAATAATTAGTTATATTAAAATTATAGACTTAGTTTTATATTTAAACTGAAAGACATAATTTATCATGAACTTTCTCCACTATAACTATTTCGTATCATCTGAAGTGCTTGTGAAAGACAGCCAAGCCCCTCCCCAATGGTTGTTCACTATTTTATTAAGTTTGTGAACAACATGTACAGAATTTATGAATTTGTTATAAAATTACGAACAAATATTAATAAGTAAATAAGATAGTTAAAATAATTATATACTACATAAATAAAAGAAATAATAGTGATGAAAGTTTAAAATTTAATACTTACGAATCTCTGCAAGGGGATATCACCTTTCGTATGTCTTCCCCCTTAACATGCGAATATTGCACCAAGGGTGCAATCGAAGAGTACAGTGAAGGTATATCAGTAGTAGGTAAAGGGGAATGGGAATGTCTCGCTGAAGCGAACTGTGACCCTAAAGAATCTGGTCTTTCATCAGTATTTCGTCTATTGCCCCACGTCGATACTGTCAATTATAAATGTTAAGATAATAAAGAAAATGAAAATTGTATGTTCATAAAAAAATATAATGGAGTACATGAAAAAACTTACTATATTTAAATTAACGTAATAATAGATTATCGCAAGCCATCAATACCTAAAATAATCGTTTCAAATGATCTATAAAAAAAAGATAGTGTATTAACGAACGAAATACAAAAAATAAAACATGAGACACTAAATAAGAAACAAATTGAATAATGAAATTCAACAATCAACAAAAATCAGACGATATTAGGGTTTTATTTGAACTAAATAAAATAAATAATAAATTGAGGAAAAAATTCAAAAAAAACGAAATTTGGATATTTACCAGGAAATGTCGAAGAAGGCTTAAAAGAGTGAGGAATCGGTCGAAAACCACGAGTACACCCATCTTAATCAGTTCATCCTCTACCACCATGATTTCAAAAAGAAAAAAACAATTTCATGTCATATCATTTCGACCTAAATATATTTTTGCATCAAACGATTAATGAAAATAAAAACTATAATATATAATAAAAACAAATATGAAGATACAAAATGTTGTATAATAAAAACTATATTACCAAATATGAAGATAAATATCAAAATTTTAATGTATTAAGAAAATAAGACTTACCTGCCATCAAAAATCAAAGTCCTTATTGTCATTCTCATCCTCAACATCATCAGTCTCAAAATTAAATTCAACATCCTCATCATCCTCATTCTCATAATCTGTCTCAAAATTAGATTTTTTGTCATCATCCTCACGAACTTCTTCTTGTTGATATGTTATATCTTCCCAACATTCCTCGATCTTTTTCCGTATTTTCATTTTACAAACAACCTACCAATCAATTTTGTCACGTTTCAAACTAGAATATGATGCATAATACATTTGAATCGCTTGTTGTGCCAATACAAATGTTTCATATCTCCTGTACAATTTCTTATGATTTATTTTCATCAAATTAAACTCTAGATACACATTCGTCCATTTGACGGAGTCAAACCATTGGCACATAAATAATACGAGTTGTAATTCTGCTCCAGAGTACTCTATCTCTAATATTTCATCCAACAAACCATAAAAATCATTTTTTACACCTCCATTACTGGATGACTGAACACAAACCCCACTATTCTTTATACATTTGCCGATTCCATATTCTTGAGTGTGAAAATTATATCCGTTTATAAAATACACAGATCAAGTTCGTACTCTTGAGGTTGGACCCCATAATAGATGGATTAGCAAATCTTACTCAACTTGAGTTTGATTACTATGAACCTGAAGTAAAATAAATGTGTCAATATATTTGTTAACTAATGATATATAAAATTTATAATCAACGTACATATGTTTTAAACCATACTGCAAATTCTTTATCGCACAAACGATTGAACTTATTTATTGGTAGTTCAGACCATGAATTTTGAAAAATCCTACCATGAAAGAAGACGATTTATGTCACAAGATGTCTACAATCCACAAAAAATACATCTATTTATAAATTATATACTAACTCGAAATATTGCGTCACTTCTGGACAGTTCGGTAAAATATATGTATGAGTTATCCACTATTCTTTATCAGTTAAATATCTAAACTTACATACTCCACTTGGTCGACCAAGATAGTTAAAAATGGAGAATGAATTCGAACTAAGATCAACAGAACTCTCATCATTTCTTCCCGCTCTCTGCCTCTTGCATTGTACGTGAGGCTTGAAATAAAATAAAGCAAATGTTGTCACTTCCTCTACAATATATGTATTAACAATAGAGGTTTCAACTCTTACCTTATGTTTCACTTTTTTCTTCAAATGATATAGGAATCTAATTGTAATAAAATAAAATGTATCAAAAAATAGGAATTAACAAAATTAGTAATTTGAAATGTATTGAAAACGAAGTGTAAAAGATAATAAATTCATCTTTCAAACGAATACGTCTATCGATATTGGACGGAACTTGCAACTTTGGCCTCATAAGACAGGTGAACTAAGAGGTGTTCTATAGAATCGAAAAAAATGACGGAGGAAAGATCTTTTTTAACTTACACAAAATAATAGAAATATATGTCTCTAACTTCTCCATGTGTGATTGTCTCAACATTATTAAGCAAATGTCATGAAGAGAAATGCTTAACTCTGTAATGGCACCACATATAAAATTTGGTAAAAATTCCTTAAAAGTAATAAGAATTAGTCTTTTCATAAATATGTGACAATCATGACTGTTCAAACTAATCAATTTGCAATTCTTCAAATAGACACATCTCCCAAAATTTGAGGCATAACCATCAGGAAATTTTAATGATTTCAACCATTCACAAACAGTCCGTCTCTGATCCTTATTCAATATATAAACTGCCTTTGATTTTGGTCCCCTACTACTTTCATCGACATCAAGTGTGGGTCTTTTATAAAAAAACCGCATATCTTTTCTTGCATTTAAGTTGTCTTTCGTTTTTCCAGTGACATCCATCACTATATTTATGACATTATCAAAAATATTCTTTTTAATATGCATCACATCGAGAGTATGATGAATCAAATGGATTTTCCAATATAGTAGATCTCAAAATATACTTCGTTTAGTCCATTTATGCAAACTTTCGTAGCTTTGTGTTGTACCATGTGGATTTTCAATAACAAATGGAAAGTGAAGCACTCTATACCAAATTTGTTTACCGGTTAATCTCAATGGAGAATGTATTTTTTCAATTCTATTTTTAGCGAACACTTCTTTATTTCTTCTAAATTTATGATCTAGAGGTAAAAATTGTCTATGACAATCAAAATAACTCGTCTTCTTGTCATGTTTCAATCTAAATGACTTTGATCTCTCCATACATATCGGACATCCTAAAATCTCATCGGTACTCCATCCTGATAACATGTCATAAGCTGGAAAGTCATTTATGGTCCAAAGAAGAGTAGCATTATTTACAAACATCTGATCAATATGAACATCATATGTAGGAACACCTTCATCTCATAGTTATTTTAACTCTGCAATCAGTGGTTGCATGTAAACCTCTATTAATTTTTTCAGATTTTGCGGACTAGCCACAATCAATGTCAAAAACATATAAGGGGTTTTTATGCACATACCCGGTGGCAGATTGTACGAAGTTAAAATAACTTGCTAACATGAATAAGTTCTACCTGATTTACCAAATGGAGCAAACCCATTAGCACAAAGATCTAACCTAATATTTCGAGTCTCTTTTGAAAATTGATGATATGTTTTATCAAAATGTTACCATGCCTCTGCATCTAAAGGATGACACATTAATCCATCTTCTGTTTTATGATTTGCATGCCAAGTTATGTATTCAACAATTGTCTTAGATGCATAAAGCCTTTGCAATCTTGGAGTTAAAAGCAAATAAAATATTTTCCTATATGGTATACGTCGTTGATTACAATCTGACCTTCTGCTACTCTTGTATCTACATTAGTTATAGAATTTATAAAATTCTGTATTTTTATCATCTCCCCAATATAACATACAATTATCTCTGCATACATCAATTCTTTTCACCGAAAAACCTAAGTCTTTTATCAGCTTTTTCATACTACAGAAATCATTGGGTATTGTGTGATCATGAGGCAATATTTCTCCAATAACTTGAACAAAATCATTGAAACAATTTTCAGACACATTATGCTCTATCTTGACATTCAATAGTCTTGCGGTTAGAGATAATTTGGTATGGCTGTCACAACCATCCTACAAAAGGTTCATTTGCAACTCTCAACACTTTCTGAAATTGATTACTTGTATAAGTTTCATATTCGCATTGTCATCAACACCTGTTATTTCTACATCTTCCAATGGTGATGCATAATTAGTATACAATTGTTTAAATATTGGAACAAAACTAGTATTTGCATGGCTCGATTCAGGAAAAAAATTCTGACCTACTGCATCAATTACCATCCTCTGATATAGGTTTAATTGATCATAATAACTCTGATGCTCTCTAACTGAAAATTGCATGTTTCATCAATATTCTTTATCAGATATATACGGTTCACCATGGCAAGTCCAATTATAATAATTTAGGATAAAACCAAATTTACAAAGATGTTCTCTAACTTTATCACACTCAAAAAATTTACCATTATCATACTTTTTACAGGGGCACCTTAACTTATTCGCATCCATAAACTCAACTTTACTACAAGCAAAATTCAAAAATTATTCCAACCTAAAAATAAACTCATCAGTTAAATCTCGACATTCTAGTAAGTTCTTTTTATACATCCAACCTCTTTCATTCTACATTTTCTCTGTTTATAATTTCAACATTAATAAAATATTAATAAAATACACTACTAACAAAAGGTATGTAATTAAGATTACATTGATAAAATCTAAAAAAAGTTACACTGATAAAATATGTGATTGTGCGAGAAGGGTCATTTGTCACATATGGACTTATAAGTGCATACATACACATAAAATTATAATTAATTTTATTTTTCTATTCACATGTCATATATACATATTAATTAGATAAATACTATTTACCATATATGAAAAAGATATATATTAGAATAATGAATACAATTAAAAATATTTTTATTAAAAATTAAAACAATTAATATTTAATATAATATAGATAATAAATATACATGAGAAACAAGAGACAATAATACAATATGATGGAAAAATAAATACATCAACTGCTTAGATAACTATTTTTCGCCCTTCTACTTGAATTCACCGTCCAAGTGAAACAAATACCTCTACAACACAAAATATTTAATGTTATTTATAAAAATTTAATGTTATTTACTCTTTATTTCTGATAATATATTCAAAAATTCATATATGTTTTTTAATAAAATATATTAACTTAAATTCACGATTTATAATATTTTGTAATATATTATCTGAAATATAATAAAAAATTAATTAACATATATAAAAAATTAATATAAAAAAACATTAACATTTATAAAATTAGTTTAAAAAATGATATATATATATATATATATATATATATAATATTTACATATAGTATTAACATATAATAAAAAATTAATTTTAAAATCTGAAACTATAAAATTATAAATTTGAGAAATTGAGAAATGATAAAACATAAAGAACAAAAAAAGGAAAATCAAGTCATATACTCAATATGTAATTAAATAATGGGATGCATTTGACTGACAATTGATATAAGCATTTGATTGGTAAGTGATATACTTTATAAAAATAATATCAATTTTTTATTTATATTTATTATTAGTTGTTGCTATTGTAATTGGCTGGTAATTGACATGAGCATTCAATTTCCCTTCCTAATATATGGTTCTGATTCTTAAACTAATATTGCAAGCAAAATAACACCAAAAATATATACTAAAATAAATGCATTCATTAAAAAATTCATATAAAAAAATAAATATTAACATAACCTTCCTTCAATAGTTTTGCATAAACTAGAGCAGCATAAACTAGAGTTTCAAAAGTTCTCCGATGCCAAATCTAAGAGGAAATAATTAAACAATTTCAATAAAATTTATATTTAGTATTTGCATTCAAAAAATTAGAAAATAATTAAAATAAAATAAAAATAATAAAATATTTCGATTTAATAAAATAAACATAAATACAGAAACAAAATGGTTCTGTAAAATGGAGGGGGAGGGAGCCCGCCCCTTCCCCTGCGGTGGAGCCGCCACCAGCACCACGCGGCGGAACAGCGACAGAGGGAGAGGGAGCCACCCCCTCCCCTTCCGGCGGAGCCGTGGCCGTGGGGGAAGGAGGCTCCCCCTCCCCCCGCGGCAATAGCGACGGAGGGTGGAGGGAGGGTCCCCCTCCCTCCGGCGGCCGAGCCGCGATGGAGGGGGTGCTCCCCTTCCCTCCCTGAGGCGGAAAGTCACCTCTGCGAGGGAGAGGGAGCGACCCGGCGGCACAGCTGTCGGATCTGTCATCCCAAAACAGATCCGATCTGGCGTTCCCCCAACAGATTCGACGGAGAGCCGTCGGATCAGTGTGATGCACGCACTCCCTCATGCACGCGCCCGAGAGAGAGAGAGAGAGAGAAAAGAGAGCTTACATGGTGAAGTGATCAGTGGAGGTGCCAATCTTGTAAGAGAGTAGTAGGAACGAAGTAAAGTGAAAGAAAGTGAAGCAAAAATTGTTAATTGGAGGAAATCTGCAACGAACAAAGTAGTTCGTCGCTGATTCTATAACGAACATATCTCTCATCGCAAATCTACGACGAACATAATTTTTCGTCTCAAAATTAGCGACGAGCATAATTGTTCGTCGCAAAATTAGTGACGAACCATTTTCTTTGTCGCAAAATCTGTGACGAATAATTAATTGGTCACAGAATTTGCAACAAAAAATTGTGTTTGTTGCAAAATGTGCAACCAACATACTTGTTTGTCGCGAATTTTGCAACCAAATTCGCGATAAATAATCAATTTATGATTAATTTAGTTACTAAAATTTATTTCCATTCACTCAAATACAAAATTACAGTCAATCTATTAATGATATTTTGTTTAATTCTTAAAACAACAAAATTATGGATAAAAAAATATTCGTTATACTAATCATATCAAAAAAATTTTTTTTTCTTTTTCTTACTTACATAATGAATTCAATACTTAAATAAGTTTTATAAGTCTCTGACTTACATAATATATACTCATATGTTGATATGAATAAAATCCACCATTATCAAAGGTAATACTCAATGACGATCTTCTTATGTAAACTAGAATTGAATGAATTATTTATTGTGAAAACTTATTGCTTCGATGAAAATCTTAATATTCGCTGCGTATTCAAACTAACATTGTTATTTCAATAAAAGTAAAAAATAGATAGATAATTGAAAATATTGCATAGGAAAGCGTAAAATGAATTAATCACAAAATTATATATGTGATTTTGAATGATAATTAATTTAAGGACGAATTTAGGGACAAATCATTCATTTGTGGCTAATTAGGGACCAATTTAACGACAAAATACATGTAATTTGTGACATTTTTAGCAACAAAAAGTTTATTTGTCGCCGATTCTGCAACAAATTACATATTTGTCGCAAAATTTATGACGAAATATATATTCATCGCAAAATTAACAACAAAATTAGCGACCAAACTTTTTCGTTTCAAATTTATGACGGATTTTCTTTTTCGTTGCAAAATTAGCGACGAATTTTCTGCCCATCGTAAAATTAGCGACGAAATTTTCATTTCATCGCTGATTTTGCAACAAACTTATCTTTTTGTCACTGATTAGCGACAAATGATTTTGTTCGTTGGTAATTTAGTGACGAAAAAATTTTTTTGTCGCAAATTTAGTGACGAAAATTTTTTTGTCGTTAATTTTGTAACGAATTTGTTTTCATCATTAATTTCGTTGGAAAAGTGCGATGAATTGGCGTTTGTTGCGAAGTTTGTAGCAAATTAGCGACATAATTTTGTTTGTCGTAAAAATCTATTGCTAAATCAATGTTTTTTTGTAGTGATATGAAAATAAATTTATAACATAGAACTTGTCTATAGACTAAATTTTTAAGTCTATTAAATTTATTTGATCTTATGATAAAATTTACTAAAAATAACATATTCCCCGATACCTGTGGGCTAATTAGGAAACTACAAATAGGTAGTCTTTCATTGATTACTTTATCATTTTCTTCTTAACCCTATAAAACAACATCTCTAGTGCACCAGGTTGATTTCCAAGTAGGTGGTGTGTCACATGGGGCTGCTTAAGATCCAACCAATAGATTTATCTCCGTCTTTTTGACAGAATCAGTGTAAACATGCACTAAATCAATCGCACTTATAGTATTACATAGAAAATGAATTTCAACCAAATAGACTACTATTGAAAATAGCTATTTTGATATTTTATCTCCAATTTTATTATTTTCATATAACAAAAATTTCTATAGAATAAAATTCATTACATAAAAATAATTTTTATGACAAATTTATCATTTTTCTAATGTGATCATGTCTTTATATATAATTTCTTACTTAATTATGGCTATTTTGGTTAAATCTTAATTAATTTTAAAAATTATATTGATCACAAGTATAATTTACGATATGCTTGTACCATATAAAATATATGAAATTTAATTTTAAATACAATAACTATGCTTTATACATTTTTTCAATTTATACTTGTCCTTATATACAAAAATTTATTTCAAAAAAATTCATTCATTTAAAAAATATTTTACTAACTTTATACCTTCCTTTATGTACAAAATTTATTTATTTACCATTATTTTTTTAAATCTAAAGGATTAACATGTAACACTATAAAATTTGTTGGACCCTTTTCTAAAAAAATTATTTCAAGGACTTGATTGCAACGTGTTTAAAGAATTTCGTGAAACCGTGATAATTCTTAAGGAAAAAAAAAAGAAGGAAAAGGCGTGTCAAACATCAAATGGGTTTTAAAATACACGTGCCCAATTTTATAACATTACGCACAGTGTATTTGAAAACTTCAATTCCGGGTCTTCTTCACCCGGAAATGCACGAGGGCCCCAAACCCATTTCCAATGGATCCTCTCACTAAAAAATTACCGAAAAACCTCAAAAGTACTCCATTTTAAATTCTGAATGGTACAAAAATTTCAATTTTGAGTTCAATTTTTTAAAAATCATTAAAATATTGAGTCAAATATTTAAAAATCTGAAAATTTTAATTTTTAAAAGATTTTAAAATTTGTTAAAAAAATGTTGGCTCAGATACCAAATAATAAAATGTATGACAAATCTAATACATATTTTTAATGTAAAATTTGAGCCAAAATTTAATGGAAGCAAAAATTGAGTTTTAGGATTACCTCCGAGTATACTTTTCTCTTCCACTTCCGACAACTACAACACTGCCAAAATAATTTTTGGGATATGCATAAGTTTTCTAATCTCTCAATTTCACTCAATAGATATTATGGAGTTAAAAAATTTGAATTTAGGGACTCAATACATTAGGAGGGGTTTATATAAGTTGTAACCATTAAAATCTTATAATTATCATTCAAAATTATTGTTGGATGTAATAGGAAGAGAATTAAACATTCAAAATAGAAAAACAAGATTAATTGTGTAGAGATTTGAATGAGATATGAAAATCTGACCAAATGTATTCCAATTCAATTTTTTTTCGTTTTTTATTATATTTAATCTCTTTCGATTATATTTTTCTCTATTAATTTGATTTTGAATATATTAACTCATGAATTTAAATTTGAATTTGAATGGAAATTCCTAAAATGACATACCCAACAAATGAATTGAACGGCGGATCATTTAGATAACAGACTGCACTATGACCACTTATGAGGAACTTAGTTCATAACCACAAGATCGCGGGTTTAATATCTTGAGGACTATCTAAATCTCGATTCCTGGACCACAAGATCGCCACATTGATCGTCCCTTGTCCATTTATATGTGACAGAGAGAGAGAGAGAGAGAGCACATGACCTGCACAAGTTGTTAATGAAAACATATGCTCTGATTGAGGAAAGTCGCCGAGGACCATGTGATTGGATAGCACAAGTTTGTGAAAATAACCGATGGGGTACTGTCCCTATAATTGCACAAGCTTGAGAGAGAGAGAGAGAGAGAGAGAGTGCACCCATGACCTGCACAAGTTGTTAATGAAAACATATGCTCTGATTGAGGAAAGTCGCCGAGGACCATGTGATTGGATGACACAAGTTTGTGAAAATAACCTATGGGGTACTGTCCCTATGCTTCCACAAGCTTGTAAGGAAATTTTACATTATTAAGTCAATTAGTAAAGAAACTTGGGACGCAAGAATAGATTATCTTCGTCAAATATCAAAAACAAATTTGCAGCCAGAAGTCAATCTATAGACTTCCATTGATGTGTCAGTCTTTTTGTATTTTTTTCTCCGTAAGTGTAACTCTGATTATGTTAATGAAAAGACTGGAGACAACAATTAATATTGCTTATGTTAAGAGCCACCAACTTTGACTACTTTGACTAAATTCTTCTATAAGTATAGGATTCTTCATGAACCGAGTCATCACTCAGAAATGGCCGAGAATCAGGCTATACTTAGACTATGCATTTTGGTGCTAAGTTTGATCTTTTCACTTGTTTTCTCAGTGTCATCTACGCCGTTATGTAGAACGAAATCTCTGGATGCAATAAAGCAGTTGAATGCCAAAGGTCCCTATATTGGACTCATCACTGTCTACCCTCCGGAAGAAGACAGCTTCTTCAAGACTGGAGCTTTTAGGCCTAGCCCAGAACACCCATTTGTGGATCTTTCAGGTGGGCTAGGGCAACCACTTAAATTACTGTGTTGACAAAGCTAACACTATATGCTATTTAGTCAGTTGAAAGTAAAGTTGGGTTATGCACTATGCAGGCAGACGATTTCGAGTGGGTACAATTCATGGGAAAAGGGTCATCTATGTTAGATGTGGAGTTGGAATGGTATGCTCATATCTTCTTCAATGGGTGACTGCCACTAATACTTTTAATTATGAAGACTTTAGTGATAATCGACCGTGTAGCCTCCACCAGAAGTGGTTTTTGATCTAGTGAGAGTTCTTAAATAGGCACCATATGAATATGTACATGTGAATGTTTATGTAGTTTGTTTACCTCTGACTTATGTAGTATATATTTGCCCGTCTCTCAATTAGGTCAATGCTGTGGCAGCAACACAACAAATGTTGGACCTGTTTTACATTGAAGGAATCATACATTTCGGCATTGCTGGCAACGTCAACAATTCCCTGTCAATAGGAGATGTTACCATTCCAAGACAGTTGTCTCACACTGGCATCTGGGATTGGCTGGTACATAAACTATTACTCTCTAGCTTGAAAGACATTCTCCTGAAAACAGTTTGTAATATGTTTATAATGGACAGAAACCCAATGGAAAATTACCATCAAATGATGTAGCTCACTTGGACTTTGGAAGCTACAATGCGCCTGAAGGAGGAGCTAATTTGTTAGGTCGCATCGGTTATAGCTATGAAGAGTTCTTTTCTGAATCAGGGAAGCCTAATACAATGGAGCCAATATTTTGGGTAAATATAAGTGAGCATTGGCTTCATCTTGCTTCAAACCTAAAGGTTAGAGAATAATACAACTTTTCTATGGAGTACTTTTAGTGAACATCTGGAAATTTTCAAAATTTTTCAAGTTTTCAGGAGAATGAACTAGTACAGTGTGTGAATTCAAGCATGTGCCTTCCTCGAAAGCCCAAGCTAGTGGTGGGACTAAAAGGCTCAACAGCCAACATTTTTTTGGACAATCCGGCATATAGGGATTTCCTCATTCAAACTTTCGGCGTTTCATCAGTGGACATGGAGAGTGTGGCAGTAGTTCTTGTAAGTTCAATCAAAATTTTCCACTTTCCTCCACGTTCAGTTTCATGAAGAGTAGTAACTAAATGACTTTGTTTGGATTGGATTTGGCAGACTAGTTTGTCCAATGGGTTCCCGGTAATTGTCATCCGAGGACTCTCAGACTTAGCAGGAGGACAGCCAGGAAAAAACCCCATCGATGTATTTGGACCCCTTGCGGCACTTAATGCTGCCCAAATAGTTGTTCAATTTATTAAAGAGTTGCCATGAGAACAAAGTTTCAGCACACCACACGGTATAAGCTCTAATAAACCTTAAAATCTCTGGTGGTTGATTTCTATGTAGACCAGAGTGATCATTTCTATGTAAGTTTGCATTGCACCAATACTTAATAACAATCAGATGGTTAGGAATGCTTCTTTTCCTATTTTTGATGTTCTATATAAGAAGTACATCATAAAGCTTAATGGAGAAATATGATTTTTATGAGATTTGGCTGCTTGGCCAAGTGAATTTCACAATTCGACTTCATTTCAGTGGCCCGCCTCTGTCTTCTCTCCTTTTTTTTTTTTGTCTCCTCTCATTTTTTTTTTTTTAATGCATACTGGCACTCAAATTCATTCCTATTACAAGGAGGAAAAAGAGAGAGTAAAGCTCATTGGCTCTAATGTAAGAAATGCCAAGTTAGGTAAGGTTCAGGGTAAGAGGAGCACCCATCTAATGACAAAACATATTGGCATCCAAATCTAAGGCCAAGTAATAGGAGATATTCATCTCTCTAGTCAAAGTCTATGATTCAATTTTTGGGAATCGCACTTAGAGAGATTTTGAGCTGCACACATGCCGTGTGCATGTGATTTATGAGTTATTGCGTGTGTCCAATGAGTATACCGATACATATGAATGGGGGTGTGACTGAGTTTCCACCATTGTCTAAAAAATTACGAAACAAATTTAATAAATTTATAAATTTTCAAAATCTTATAGATGTAGCAATGAATAAATAAAAGAGTCTTTAGTTTCTCGTGTAGCTAGAATTTCTTGAGCCGTAAATTGCTGCTCTACCTCATTACCTAATAATTAAAAAATAACACAAACATGCATAATCTGTGGTTGATGTCCTCGTTAACCTCCTCCAATAGAGTGAGTTGGTGAGTTGGAGTCTTAAGGGCGCCTCCTTTATATTTAATAGTTTTATAAGAAAGATTTCCTTATTGTATAATTTTAAATCCACACCAACTTTTTTGAGCTAAATAGTTGGACACCCTATTCTCTTAATCAAAAATTTTGAGTTCGAACTCCGAGAAAAAAAAAAAAGATTTTAATGAGTTAATACTTTAATAGATCTCATAATACTTTATTCGAATTAGTCAAGTGAAGGGTCCCAAGAAAATAATTTAGTAGTCACAACCTCTCTTTCTTAATTTAAAAAAAAAATCCATAGGTCTCCTATAAAATAAAAATATAATAATAATAAAATAAGGGAAGTCCTACTATTTACGCATAGTACAATTCACTTATTATTTCATCGAATTCTTTAGTCTTAGCTTATTTTTTAAAAAAAATGACGTTAGATAAAATTAAATATAAAACCTTTAATGCATGAAATTATAGGTATATATAATACTGATTTGAATTATTTTTATGAATGAATTTTATTTTTATATACAAAATTCTATATTTTCTATCCATCTTATTATTTTAATCTAAAAATATTATAAATAAAATTAAACAAAATAGAATGTTAGAGAATTTTAGTTTGCATTTTTTTTTTTTTTTGTACTTGAATATCGGTATCTGAAAACTCGACTATTTCAGTTTGAATAGTTATGGAATCTAATTTAGAAATTGATTCTTTCGGTACCTGTTTTTTCATTTCTAAAACTTGAATTTGAAATTAGGATATTAGTATTTTAGATTGAGGATTGGTCTTACCCATGTGGTGTCTAGCCCTCAAAATAAACCTTCCTTCTTTTCCATAATTTCAATACCCTTCCCATTGGTTTTCATTCTGTCTTGAGCTATCATCAATGGAGTAGCATCAACTCCAGATTAGTTTATATAGGGGAGGCCAAATCCACCTTTTTATGATATTCCTCCTATTCAAGAATGCAAATCCCCACAAAACTTGCAAGCTTGCTTGAGGACCAATTATCAGGGATAGAGTCGGGATTTTCGCTCTCGAGATTTCAGAATAAAAAAAATATATAAAAAAATTATAATAAAAATAATAAATATGTATTATATAAAAATAAAAATTTTATTTAAATTAAACATTTAGTTCTTCCATAATACTAAAATTGTCTATTTTGTATCATTCACATATATTGACATTCTTTCTCAATATTAATAAAAAAATCAAATATTCAATAAAAAAACCCAAAAAATGACAAATATAGGTTTACATTCATATGCACACATATATATATAGAGAGAGAGAGAGCACCAAAGGAAAACCCGAATGATGAATTGTTGGGAGGTCGAGAGATAGAAGCTGCTTCATGATCATAAATTTCAGAGAGAGGGGGAGATATGAGATTAGAAAAGATGAAAGAGAAATATAAAAATAGATAAATATGATTTTCTGTATCGTTCAATGGTTGCAGACAATTACAAACACTACGAAAATCTATCCAATTGCCACAAACTTTATCAATATTCATGGAGTTGTTGTCAATTTCATAAAATACTTCTTAATAGAGAGTAAATTATGATAAAAAAAAAAAAGCAAATTTAAAACAAATTGAGGTCAAAGAGTAAGAGAGAGATATGAGATGATATTTTATCAAGAAATTACAAAAAGAATGGTCATGCATATGAAAACTAAGGAAACAATTGGACCTTTTCTTAATTTAAAAAAAATAATAATAAAAATAAAAAACTGAAATTTTTGGGGAGGGGAGGATGACCGTGCGAGTCTCTTCTCACGCTGCCGTGGAACTTATCTCAATTTGATACAATTTATTTTTATTTTGTTTTATTTTACTCGTGACATTATTTAATTAAAACAATTACAGGAAACGGGCTGAAATCATTATTTAATAATCTTTTGTATAAAAATTTTATCCAAGTGTAATATTAATTTTCTCAAATAAACCCAACAAAACTCTTAATGATTAATAATATGTCTTTTTTTAAAAAAATAAAGAGACGAAACCAAATTGAGTTTAGAAAGAGAGAATGAAGTTTTAGCTATGCTAAGAGACAATAATGTGTACCCTCCTTTGGGCATCTTTGCTTACCATCACGTAGTGCCCTATCATAGCCCCTCGCGTGACTGAGCCCAGACCCGAATACTGCACGTGATTTAGTTCCCACACTGAGCCGGTTGTTGGCCTAACACCTGCTTGCTGGACCCGTTTTGCCAGATAGGCCCGAGGGAGGTCGCTGCTCGGGCATAGGCCCATCTGGCCTTGCCCGGATATGGGGAAATTTTTTTTTTTTTTTTNNNTTTTTTTTTTTTTTTTTTTTTTTTTTTTTTTTTTTTTATTTTTTTTTTTTTTTTTTTTTTTTTTTTTTTTTTTTTTTTTTTTTTTATTTTTTTTTTTTTTTTTTTTTTTTTTTTTTTTTTAAATTTTTTAAAAAAATTAAAAATTTTTTTTTTTTTTTTTTTAATTTTTTTTTTTTTTATTTTTTTTTTATTGATTCGGACTAGATGAGGCAAAAATCCAGAAACTCAGGGGCGATGGGTGGATAACCCATGGGACCAAAAAAAATAATGAGTGAAATAGATCAATAGACAGTCAGTCTAATAAGATAAAATATAAAATTTTTTAATCAAATTTAAAATTTAGAAAAGATTAATTTTAGTGCAGGCGTTATGCTAATTTCTGTTGCATGCTTCTAGTTTTGTCGGATTGCTCTCAGGGGATTTTAGATGGTAAGTGTAGACTCACTTGTTTGTCTGGTGCGTGAAGTTGGCGAATTACTGCATATATTCTATTGACTTGCCTATGATTAAAGATAGTGAGCAAAAATTCTGCCATTATAATAAATGAAAGATAATGTTTGAATTTGTTTAGTGAATAGACTACGGAATCTGATGGCAAAAAAGGGTTGAGATTCATTACCTCTGTATTTGTTCATGAATTCAATTTTGCTTCAATTAGAAATATACCCTTTTAAACAAAATATGATAAACATATTTATTAAATATGTGCATGTTGATCTTGGTCAGCGCATTAGTACCTCAGAGTTAGCTAGCTTTGCTCTGATGGGATGGGCGTGTATTGTGGTCCAAACTCAAAATGGAGTTTGTGAGAGCATATTAAAGAATGATGGTGTCCAAGTATAATGTTTTTTTTTTGGGTGCCTTAGCTATAGGATTCACCATCTAGCATATGAAATTTTGTTTCGATTAATTTGGATCTTGTTTCGATTAATTTGGATCGATCTATGATCTGACATCTCAATTCAGGATAGATTTCTCAAACGTGATTTTTTCGTTCTCATATAAAGTCAAATCTGAGTATGGCTTAGGGGTCTCAACTCCCTTTCTCGCTGAATTAACTAATGTTGGCATAATATATTTTTTTATATAAATTGTCGATATTCGATAATCACATTGGATTCATCTAAATTCGTTTTGAATCGGGTTGGATTCTTAAAAGATAAAATTCTCTCAATATTTGTTTTTGTTATACACAATATTTAAATTTAAAATTTTATTTAAAAAATATAAATATCAGTCACTAAATCAACTAAGCATTAAATAAGTATATTACACTTTTTTTTTTACAAAGATGTAAATTCATACCATATTAAATGCCAAAATATAGTCAATGTGCTCTTTATAATAAGAGCAAGGAAGAATAATCGTGAAGTGAAAAAATTAGAAATGGGAAGAAAGATTTAGGGTTTTTAGCTTCCCTTAGAAAATATTGCACTTACATCAATATGCATCACCTTATATGCAAAAAGCTCACCAATAAAGTTATCTACACGTAAACAAATTTATTCTTAAAAATATTGATTTGTCATTGATTTTAAAAAAAATTAAAATTTTGATTTTATAATAATATTCTTTTTAATATTTTATCAGGCAAATCATCATATTGAAATTTTAATGGGAAATAAACTGTTAAATACAAAATTTTACAGAAGTCTAAACCAACCCCCCCCCCCCAAAAAAAAAAAAGAAAAGGGGGAAGGGAAAAATAGGCTGTGGCTGAGGCTGTGCGCTTACCAAGCCAAGGTTTTTCCTAAACGCAGCGTTTGATTTCCGTTTTGTTCAGTTTGGAATGTGAACTATTTCGTAATTTTGAGCAATCTTGAGGTCCATTGCTAGAGCAGCGACAACCCCCTTGCTTTCGCATTTAGGGTTTCATTCTCACGGGGTTTTTGGGAATAGCGGCACCGACCACCTCCAGCATCAGCCATGGTTCTCAAGTACGCCTCTCTCTTTCTCTCTCTCTGATCTCGATCTCTATCTAGTTAAGGTTTCATTTTGTAAGATTTGTTCTATGATTTGCGCTTTTCTTGATTTTAATTTCTCACCGTGACAGTGCCATGTGTCTAATCTTAGCTAAGGTTGGCATCTCATCTTTTCTATTAATCTCAACTTTTTCTTAACATTGAGCTCATGATTTATGTCGGAAATCCATTAAGATTGGTAGATTAGGGCTCGTAGACTTGGATTTCCTTTCATTTTTATGAAAGAGCAAGTGCTTTTATGAATATTTCAACCTTTGTCGTGGTTAAAAATAATGAGATTAGCATTCGTGAAATCTTTCACTTTTTCTGACAATTTTCTGAAGGAACTACTGACATGGGTTTCTGGGTTTTGCTTGTTGAATTTTAGGATTATTTTTATGTTATAGATTGCGTTTTTGATTTCAATTTAACCAAGTTGAATCTTTAATGGACTATTCTGAGTTGTAGTTACAAGCTTTAGCTGGGATGTTTTCCTTTTTCTTTCTTGGAAGATTTCATTTTGAGTTGCTTATAATAGATAGTAATCAACTCTTAGGAATTTTCTCCTTGGTCAGTATTTATGTTGATATGTTCGCCCATGTCCATCTTGATGCACAAAACCATCCAATATGCTGTACCATTAATGACGGAAGCCCCAGCATTCGCAGACCTAATATGTCTCTTTTTCTGCTGTTCAAATTCTGTGGCGTCTTTATCACCTTCCCTTTTTCTTGACTATCTTAATATTGGAACTTGAAATAGTGTATATCCAATTTTAAAATTCCTATTCATTGATTTTCTAGGACTGAACTCTGTCGCTTTAGTGGTGCCAAGATATACCCCGGCAAGGGTATCAGATTTGTCAGAGGAGATTCCCAGGTAAATTTTAAGGATATATGATACTTTGATATCTTAGTCCAATTTCTTTGTTTTGCTTTCTTTTGCATAATTCCATGCAATATGCACATATTTCTATGATTTGGGATATGCCTAGTGTTATTTGTATTTTCTAGAGATCATGAAACTTTGGGTTTTTGGTCAATTATTGAAATGGACATGGTTGGATGAACCAGGTGTTTCTCTTTGCCAACTCAAAATGCAAGAGGTACTTCCACAACAGGCTAAAGCCCTCAAAACTTACCTGGACTGCTATGTACAGAAAGCAACACAAGAAGGTATTGTGACTTTTACTGTCGTTTTACTTTGGCTGAAAAGCTTCCCATGGCTGCTATATCCATTACAATGCCACATTCATCTGACACTTAATGTTGCCTCGCAGGACATAGCAGCAGAGGCTGTGAAGAAGAGGCGCCGTACCACCAAGAAGCCATACTCTAGGTCCATTGTTGGAGCCACATTGGAGGTGATCCAAAAGAGAAGAACTGAGAAGGCTGAAGTTCGAGATGCTGCCAGGGAGGCTGCACTTCGGTATGCTTTCTTTCTTTCTTTCATGATATTATTATGTTCAAGTGCAAATGTGGTAGTGAAATTATGATTTATTGTAACTGTGCTTATTTCTTTACCTGCAGTGAAATCAAGGAGAGAAATAAGAAGACCAAGGATGAGAAGAAGGCAAAGAAGGCAGAAGTGTCGGCTAAAACTCAGAAGACGCAGGGCAAAGGTAACATTGCCAGGGGTGCTGCACCAAAGGGCCCAAAACTTGGAGGTGGTGGTGGAAAGCGCTGAGATTCTAGTATTCAGGAGAGAGAAGGGTTTGTTACTCAACAGAGAGCCCCCTAGTAGTTTAGATTTCCTTCAGAATTTTAGAAATTTGATTCTTATTTTCTCGTTTTTCCTTGTTTGAATGTGAATTTGAGCATATTAAAGCTTACTGAGGATATAATTTAGACAGCAGAACTGGATTTAATGTTTTTTGATTTCGCTACTTGGAAATGACTTTGCACTTGCTCTTTTGCCCTTGTTGATTGGGCAGATTTTCCAGCCTTTCAATTGTTGCTTTCATTGCCTAAGCTTTTCCTCGACTTGGGCTATGTGCCCCGTGCCTATGGTCTCATGGCTCAAGTTTGGTGCTTTTATTGGCTATATCCATGCAGTGATTATAATGAACCTTTTAAATGGAATTAGCCAGGAAGAAGGAATCCCCATAATGCCATGTGCCTTTGGAGTTGCACTCTTGCCTCTGGTGCCTTTATTGGTTATATCCATGTAGTGATTATAATGAACCTTTCAAATGGAATTAGCCGGGGAGATGGAATCCCAATTGCGCTGTTCTGATGGTTGTCGATTTGCTGCATCCATGGAATGCTTACTGTGAACACCTTCATTGCTTGATATTCGAATGCCTTTTTGGGTCCTAATATAATGGCTGTATTTAGCACAAACTTGGTTTTTTATTTTTTGGCCAATCTTCAATTTATACCTGTAGGTTGGTGAGTTGCCCATATGGTTTCAGAATTTGTAAGTTGCTGTTGGGGAAGTTTTTTAAATTTTGGGTGCAGAAAATCATCATGGTGAAGATTCCTCCGATCTTGAAACCTACAAGAAGGACGAAATGGTTCACAATCTGCAATAGATGGACTAGAGTCGATGATTTCCCTCTTCCTCTTCTCTCGGTCATCTTTGATAAGGCACAATTGTTTCAAATTGCTCAGGCCATTGGGAAGTGCAAGAAGTCTGTGAGCAATCAAACCTTCAATGCCACCCGAAGCTAACCCCCCTTGAACTTGTCGAGCCATCGCTTTTCCAGCTAAAGATGGATCATTGAACAAAGTGCTCTTCTCTATCTTCAATTGCTATCAATTGAACGTGATCAGACAATTTTAGTCACGAGAGAAACTGGCGAAGAGGGAGGAAAAGAAAGGTTGATTTAAGACGGAATGCAAAATTGAAGCAAAAAGAAGAGAGAGGAAAAAAGAAAGGGAGAGAAACAAGAAATATCGGCAAAAAGATGAGGTTTGTTATAAATGATGTGTAATTATTGTGGATGTCTATTCATATGAGTGATTTTTCAAATGGATTAATAAATTCAAGAATGACCATTGGCTTTTGAGTTACTCTTTAATGATATGACAATTTTTAGTTTTTGGGTATACTTGTGATCATTAATTTTTGAGTTATCATATTAATAGATGTGTCCTTTCATCATTCTTAAAATGCCTATAAATAGGTATCTTTGTAATCCCATGATGTACAATCAAATGAAGAAATAAAGTTGTTTTTCTCCTATTCTCTCTAAGTTTTTTTTCTATTTTATAATACGTTATCAGTACGAATTTTGCTCAAATTTTATACAAACTCAACGTCAAGGTTTATCCTCGGTGATCACAACTTTACTTTATGGCAAATCTCACCAAACTTGAGTTTGTGGCTCTCGACATTTCGGGAAAAAATTACTTGTCATGGATCCTTGATGCTGAAATCCATTTGAATGCAAATGGACTTGGAGAAACAATTAAAGAAAATAATAAAGAGACTTTGCAAAATCGAGCCAAGGCAATGATTTTTCTCCGTCACCACCTCCACGAAGATTTGAAAATCGAGTATTTGACAGTAAAAGATCCACTCGAATTGTGGACAAATTTGGATGAAAGGTTTAACCACCAAAAAACGGTAATACTTCCTAAAGCTCGTTATGATTGGATTCATTTGCAATTCCAAGATTTTAAATCTGTTAGTGAATATAATTCAGCCATTTTTAAAATCAGTTCTCAATTAAAGTTATGTGGAGAGAATATTACCGATTACGATATGTTAGAGAAAACACACTCCACTTTTCATGCCTCGAATATGCTCCTGCAGCAGCAATATCGAGAGAAAGGTTTCAAGAAATATTCTGAACTAATTTCTTGTTTGCTTGTGGCTGAACAAAATAACGAGTTATTAATGAAAAATCATGAATCTCGTCCAACTGGCTCTAGTCCATTCCCTGAAGTGAATGCGACAACTCACAACAATTCTGGACGTGGTCGAGGACGAGGTCGTGGTCGTGGCCGTGGCCGTGGTTGGAATGTTCACCGTAATGATCATACAAACTACCAGAAGTGGAAAAATAATGAGAAAAAACAAGAAAAATGTGGATCTAGTCAGAATGCTGAGAATAAATGCTACCGATGTGGGGTGATTGGACATTGGTCGCGTACTTGTCGTACGCCAAAGCATCTTGTCGAGCTTTATCAAGCCTCGTTGAAGGAAAATGATAAGAATATGGAGGCAAATGCCTTATATCAAAATAATGACCCTAATAATATCTTTGAGGGTCTTGAAAATTTGCCCCAATTAGAAGTTAGTGATTTTCTTGAGAATGCTGAATATGGTGATTTTAATTAATGTAATTTTTTTTTATTTCTCAATATTTATAATAAATTCAAATTTATTGTTTGTTTATTTATTTATTGTTTTTTTTTTTTATTTTTGAAGACCTATGGATATTATTGGATCAAAGATCAAAGATGAGGATCTCTGTCTTGTAGACAGTGCAACTAAACACACAATTCTCAAAAGTAAAATATATTTCTTTCATCTTATCATGCAAAAACAAAATGTGAATACTATATCTGGTAGTGTAGCCATAATCGAAGGTTCCGGAAGAGCAAACATTTTACTACCAGAAGGAACAAATTTATTGATTAGTAATGCATTATTTTCACCCAAATCCCACCGAAATTTATTAAGTTTCAAATATATTCGTCTCAATGGCTATCATATAGAAACAACCAATATGGGAAATAATGAGTATCCGTGCATTACTAATGTTAAAATAGGACATAAACAAGTTTTGGAAAGACTATCTGTCTTCTCTTCAGGTCTTTATTATACATACATTAAACCAATTGAAATCAATGTCATAGTAAACCAGAAGTTTACTAGTCAAAATGAATTCCTTTTATGGCATGATAGATTGGGTCATCCTGGATCTGTAATGATGCGACGAATTATGGAACATTCTTCCGGACATCCATTGAAGAACCTGAAGATTCTTCAATCGAATGAATTCCCATGTATTGCATGTTATCAAGGCAAATTAATAGTAAAACCATCACCAAGTAAGATTGAGTTTGAATGTCCTACATTTTTAAATCGAATTCAAGGAGATATATGTGGACCGATTCACCCATCATGTGGACCATTTAGATATTTTATGGTTTTAATAGATGCGTCTACAAGATGGTCACATGTGTGTTTATTATCAACTCGAAACCTGGCGTTTTCGAGATTACTTGCTCAGATAATTAGATTACGAGCACAATTCCCAGATTATCCCATCAAAACAATCCGCCTTGATAATGCTGGAGAATTTACGTCTCAAGCATTTAATGATTATTGCATGTCCATTGGTATAAAGGTTGAACATCCTATAGCTTATGTTCATACCCAAAACGGCCTAGCAGAGTTATTTATTAAACGTCTGCAATTAATAGCGAGACCATTACTTTTGAAATCCAAGCTTCTCGTTCACGCTTGGGGACATGCAATTTTACATGCAGCAACATTAGTTCGCATCCGACCCACTAGTTCTCAGGCTTCCCCTTTTCAATTGGTCTCTGGAAGAGAACCTAATATCTCTCATTTACGAACTTTTGGATGCGCAGTTTATGTCCCTATTGCTCCCCCTCATAGAACAAAAAATGGGGTCTCAAAGGAAATTAGGCATTTATATTGGTTATGATTCTCCTTCCATTATCAAATATCTTGAACCCATGACAGGAGATATTTTTACTGCTAGATTTCTTGATTGTCGGTTTGATGAGACATTTTTTCCAACCTTAGGGGGTGATATTAGGAAGGGAAAGGTGGAAAAAGAGATTACCTGGAGTAATAAATCCTTATGTCACTTTGATCATCGCACAAAACAGTGTGACTTAGAAGTTCAACGAATCATTCATTTACAACAAATTGCAAATCAATTGCCAGATGCTTTCTCTGATCCAAAACGAGTAACGAAATCACATGTTCCAGCAGAAAATGCTCATATCAGAATTGATGTCTCTAAAGGACCCCTCACAACAAATGAACCTAAACCATGCTTGAAGCGTGGAAGACCTATGGGTTCTAAGGATAAAAACCCTCGAAAGAAAAGAGGAATAAATGAACAAATTGATCGTATAGAGAAAGGACATAATTCGATCCAAGAAGACAAACTTCCAGAAGAAGTTGAAATAGTTAATCAAGAAATATCGATAAATTACATTTCTACAATGAAGACATGGGATCGAACAAATACAAATGTTGATGATATATTTGCATACAATGTGGCAATTGATATTTTGAGTGAAAATGAGGACTTTGAACCCACAAATTTAAAGGAATGTCAATCAAGAGAAGATTGGTCAAAATGGAAGGAAGCAATTCAGACAGAACTAACATCTCTCTCAAAACGTGAGGTTTTTGGACCTATTGTCAAAACACCTGAAGGTGTTAAACCAATAGAATATAAATGGGTATTCGTGCGAAAAAGAAATGAGAAAAATGAGATTGTGCGATACAAAGCTCGACTAGTTGCACAAGACTTTTCACAAAGACCTGGAATTGACTATGAAGAAACATATTCCCCTGTAATGGATGCTATTACTTTTCGTTATCTTATTGGTTTAGTAGTACAGAAAAGACTTCATATGCAGATGATGGATATCGTTACAGCATATTTATATGGTGCACTAGATAATGACATATACATGAAAGTTCCAGAAGGACTAAAGATGCCAGAAGCATGCAATTCTCGAGAATTATTTTCTATTAAATTACAAATATCTTTGTATGGTTTAAAGCAATCTGGGCGAATGTGGTACAATCGTCTTAGTGAATATTTGTTGAAAGAGGGTTATACAAATAACCATATTTGCCCATGTGTTTTTATAAAGAAGTCCGAACATAATTTTGTAATAATCGCTGTTTATGTTGATGACTTAAATATTATTGGCGCTCCTGAAGAGATCTATAATGCAATAAATTATTTAAAGAAAGAGTTCGAAATGAAAGAGCTCGGTAAAACTAAATTTTGTCTCGGCTTGCAGTTCGAGTACTTAAAGAATGGAATTTTCATCCATCAATCAACTTATACTGAGAAAGTTTTAAAACGATTTAATATGGACAATTCATACCCATTGACCAGCCCAATGGTTGTTCGGTCACTTGATATACAAAAGGATCATTTTCGTCCTCGGGATGACAATGAGGAGATTCTTGGTCCTGAAGTGCCATACTTAAGTGCAATTGGTGCTTTAATGTACCTTGCTAATAATACACGACCTGATATTGCTTTTGCTGTAAATTTGTTAGCAAGATATAGTTCTACTCCAACCAGAAGACATTGGAATGGAATTAAACATATTCTTCAATATCTCCGTGGAACAATTGATATGGGTCTATTTTACCCTCATGAACCAAATGCACAATTAATTGGGTATGCAGATGCAGGATATTTATCAGATCCACACAAAGCTAGGTCACAAACGGGTTATGTGTTTACATATGGTGGCACAACAATATCTTGGAGATCTATGAAGCAAACAATAACTGCTACCTCATCAAATCATGTTGAAATAATTGCAATTTATGAGGCTAGTCGTGAGTGTGTATGGCTCAGATCAATGACTAATCATATTCAAGAATCAAGTGGTTTGTTAATAAACAAGAAGATTCCAACGATAGTTCATGAAGATAATGCAGCTTGCATAGCTCAATTAAAAGGTGGATATATCAAAGGTGATAGGACGAAACATATATCTCCAAAATTATTTTTCACACATGATTTACTACAAAGTGGAGATATTGACATACAGAAAATTCAATCAAGTGAGAATCTTGCAGATTTATTCACAAAAGCATTACCTACTACAACATTTGAGAAATTGATCCATAAGATTGGAATGCGGCTTTATAGAGACATTAAGTGATATCTTTAACAGGGGGAGTAGTGTATCGAAATGCATGTATAAAGAAGGATGTACTCTTTTTCCTTTACTAGGGATTTTGTCCCACTGGGTTTTTCCTTAGTAAGGTTTTAACGAGGCATATTCTTTATACGATAGACATCCAAGGGGGAGTGTTATAAATGATGTGCAATTATTGTGGATGTCTATTCATATGAGTGACTTTTCAAATGGATGAACAAATTCAAGAATGACCATTGGCTTTTGAGTTACTCTTTAATGATATGACAACTTTTAGTTTTTGGGTATACTTGTGATCATTAATTTTTGAGTTATCATATTAATAAATGTGTCCTTTCATCATTCTTAAAATGCCTATAAATAGATATCTTTGTAATCCCATGATGTACAATCAAATGAAGAAATAAAGTTGTTTTTCTCCTATTCTCTCTAAGTTTTTTTTCTATTTTATAATAAGGTTGATTTTCTTTTTCTAATTTTTATTTGAAGATGTGTGAATTTTTAACATATTTTTTTAGTTTCACTTTTGTTATGGGAGTGAATTACAAGGGCAAATTACTAATAGGTGGGGCTAAATTGGAACCCAAAAAAAAAAAAAAAAAAAGAAAGTGACAAAACAAAAACCTCCACACGCTTGCAAGCTTTGATATCATAAGAGGCAATTTGATGTTTCTAAATAGTTTAGTAATCATAATTTTTTTTATCTTAAAATTTAAGATTTAAACCACTATTAACAAAAAATATATATATATAAAAATGGATAAATTATATTTTTTCTTTCTTTCTTTTCTTTTTTTTTTTTTTTTTTACGTCCAAATGGCTTGCACAATTTACTCAAATGGTATTCTCAAATATTGACTTAGCAAAATAGGCAGGATGCATGATCTCACCTACCAATCAACCTTACTCGAAGACATGATGCCCTAACCTAATCATTCCATGTAGATCCATTTGATGGCTGTGAGCGACCAAGAGGAGTCAAGCACAATCATTCGCAACACCCCCAAAAAATTGTACCACAACTACGTTTCGGAATATTGTTTTCTTTATCGATATTTTATTGACCTAATAAAAAAGATATTAAAATTTTATATCAAATATTTAGATTTAAATCTTGATAGTAATAAAAATAACATTAAAAAAGTTTTCTCTGAATGAAGACCTGACAGTAACTCGACTTAAATTAATCAAAATAAAATTCTGAATATTAAACGGTGGATCGAATCCAGAATACTAAAAAATAATATATATATTGTTGTCTCTTATCGATCTTTTGTGGGTGTAGGAGTAAAATGTTAGAGCTCCTTAATCAAAATTTTGAATTTAAATTTTTAGAATGAAAAGATAGAAATTTGAAGAGATAATTCGTTAATGGGTCCTATAGTGTTCGGTCGGATTAATTTGGTGAAACCTAAATACCAATCGGTGAAAAAAAAAAAAGGGTAAAGCTGAATATTGTTGGGTCGAAGCATGAGTTCTTGTATGGAGATATTGTATGGTGTGCACATTAGAGGCATAGGAGTGTATAGTGTTATAAAAATAAAAATCTAGGTAAAGCAAAGTAAGAAATAAAGTCGACTTGGAAGAGGCATGTACGATTATAACTCAAAAAATTAAAAAAAAAAAATTTAAACAATATCTCACCCAAAAAAAATTCAAAATTAACACTCACATATCGGGTTTTCAAAACTCGACATGCATTGCTCAACATGAACAGTGTCATGTCGAATTTTGAAAACTCGACATATAAAATAATCAAATTGTATCATATTGAATATTCAAAACTCGACATGATACTGTTCATGTGAACAGTGTATGTCGGATTTTGAAAACCCAACAACATATGTGTATTAGTTATTTTAAATTTTTTTAAAACTTTTTTGTTAGAGCCGCACATAACTCCGACTTGAAACCTTTGAGTGCTTAATCCCCTTTCCAAACCCCCCACCCCCAAAAGGAAAAGATAGCCCTTTCAAATTTCATTTCAATTAGAAACATGTCATGCATTAAAAATTGCAAGTTAGAGAGTTAGTAGAATGATTTATTTTTATAACCAACAAATGACAATTTGTAAATCAATTATTCGTAAGTCTAAAGTTCCAGAGTCAAATTTCGATTTTTGGCCAACTTGTTAAAGTCCGTTTAAAACATTATTAAGAGCACTTAACTCGACCTTGCGCTGGCTGGCTTTGGCCTACGATCAATTCTTAGGACCACCCTTTGGAGCCAACCCGAATCTAAAACTTTTCATTAACTTTCCTTTTTGTCTCTTTAAGCCGACCATACTCAAATCTGATCACAGATATTTATATTAATAATTATATCTATTTTTTTCTTTATTTAATATTTAAATTTCAAAGTATGAGTTTTAAAATCACAAAAAAATTCATCTTTTTATCGTGATTAAAAAAATTATTATTTGTAGTCAATTATATTTAATTCTGTTAATTAATTTTTTTCTTAAAAAAATTTTAATTAATAGATAATTGATATAGGGAAGAATGATATTAAATATTTTAATCAAGATTTAAAATTTAAATTTTAAAATAAAAAAATTATAATAAGAGAATAGTAATAAAAAATTTGAGCCGTTATAAATTCTAAATCAGACACGAATTACCTTGTTTTTATTTTAATAGAAGGAAAATAAAAGAATTTGCTCCTTACCGGTTCAAATCAAATACGAAAGCGAAAAAGAAAAAAAAAAAAAAAAGGATTTGTCAAAAACCTATTGTTAAAGCAGCCACCCTTTCATTCCCGATTCGGGATTCTCTCTCCCCTCTCCAGAGTTATAATTTCAGAAAAGTTTGGTTTTCCATTTGATTGAGAGGAAGGAGAAGGACAAACTTGAAAATTCGGTCGTAGAGTTCAACTACCACTCTCTCTCTCTCTCTCTCTTTGAAAATGGCGCTGTCACGGCTTCGACAAGCGGTGATCAATCGTGCACCTTCGCTGCTTTTCAAGGCTCGCTTCCTCTCTTCCTTCTCTCGGCGATCTCTCCTCCGGTACCTCTCTCTCTTTCTCTAATCACGCGCAAATGTAAGTAGACGAAGACCCAAGAAACGAGCGTGAACGAGTTTTTTATCTAGTGATCATTGAGGAAAATTGAATTCTGAGACTTTTCAATGGAAATGAGAAACGGTTTATATTGTTTAAACTTAAGAAATTGCTGTTGAAATTTGATTCAGTTAAGCTTGTGGCACTGCATTTGTTTTAGGTATTTGGCTATTATGGAACTCCTTGTACCATGCGATTTTGATTAAAGTCATGCAGAGCGTTTCTGCCGAAATGTTGCTTCATCTTTAGCTTAATTTCTTGGGGGATATTCATATGAAAATTTTTTTCTAGGTCAAACTGTGTAGAAAATGGCATTAATGGGTCTTCATTGCGGAACCGTGGAGCTAGAAATTGGCAATGTCTCTATCTACAAATAATTTCTACTCATAAATAAATACTGGAGATGGGCTTGCCCCATTATCTGTGGGCTCTCTTTGGTGCATGCGAATTTGATTCTAGGACCTTTTGATGCAAATTCAAATGTCTTTGATAGCTGAACTAGTTGACTTCTACAATAGGATATGGCTTTTTTTAGCTCTATACTTTGCAAAATTTATTGCGTAAGAAAATTGTTTTCTTGGGAAAAAGCTTTGGGTTAGGGGTTCCCTGAATAAGCTTTCTTTTCAAAATCTTATTGTTCAATTCATTGCCCAAATGCCGTTGTTCTTACAAATAGTTGAACTTCTTACTTTCTATCTGCTATGATTAGACACTTTCAACATTCTTCATTTAGTGGAACCCTTCATTTAGAAATAAGTATGAAGTCTTTTGCCCATTTAGACATGGCTAAACTTAAATCACTTGGATTTGGGATATTAAAGTTTGGGATGTTAAGCATATATATCATCCAACATTGTACCACTGCCAACAATAAATCATCTTGCTATCTGCTTTTTTTTTTTTTTTTACCTTGTTCCACAAGATCTCATGTCAATGCTACCTATTGTGGTTTTCCCCACGAGACTACATATTCTACAGGAATATTTGGTCCTCTCTTTACCCATTCTAGTTTTTTATCCCCTAGGATTATAACCACACAATCTTTTTCTTTGTCCATTCATTAAAATATTTCTCCTCTGTCCATGGCTTGTTTATGCAGCTCCTCTCATGAGCAAGATTCTTATATACATGGTGACAACACGTATTTGAGGTTTGCAATCTACCAACTTATTCTACATGGTTCTTCAAAAGGTTGCTTGGGATATGCTTGGGGCCTTTAGTTATTTAAGGAGATTTGCATTGTGTTGCTTGTGATTTTTGTGCTTTCTTTATTTGCAAAAAGTTCTGTTTTTGAAGAAGATGGTAATTTTTCTTGGTATGTTGTGTTCGTGTTGTCTCATGTCAGCATGGCTACAAGACATACTTTCCCTAGAACCTGGACCAAAATCCAACACATTTATTTTTTGGATTAAATAAAGGCTTGGGTGAGAAAAACCTTCTTTTGCATCTCTGGACCCATGCAAAGTGCAAGGCTGTGGCAGATGGGTTTGGGCCAAGCGTCTTAGCCAATTGGGCTGCAAGGACTAAACTTCAGCTTTTAAAACCATAACTGCATGCTGGCCCTAAATGGCACAGTACTATTGCTTGCATGAGTGCAAAACCCACTTAGCTTAAGTATCTTTATATAATTTTGACTAAAGAGACATGAAAGAATGCAAAATTCCCATAGGATGAGAAAATGTCAGACAAGTAAAAACTAAAATAAAAAGCTAATGAAGCACTGGAATCCAATCTCTTTGCAAGTTGTCTAGGTTATAATCTTTGAAAACCATAAACACATGACTCAAAAGGAAAGCATAAATGTCAATTGTATTCCATAAAAGAGAGAGAGACCGATATTATTATCTTTTTCTGCTCCTAGAAAATGTACTGGGAGAGAGCTTTAAGAAAACACTTTCAAATTGAAGATGCATCTTTCTTCTCAACAAAGTGTCAGAGTTATGTTGCACGGACACTTTTAACAAAGACCATAACTGTGTCTGCCATGTTTGTGGTTCTTGGACATGACAGACTCACCATAACTTATAATAGCCAAAAAAATTTTATAATTTCTCATTTTGCCATGTTTGGGTCGTGCTATACACCATGTCCTGTGTCCGTCTTTGTGCTTCATTACTTTGTTAAAGTCAGGTGGAAAATTCAATTGCTTATCACATATTGCAAAGAGGTGAATCCTTAACACCCATGCCATAGGGCAATGTTAGAGAAAGTGATTCCGACATTTTTATAGCATTGGATTAGTAGTTTAGTTGAGAAGATGGCATTGGATAGAAATGAGTGGTATAGAAGAACCTGCACAAATTAAAGCAAAACTTTTTATTTATTTATTTATTTTCTTCCTCATATTTATTTCCCAAATGACCGACTCCAATTGTTGGGATTAAGATTTAGGTTGTTGTTATTGTTGTTAGATTAGCAGTTTAGCACAACACACTTAACACAAAAATTTAAATTTGACTTATTGTCTGATATTATAATATGCAAACCATACGTAATATATATATTTTTATGCTAATATATTTTATTATCCAAATAATAAATTTTTTTTATATAACTCAATAACTGGAACCTTAATGAGAGCATTGTCCATTAAACTAACTTAAATAAACACTGTAAGTCTCTAATTGTTCAACATAAATGTAATATGCTTGATTGTTTTATGTTAATAATTATTTGCTTTTCATGTCCAATTTTATTTCCCCTATTAGTGGCCATAATCAAAACCCCCTTCATGTACCCCCAACCCAAACGTGAGTACGCGAAAGAAACTAACTCATGCTTCTTCCCCCCCCCCCCCCCCCGCAAGTGTGTGTGCATGGGTCATAATACTTCCTTTTGGCTACCTTCCGATTTATGGTTTCAACTTGTTTGATATGCCTTTCAAGTTGGCCTTAGATCATGACTGGTTGGAGTATCCAGAAGCCGACAATGAATCTCACCGTCAGAAGATGGTGCATTGAATTTAGACAAAGCCAATCTAAACTTGAAATCCTATTGTACTCTCCCTAAATTATTGTTGGCTCATTAGTCCAACATAAATTTGTCTATAGCATCTTGCGTACTAGTTTTAAATGGATTAATCTAGTTTATTTTACAAAGCCTAATATTAACTATAGCATCTTAGATAAAAGAAAACTCTGCTCAAAGTTCGAGGTCGAACTTGCCAAGTTGGCCGGTCTTACCTTGGAGGAAGCTTAAAATCAAGTTCCATCATTTGTTTTGAGTAGCATTTGCTCTTCTTTCTTATTCTTCAACTGATTCTGTAAGATGGTTGTCAGGCCTGTTTCTCTGTCCTTGCTCACTGGAGTTCATGATAGTTCTCTAGCGCTCAAGGTTAGTCTCTTACCATAATCAAGTGGGTTTTCATACCTAGAATCTTATCTAATTGTGCCATTGCTTTTGCAGTTTCATAATGGTGTCAGACAATTTGCGTCTGCAGGTAAAAACTACCCACTTCTTTATAAACTTATGTTAATATCCTTCTGCACCTTCTTATGAATTTAACATATTGTTTGATATGACTTGCTAATATATTTGACATGTGCAGTATTTGGAAGGGATATTTCAGATTCTTTTTACTCTTTGATTTTGCTTAGTTTTACTTATCTTCCTATGCTTCTGGCTTTGCAATCTTACCGTACCTCATCTTTTTCTGTGTATGACATTATTACCCTCTTTGTCTAGCTCCGTATAACTTATTTGATTGCCTTGGATAGCGATCAACGTAGTAAAAAACTGAAGGCATACTTGAGGTCACAAAGTGTTGAATTGCCTGAAGTGACAGGCCATGAAATAAAGATGTCAAAAAAGCACATGTGACATGGTAGAGCATAAACCTCAAGAACAAATGATATTTGTAATTGAAAAACAAACATCTAAAAATGACTTTCCTTTTCTGGTTTTTCTTTGCTTTGGAGGATGCCTTGGCCCTAAAAATTTATTCCGTCATCCCCTATTTATTCAACCTTTTTTCTTCCCAAAAAAAAAAAAAGAGAAGAAAAAGAAAAGTTCATTATCAGAGTTTTCAGCCAAGTCGTATCAGATTTTCTACATATTTTCACTCTCATCTCCAACAAAGAGTTTATAGGTAACTTAAATGCCATTGACAAAAAGCATTCATATATTGTGTTGATCGCAATTGTATTTAGTTAAACAAAGACCATTTGTTTAGTATCTGATGATAGAAAACATTGCTTATGTGAGGAAGAATCCCACAAATATTACTTCAAAGAAGATTTGTAGTTTTGTTGTTGATTTTTGAAAAGATTGAAGAGACTTTCATTGGTTTAGTTGAGAAATGTTTGGGTTTTTTCTTTTTTACTCTGTTGAAGTTAAAGAAGGCAAACAACTTATTGTCCAAGTGCCATTAGAGGATCGTAACAGGAGTTCTTTTGATGATGCCAATAATCATATGATTTGCTGTTTGCCTACGTATGATTTGAAAATTATTCAATTTGAAGTTCCTGCAATGGATTATTGAGGTTTTGATTATTGTGTCCATCCATTTGTTGGGTGTTTGGTCCGTATATTTTGATTCCACTGTAGACTTTGTTATTTGTCTGTCTCACTTATTTTTTTGAGGAGACAGGAAAATTTACTAAAGAAAAATAAAAGTAAAAGTAATGTATAAGGCAGCCTCGCAAAGGATCAAAATGGAGAGGAGTCATTTCTTGCTTGTTAAACAGACATCTTGTACCCTTCCTCATTTATGACATGATCTGTCTTTTGGGTTTAGTTGATGAAACCTTCTTTTTCTTATTTCTGCTGCAGAGTCATCTTCACACACAGTTCTTGCAATGCCAGCATTGTCCCCTACAATGGTAAAATTGTGGAAATCATTTTAGTGTTGGAAATATATTCCCTTTTTTGTATGAATAGAATCCGTTAACTTGTGTTTTATTTTAAATTGCAGAATCAAGGTAACATTGCAAGGTGGAGGAAAAAAGAAGGGGATAAGGTCAGATATGCTTGACCCATCTTAGTATTTTGAGGTTATCTTTACAATGAACCCTAGATTTCCAAGTACTGACCAGGTCGTATTTTCTCCTTTACCAAATTGGTGTAACAGATAGAAGTGGGTGATGTGTTATGTGAAATCGAGACCGACAAAGCTACCCTTGAATTTGAGAGTCTTGAGGAAGGGTAATTCTGTGTTTATTTGTTGCTTGCCATCTACATATGATAATATATTGGCAAACCCTTTTTACTGTGCTTGTTGAACTCCTTACCATCAGATTTTCTAGAATGCCTGTGAAGACAGCTGGTGACCCCTTCATGTCTGACAATCTGCAATACTCAAGCAGATTTGAGTCTCTCATAAGTTTTTTCAAATAATAGCATTTTTTCATTTCTTATTTTCTGCACCATTGCAGCCTAATTCCCATGATATTTGAAATTCAGTGGTGAAATCAGTCGATTAGATGTGTTGACAAATATCACAGTGTTGTGAAAATGTACTTTACTTGGTTGTTTGTGCCTTTCTTTTAACAGACATCCTAAATGTTTTTTTGTCTATATGATGTAGGTTTCTGGCTAGGATATTGGTTCCTGAAGGTTCGAAGGAGGTTCCTGTTGGACAACCTATCGCAATCACGGTAGATAGCAATTCTTGTCAATATTGACTTAATTTTTGGTTTGAATTGCTCAAATGCATGTTATTAGCAGACATTGTGGATTATAATTGACCGATGATACCGGAGAATAGAACACAGGCAATACGATCTTAATAAGGGGCTTGTTGACTGAGGTGAAAATTGGTAGCAACTTGAAGCACTAGGTGAAACTCTTGTTGTGTGATTGGAAACAGTATAAGCTTTGACATAGTTACAGGGCTAGTATGAGATGAAGCAAGTAAAGGCTCCACTTACTCTCTCTGATGGAAGAAATAGGAAAAATTTTGCACAGCATTCAATGATGGACTTTCAAAGAACTTAAAAGAAAAATGGGTGTTTGAGTGGCTGGGGGCAAGTGATAGAAAGGGCCATACAGAAATGGTGTTACCTCCTTGAGATAATATCAAACATAGGCAAAATGGCACTTTTAAAAACCAAATAGTTGTTAAGTACTTGTATATTATTCAAGGCATAGCTGACGATATATAAACATCCTTGTCTTTGTGTTTGGGATGTAATTAAGAATATAGTTAAAGATAATTTTGTTATTTCTTTCTCTTCAGATTAGTTATATGTGTAGACTGTTTCTAAGCATGTTATTATAGGTTGTGGCACATGTATCATATAAAATAATTCATATTTTATTGTACTCCCATCATGTTATATTTTATTTTTAACTTTTCTTCTATAAGATCATCATCATCATCATTTAACTTTCTTAAAATTGCAAATCCCTTGTGTTTGTGTGTGCCCCGGTGTGTATAACACAACTCTCTCCCTCTCTCTCTCTCTCCCTCTCTCTCTCTCTCTCTCTCTCTCTCTCTCTCTCTCTCTCTCGTGCACACACATATAATGCATGCTGCTGCTCATGTCAAGAAGATGTTGTAGATGGTTTCTGGGTTCAGTACAATCTACTTGGTTTACAAAATTAGAGGCCATATGCATGTTAATAGAGATGCAAGGCACCCATGAAGCCCCTGCAGAAAGGTGCCAGAGGCTATCCAACCGCTCACTAGTTATTTACGGGATGATAATTGTGGTTACATTGCACACTTCTATTTCTAAAAGATGTTGTGGTGAGATAATTGGGATGCTTGCTGAGTATTGTTAATTTGTGTTTATTAGACAAATAACAGAACTACTCCTTTTATGGCTTGAATTAATTATTAAGGCATTTTACTACTTGAAACCGGTAAATTATTTATTGCTTCTGAAGGTTGAAGACCCAGATGGTATCCAAAATGTACCTGCTACTATAGTTGGTGGGTCGGCAGCACAAGAGACTAATTCAACTCCCACTGAGGCAAAAACTGAAAAAAGGACACAGGAAACAGATTCTGTGAAACTTAACAGATCAGAACTTCCTCCACATATCATGCTTGAGATGCCAGCACTGTCCCCGACCATGGTAAGAAAATTATAAGAGCGTTTCAAATGGTAAACAGGACGGAACTGACACATACATGACATAAAGCATCATCTTTGGTTTGCGGAGACGGAGACAAAATCAATTGTCTGTGTTTCATGGGACAAAAATATGCCAAAATTTTGTCCCACTTTTTTTGGGGACATGAGGATGAAGACGGAGATGAAAAATTTTATAAAGTTATTTTTCCAACTTTGCCCTATGCATTTCAAAATTCCCATCCTGCCCCTTTTGTCATGTTTTGTCTCTATTGTCTTATCCCTTCCTTCCTGTTATCCAAACCAAATGCTACCTAAAGGATACACTGGCCACTTATTTTTGAAATGCCTATCCGCAAGCAAGAACTTTAACATGCTTTTTTGGATGTGATCACAGAACCAGGGAAATATTGCAAAGTGGAGGAAAAATGAGGGAGACAAGGTTAGTCTTGTTCAATTTGATGAACATGAATCTGCAAAAGCAACACTTTCTGAACCTTATGATACTAGTTTATGTCAGCATGCCACTGTAAAGTTAATCTACTATGACAGATTGAAGTGGGTGATGTAATCTGTGAGATAGAGACCGACAAAGCAACTCTTGAATTTGAGTGCCTTGAAGAGGGGTAATCTACTTTTCTAGCTATTCTATTTCGGTCTTATATCATGTTGTTGGTTTTGAATCAATTGAAGAGGACTATCAGTTTGTTTAAAATTGTTACTATGTGTTCCTAGTATTACTTGTTTCTTGCTCTTTTCACTATTTTACACCTCATGCAAGTAGCCATGCTACTGCAAACTCTTTCCTTTTGCCCTGCAGTAGGATTTAAAAGCATAACGGCTGTTGGTTCCAAACATTTTAACTGATTGAGAATTTTCTAGCGACAAGACTAGCTCTAAACTTGGAGATAATACTCATCTTCACTCATTTTCAAGGAAAAAATATTCTGATGCTTATGGTTCCACCCCCTTGCATGTTTCCCTCTTAATATAGTAAGAAGAAAGTTGAAAATCAATTTCTGGTCTGGGAATCTGAATTTAATGATCCTGTAACAACTTATCAATATATTATTTTGTTTATTTATTCAATTATTGTATACATTGGCTTCTATGTAGAGAATGTGCATTCTTGAAGTACAAATTTCCCACAAAATAATTATCGGGTCACATTCTTGGGAATGGCAGTGTCTGAGATGCTCTATGCCCTACTCTATGATATATAGACTGAAACAGTATTTCATGAGTCATGCATCTGACTTGATGGTCAAATTATGCAATGTCTTCCTGTATTTTTGCTACAGCTAAGTAGCCATAGAATCTTAAGAGCATCACTAGCCAACGACCTTATGAACAGAAATGCAGTCTAAGAATTCTATTATTACTTGGTACTTTTATACTTTTCGATATCCTCATGCTCAATGCTGGCTGCTGGTTTTTCTAACCATACTTATTAGGACTATTTCTATAGATGTCAAAAATGAAATTTCTTCCCAAAAATTTTATGTCCTGAGTTGCCATAATTTAATTTCGTTTCTGTGGCAGATTCCTGGCTAGAATATTAGCTCCAGAAGGATCAAAGGATGTGCCTGTTGGACAACCAATTGCAATTACAGTATGTTGTATAAATTTATTCAGCTTCTTCATACTACTAATCTTGTTGTTTCTGATTATCTTGAAGCATAATGGGGGCATCGCCAGGTCTAGGCTGATGCAATCTGTGTCATTTTTTCTTCAACTGATAGTGTGGCATATGTAAGCCAACTTACAAAGCTATTTTGCTAGGTCGAGGATCCAAATGATATTGAAAAGGTGAGGGCGGCTAACATTAGTGCTAGTGGTGGTTCTGAGGTCAAAGAGGAAAAGCCCAGCCATCTTGACACACGAAAGGAAGGAAGGGCAAAGAAAACTGGTTTTACCAGGATAAGTCCATCTGCCAAGATACTCATCTCAGAGCATGGATTGGATGCATCATCTTTGGATGCATCAGGTCCTCGTGGTACCCTGCTAAAAGGGGATGTTCTAGCTGCAATAAAGTCAGGAATAGGACCTCCAAAGGCTCCTTCATCGAAGGAACAGAGGTCTTCACAGCCTCAAGCCCATCCTTCTCCTGCAGCATCTACAGGATCAAAACCTCAGTTACAACAGTCTGATTCTTATGAAGATACTCCCAATAGTCAAATTCGCAAGGTATATTTCCTTTACCCAGAACAGAACCTCTCTGGAATTTTTCTGTATGGGGATTCTCTGCCGCAAAATAGTTTATTTGGTGTGAAGCCTAATTATTTGCCCTTTTTGTTCAGAAACAAGCTCTTGTTGTTGCATAACATCAGTCATGCATACTGAAAAACTAGGGTCAAGAAAGGATGGGCCCATGTTTTCTCATTTTTAAATAGGTTATAAATGAAAAGATTGGATGTAAATTTGTTTTTCATTATGACTATAAAAGAATATTCATCTTTTAAAACATGATTTTCATCATTCCTATATGCACCTTGCTTCATGCATTGCACCTAAGTTGAAGGGATTATGGTGTTCTGGTGCACTTTCTCACTTGTTCAATTGGAAAATCTGGGAACATGTTTTTGTTGTTTATTTGTGCTTTCACCCTATTTGATTTATATTTCCATATTATTTAGGATTATTTGCCTACAAATATATGTGTAAGATGTTTGAGTATTTTTGTAGGTGATTGCAAGAAGGCTGTTGGAATCAAAACAAACTACACCTCATTTGTATCTATCTGCAGGTTTGGGACATCTGAGACTAGTAATTCCTTTTTATTGATTCATGGTTACATCCTAACATCACAGATCATTTCAAGCAGATGTGATTTTGGATCCTCTTCTATCATTCAGAAAGGAACTCAAAGGTATAATCTTTCAACCTTTGTCTTTTTTGTTTTGGAGTTTTATGAAACATTCTGACGTATTGAATGTGTTCCCTTTGCTTACAGAGAAGCACGATGTTAAAGTTTCTGTAAATGACATTGTTATTAAAGCAGTTGCAGTGGCACTTCGAAATGTACCAGAAGCAAATGGTATGATCTCACATTGTTGTTGATATTTCTTTCTGATATAAATTGTGTCAATGTTATACAAGAGCAGAAAACTTGTTGATGTGACCATGTTCCTTTAGAGGCAACTGGATATAGACATGTACTAGATATCATTTTGGCACTTTGGCTTAGTGGCTCTCTTTTATGTTACATAGGAGACAAGAGATCAACTCTTATTATTATTATTATTATTGTTGTTGTTATTGTTATTGTTATTGTTATTGTTATTGTTTATCAATTCATTCATTCTGCTGTGGTAGTTTCTTTACCTCCTCAAATTTTCACAGTTTTTCCTCCACTTAATTTAGTGATTTGCAGGTCCTGAATAAGTTATTCTCTCTGCATCTGACCTTGATCATGCATAATCACAACCTTAACAGTTTTTTCTTGTATTCTGTTTGCTGTGACTAGTTCCCACCTGAATGTCTAGTTTAAGAAGGTAATAAGTGGTCCTGTGGAAATGTTTTCTTTGCTGTTAACTAGGGATTCGAGGCCCTAACAGAATGACCCCAGTGAGAGCAATTTTTACAAGTATTCATAGGCAAAGCTCCCCCTTCTTTTCTTTCATTTTTTGTGTGTGTGGGTTTTTTTTTTTTTTGGGGGGGGGGGAGTTTACAGAAGATGCAGAATGCCTTCAGATAAGGCAGTATCTTATCAAAAGGTGCTCTGCACTAAATAATTGATGTGGCTTTCTTGCTGCCATTCCTCATGTGCTGTTGAACTCCAAAACTAGCAAGTGCATATTGGATTTGAACAACTGTCATTTGGTGGGCATGCTATTGACCAAATATATCAAGTATTACAACATAAAGGTGGGAAAGACACATGTAAATTGATTTGATTGTGGATTCTCTATATTGGAAAATGTCTTTTAGTCCAGTTGCTCTCAGTCCTCTCAGTTCCAGCCATTACACTCTGGAATCTAATCATATTTTGGCCACAAATACATCTGAGAAACTCATAATATTTTGATATGGTTGTTGTTGACATAGTTTTAGTGTTTTCATTGTTTGAGATATTCATTGCAGTCCTTGAGCTCAACGAAAAATATATTGATGCTTTTATAAAAATCGTATACAATATCTACTTATTCTTAACTTGCATAATGCAATATCTGTATGAGAAGTCTTTGTTATACGTAAGAAACAGATCTTATTATTATTTGTTCCTGTAGTGTCTATTTTAATTTTTAAAAAAATTCCACACCATCTCGTTTTTAATTACTTGTGTCGTCTATGCACTTATTGATTGTAGATTATTGTTGTTTGTTCCTCTTCCTTCTTCTCCTTCTTCCATAACCTGAGCTTGGAGAAGGAAGTGATAAGAGGGCCCTATAGAGAATGTGGTCTAAGTATTCTGCAAGTGATTCTAGTGGATATGTTAAACTTGGTCACAAATAAATATATTTTGTGGACAATTAGAAGACTTTCAATTTCTTGAGTGTCTCCCCCCTTGTGATGCAAGAAGACATTAATCATACATTACATATACATGCCAAACCACATTAACTTGTGACTAAATGGTCCAATTACTGAACCTCAGCAACTTATAATGTGATTTACTACTTCAGAAACTTTTATTTAATCTTTATTCTATATGTTTAAAAATTCGAAATTGTTGGCATTATTCCTCCACTTGCTTCTTTATCTTGCAATTTGGTGGTTTATATGTGGAACTCATCAAAAGTATATGTTCTGTCATCAGCCTACTGGAATACTGAGAAAGGAGAAGTCATTTTATGTGATTCTGTTGACATATCAATTGCAGTTGCCACAGAGAAGGTATTCTCTTATCTGCTGATGGAAAGCCTTTAGATAATAGTACGTTTTTAATAGTTTGTCCAATTCAGGGTTTGATGACTCCAATAGTGAGGAATGCAGATCAAAAGACCATCAGATCTATCTCCCAAGAGGTACCGTGCCAATCTTTCTGCCCTTCTAGGTCCATCATGCCAATATTGTCAATATTTAATGTGGTTATTCTACATAATTAGAGTCAATCCCCCATTTTCCTAGTTTGTTTGGGCAGTAATCTTATGCTGTTACCATTGTTCTGCCACTTCAATATTCTCTTGCTTCCAACCCAATAATTAGTACCACTGTTGACTTTTCATATTTATTATTTTTATTTCTTCCCTATCAAAAACAAAATTATTGTCTTCTGACCCTGTGTATCTCAGGAGGTTTCGACCTTATTTGCCATCTTTCTGAATGTTTAGTGTAAATTACAGTTTGCATCCTCTAATTTACTTAATATAACACTTGGCACCTTCTAGTTTAAGGTCAAATAACACTTTGCCCATTCCGTTAGTTAACACGTTAAAAGGGTTATAAATTGGTCAAAATAATGTGTTGTCAAAAGTACCCTTATTCTAAAAAATTATTATTTTTTCTTTTCTTTTTTTTTTCCTGCTGAATATTTTATCATGAATTTATTTACTCTCTCTTCTCTGTCCGGTCCCTGATTTCTCAACATCGGCTGTCATAACAGCTGGCCTAGATGGAGAGGACAAGAAATTGGGAAAGAAGAAATAAAAATCAATATTGTTGGAGAAATTAGCTGAATAGATTAGAATTTATATTTTTTTTACCAACTCATGCCTTACGTTCTGGCTTTTCATTTTTTTGGTTCCAATGGAGTTTTGGTTTTCTCTCGTGTCCCTTATTAGTGAGAATTGATTATATCTGAATTTGTTTGGATCAGATAACCATATGGTGGATTGAAAATGGGGGATAAGCCACATTGATTGGGAGATGTGGCTTAATAATAATACCCTCAAGATCATGAATTTCTTAGATGACATGGATTCCAATGCCAATCCTCCGCAACTAGATCCATCATCCAATCCCTCTCGTCCTCCCTTGTTCTCTAAAATCAAATATTACCTCATGACTGATGAAGACTATGACATTGAAGAGAATCCCACCCAAGATCAAGGGTTGTATGACAATTTCTTTTCGCATGTTCTTGTTGATGCCTGCCTCCTCGCACCAATATTATTGACAACCAGGACTCTGTTAATAATTGTAATAACACTAGTGCTTCTGAGAAGGTCACCACTGAGAGAAACGTTGACCATGTTCTGATTAATGGAAAATAATCCAGTGAAATTCAAAAAGTGCCTACCGTCAAGTGACTTAATGGACAATTTATTCTTGTATTTTCTAATTTATAATCTATTGGCTTGGCTAGATAGCTAATAAAATTTTTTGAAATAGAATTCATGATGGAGAAGAAGATTTATATGATGGAAATTTGGGGAAATTTAGGCAGTTAAGAAATAGAGATTAGAGATGCAGCAGTGAGATCTATAAATTGATTTGGTGGGATCGGTTTAGAAGATGGGATAGGAAGAGATAGATCTGGAAAAAAAAAAAAAAAAAAAAAAAGAACACTGAAGAAGAATGGAGTCGGGAAAAGAGATCTGGTCTGGCTATTCGAACAGAAGGAAAGAAGAGGGAGAAGAAAAAACAAAAAAAAATAAAAAAATAAAAAAGGAATACAAAGAAGAATAAAAAGAAAACAGAAAATCTGTCAAAAATAATATTTTATTCTAAGGGTATTTTCAGACTTTGATAAAAATTCAATGGACTATTTGACAGTGTTATGCTCGATATGGAAAGTGTTATTTGACCCTAAACTAGAGGATGCAAAGTGTAATCAACCAAACTAGAAGATACAAAGTGTTATGTAAACTAGAAGATGCAAATTGTAATTTACCAATTTGTTTATGCAAAGATACCTTACAGAGAGAGAGAACCCTCAAATATGCATGTGAGAAATTGGTAGGTATTTAAATTAAAGCAAATTCCCCCCAAAAAAGAAAAAAAAGAAAGAAAAGAAAAAAAAAAAACTAAAAAAAAAAGGGGTTTAAAAAATTTTTGCTGCCACACCCTTGTGCATTTTGAAATCCTGTACCTGTACAACCATTAACCTCTCTTAAAGTCCATATACCCCAATTTTCGCATTAAAACCCTTTGACCTTTCTACAGAGCCCTAACAAATCTTGGCTGGAAACTCAATATTTTGGGGCCTAACTCACTTCATTAAACAATAAATGCACCCTTGATTGTTCTCTCCCAGAACTCAAGGAATCTACTCCCTTGGCATTATGCTGCGACAATTATGAATGCTAGCTTACTTGGGAAATGTACTCCAATGTGGCACTAGTTTGTTAAAATCCAAAAGTAGAGCTGAATTTCACATTATTGTCCTCATTGTTTGATTTAGGTTCCAGGAGACTATAGCCTTAGAGTATTCTGAACATGTGGGTTTTGAAATACAGGTGAAAGAACTAGCTGAAAAGGCACGGGCTGGAAAGCTCACACCTAATGAATTTCAAGGAGGAACTTTCAGGTTAAGCACAGACATCAAAGTGCTTGTTTTCTTAGATGAGGCTACTTTTGTGATATTGGAATTGTAAACTTCTTTTCTTCTCCAATGTTATGCAGCATTTCAAACCTGGGAATGTATCCAGTGGACCACTTTTGTGCAATTATAAACCCCCCACAGGTACTCCATTTGTCCATCTCTCTTGATGTGTGTGCGTGCCTGAGTTTTCCTCATACATACATGTAGACAGACAATGTGCTAATGCACATAGACGAATGTATAGAATGGTTTTTCTGTACCTGTGACCAGTGATAATGATATTATTCATAGCTTAGTCCAAGACCAGAACTTGATGATAATGATATTACAGGGAACAAAGAGTTCCTGTAGATTTTCTTCGTTCTGTTTGGTGTTCGATCCTCATTTTTACATTCATCTGCTCTTTCATGATAAGTTTGTTTTCTATCCTTTTTCTTTGTTCTTGCAGGCTGGTATATTAGCTGTTGGTAGAGGCAACAAAGTAGTGGAAGCAGTGGTTGGAGGTGATGGTAAGAGTTCTTTTTCCTTGTAGGTTATCAGCGATGGGTCCAAAATTCTTCATTAGTTGTAATGATTTTATTTTGTTTTTGATTTTTATTGTGACCAGGAATTGAGGTACCTGCAGTTGTCTCAAAGATGAGCTTAACATTATCAGCAGATCATCGTGTGTTTGATGGCAAAGTTGGAAGTATGTGACTTTTCAAATTTGCCTTTCAAATTGATATTCTAAGTTCATTTAGATATAAAAAGCCCCTAGTTGTCAGTTTGCTGATGCATAAAAATCATGGCATAAGGGGGACAGACATTATCTTCTGAGCCAATTCTGGTGGTTGAATGTTATCAACCATATACACAGATTATCTGATGCCATTGATGATCCACCAACTTTTCACTGACATAGATTTCAACCCACAATGAGATTTCCAATATTTTCTCTTTTTATTCTCTTAACTAATTTAATATTTTTCCCCCGAGCTATATGGAGTAAGGAAGCGGAGCGAACTATCTTGAAGGGCCTAAACTTTGTTCCCTTTCCCATAAAAGGACCTCAAGGATTAATTTTAATCAATTAAGGATCTAGTCACTTCTTTTTCAAATTTTTTGATGCTGGAAAATGATTATGTGGTGATCTAGTACTCATTCTGTACCATTTCAAGTGTTGTTTAAGGTAATTGCACAAGAACTAAGGAATGAACAACCATAAGTTTAGAAGAAAAAAATAGTATCAGTTGTTTTATCATGCATGATTAATTAGTGGAGATGATATAAGATAAGGGTAAAATTAGAAAAAAAAATAATTAATACTTATTTTCTAAATTGACACGAAGTGGAACAAAAAGATTTTTCTTAAGTGAAACTTGAAGGGGAAAGAAAAGAGTGTATGATTGTTTGAAAGTAAAATGCTAACTTATCATGCAATGAAATTAATATGTAGCAACTATTTTTAAAAAAGGAGAAAGCTAAATATTTTCTTGCAATTAGCCAAATAGGTCAATTCATTAATTTACAACTACATAAGTTTACGAGGATAATTCAACGGGTAGACATTTTGTTGAAGCCTCTTTGCTTAAAAAAAAAAAATAGTTATTTGTCATTGAAAATTTTGTGAGCAGACAACTATAATATATTTTATTAACACAAATTTATTCATGAAAATTAAAATTATCTAAATGGAAAAGGACCAAAGGTTTGTTAAAAATCAGTTTTCAAGTTGACTTAACCATGCATAAGTTAAATAGCTTCAAAACTTGAGGTCCTTAATTGGGAAAAGCAGTAAAGTTTAGGTTCTTTAAAATGAGTTCTCTCATGGAAAAATGAATTCATATTGTTTCCCTTGTCCTTTGTATTGTTCATTTTCCCCCCTTGGCAACGAGTAGGGAGGACTAGACTTAAACTCCAGACTTCAACAGGCGCAAGGATTTGAAGTCATTTGGGTGATCATTTGAACCGAAAACCTTGGTCACCCACACACGTGCATGCACACACACGCACAGAGGGAGAGAGAAATTGAAACCCCTTTGTTTTGTTCTGTGTTTGGCTCGTTACATAGATAATTACATCCATTAGGTCTTTGGGTTATTGGGCTGCATAATAGACGAACTTTTGCAAGTCATGTGATTGTACTGTAGTTCTGTTTGGGTTAATTCCATTTTCTTTTGTTTTGTGATTTTTCTTTTTCAGGAGCATTCCTCTCTGCTTTGCAATCAAATTTCAGTGATATCAATAGACTGCTTCTGTAAGATGAGAAATCCGAATAGAATTGGGTTTGCTAATGCTCAATGTATCCAGTAGGCAATTTTTGAAGCTTATTTGGACCTACCGGATTTTTTCTTCTTATGTGGATCTCTACATTCTGAGAATGTCTGCCTTGTTGTGTCACATCGCTCAACAAAATTTGTCATATTGCTCAACATTTGGAGTCAATCTATTACGCTTTCAACAAGAGAGCTAAATGGATAACAGTTCACGAGAGCTTTGCTAAGTTAATCTAGGAATTGATTGTTCTGTATTCCGGTGCAGCTTATTCTCTCTCTTGAAGGAGGAGCAATGTATCAAGTGATCAGAAAAAATAAATTTTGTCAAAATATCGGTTGCAGAAGCAACCAAAATTTTCTTCGCCTTTAATGTTACCTTTGAATATTATCAAATAAAATGCCATAAGGGAAACACGAAATGGAAACTCTCTCTCTCTCTCTCTCTCTCTCGCTCTCTCTCTGCATTATCAACCACCCGAACAGGGTCTAATGTGGTGTTTTGCCTGGATTTGTTATTCGCATCAGACAATGTTATGCTTTCACAGGTGAGATTTTGGTTGGATTTAACCATAAACAAATCTTGATCCTTCTTCTATAAGTATGAATTTAACAAGACATGAATCAATAACAGATCTGCATTTTTTAGGTATGAACATAACAAAAATGCTGCAACAATGGACAGGAGCCTCCTGTTATTGGCAACCATGTCATGCTGATAAATTTGGCATGCTCAATCTTATGTGGCAGAAGAAACATAAAGGTAAAGCCATTTTCAATCATTGGAAAGATCAAGTCACTGCCATGAACAGAAGATTGAAATCTCAGGAAGTGAAATCTAACCAGACAATTAATTCCTTCACAATGTTTTGAACAGACAAAAGTTCTTAGGCGATGCAATGGATTGGCAAGAAGTGAAATCAATAAAATTCCTTCCTGGATTTATCTTTCTTGATAACTTATCTCAACAAGAGGCTGTCTCTTCTGTAGTTTGTAATGCTTAAGTACTAGAATTTGGCAAGTCATGTCAGATCATTGAGAAATACTTGCCACCCCCACCACGTCAGTTGCATCCTGCGGCTTTCCTTGCTTCTTGATTGATGGAGGTTTTAAGTGGACCTCTGAAGTGTGTCCTGACTGTTTTAAGGAACTTCTGGATCACTTCCTCATCCCCCAATTCCATTTTCTATAGATATTGGGTCTTCTTGTTTCAACACTGGAGATAGATCTCAAGCAAAAATGCTTGAACCATTTCACCCCTGCAGCACACTGGGTTTTCTCTTCAGGATAAACTACAGTCTCCAGCAAGTCTGCTGTCTCATTATCACCACCACTGCGGAAGCGAGAGATTGTTGTGGGCAGCACATCATGTCCTCTAGCCTATTTTTGACAAACAATATCAGAGATCAACTTGGAAAACAGATGAACATTGCACAATGATTTTCTTCTAGTTACAGGAACTCTGCAAGAAACAGGAATAGAAGTGGAGTTTTCTGGAAAAGGCAAACCTCATGAACACAATGCTCAACAGCTAGACGTGATAGGAGGTCCTTAGAAGGGGCCATGGCCGAGTCCCATAAGCCATCATGAGCTGGCAATGCTCCATAAAATGACCCCAGCTGCTCTACTCAAGCTGCAAAAGGGTCGGCCTTCATCCTGGGCAAACTGCACAAAATCACTGCAGAAGTCTGTTGGCATTCTGTCTTGCTTTCCAACGCGAATGACTATATCCTGCAGTGAACCAGATTCAAGACAAAAATAAGCTTGTTTTCAAGCTATTTCCACTTGTCCACGAATGAGGTTTTCTCCCCAGAGATAGTTTGCAAATGAGGCTTCCAAACAAGAGTCATTGGATAGCTTCATTTGCTTGAATACAGCATGGGCTTCCTCTCTGGTAGAAGAATTTCAAGCTCCTTAGTGATAGTTTTACCCTAACAAAAATCATCGGACTAAAAATCTTATAAATCGATCTGATTTTCTCATCATTATCTTATAAAAACTCTTAAAATTAAAATTTTATTTTTTTTTTTATCGGGAATTATAAATTTTTTGATAAAATTATAAAATAATACAAATTGATAAATATGTTTTGAAAAATAAATATTTGTTATTGTCTTTTTTAATTAGAATTGATAGAGTTTTTTATTTTATTATATCATAATTTTTTACAAAATTGATAAAAGTATTTTTTAATGTAAATATAGATTTTAATGTGTGAGCGTTTCCTTGCATACCATGTTTTTCTTTAATTAATTTTTTCCATATTTTTCTTTAATTGATTTTCTCCCTACATTAGAAAAACAAAAGAGGGACAGAAAAAGAGAGAAAAACTTTAAATTTTGGGAGTGAAGAAATCTATCTGTATATACGAGGTCTTTGACATTGTTACAGCGAGCTAAGTCTTATTAAAAAAAAAAAAAATTCTTAAAAAGCCTACAAACTTTAAAAATAATTCAGAATAATCGAGTGTGATCACTCAATCAACATTATTTATATTTGAAATTAATCGATTATTCAACACTCAACTTATACTGTTGATCAAATATTCAATATTTGACAAATCTATAAATAGAGTTGATCGAATATTGAACACTTACAATTTGTTTAAGTAGAAAGATTTGAAAATAAAAAAAATATATATTTTTTTCGTTTAGGAGTTTAAATACGATAGAAAAGTAGAGATTTAGAATTTGAAATTTTTTCAAGTTTAAAATTTTTTCTTTTCCAAAAATGAAAATAAATGAAGAGAAAATAAAATGTTAGAGTTAAAATATTTTTATATTCTAAAAATATCATTTAAAAGTTAAAAATAAATTTTCTTTATTCTCAATAAATTTCATTTTATTTCATTTCATTTCATTCATAAAACTCTCAAATAAAATGAAGAGAAAATTATAATTTTATTTTCTTTCTTTTCTTTTTTTCTCATATACAAAACTTCTAAATATAATGTTAACAAACATTCCACTCAATCAAGACTCGACCAATCTAGGTTAGTTTTTTTTTTTGGTACCTGAATTTGGTTCATCACCCAGTTTTTTAAATTTTATTCTGATTTGAATCAAGTCGCTAAAATTTCTTTAAGAATAAAGTTCTTTCTCGCATGATTTACTCCACCGTAAGACTTGAAATTGAGTTTTTTAGACGAAAATTAAGTTAATTAAAGTTCTCTATATGGATATTGAGTTGAGTGCGGTTAGTTTTGTATTAAGAATTTTTTTTTTTTTTTTTAATTTTATTTCATGTTATTTCCGTCCGCACTTCTCACGGTATCGTCTCAATCTCACAAAAACGCGCTCTCTCCTTCTCTCTCTCTCTCTCCCCGCGCGCCTCACAGAAGTGGATGATGATGATGAGCAATGAGTTGGCAATGGCATGTCCGAGAAACCAGTCAACACACTGCCGTCTCTACGAATTCGCCAGAGCCGCTCTTATCAAGATCTTCGCCACTCCCTACGCCACCGTACGCTCCCTAATTTCTCTCCCCCCTTTCTCACTTCTTCGTCCACTCTTTATGATTAGGGTTTAGGGTTTTACTTTTTGTGAAGGTTTGTGATTTGTATTGTGGAGGCGGAAATGATATTGAAAAGTGGGACGAAGCTCAAATTGGCCACTATATTGGAATTGGTATCTCTCTCTCTCTCTAACTGTTGATGTGTTTGGTGATTTGGGGGATGAAATGTGGTTTCTGTAGTGTAGATGTGACAGCGTCAGGGATCAGTGACGTTCGAGAAATGTTAGAGAGCCAAAGGAAGGCTTACACTTCTGAGTTCTTTGAGCTCGATCCTTGCTTGGTACTCTCTCTCTCTCTCTCACTCTCTCTCACATTGGCATTTTCGCTTTCTTGAACCATGTTTGTCGTGTGCTGTCCTTCCACTGCTTGCTGACGCCTTGAAGAATTCAAGATTGATTGATGATGATATAAGTACTGAAAAAATCTACTACCAAGGGTCCAATGTGGCATTAATTGAAAAGTTGTAGCGCATGCTCCTATGACTAATAATATCTTGGCAATTGGATTTAATGCCAAGATTAGGAGTAATGTTACGTACTCCCAAAAATTCATATACCAAAAATATCATATACAATATGACAGGATTTCGCACATTGAAAAAGTGCACCCTGTTCTTTGAAATGCTCACACTTTGGAATTGTTAATCTCAATATTGGAAAATTTTGATACTTAATTATTTCATATGATATTGTTTCCTAAATTTTGTAACTTCTTTTCCAATTTTCCACCATTCATGAACTTGAGGTTATTGTTCCGTGTGATCATCATCGATTCAGAGCAGTCAGAAGCTAAATTGTTTCTTGAATGTATTAGATTTGCTAAAGTACTTTAGAGGCCTAGGAATGCATGACCTGATTTTATTTTGATCAATAGCGCTGATAGTCAGTTCCTTTTGTATTACTTTTTTTTAAGGATTTTAAATTATAGCTTTTTGCAAATTTGGGGCCTTTTGCTGCATGGCCTGCAAAATTGATAGCCTTCTGTAATATTTGTTAGCATATTTAGAACAATTATTCTGCTTCGGTTCAGATACTATTTTTAAGGTCCATGTGTATAGTAACTAGATTTGAGATGCATTGGTTTGACTTATTACAAGCGGACAGGACAAACTTTATGCAAAACCCTATCTGGACGATGTTAAGTTCATTATTTTCACATATAATTTAGGATGAAAGAGAAAGGCAGAGAAAAATGATGCTTTATTTTTTCCCACCCATGTCAATTTGATTACAAAAGGACAAAAAAAAAAAAAAAAAACAACTTAGGAGATAAAGATATGAGACAAATGATATTTCGAGTTCCAACAATTGACATAATAGGGAATAGTTGTAATTTCCTTTTCACGTAATTTTCATAAAAGAAAATTTTGAAAAATGAACTTTTGTGGTCTGCATCATAGTTGAGTTTAAATATCCTGTATAGGGAAATGGATTACACAAAAGTTTAATGGCTGTAAATTTGGGATTGAAGACGTTTTGGCTTTTTGAGGGAAGAGGGAAAGGCACAAATCTATGAAGCATAAACATGGACATGGGACATGGCTCAAGACATAAGCACACTAAAGTACAACAAATTTTTGATAAATAAGACATGACGTGGTAAGGATACAACATTAAATGAATGAAGTGCACAGATGGACTCTAGACATGGTAAATTTATTCCTTTTCTTCATGTGCAGAATTTTATTCTTTAGATTAAGGAAGGTCGAGGTTATTTTTGAACAACAATTTGAGCCCAGTTGTTAAGGTTATTGAGTTTTGACCTAGTTTAGCATTTGCAATGCAGGGAATAACAGAACTAGGTTTTTCTTATCAAGTAGGCTATTGCTGTTATTCATATTTAGTTGTACTTTCTTGTCAACTATGCTTTGCTGTTTTTTCGTTTACGGTGTAGCTTTCCCTTTGCTGTCCATCTCTTGACAGGAAAATCTGGAGATGCATTTGCAGGATAAGGGTAACATGGCTGATATTATTTGCTGCTTTCAGCATTTGCAGGTAGTGCAGATTGGTTTTCTTATTCTTTAAATGGTTTCATGTTTTTCTAGTCTGATTTAACAATGAGTCAATGTGTTAATTGCAGTCTGGCTTTGAAAATGAGGAAAAAGCAAGGAGCCTTCTTCGTAATGTAGCTTCTTTGCTGAGGCCAGGAGGCTATTTTCTTGGTATTGTTCCTGACTCATCTACCATATGGTATGTAACTATAGTTGTATGGTACATTCCTTGGGTGGTCTTTTATTGCCAGCTAGGTCCCTTCATTCTGACAATTTTATTTTATATGCCAAGCATGGACTCCCATCGTGCCTGGCAACGAATGGAGTCTGATTTCTTGCTTTTGGAGCATCATACTTTCTTGTGTTCTATAATTCTAATTTCTGAGTAAGGTGTGAATATGGACACATGTATCAGGGTTAGTTTTCTTACAAGTAGTAACAGTTTCCCCGGTTCTTTGAATTCATTAAGTGTTAGATATTAGGGGAAAATTTACTTCATCCCTTGTGGTTTGGCCTGAAAAAACTTTGTCCTCTGTGTGGCGAAAATGTGCTAAAGTGCCCTCTTGTGGTTCCCTCTATTACTTCATCAAGTTCCACCATTAAGTGTCGCATGGCATTCACATGCTTATCACAAAAACTCCATTTAAACACTCTGCAAAAAGAAAAAACTCCAAATTAACTCCAGTTTATGTGCTTCTTTCAATTTGCACAAATTCAGTACCGCACTGTGAACCACTAAAGTTGAACAGCAGAAACAGCTTCTTCTTCTTTATTATCCCTCTCCCTTTGGCCTTGGATCAAATAATCTCTGTTTTACCTGTTTGGAATTTGATGGGTTTTTCTGAAGAAGATGACAACACTGAGAAATTAACGGAATAGTTCACCAGACTGAAACTAGAACCAGCCACAGGCCAGTTCGAACTGGACTAAAACCTGAAGGTTCCGGACTGGTTGTGGTCTATAGTATGCTGAACGGGAACTGGAATCATGAGGTGAATAGTGGAACCATGATCAGCTGGATCAATCGTCCATTCCTTTTTTTTTTTGGGCTTAGTAATCCCCTCTCTCATCTTATCTCTCTCCTCTTTGATATCTCCACAGAACTGAAATCCCTCACTTCACTTCACCTCATCTCTCTCTCTCTCTCTCTCTCTCTCTCTCTCTCTTCCCCCCTCGATCTCTTCTCTCTCCTTCAAAGGCAGTGGTGAGGGTGGAGTGGATATTGAAGGCAGCGGTGATGAGATCCAAGATCCAAGATACTGGTGATGAGATCGAAGGCGGCTGTGACCAGTGAGGGTGGAGATCTAAGGCAGTACTGATGTTAATGAGATCAAAGGGAGAACAGCTTCTTCAGACCTTCAGTGAAGCTTCCTTTTTTTTTTCCTGGTTAAAACCGGTATGAACCAGAAGCATGAGGAACTAAGACCGGACCAGCCTTCATGCTTCCGGTCTCGGTTCTTATTTTTTGGAACCAGAACCGGACCAGTTCCGGTTCTGCTTGAGCCGTTGGCGAGGCTAATTGAAACTTTGGCATTTTGATGTTATTCAATTGAATATAGTCTGCTCAGCTCCTCAATTAACCCTCTCCCTCTCCCAGCTTATTCTTAATTCACCCAGAAGGGCAAGCTTTTCTTCTTGTGTGATGACATTGACAGGTATAGGAATGAATCTAATAAGGATTAAAAAAGAAGTTCTTCTGAATGAACAAAAAGATAAAATTCATTACTTGAATTGTGCTTCTGATTCATACACATCTCTTCTGCACCAGATTAAATTCAATCTCTCATCTTTATTTTGGCATTTTGAAATTTCAATATTAGATTATGCATTCATTTAAGGGTAGTTGGATTTTTGTTTATTATGGAAATAGTTTAAGATCTCAAAATAAGTTTTGGAGTTCATACTATTATAAGAATTGGGCTGCGGTATCATTGTCATGATTATCTTCACTATAAATGACATTAAAGATTAGAACTCTAGTTTGCATTTAAGTTTTACAGAAAATATGTAGGTGTAATAGAAGTAAAAATCTAAAGTGGATGATTGCTATAGTGACAATTGTGCAAGGGAAATTACGGTGCAAAACGGGGTTGGATTAGAGGTTGAAGACAGAGGAGGAAAGGTTGTATCTGTGCTTGCTTTGATTGTAAGAAGATTTTGAAATTTCAAATTTGGAGATCTTGCTGTGCAATTTTAAATCTGGTGATGGAACAGTACAGTTTGACCAACATAAATACTCAAATTTGAGACGACTTTTGGGTTTTTTGTCATGGAGGGAACCAAGGGGCACTTTGGCACGGATTGATCCATAGGGAGTAAAGTGATTTTCAGGCCAAACCACTGGGTGCAAATCAAGTTTTCCCAAGAAATAATGCTGCACCAAGAGCATGACAAACATAAGCATTTTTCATGCACTGCTGTATTATCCTTCCTACCCATCTCCTCCATTTTCATTGAAGTTGATTGCTGCAAGCCTTTGGGGATGTTCAGTTTGCTGCCCCTATAATCCACTTCTTAATAATCGTTTCTTCATGGTCCTTAGGTCTACCATTAATTAACTCGGTAAAACTTCAATCCCTTTGTTACTGCAGTTGGCTAGTCTTATCCTTCAGTTTCTCACCTCGGCACTGTTTTCTATTATTTCTTTTATGATAATAATATCATTCTCTTGTTTCCTATAAAAAGATGATTTCGTTAACTCATATTACGTATGGGGCTGCATTTAATCCCTGAACTTGCAGGGCAAAGTACCAAAAGAACGTTGAAGCATATCACAACAGAGGCAGCACAATGAAGCCCAACATTGTTCCGACCTGCATTAGATCGGAGAATTACATGATCACTTTTGAAGTTGAGGAAGAAAAGTATTAACTGTTGCTTTATAGCATGTTTATTCTTCTTCTCTAGGCTCTCTTGTAATTTGGCAGGAACTTGGTCAGCTTTCTTCTAATTGTGTATGTTATCCATTTCAGATTCCCCTTTTTTGGAAAGAAATACCAGCTCAAATTCCCGAATGATGTTTTGGCGGAAACACATTGCTTAGTTCATTTTCCAAGCATGATCAGGTTCAATTAATGTACATTTTGATAATTGGTTCATCTCAAATTTCTTTTATATTTAATTTCATTGAATTGTACTGTTTATCGTTTTGGTAAAAGTTGTGAACTTGAAATTCTAGTAACTATGTTTGTTCCTTGATGTTGCTTTGCTTCTTTGGTGTTGACTCTGTAAGGATCTAATATTCAGTTTTCTTATTTGTAACACAGATTAGCCAGAGATGCTGGTCTTGAGTACGTGGAAATTCAGAACTTGATAGAATTTTACGATGATAACAGGTCAGTCAATGCTTATGCTACAAGTCAACAGGACCCCCCCCCCAAAGGACAATACCTGTACTAGTGGCATAATTTTTTTTGATTGTGGACCTTTTCATCTCTCTTCTTTTAAACTACATTGGGGGGGGGAGGGAGAGAGAGAGAGACTGTGCGAGATAAAGGTTGATCTTTTAAATCAAGTAACTACTTGGTGTATGATCAAATTTGTCCACATAACACACACACACACAACATATAAAAAAAATAACACTTCAAAATCTCAGAGTACTATGAGAGAGAACCAAAAGCATGATAGGTTTCAACAAGGAGATCTCATAATATATTATGTATAGCTGGATATTTGGCACCTATTTGTTTGTCTTAAATTTTCAATGTTCAATGATGGAAGACAATTTAAGATACGTGCAAGGGGAAAAGAAAACAATTGACTTTTCAATTACAAAATTATAGCTTATAAAACAAGGGAAATGTGGATCATTTTTAGATAAAAATAAGCTTATCAGGAGGAAAAAGCATTTATTAGAAAGGATACGGTCTCCTCTAAAACAAAGCAAGAAACCAAACGATGAAGAGGAGAAAAAAAAAATAGTGAAGAGAATCCCCAGACAATTATGCAAAAAGATAGAAAACCTAATTTAGGGTATAAGTACCGTATCATGTGTCACCCAACCTTGAATAGCACCATGAATACTTTCACTGTGAAGACCTTCCCCCTCTCCCTTTTGCCCATTGTTTTCCATGGTAGACAGATTACTGATTTTAATTCCTTCAAACTCCTTTTGTTTCTTTCGAATCTTGTAAAACATTGGAGTTGGCACACCAAAATCTTCTGATGCATAAAATTTAGTAGCTTTGGTCCCAAATATTTTTTGAAAAGCAAAAAAATTTGAGGTGGTCAACAAAATGAACTCATTTTGAGAATTTCAGCTAGGTTTATCAAATTTTGGAATACATAAATGCAGACACCTTAGCTGCCCAAGCATGTCATTTGTGGTACTTCCCCCCTCACTTTTCTGTAGTTCAACATCTGCAAGCTGCCACAACTGAAGGTGGTATCTCTGCTCTCGGTTCTAAGATCGATAATTCAATCCGTTCAAGCTCTTTAATTACTATATCATTATTGTTTAATTATTTTTATTTGTCATTCTACATTTCTAATTTGAGATTTTCTCTTCCGAGCACATCTTAGATTTTCTTTTTTCACCAATTGTTTCCAAAATTATCCTGTCCAAAAAATATTTTGAGTGGGAATGCATTTGATCTCTTGATAACTCTAAGAATGAAAACTGGTTTTTAATTGGGAAAGCAAAAAGGAGCTTCTTGAAAAGCACAGGAGAAAGGAAGAAAGAAAACAAGCATTGGAAATGTCGATTTGATTTTTTTTTTTAATTTTTAATTATTTATTTATTTTGTTGATGAGCAGGATTGTCAATTTGAGTTTAATTAGTCATTTATGGCTTATGATACTGATGAGCTGGACAATGAAGTTACAAGACTATTGGAGAAAATGTGCAAACATAATCAAATGTGTTAACATATAAAATAATGCAGATCCTGAGTTTAATATTAGTTTAACATATAAAATATTAGTTTAATATTTTGGAGCAATTGGTTGTTTAACATGGAATAATATTGCAAGATCCTGAGTTCGAATCACATTGCCATTTTATCCGGATTTTAAATTCGTGTTTAAGACCATCTTATAGGTTCTCGTGGAGTCATGTCAGTTGGAGTATTAAGATACATAATACTGAAAGGACTCCATGGTACTGAAAGGATGACCAGTGGACAAGGATAAGTGAATTTTGTTGTTTACCTTATGAGTGCTCGGCACAATTTGGAACCTCTCTCAAATATCTTATGTTTGCACCAACTATGTTGGTAATATCTGTTTATAGTTGTTGACAACATTCTAGTGGAAGGCTTATCTCTTTATTTATCCCCTTTTTTTCTTGCCCATAGAGCATTACTAGCAGGAATGCTGCTAAATTCTGTTCCAAACCTTGTGGATCCAAGAGGAAGACTTCTTCCCCGTTCTTATGATGTGTTAGGTAATAAATGAAATACTATTTTCTCTTTCCCTGCACGGGTACATGCTGAAACTTGCCTATATTGCTAATTCCATTTATATATGCTCCCATTTTTCTATATTTGTCTCTTGTAGGTCTATATACCACATTTATCTTTCAAAAGCCTGATCCAGACATTGCGCCTCCAATTATTAGCCCTTCGCAGGATGGGATCCAAAATCATGATGAAGTAAGCATTTTTGTATTGGCCAGGCTATGAATTGGGATGATGGAATTTATAGGGGAGGATCACATATTATGAATGAATCTCATCAATCTTTCTCTGAATGACCCTGTCATCCTGGAATGTATGGGAAGCACTATATATTTAGGACCACTATCAATCAGCCTGTGGTCAGGCATTACTGGATGTTAAAATTGGAAGTAACCATGGTCTCGAATAATGGTTTTCTATAAAAACACATTATAAGTCGTCAACTGTATGTTCACTATGGTAAAATTAAGTTTTTCTTTCGTAGATATTAAGGAGGTTAACAATGGGATATCCAGGTCATGAAAAGCCTAATATCCTAGTTGTGCCCAACATCTTAATTAATGTGAACAAGTGATTCGATTGGTATCTAGTTTTCTAGTATGGACAAATTGCGTCTAATGTTTCACACTGCTTGTTTCTCTCATTCATGTTCATTCTGGTGTTGTAGAGAGAATGGCAAGAGACCAGCTGGAAGGATGACGAAAAGGAAGGGAGGTCAGATTCTCTCCATGGACTAGGCAAAATTAGTGAGCAGAAAGGAATTTTGGGTCCTGGTCCTGCAGATTTACGCTTACACATTGATTGACTTGGTTCAAGCTCGAGGCTCCCCACTGGGGACAATTTTTGCTCTAGTGTAGCATAAAGACACCCATCTGTTGGCTGTAAAGTGTTGTGTTCTTTTGGTTACTTTGCAAACTCTAGTCATTAGTGTAACTTCTTTTGCTGTATATAGGATTATGCTAGATGTTTTTGAGGCATTAGCTATGACAGATATGGTAGTAGCTTTTCACTCTCGAAATTTGCCAAAACTGATCATTCTTTATATTCTTTTTTTTTTCTTTCTTTTTTAGGGCTGAGATTTTTCATATTCTTTTATTGAACTGGTTTATTAATCATGTGAGGATGGTTCTAAACAATAGCAAGATTTTATTCTTGAAACTATCATTTTAATCTTGATTTGTGCACTCGAAGATATCAAACGGGCTCATTAAGGAGAAAGCACAAGAATGTCTCGTGTCAAGGTATTCCCTCAATTTTAACTCTTCTGTCTATTTCTGTTTGTTAAAATAAAAAATATTAAAAATTAATTTTTTATTTCAAAAATTGAAGGTAAAAAAAGAGAAAAAAAACTCACTCTCTTTTTTTTTGGTACATAATGAGACTCGAACCCGACTCTATTACAAAGGGAATGGGTAGTTGTGTTACTTGAGTTGAAACTCATTGACAACACACACTCTCTTTAAGAGATGAGATTGGGTGATAAGAAATGGGAAGAAAATCTCACCCTCGCTCTTAGAGACGGGACTCGGCTAGTTTTAGCCTGAAAACCAACCTAGCTAACACATAGTTTAAAACCGGGGCTCGGCCCGGCTATAGTATCGGGTAGGAATCGGACCGGTCCAACCTCGGCCCAGCAATAGTATAGGGTCGGAATTGGACCGGCACCGACTATAGTATCGGGCCGGTCTAGATCCTCACTTTTCGGAATCGAGAATCGACCCAATATAGGCCCAGCATGTTGATTCCAATGGGTAGTTGGAACCAACATGGCTCGGCCGATTCCAATAGCTATGGAATTAGACCGGCCCGACCTGACCAATTCCAACGGCTATTTTACTTTTTTTTTTTTTGAATTTTTTCAATTTTACTCATCCCAATAATTATAAAATGATTAGTTTAAGAGATTTTGATTCATAAGAATAAAAAATTTTCCTATAAACAGACCATAACTCATTTTCAAATTGTACGCAACAAAATCTCTTACTCTCTTTTACAATCTTATTCTCTCTATTACACTTTTTCAAAATCTTTATACAACAATTCACTTCCAATTTTTTATAACTAACAATTTCCTACTCTTTCTCACATTTTTAACTTATAATTTTTTGCAATCTTCCCATATTTTACAATTTTCAATTTCCTATAATTTGTTACTAATCACATCACCTATAACTTACAATATCTCTCAAAATTTGATAAGATTTCAATATTAAAAGTTTAAATTATTCAATATTTAGCGATAAGCAACCATGATCTCTATCAAGTCGGTAACATTTTACTTTTTGTAACTTTACTTTTTTCATATATTTAATTCATTCGCATTAACTTTTATTATATATTTAAACTTAATTAAAAAAATAGTCGGAACACATTTTTCGTAATTTTCCCAACAATCTCTTCTCCCCGCATTTTCATTTTTCCAAGTGGGAATTTCGAAACACATAAATATTGATAATCTTTTAAAAAAAAAAATGAATCTAATAATATACAATTTAATACAATAAACATTAAAAAATATGATTTTAATGTATGAGATTATTTTGTTAAAAATTATGAGGAGTAAAGGACAATTTGTAAAATTTGTTATCAAAAATATAAATTTTTGAAAGATTGGAAAGTAGGGATATTTAAGAGACATATTTTAAAAGATCACCCAGATAAATTACCTCAAACTAGGCAAACACAAACTCCCACCGGAAAGGAAATGTCACGGATACATTTAGATATAATGCAGAGGCTAAAAAATAAGGCAAATAGAATAGATAGCATGTAAAGAGCTACCAATTAATATAGTTAAATGTGAAGTTTTTGAGAAATATGTTCAAAAATATTTACAATCGTCTTACAAGAAAAATAGCAGAAAAACCGGTCGGAGGAGATCACTAAACTGATCTCAAACCTTGAAAATTGATTTAATTATAAATTTTTTGAGTACTAATTGTAAATTTTTATTAATTTCAAATACTTAAAAAAAATGAACTTAAAAAACATTTTATTGTAATAACATATTATTGGATTAATGATTTATGGAGTTTAGAAAATAGAATTTTAGCTTTTCCATGCTAGAAATACCTACATTTCGATGCTCACATAATTAGAATAATTACAAATATTATTTATGAATATGGTATTAGTGATAAAATATTTTTCTTTATCTTTCGATAATGCATCGGCTAATATTAGTGCTGTTAATATTTTAAAAAATACTTTAAAGACAATATTAGATAGAACATTTTTTCATAATAGAGGTGTATGTCATATTTTAAATTTATGTGTTAAAGATGGTTTAAAAGCAGCGAAAGAAGTTCTACAACCTATTTGTGATTTATTTTATCAAATTAGAAATTTTCGATAAATACACAAGAAATGAAAGAATTATGTAATTTACATAATATAAAATTTAAACGATTTAAACAAAAAACGTGACACTTGGTGAAATACAACTTATGATATGTTATAATATATAATTCCTTTTAAAAATATTTTAATTGAATTTTTAATTTTAATTATGAATATAGTTTTATTGATAATATCGCCTAATTCAATTATTGAATTTTTTTTTATATATGTACAAATTTATTTTAAGGATTTTACTATCCTATAACTCATTTAATGTTATTTAGTTTTTCTAAAATTTATTTCGTATTTAATCAATTTAAAAATAAAGATAGATTTAATGATATTGTTCAACTAACGAAAACAAAATTTTTAAATAGTATGAAAAAATTTTTATTTTGTATTTAATAGCAAGTGTTTTAGATCAACGAGTAAATTGAAGGTGTTGAAATTCTAATAAATTGTTTTGTAGATAGTTTTCTAATGGAAATATATATTAACCGACAATTTTTAAGACAAAACACATCTCATACTTTACAATCCATGTTCACATTATATGAAAATAATAATAACAATAATAATAATATACATAGTAGTGATGTAGGTAGTTGTAGCACTAGTAGTTAAACGACTCGTTCATCTTCATTTTCAAAACTTATTCATCGTTATTAAATGAATTAATTTTATACCAATAAATACATAGATTATAAGATTGTGACGATAATGATTATTTTGATATATTATGTCACGCCCCGAACCGGAATCGTGAACAACCGTCCGTTGTCCTGAATGTCAGCTGTATATTTTACATGAAATCGGACAGAACCTCCCCATATTTCAGAGGTCTCTCATGTATAATTTAACCTGTATAATTCACAACCATTCTGTAAATTAAATAAAATGGTCATCCCAGCCTGTATAATTCACAACCATTCTGTAAATTAAATAAAAGGGTCATCCCGGCCTCACAACAATTCACCAACCCACAGCAGACAATCCAGGACAACGCAAGGCTAAATAAATACTAACAGTCATAACCACAGACCTCTATTGTCATGCCCAACTAGGGCATGAGCAGCCGTCACATCGAGCGGACCTAAAATTTATACAAATATACAATAAATTCCTAAGTAAAAAGTTTAAATGCTTACAGGTGTCTCAATGCAAGTATAATATGAGAGTTTCACAAATAACATCCATAATTTATACAGTCATCTCATAAAAATGTACATGGCCAACTACGGATCTCAATATCAAGACCTCGCAGGGTCGATATAAAATAAAAATTTTAAATTTCAACTTAAATTAAATTCTCACCGTCGTGAATAACCAAACCCACTAATGAGCAACCAAGCCCTCTAGAGCCGAATGCGTCACTCTAGCACAATAATCCTGTCTGAGGAGGGAAAGAAGAGGGACGAGTATCAAGGAAGATATCCAGTGAGTGAGAGGATTAATATTAAGCACAAATAGTGTAGGCGAACCATTGGAGTGTCAAACAACATTATCCGTAAACAACAATTCACGATTTGCAATAAGACATGGTATGTTTAATAAAATGAAATCATTTAATCGATCACACGATATCATACATATATGCATCCATTTAAAAATCAAGTATATTATAGAACAAGCTGAAATGATCCTAGCAATGGTCAACCATGACTGAGGACAGACGCATCGAGGGTTTTATTATGTAAAGTGTGCAAAAGTCACTCACTACCCCGACGTTGGCCGTGAGCTTAGCTGCCAATGGCTTACTCAGACTCGTCAATAGGACCCCACCCGGTGCTAGACGGTGATTGACACACGTCCTCCCCCGATGTGGGTTCAACCGGACGCGCCTATCGCATGCATATAAACTGACGTTTACAAATACCTCCTGCAGAAATGTATCCAGGCATTCCGATACCACTACAAACGTCCTTCGTATCTACGGAATCATCAAGTAATATCATTTCATCACAAGTGGGCATCTCAGTGCCCTCACAGATCTCATCACAAGTGGGCATCCCGGTGCCCTCACAATTCATCAAAACATTTTAAATCCGTGTGCCAATACATTCATCAAATCATTTCAAATCAACATACCAATGCAATGGTAGAATAGAAAACTTATCAAATTTTCAAGTAATGGCACAATTTTGTTTCATTTCAAATATGAATGCATAGTCATAGAAAACATAAGTTTACGACACTCCAATAATCACAAAACAGATTTGAGATTTAATATCACACGTCGAATTAATGCATATCAAAGCATGTCTTGTTTAAAAACATGAAAAAATCATATTTTCACAATTTTATACAAGAGATTAGGGTCTCACTCACAGTATGGGGGAGGTTAGCGCACTCCCCAATAACACCACGAAGCGAAGAAAAAGTGCTCCCCTCAATCAAGACACCAAACACTTATGAATATATAAAATCAGCAAGTTTCAAACCTATGCAATTATATAAAACAGGCTATAACTTCTAATACACATATCCAAATCAGGTGTGTCTTATCTCAAATTAAAGGTAAGACAGACCTAAAACTTTTATGTTTAGGTCTCACAGTGGGTCGTAGCAGAAAATGCAACGAAATGGGCCACAAGTCCTCTGCTAAAGTAGGGCAAAATGCAAAAATTTTCTGCAGAGTATCTATCTTTGAAAATTCACAAAAAAATTCCATTCATCTCCAATTCATTTGGGTCATATTTTATTTTAAAGCTAAGGAGGTCTAGTGTCTAATGCAGAAAACCTCATGTCATTTGGAATTGTGTAGTGAAAGTTATGCTAAAGGACTACATACTGTTCAATTGACTAAAATGTAGGTTTTTCACTTTCAAATTTTCAATGTCATGTCAAGTCCTTTAGGGTACTACCCTAACTCCTCATATTTGTTTATGCGTACTACATGTCCACAAGATTCAAGTGTTGGTACTTAACCAATCCCGCATAGAACTCACACCAATCCAATCTCTCACTCGCACACAAGGGCCAGCATATACACCAACAAAACACACCTTCAAATCTAAAATTTAGTCTCAAACTTCAGCACATAAATACCCAAATTTTCTGTACATTTGACCCTTCATTCCTCTCCATTTTGGCATGCATTTGGACACCCAAAAGTCATGACATACGCAGAAATTTTCTGCACGCACACAAACATCTCTCAAGCTTCGCAATGCACACAAATCACTCAAACACCATCACTAACACCCACTAAAATTCTGCACACCATTTCTCCTCATTTCAAGACATAATATATACATAATGGTGCCATTTTAAAACTTTAAAATTTTACATATGATGGACTCACTAGGGGACACATTTCAACACTCTAATACATGAAGAATCATTTCATTTCAACCCTAAAACCCTAACATTTTCATGCATATTTCGACTCGAACTCTAAGAAAAGCTATTCTAATCAACTCAACAAAAATCTTTCATCCTCTAACATGCTCCTTTCATCTCAGACACTAGACTTAACCTTACTATTCAAGCATGAAAATTTCAGAAATGCATTCTATTCCGATCGAACATATATTCTAGACCTATACAAGCCTTTTCACCCTAAATTAACTCTAAATTCATTCTATTATTAAAAATATCAGAAGTCTCCTCACCTAGGGTTTCTCGATTCGCAGATCTAGCCTCCGTTTGCCATTCGGTTCAGTCTAAAACCTGTAACATTTCCAATTTGAAGTACAATTTAGAAATTTAGCTAAAACACTAAAATAATATCGAAACCCTAAGCTAAATTCATCCTTACCTTCGCAGAGAAAGGATTGCAGTCTAGGATTTTTGAAGAACGGTGGATGACTGCAGTTTGGGGTTTCCACTGGGGTTGCAACAAGGCTCTCGACAGAGAGCAGCCCATACGCAAGTGAGCGAGCGAGGGAGAGGAAGAGAGCTCTGTGGTCGCGCGCACAGGAGAGGGGAAAGGCTATTCGCGCGCGCGGGAAGATGACGAAGGTAGAGTGATAGAGAGAGAATGAAGAGAGAGAGCGATCGAGGGACAGTGAGAGAGATGATAGAGAGGGAGTACAGAGAGAGTGAGAGATCGATCGGTCGATCAAGAGCCGAAAGAGAGAGAGACAGAGAGACAGAGGGAGCGAAACAGAGAGAGATAAACAGAGAAATTGGGAAAAACAGAGAGGGAGGTAGAGAGAGTGGTCGGTGGTGGTTGATGGTGGTTGAAGGCGGCGGAACAAGGCAGAGGACCGTGGGAGGGAATCGCGAGAGAAAGAGAAACCGTGAGGGATAGAGAGAGAGAGAGAGAGAGAGAGTGATCGAAAGAAGAATGGAGGTGGTGGTGCTAACGGTGGAAGGCGGTGGCGGAGGAGCGACGGTGGCGGAGGAGCGGCGGTGGCACTTAGCATCGGAGGAGAAGGAGGCAGAGGGAAAGGGAATCGGGTGATGGAGAGGAACAGACGGAGAGAGAAAGAAACAAATTAGGGCTATTAGCCCTAATTTGATTTGGAGGAAAGGTGGGCCAAAACGCTGTGTTTTGGCTCCTCTCTTTTTTTTTAAATTAATTAAACAAATAATTATTTATATATATATATATATATATACATATTCTCACACCCATATTTCACTAAAATGGGGTTCACTACGAATTACGGACACGGTATTTTAAAATATATCAAAAATTCAAATTAAATACCTCAAAATCGAAAATCAATATAAAATTTAAAAATTTTTCTCTATATATAAACGGAGGAATATTATATATATATTCCATGAACAGTACCCTAGTACGAATACCGCAGTGTCGGTATTACATTTTCTAACCTCCTAAAAACAAGTTTGTCCTCGAAACTAGAAGAAAGCTAAACAGTAAACAAGTGGGGGTATTGTCTCCTTATAGCCTCCTTGGGCTCCCAGGTCTGATACTATCGACACTGAGACACCATGCAGCTTGATTATCGTATCGATGTTAAGACGTGCCAAGGTCTCCAAAGGATAGTCGCTACGAATAGGAAGAAAATGTGCGGACTTGGTGAGTCGATCTACAATCACTCAAATGACATCATGCCGTGATGAAGTCCGCGGTAGCCCTGTCACAAAATCCATCGCGATACGTTCCCACTTCCACTCTGGAATAGGAAGAGGCTATAAAGTGCCGGCGGGTCGCTGATACTCAGCCTTCATCTGCTGACAAAGCAAGCATCTAGCAACAAGCTCTACAATCTCTCTCTTTATATCGGGCCACCAATAACTATTTTGGATAGTTCGATACCTCTTCGTACTGTCCGGATACATAGCATGAGTAGAGGAATAAGTTTCCTCAAGAATAACTCTCCGAAGATTGATGTCGGCAGGAATACAAACTCGCTCTCGATATACCACCAATCCGTCATCACGGACTCGGAAATCTCCGCCATTACCTTTGCGGATCCTATCAAGAATACCTCGGATCTGTTCATATGATCCTTGAAGCTCCTTAATAGGGTCGAACAAGTCGGTCTCACTTCAAAACGAGCTAGTAGTGTTCCTCGAGTATCACAAGTCAAACTGACTCCTAATACACGGAGTCCCACCAAACAAAAGAGATAAGCACTCTCTCTATATACCGAATTTTCTGACCAATTGCTCATCAAGATGAGTGATAACTAGTAGCTCCTCATCTAGCAACGATAACAGTTTACCCGACTGTCGAGCAAAATAATACTCTCACGTAAGAATAATTTGAACCAGTATCAATAAGAACAAGGGCATTGACTCTGAATATTTTCATAGTACCCATGATGCGAAAAATTGTAAAAAGAACCAATATAGGATACGCAAAAGATATATGTTTATATATATATCAAATAGTCAAGCCTCTAAGGCTTTAACCAGTCATAACCGTACATATCATCATGAGATGCATGGTTTCAAAAGAGGATAACAATAGTTAAGCTTCTAGAGCTTTAACTAGTCAAGGCGGTACATAGCTATCATGATATACATGATTTCAAAAAGAAGAGTACCTATAAACTCCTAAACAGTGGAATCTACCGGAGGATTACCCATGATCATAACTGGCTTTGCCTGAGCGCCCTCCTGCATCATCGCATACACGCGGGCCTGTGCCCTCGGCTGCTATCGTGAAGGGTTTAGTACAGTGTTACTCCCGGCTGCAGTCCATGGAGCAGTGTGTACTGAATATGTAGGTGCTCCCTGCTGACCTGCCCGTGGTTTACCCGTGTGTGTCGGTGTCACCTGACCTCTAAAACCTAGGTCAGGGCAAGAACTCCAAATGTGTCCCTACTTCCCACTCTGGAAGCATCTAAGGGGAGCTTTGCAAGCTCCAAAATGACATCAGCCAGAGTCGCGGCAGATAAGATGGTGTTGTGCTATGGACTAACTAGAGGCACTGGGGGCCTGTACTCTAAAGCTTTAAGGATGTGGCCCCTGTCCGAACTGTGTTGCTGTAAGTGAGGGACTTCCCTAAAAGCTAGAAGTCCTACCCCACTTCAAGCTCTGGCTCGTCTGGGTCTCAACCCTCTATGGTCTTACTAGAACTCCGTAAAATATCTGCGGTCGAACTCCCTCAAGAAGTCCTCCTACCGCAGTGGCTCAGTAGCCTTGTCACAAATAGCCTCCCACCAAGTGAGGGCATCACCGTCGAGGAGTCTCTCAACAACTCTCAAACTGAGCTCCTCTGTCAACCCCAAATCAGTAAGGATCCTGCGAGTCCTGTTGATCTAGTGCTTCGCCGCTACAGTATCACTAGATCCAAAAAAAATCTATGCATCCTAGCTGCCGAGACTCTTTCACCAACTGAGTAAGTTCGTGGATGCGCTTCAAAGTAACCGACGTCTCATCACTAGTCCTGTTGAAACCCCTACTTCTCTCTCGGTTATGGCTAAGTCAATAGCCAACGTGGCTGCTAAGTCACAGCCCTAAGGCTGACTAATAAAATTTGAAATTTTCTTTATAATTTCTTTAAAAATTTTGTGCAGAATTCTGTATATGTCTATTGAGTTGGGATTGATTGGCTTTTTCCAATCTTAAGACACAATGTTAACTTGAACTATAGGTATGATAGGAAATGAAATTTTAAACAAATAAAAAGGATGTAGATTTAACAAATAGAAAAAAGTAATCTAAAAAAAATTAATAATCTGAGAAATTAATTTCTCAAATTGATAATTTTTAAATCACCTTTTTTTTTTAAAAAAAAAAATCAACTTTCTTTTTAAAATTTATCTTTTAATTCTTCAATTATTCATTTTCTTTATAGAAAATAAAAATGTGCAATACATTAAAATTGACAGGATTTTTGTCACTCCCCTTTTTTCATCATTTCCTTTATTATTTTCCTTTTTTCAAATATAGGGCTAATTATATGTCCGGTCCCTGAACTATAAGTCGAGCTCTAAATTAGTTCCTGAACTTCAAAACACTACGGGAGATTCCTCAGACTTTCAAAAGTGTCACTAATTGATTTCTCCATTACTAACGAAGACAATCTGTCCGATAAATGTCGACATAGAATGACATAGCAAGTAAGCTAAACATATGAATGCTAATGTGATAGTGCCAAGTCGACACCCTAAAATACCTTACACTGCCACATCAGATGATGTGACAGTGCCACGTAACTAATATGCTGATGTGGCAGTACCACGTTAGCAAGGGCATTCTGGTCTTTCAACTACACAAGGGGGGAGGGAGAGAGTCTATTTTGATCGAAAATTACGCCAAAGAAGGAAAGCTTGCCCTCAACTGATCGTGATGTAGATGAGGAACTCAATCGGTATTTCGGTGATTCGATTGATGATATGATGAATAGGGAAAATTTCTCACTATTAAAGAATATCCGGAAGACCCTGATCAGGTTTTTTAAAATATATTTTTGTTAATTGCAATTTTTTCTAGTTATTTTATTTATATTTAATTTTATTATCATTTATTTTTTTATAGACAGAGGATTCATTGGTCGATTTGCTTCAAAGTCTGGCAAACATAGATATAACCTTCAAAGTATCGTTCATCAAATTTGTACGTCTTTTTGTTAAAACTTGACCATTTGCACTAAAAGTATTTTCCAATGGTACTGTGGACACTAGAGAGATTAGTATATCTTTGGTCATTGTGGTTAAAATTGGGTAATAAGCTGCATTCTTTTTTCACCAACCTAATGTATCAAAATAATCGTCATCATTGCAACCTTCTAGTCTATATGTTTATTGGTATAAAATCAATTCATTTAGGGACAATAAGAAAATTCTTTATTTTTTTCTAACATATGTAAAGGATTAAATGAGAATAAAGATAAACGAGTTGTTGAACTATTACTACTATTATTACTAACAACACTACCACTTATATTAATATGTTTCTTTTCGTTTAATATAAATATAGTTTGTAAAATATGAGATATTTTTTATTTTAAATGGTGTGCATTAATATATATTTTCATTAGAAAACTATTAACAAAACAATCTATTAGAATTTCAATATCTTCAAATTCTACACGTGAATCTAAAACACTTACTACCAAATACAAAATAAGAATTTTTTCATAATATTTTAAAAATTTTATTTTCATTAGTTAAATAATATCAATAAACATATCTTCATTTTCAAATTGATTAAATATGAAACAAATTTTAAAAAGACTATATAACATTAAATGAGTTGTTGGATAATAAAGTCTAAAAAATAAATTCACATGTGTATAAAAAATTTTCAAAAATTGATTAGTGTACTTACAAAATCAAAAATAATATTATTAATAAAACTATATTCATAATTAGAATTAACAAATTCAATTAAAACATTTCTAAAAGAAATTACACATTGTAACATATTATAAATTGAATTCCATTTAGTATCGTATTTTTGTTTAAATCGTTTAAATTTTATATTATATAAATTACATAATTGTCTCATTTCTTGTATTTTTGTTGAAAAATTTCTAATTTAAAAAATTAAATCATGAATGGATTGTAAAATTAGTTCCACCGCTTTTAAACCATTTTTATCATATAAATTTAAAATATAACATGCACATCTATTATGAAAAAATATTTCATCTAATATTATTTTTAAAGTATTAACGATACTAATATTATCCGATACATTATCGAAAGAAAAACTAAAAATTTTATCATTGATACCATATTCATGACAAACATTCATAATTGCTCTAACTAAATGAGTACCAAAATGAGAGAATTCCCAACGTTGAAAAGTTAATTTTTTTTTTTAAAAAAAAAAAACTCATGAATCATTAATCCAATGACATGTTACTATAATAAAATGTTCTTTTTTATATTCACTTTTTCAAGTATCTGAAATTATTAAAAATTTACAATTAGTGTTTATAAAATTTGCAATTAAACCATCTTTTAAGGTTTAAAATCGATCTAGTGATTTCCTCTTACCCTTTTTTCTATTACCTTTTTGTAACCCGATTATAAATATTTTTGAATATATTCCACAAAAAATTTATATACAACTATACTAAATGGTAACTCTTTACGTGTTATTCATTTTATTTGTCCAATTGTTTCAGCATCCGCATTATATCTAAATGTGTCCATGATATGTCCCCCCTGGTGGCGATTTGTGTTTGTTTAGTTTGAGATAATTTATCCAGATGATCTCTTACTATGTGTCTCTTAAGTGTCTCCACTCCCCAACCCTTAAAAAATTTATATTTTTGTTGAAAAATTTTACAAGTTGTCCTTTACTTCTTATAATTTTTAACAAAATAATTTCATACATTAAAATCATTTTTCTTGTAAGTGTTATGTTAGATCATGTATTACTAGATTCATTTTCTTCAAAACCAATATCATATCTATGTATTCTGGAATGCCATCTTAGAAAAATGAAAATAGGGAGAGAGAATATTGTTGGGAAAATTGTGAAAAATATGTTCTAACCATTTTTAAAAAAAATTTAAGTTTAAATATATAAAAAAATTAATGTGAATGAATTAAACAAGCAAGAAAAGTAAAGTTGTAAAAAATAAATTGTTACTAACTTGATGAAAATCACGGTTGTTTATCATCAAATTTTGAAATTTTGAATTTCTAATCTTAAAATCTTGTCAAATCTTGAGAGATATTATAGGTAGTGTGAAATTATGAAAATATGTTAAATGTGAAAGAGAGAAGAAAATATTGAACGTAGAGAAAGTTATAGGAAATTGTAAATGAATTGTTGTGCAAAGATTTTGAGAGTGTAATAGAGAGAAGAAAATTGTGAGAGAGAGTATGAGATTTTTTTATATAGGATTTGAAAATGAGTTGTGGTCTATTTATAGAAAAAAATTTTCACTTTATGGATCAAAATACTCCTCAAACTAGTTGTTTTATAATAGTTGGGCGGGGTAAATTTGAAAACATCCAAAAAAATTTGAAGTAGCCATCGGAACCAACGGGGCTGAGCGGTTCCATAGCCGTTAGAACCAGCAAGGCCAAGTTGGTTCTGGTGAACGTTGGAACTGGCTAGACTAGTTCTGGGTTCAAGCCAGTTCCGTACTGATTCCGAGTCTGTGTCGAGCTAATTCCCAGTTCCAAATGTTGAATTGGACTAGTCTGATTACTATAATGGGCCGATTCGATTTTGAGTTACTATTTACTTGGACCAGTTATCGGTCTAGGCTAAAATGTGTTGGTTGGACCTGTTTCCAGGCAGGAACCAACCTAGTCCCAGTTCACTCTCTTGTCTTTTGTTATGCAACAACTTTAATAAAAGTATTTACAAATGATAAAATATTTTAAAATAATATATAATATCATCATAGAAACATCACATTATTTTAGAAAAATATATAATCATCTTATTACTATATTCATAAATATTGATATCTATATAATTAATACGCGAAAATCTAAAGATAAAACATTAAGGTTTTCATCTTGTACATATGAGACTCAAAAGATATAGGGACTTCTTGCAATACTTCATATTGAAAAATGGATGCAGGGCTGTCCATGTAGATAGACCAAAAACCCAAACCCTCTTTAACATTTGAATTTTGAAAGGGAAATAATATAGGGAGGGAGTAATTTTTTATAACCACCCCTCAACTCCCTCTCTCCCGAAAACTCCCTCTCTGTGAAGGAGTGAAGAAAAGGAACCATGAGAAGGCATTGTTGAGAGTGAAAAAGTAATAAGAGATTCTTCTCACATTCAAGGAGAGACAGAGGCTTCTTGAAAAGGGTTGATCATTCCATCAAAGGTATTTGGATTGTAAACCGAAAAGGTAATCCAATTTATATAACACTCTTTTAGACCTAAAATACCTAGCTATCGAAAGAAATAAGTGATTTTAACCCAACTTAGATCTGAAAAATTTATGCATGGATTTTATTTGTCAGTATGTTTTTTAAAACCTACACATCATAAGTGTAGAAATGGATGAAAACCAACATTGTTACTATTGCATTCATGTAAAGTCTCTAGTACTGTATGACTAGAATTGTGTACTCTACAATGGCCTAATGAGTCTTTAAATTAGCCAACCCTTGAGACAATTGGAAAATTCAAGTGGTGCGGATGATCGGAAACTCATAGACTTCAGTTCCGACCTAGAATGCTCTGAGTGCTATTTCTCGAGATTAAAATCTTATTTATCTTTTTTTTTTTTAACTTTAAAGACTATAAAATATTTTTTTATTAAGTTAAAGTATATGATGGTGATATCATATTTTGTTTTTATGATATGATAAGTTTTTTTTTTAAAAAAAAAGAATTATTTAGAATTTAGTTAAATGAATGAGTTTTAAAAAATATAAGCAAAAACAAAATTATAGTTAAGTGGAGCAAAAATAGATATGGATCATAATACCAATTAAATTTTAGAAAATTGGGAGGGTACAGTTGCCCACTCTGGGCTCGATGTAGGTCCGCCATTGATTGTGTGTCATGAATGCTTGAGCCATTTGGCAGCCCAACCCATGGGCTTGGACTTCAGGCTGGGGCCCAAAGTCAACGGGGCATCCATCATGTCGATCGTGCCAAAGAAGTGGACTGACTTCACTGAGTCAGGCTCGGGCTACGTTTATTGAAGTTAGGTAGCTGCCATTAACACCGTCATGGAACTAGAAATGGATCCGGGGTGACCTTATCGTGTCTAAATTGGTTTTTTTGGTCCTCAAGAGGACAACTTAGTGCACAACCCTCTTTCTCTAACTCCGTAATTCAGAGTTCAAATTTCTGTATAATTAAAAAAAAAAAATCAGCTCTTTTGGATCAAGATACTGAAAACTCTCTAAGTAGATGTAATACACACTTCAAGATTAGTAAGGTTACATTACTAATTGAGTGAATGATTAAATGCTCGAATTTTACATGACAGTATATCGAATAAAATATCACAATCTTTTAAAATTGAATAAATTTTATTTGATCAAACTATTTTTAAATTAAATAAAAAAATATATCAAATATGCTGAGATAAAATACGTGGACTCAGTCCATTTTGTATTTAATTCATCTAATTTCTCTAATATTTTTTTTTCAAGATATTGTTTTATCATACCTTGTTGCATATATAAAAGTATTATTTGAGAGAAGTCAAATATATACAAAATGCACTATGAATTTGCAACCATTTTTCTTATGCTCATGGATCAAAATGTGATTTGAGTCAAATTTTCTGGAAATACCTATTTATCATTTATATCATCAATATTTCTTTTCATATAAATGAAATTATTTATTTATTTATTTTTTAGTATAGACTAGCTTGAAGCATGTATTACATCTAGCTTCAGAAACGCCTCTAACTCTGCCGAGGGGTGCTGACTTCATGCATGCCTATCTCCACCTCATTGCCCAACTCTACCAACTTGTGTGCACTTCTGTTGGCCTCCCTAAAGACATGATTGATCTCTTTCAAGCCCAATATAAAATATCATATGTTTTATGGAGATTTCTATTCCTATGGACATTATTTCTTGTGAAATGAAAAGAAAATAATTAGTGACCGTTGAATATTGAAAAACCGATGGCCTCAGACTTATGAATCTCAATACACATTTTTTTTTTAATATAAACTGCTAGTATCCGATAATTAAATTAGATTCAGTTAAAGTATAAACTACTAGTATCATAAGTTTGGGCTATTAAGGAGTATAACTCTTTTGACGTCTGTTTTCTCTGTACATAATACTCAAATTCGAGATTTTGAGCAGTATCTTTTTCCAGAACGGATCGGGGAGCTTTTGGAGGTGTGTGTAGGCTCGTATTGAAGAGCAGCGTTTTCTAGAATGGACAAGGAGGCTTCTGGAGGCGCATGGGGGTGTATATTGAAAATGAGCTTTTTCCAAAATGGACCATAAGTCTTTTGGAGGCACATGCAGTGAGCGTGGATAACCTTTTTTGCAAACCTGGCTACCGAAACATAAAATAATATAAAAATAATATAAATAATAGAGATAGATGAATATGGTTGTGATACCATATTAGAGATGGAGAGTAATATAATAATATAAAGTCTAATACTCAATTGCCTCAGAAAACAATATAATAATATAAACTCTAAAGGTCCATAGCCTTTGTTGTCTCTATTATTTCAATAAATTATTACAATAAGTTGGATTTAAATAAAAAAACCCATTACCATAAATATAGATAAAGTTATTAGAAATATAAAAATATAAAAAGTCATATGTTTGATTAGATTTTTATATATAATATATTTTTTAACAATTATAATTAGTCGAGCTCCTTGAGAGGGAGGAGAAGAATAATTTTAGGGCTCAACCTGGCTTTAAGGCTTAGGCCACCCAAAAAGGGACATAATTGGGTCTTTAATTAGGCCCATGGCCCAAGAAGAGTCTTTACAAAAGGTTGAACAAATGGTACAAGCTAAGCATTAGAGTTTGAACATTATACCAACATTGGTCGGCTTAGCGAGAAAATGAGCTGAGATCTCTTAACTATACACGGGTTTAACTCATCATGGGAACGAAAAATATCATGTTGAGAAATCCTCACAAATTAAGACGCCCGATCGCGAATCGGCCCAAATTAGTTAGAACGAAATCTTGAATATTAGGTGGTGGCTCTTGTACCTGGGCGTAAAAAAAAAAGAGAGTCTGAATACCATATTTAAGAAACATGAGACTACACCTGCAGCTGCAAAATCTTATGCACTCAAGTTTACTTAAAGCGGGTTATCATTCATTGTGCAAATTATAACTACGCTCGGAGAACAATTCATCATTTTCATTTAAAGGAAAATAAGTAGAGAGTCCTATTCCATGTATATAAACAATAGAGGATGCACATGATGGTGGGAGAACGCAGACCGGTGGAAACTAGGGAAGAAGAGGATTTGCTATAAAGAAGTAACAGGAAGGTAAAACAAGTGTCGAGCATAGAAGAAATGCTATCAAGACCATCCTTCAAAGAGATGCTGCTAGGATAGGAGAGCAAAGAAGACTGCAATGAAATGGAGGATGAGGGCAAATCAAACTCAGAGTTTGAAGAGTTTTTGGAAGAGAATATAATAGAATGCCACCTTGGTTAGATACCCAACATACCATTGTCAAACACTAAGCTGAAGGAATTGTGGAAGCCGTGGAGATAGTCCTTGATAATCAAACTCCTAGGAAAAGATATTGGTCACCAGTTGTTGAACCTAAAAATATGATCAATGTGGAGAATTGAGGGTGCATTAGAACTTTTAGACTTAGGTGGTGGCTTTTTGGTAAAATTCTCTTAGAAACACGATCTCTACCATGCCCTAACGGGAGGACCTTGGATGATTCACGATCACTACATAACAGTGAGGAAATGACACTTGGTTTGAAGCCCAGATAGCCCAAATCACCTCCATCGTGTTTGGATCAGGCTACCACAACTCCCAATAGAATTTTTCGAAAAGGAAATTTTATTTGAAATTGAGGGAAACCCATTAAAATTGATGGCAACACAGCAAATGCCCTGAGGGGTAAATTTGCTCGTGTTTGTGTGGAGATAGATCTGAATAAGCCTTTGGTCTCCAAAGTCCATATTAGGAGCAGAATCCAAAGAATCGAATATGAGGGTTTACATACACTTTGCTTCGTATGCATAAGATTAGGTCATAATAGTGAAAATTGCGAGGTGATTAATTAAAGGGAGATGCACCGGATGCATGGATCAAAGGGAGAAAGTCCATTCGACAACAAATCTCTAGCGAAACCAGAAGAGGGCAGGGACAAGGGGTTGGATCCTTGGATGCTCATGACTAGGAGATAAAGGCAAACCAAATTTGGTAATCAGAAGGACAAAGGAGGAAAAGCGGGGTACCAAATGAACAAATTTGCGAGTTTAGGGCAAGTCAACAAATCCTTGGAGATTGTACTCTTTGAATCGAGGGATTTGGTTGTAGGGACTCATATGGGTGCAATGTTGGGACAAAGGCAGGGAACAATGATGGGAAAGGAAAGAAGTCAGGTGAGGATGTTCTCAAAAGGATTACAGTTGGCTTCAATAGCAATGGATTGCAGAGATTGACGGGAGAGAGAGGAAACATGATCAAGCAGCAAATGAATGAATTAGATCGGTGGGGTAGTGATTAAAAAAGGTAGAGAAGATAAAGTTGTTGGGCCTATGTTGGAAGCTTCAGCTGGGTGGACAAATGGGCCTTAGGGAACTAAAAGAGGAGTAAGTGAGACTTATTCTGAGGGGCCTCCTGAGTTGGCCCATCAGCAAAATGGGCTATTTAGGCCTGTGAATGATGAGATAAAGGAGGATGCCAACCCAAAAAGAAGTTAGAAATTTGAGGAAAATGTGGCCCTCATTCATTACCCGGGAGAAGAGAGTCCCAGTGGAGGTTGGAGAAATCTAAATCCAATAGTAACTATGTATCCTCCACACACCATCAGGAGACCGTTGAAGAGGAAGAGAGTTTGGATGGGAAGGGAAGACGCAAAAGTGAGGAGGGAGAGGTCAAAATGAGGGAAGATGGGATGGAGTTTGTATGTTATTAGCAAGGAGGAAAGCTCCCACTAATTGTACTCTCTTATTTCTAATGAAATGCCATATTATTATACGGAATTGCAAAGGGGCTGGTAACAGTAAGTTCCGTAGAATTTGTAGAGAATTGGTGCGTAACCAAGCTCCAGAGATTATTTGTTTGCTAGAAACGAAGATCAATGTAGGTAAGCTCTCAGATTTTTTGATTAAGCCATGTCTGGAGGGCACCTTTGTTGTAGATATAGATGGTTTTAAAGGAGGCTTGTGGCTTAATTGGAATAAGAATAAGGTGGATGTCTAGGTAAGGAAGCATTCTCATCAATGGTTCATATGAAAATCAAGGATGGCAATTCTTGTTGGTGGTTAACTTGCATTTATGTCCAACCCTATGAGAATGATAAAGATATGTTTTTGGGAGAGATGCAATAGATAGCAAATGAGGTGAGTCGTCCCTGGTTCATGATGGGGGACTTTAATAAGATTGCTGGAGTTAGAGAAACCATGAATGGAGGGTCCAGGGCCGGGCAGAGGGGAAGAAAATTTAGGGAAAGATAGACAGATTGCAATCTCCTGGACTGTAAATCAATTGGTGCCAAGTTTACATGGACAAGGAAACATGATGGGAGGGTAGTTCTTCAGCAGAAGTTGGATCAGGTGTTAGGGAATTTAGAGGGAAAGTTAGCTTTCCCAGAATTGAAAGTAATTAATCTCCTTGTTTCCATAGGGACCACCATCCTGTCATCCTCCACACAAAACTTTCAAATCCTCCTAGAACAGATAGAAAGCCCCTCCGATGTGAAGCATCTTGGCTTTCACACCCTGAGTTTAGGAGGTTTTCAAAAAAGCTTAGGCAGCTGGTGAGGGATTCCTTCTTCAGGCAATAAAAAGCACAGTGCAGGAGCTGAGAATGGAATAAAATGGTGTTTGGAAATATTTTTGTGAGGAAAAGGAAACTTGAGGCAAGACTGAAGAGAATTCAAAACTCAAGAAATTACAACCACTCAATTCCTCTGCAGAAATTAGAAAATGAGCTCTTGGTGGAATATGAGAAAGTTTTAGATCTAGAAGAAACCTTCTTGCATCAAAAAGCTAGAGTTAACTAGATAAGTAAGGGAGATAGGAATACAAGATTCTTCCCCATAACAACAAAAATCAGAAGGCAAGGAAATAGAATTGTGGTGCTTCAAATAGTTGGGGGTTGTGCATGTATCAAGAGAAGTTGGGGGGATCACATAAGGAACTATTTTGTTGACCTGTTTAGGAGCAAAGAGGTAGCTCAACCTAGTGCAAGGTTTGAGAGATACATTAAGAAGGTTGAGGAAAGACATCATGACAGGCTGATCAGAAAAGCCGATGAAGAAGAGGTCAAACAGGCCGTTTTCATAATGGAGGGTCTCAAGGCGCCTGGTTCAGATGGTTTTCTACCCATCTTCTACCAAAATCTGTGGCCTGTGGTCAAAGAGTCTCTTTACAAGTTTGTTAATGACGTATTAAATGTAGGTTTCTTCTGCGCAGAATTAGCTAATGCCCATATGATCTTGATCCCTAAGTGCAAGAACCCCATGAATGTGAATGATTTTAGACCCATTAACTTTTTAAATATAGCTTTTAAGGTCTTGTCAAAAGTTGTAGTTCATAGATTAAGACTGCTGATCAATGATATCATTAGGCCTCATCAAAGCAACTTCCTCCCGTGGAGAGGAACCGTAGGTAATATCATCATTGTTTAGGAGATCATCCACTCTCTTTACAAGTTCAAAAGGCAAAAGCATGAATGATCCTGAAGATAGACCTTGTAAAAGCTTATGATAATGTAAGTTGGAGTTATTTGGGAAATGTTCTGGTCGATTATAATCTCCCTCTCCCGTTGGTCAGATTAATAATGTTTATGGTCATTTGCGGAGAAGTTTCTCTTATTTGGAATGGGAAGACGCTACCTTCTATGACAACCAATAAGGGATTAATGTAAGGTGATCCCTTATCTCCGTACCTTTTTATCCTAGTCATGGAAAGATTGTCTTACAAGATACAAGAAAAGGTAAGGAAAGGAAGATGGAACCCTTTTAAAGTAGCTAGGATTGGGCCTGCTGTCTCACATCTTTTTTTGCTAATGATTTGCTGCTTTTTGTTCAAGCGGAGCAATTGAATTTAAGTTTAAGTGCAATTCTTGAGTGTTTAAGGGAATTTTCATAAGAGATCGGCTTGGAAGTTAATCCAACCAAGTCCAAGATATGGTGCTCCCCAAAGACCCTTTGGACTACCAAGAACACTCTAACTACAATCAGTAAGTTTATGCCCTCAGTAGACTTGGGAAGATACCTAGGGGTCCCAACTATCCATAAAAGAGTTAAAAAAGACTTCTACAACCATATGGTGGAAAGAGTTCAGCACAAACTCTGTGGTTGGAAAACCAAAGTGTTGAGCATAGCAGGAAGAAGGACCCTTATCCAAGCTATAATCTTAGCTATCCTTTTGTATACTATGCAGACTTCCTGGGTTACAAGCTTAACAGAGATTTTTTGGAGGAAGTAAGGAGGGCGATCAAAAGATTCATCTTGTGAATTGGAATATGGTGTGCCAACTGGGGGTTTGGGGATACGCAAAATGAGAGACAACAATGTAGCAATGATTACTAAACTTGGGCAAAGGATGGCTAAAGAGGAGGAGGCTCTTTGGTGCCAAGTGCTAAGAGCTAAATATCTAAAGAGAGATAGTTTCTTCAATTGCAAGAGAGGGCTTAGTAGTTCAAATGTTTGGAAAGGTATTTTATATAGAAGGAATTGTCTTAGGGAAGGTATCAAATGGAGAGTGGGGAATGGGAGTGAGATTGATTTTTAGAAGGATAGATGAGTTGGAGACAATTGCCTGCAATCTTATGCTATATCTCCCCAACCTAGAGATCTTCCTTCTTTCAAAGTGAAGGACTTTATTGACAATGAAGGAAATTGGAAAGATCAAGATCTTATGGAGTGGGTGGCAGCAGACAAGGTGGAGGAGATCAAAGGAGTAGTGATTCCTAGAAGAGTAGGGATTAAAGACTCCTTTTGGAAAGATTCCAGCAATGGTTGCTTCACCACAGCTAGTGCTTACTGGCTTATGCAGCAGGAGCCCAACAAGAGGAATGAGGCGCTTGAGGATTGGAGGTGGGTTTGGAGGATCAAATGCCCCAAAAGAATGAAGCACTTCGTGTGGACTGCATTTTTTTTTTGTTACATCACGATTTGAACCCGTGATCACCGGGTTGAGAAAGAGATTGTAACCACTAGGTTGTCCCCTTGGGAGACGTATGGACTGCATGTTTAGGGAGATGTATGACCAATGTGGAAAGAAGAAAGAGGGGATTCACTGAGGATGATTCTTGTGGGTGGTGCTGAGAGGAAGTCGAGACCCTCGTTCATGTGCTAAGGGACTGTGCTGAAGCAAAGGAGGTTTGGGAAAGGATGTATGCAAACATTGAGTGGAAAGAGGACTTTTGGAGAGGGGATATCCAAACTTGGCTAAAGAAGGGTGTGAAGAACAATTTTAAGGAAGTTCAATTCCAAGACAATTGCACCTTCACAGCAACTTTGTGGACTCTTTGGAAGAGGAGATGTAAACTAGTCATGGAAAGCAAGAAGGAAGATGTGCAAACCACTATCAAGAAGATCTGTAATACGAGGAGGGATTGGATGGCAACCTTAAAGGAAAACAAAAATGCTAGAGGGGAGCAAGTCATTTGGGTTAAATGGAATCCTCCCAATGAAGGTCAAATGAAACTCAACTTCGATGGAGCTATTTCGCTGTCCTCTGGGAAAGCTAGTGTTGGCGGCCTCTTGAGAGGAGAGAATGGAAGATGGTTGAGAGGGTATACCATAAATATTGGGAAGTCCAATGCCATTACAGCTGAACTTTGGGGACTAAAAGAGGGCTTGCGTTTAGCTAAAAGTATGCAATTAAACTGTCTGCAAGTGGAAGTAGACTGCATATCCCTGGTCCATTTGTTTAAGGAAGAAAAGGTGGAAGATCATCCTCTGCACTTAATCATTTTGAAGTGCAAAGAATCGATAATGGAGCTAGGTGTTCATGAAGTTTCCCATGTCTTTAGAGAGATGAACAAACCTGCTGGTTTAATTGCTAAATATGAGGGAATGCCCCTCTGAAAGTCACAATTTTTGACCGCCCTCCTCAATTCCTGAGTAAGTAGCTGGAAGAAGACATAGGGGGCTTGGGTTCCTTTAGAAGAGTAGGATATTATTCCTCTCAGTCCTAGCCTTGGAGTTGTAGTGTGCTTTCTTCTGCTGACTGTTTCCTGCATCTTACCACCAAAAGAAAAAAAAAAGTCGATAACACTGGTGGGGTTTGGGCCCCCAGCTCCAACTCAGGTTGGACCAGCTTTCGTTGCAAATTTTTGGGCTGTGTTTGCTTTCTCAACAGAAGCTAAATCCCGGGCATGGGTCTAAAAAAAATAATAAAATAAAATAAAATTAAGGCCTTCCCAATTTTCAAAATGGGCTGAGGAAGCCCGCTGGGTTACTTGTTTAAGAGCAGAGGTTTCAGAAGATCAAGCTCTGTTGCGTCTAGAAGGGATTTAAGTTGCAATACATGAGAAACTGCTTAAAATCTGAGGACATCTCTGAGATTTTGATATCAAGGAAAGGGCAGTTTTACCAAACTTTCGGGGCATAACGGTGGGACGCTACACTCTTTTAATTATAAATCTCAAGTTCGAACTATGAAAATAAAAAAACAAGATTTGAAAAAACTAATTTCTTAATGGATTCTACAATGCTCGAATCGGATTAAACGAGTGAAATCCAATTACCGGTCAGTGAAAAAAAAAAGGAAAAGGACAATTTGAAGTGCTCTAGGCAGCGGCTGACCCCCCAGTTATGATTAGTTTTAGCGGCCGTATGAAGTTGTTCAGTTTTCAAGTGTTGTAGAAACGACTTGCAGCATGAAGAGATGATAGCTGAACATAACCGAGTAAGAAGTCAACTTGTAGAGGAAGGAATACAGAACTCACACGTGAAAGCACAGCCAGAGCCCACAATAACATAAAGCAGGTGAAACCCTTGTTTTAGGCCTGGTCATTTATTGATGATTTAAATAAGAATGTCAAACCCATTGTATAGGCATAAACATTTGATCCATTTAGTCCTAAACTCATAGCCCCCATAGCATTCCTCATTTACAGACACTGCACAATAAGTAAATCATCCGGCGTTCAAAACCTTCTGCATCCAATTAGCAAAGATTGAACCTTTTCTTCAAAAAAAAAAAAAAAAAAAGAGCTCATGTCTTACCATCTTAGCTGAGATTTACGGGCAAGTATTCTAGGATTGGCCTAAAGAAGCTGCATGCATGGGAATCATTCCAATGCAAAATGACAATAGAAAAAATAAAATAAAATAAAGTAAAATAAACAGCCCAATTAGTTGTATTCACTATAACGGCCATATGCTTTGATTTATTTTAAATGGAGAAAAGCAGCTCCTTCAGTGCACACCTTTGATTACATAACAATCAACATTGCTTACTAGCTTTGGCAATTGGATAAGGGTAAGCCATAGACATACAGGATCTTCAAAAATTTAAAGCAACAAAATACCCAGAAATGAAGCACACGACTCTGAAAATTTCAGTCTTCCAGCTCGATGATCTTCACAACAGAAGCATCGCCAACTTTCTGGCAGACAATGACCCGGTCGTGTGGCTTTATAAGTCCAGAAGCCTTTCCATGATCAAGAGCAACCTTTAGAACTGACTCATTTGTTGCACTTGTGGATTCAGCCTGCAGAAACAGGCGAATATTTGCTTCAATTTCTCAATTTTCAAAGAAAAAATTTGAACAAAAAAAATGGAATGTAGTGTGATCACATCTTTTGAAACTTGTTTATCCCAAAGATATGCAAAAAAATCAGGTTAAATATGTTTCTTATCCATTGTTCTTTTTAAGTTCAGCAAGTTTTAATATATCAGTTTGGAAGCTTCTCTGAACAAAGTCGTCTCTGATTGTTTGGTAAACAAATAAATTTATGCATTAAGATGGCAATTTTTTTTTTAAAAAAAGGAAATTCATTGTCTGCATTCTTTATTGCCTCCCTGCCAACGGAGAAACAAAACACACACATACACTAAGAAAGATTGCCAAGAAGTGGTATCTTACCGGGTGTCTAGGATCAGCAAGCATTGGGAAAAGGCCTCTGACTATGAGTGATTGCCTTGCCTGTTGGTAACAACTAAAATTAATCATCTAAAGATAGTAAAGTTAATTAAAGAAAGCCAACAGACTTCGTGAGGCTGAAAATATATTAAGTCAATTTTAAAGCTAAATCAAACCTTTTGGAAAAGGAGACATTTATAAACAAGCGGAAGAAAGAAGAGACCACCACCCTTACTCGTGGATCACACTAATTTCACTTCAAAAACAAGGAAAGCTTTTGTTGGGTTTCAATGAATTTGGGATAACAAGAGGTTTCTTAAAAGAACTTGAGAATTATGGAGTACTTGCTTTCAGAAACATCTGGGAAAATCAACCCCCATAAGATGTAAAGAATCTGAGAGTTCAAACTCTCAATTGGCTCCTCTTTGGGAAAGATCTTGGACTAAAATCATCTCATGCATTTTCATAATGGCAATTAACTTTATTATAACATTTCAAGAGGATTTACATAAACAGCCGCCCAGAGGAACAAGATAAATATCAGATTGGCAAATTTGATCAACTTTCTTACAACTATTCAAAAATTAGAATCACTGAAAGTTTTTGTTTGTTCAAAAGATATAAGAAATTTTGTTGTTTTTAAAGCATGCTGCAACAACGGGTCTCTAAGCTTCTATTCAAGATGAATAATCAACATTTCTCAACAAGCAATTGTATCCATCAATCTTGATGGATGCCTGGCAATATGATAGAAATCAATGTAAGACCTCCACCATAGTATTCTGCCCATCCACAAAGAGAACAAAACTACAGAGGACCCAGTTCACCAAGCCCTTCTCAGAAAATATATATATATATCCTTCCATCTTTTCCTCATTTCAGATCTGTATCCACCAGTCAGACCTAAGCAAGTTAATGATGAGTGAAATGGTAATCAACACAATCATCATGACCCCTTAAATATGCATTTTAACAATCCGGCTTGTTGGGTAGATACATGGGGAGGAAGGGGAAGCAATGAAGATGAGTCTATGAAACCTGAATCACTCCGGCATTAGAGTGAGGAAAAGCCAATAAAAGATATACTAAGCCCAAATGGGCACATGGGATGCACGTGCAATCAATTTTAATATTCAAAATATCCTAAAAGAATATGGTAAAACAAATATTTAATTCTAAATTGCAAATAAAAGAATATCCAACTTAAACATGTTTACAAGAAAATATTTCATACCATTAAGGAAACACATGATAGTTGCAAGGCTTTGTGCATATGCCAAAATTGTGCAAATTTCAAATACAAAAACTCAAAATTAGCAAAAGCATTACTGGAGTCAATTTTAAGGGAGAGAGCAAAGAGAGGAAGAGGAAGATTTTGAACACGGAAGAGGAGAAAGAATGGGATGATACTTGTCACAAACTATGAAAGAATAATTTTTGTGCATTTCTTCTTAATTGAATACAAGGCAATTTATAGACTATTCCAGGTTATAAGAATTAGGAAATTATCTTAGTCAAATCATTAAAATAGAATCTATTCTAAATAACAAAAAATAGGAAACAATCTAATTGAATCACACAAAACAAAAAATTCCCCAAAGTCAATCTTATATCAATCCTATAATTCAAGGCGTCAACTCTATGTTAATCCCATAATTCAATCTCATAATCCCAAGGAGTTCAAAAATAAAACTTTCTAAAAACTCTTCAATCCAACACTCCCCCCTCAAGCTAGAGAGTGGATGTTTTCCATTCCCAGCTTGTTAGTTAAGTCTTCAAAACAAGTCATTTGGTGCCTTCAAGCATTGGATCCAAAATCAAGCATTCCACTTTTAATATTGAAGGTTGCATAGAGTTCCATAGCCAAGACATAATCACTGATTCCTCTTCATCCCAAGCTTTAAACTCGGATCTTTTTCTTTTGGGCAGGTCTAGTCGGGTCTCTGAATCTCCCACACCCTTTAAGGGGGGGGGGGAATACAGTCACCAATTGTGTCCATTGCAGATAGTTTCTACCATCCAAGCGATAGGCAGTGTTCAAGTGTTGAAGTTCATGAGAGAGTTGTGAGGCCTCGATTGGGAAGTAGAATATGAGTTTGCAATGCTTGATTTTTCTGAAGCATCTGACATTTTGTTGAAGATAGACAACCACAGCTACTACAATCGGAACTAGATAGAGGGAACTATGTGGCAGTTTTTTTTTTTTTTTTTGTGGGGGGGGGGGGTGGGGGGAAGATTGATAGTGATGAAGGTCAAATATAGATTAGGGTTGAGAGTAATTGAGGCCAAAAGGAATAGGACAAAAAAAATGAGGGTTGATGGCTTATGAAGGCCAAAGTAAAGATTAGGGTTGAGGTCAATTATAACCAAAGGAACACAAACAAATTAAGGTTCATGGCAATGACGGCTAAGAAACCAATAGGGGAATGAAGGCCGACAAATGGAGATGACAATAAAGGCTGATAAAAAAAATTCAAGATGGCAATGAAGGCCAAAAAATGGAGATAAAATGAAGATTGAATAGGAAAAAATTGGAGATGGATTACTCCTAAGTTTCTTAGATGATTCAAGGTAGTAAAGACCATTCCTTTCCTTAGCAAGTCCAATCCTCCTCCTCGAGCCCTAGTCCTGAAAGAGCCAACGTACATGCTCCACAAGGCTTCTCAAGAGACCCCAACAAGCTTCCAAACTTCTCAATGAATATGAATACAAAACATAAAAAATAATGGGTTAGAATTTGAGACCATTTGAGGTACTCTTCCCATTAAGGCTGTTGGAAGCCTGAATATTTTTAATTTTCTGAACAGAATTGGGTTCTTTGGATGGGTTAGAATTGCCAGAGATGGTAATTTTGGAAGTTGACATGCTGAATAAAGAACATTCGCAGCAATTGAGGTTGGAACATGCAGAAAAAAGGGAACCCAAAGGAACCATAAACTCGCAGCAATGAAGAAGAAATCCCAGAAAAAAGCCCTAGGGCTTTAATACCATGTCACAAAATACGAAAAAAAAAATAATTTTTCTGCATTTCTTCTTACTTGAATGAAATTATACATGGCAATTTATAGACTATTCAAGGTTACAAGAATTAGAAAATTATCTAATCAAATCATAAAAATAGGAAACTATTCCAAATTACAAAAAATAAGAAACAATCTAATTGAATAACACAAAACATAAAATTTCTCAAAGTCAATCATGTATCAATCCCATAATTCAAGGAGTCAACTTTATGTTAATCCCTTATTTCAATCTTATAATCCGAGGAGTCCAAGAATAAAACTTTCTAAAAACTCTTCAATCCAACAAGACTCAGCCATAAAATTTGGGAAAGAAACGGCTTGATATAGTGCGAAGTTGAGGAAAAGAGGGAAAGTGAAAACATGACGAGTTTCTGTGCCCAAAAGTTTTAAATAAATTTAAATTCCAACAGATCTTTTAGAACCACCCACATCCTCTATTTTTCCTCTCATCACCATTTATTTAAAAACTGCCTCCATTGATTTCTCTAGTCCCTCATTATTATTTTTTTCGTCAGATTACACAATTTTTTTTGCAGTGTGCGGGAGCAAATTCCAGTAGTCGATTGTTCAAAATTAATTACCATCCAAGGCTTAAAAACTATCATCATCATCATCATCATCATTATTAAATTACGCAAATTTACAGTGTGGGGGCAATTTCGAGTTTTTTTTAAAAATTAATAAAATAAAAGGTTTTTTTTTTCAAAAAAAAAATTGGGTTTTTTTTTTTTTAAAAAAAAAAAAAAAAAAATTTAGAAAAAAAAAAAATTATAAGGGAGAAAAGGGGGGGAAATAAAAAAGGGGGGGGGGGGGGTCTTAACAAAATTAAGGATAATATTGTCCAAGAAAAGGCCAATAGAACAAAAGGTCCAAATTCGAGGGTTAATTTAATTGTCTATAGATATACCTCAAAAGCACCAGTGAATGTCCAGCGCAGATTGTTTGTCTTGAGACGAGGGATGACAACAGACAGCACTGGCATTGTCGGTCGATACTTTGCGATCAATCTGCAGAAAAGTATATAGATGAAAACTTTGCGATATAATTATATAGTGCTATTTTAATCTAAAACATTTAATTAGGTGCATGAAGATACTTGTAAGAGATTAAAAACAATCCAAAGCCTTAACATTTAATAAACATTAATGTAGATATAAAAATTCAAACCTTGCGGCTCTTCCAGAGGAAGTGAAGCAAATAATAATAGAAGCCTTCACCTTAATGGCAGCACGTACCTGAAACCATGATGAGGTTTAAAAAATTAGTACAAGAACTCTAACTTAACATGTTACACTAATGTTAAATATTCAGGAGGAGGAGCATGCAAGTGCATACCGCAGAAGAAGCAATTGACTCCAAGTGGGTCATTGGTTCTCCAACATATTTTACAGCCTTCTTGAAATACAAATCTTGGTTGCAGACTTTCTCTGCCTGAAGATAGCATTCAAAAAGAATCAATATGAGATACAATGCGGTGTCCGTGAAATTAAAGTATTTTCTATTTCATACATTTTTACAAGTTCTTAGTATATCTGTGATAACATTATCTATTTGTTCACTACAGCTTGCAGCAACAGAAAGATAAGAAATAACAAGACCATTATATTACAAGTGTTGGATTATTCATATTAGTGTAAGATGTGAAAACAGAAAAGTGTGAACACATCAATGAAAAGTAAAAAGAACAAAGCACAACCAAATTACTGAACCAAGCAGGTATACAGAATTAATATGTGCTAGACAAAATAATCAGAACAGGATGAAGTCCAGTCATCTATTTATTGAGATGGTAAGGCTCTATAAGGAGACATACGAAGAGGACCTTGGCCCTAATGTTAAATTTCAAAAGTAGCTTCCACAAGTTCTGCATTCAGCAGCTCCCAAAACAATAGATATTCCCATGACATGACATTGTTAGGATCAAAAAAGGGCATCTGTTTATGACTATCAAGAGGACGTCAGAATAGGTCGTTTGCTGACCCTCAACCGGTCCATGACTTCAGACTTTGTTGAGTTACCTATCTTATGTCTCTATCACTCGATAAAAAACAATTTTAGGGGAGAGTTTTACACCCTAATATCCCTTAAAGAAATGCTGTTATCAAATAGTAAGGTCTAAGGGCATAATTGATGTCAAAGAGGCAGATACCAGTTGAAGAAACGATGGAAAGACAAATGCATTAACTGGAATCTAAAGGGTAGCCTTCAAGGGAGCAGACGAAGAAAAAGCAGCTGGCATGAAGGGAAAGATGCACAATAAAAGACATGATGACATGTGAGTTTTCAATCAAATGGCCCCGCAAAAGCCAATTCAGGACTAGGGTCTTAATAGTTGAATCCAAGAAGACAGATGAACCTAAGTGATTGTAAATTAGTAAAGCAGAATGTAATAATCTGTTTTGCTCGAGATACAATAGTAGCTCATAGCCATCAATGCTTACGAGACATGTTGCTATAATAAACAGGATTAAGATGGAGGAAAATCAATTGAGTCGCAACAGATTTTAATATACCACCCATGCTTATAGAAGCAAGTTTTAGTAGTTCTTTATTTATAGAAAGGGGGAAAAGCTCAACTGTTTAGAGAATCTTATCTGCACTAAAACCAAGCATTCATCATAAGAATAAAGAAGTTAATCAAAATGCAAAGTTGATGGGTAAATGCATCAGATGCTGCGAGAGATACTGAAAGAAAATTACACCAAAGTCTCTTATATTTATTTTGATACAAACCCACCCAGACTAATATCATTGCTTCAAGGTCAACTAAGAAGGTTTCCCAACAGATTCATCTCCTTCAATTTGTAGGCCCACAGATGGTTATTTAATTCAATATCCCTAGTTTTTAACAAGAAGAATATGAGAGATAAAGACAGAGTGCGTGAGTGAGCAAGCTATGAGCTTATCTTTATTTCAATCATACCAATAGAAAGTAATATTTAGCAGACAAAGGGGGGAACACTCACCTCCGCACAAATTTTACCAACAATGGATATTGTCTCAACAGGGTATAATCCTCTCAATGTTTCTGCACCTAGGAGAATAGCATCACTCCCTGAGCCATTTAAAATAGGTGTCAACTATGAGACAATGACAGGTACCCATTTTTCTTGTACAAGATGCAGCCAACAGCTTCTCAGAAGTACATCAGCAAAACTACAAAAAATTGAAGATATCAACCAATATTATTTTACCATCAAGTACAGCATTGGCAACATCTGTTGCTTCAGCTCGAGTAGGTCTTAGGTTGTCAGTCATACTGTCCACAACACGGGTAACCACTGCAGGCTTTCCAGCCATGTTGCACTTGTAAACTGCAGCCTTTTGAAACAGAAACACCTGAAGAATCCATAGAGGAAGATTACCAACAATTTCAGGTAACAGCCTGGCTTAGTCTTTAATTGGAAGGCAACAGAAGATGCTGAGACAAGTATGTAAATTCCCAAACCCAATCAAAATGGCAGCAAAGGTAGTTGCAAGAAAACTATAATAATTACAAGTGCAGCAGTAGTAAGATTAAGGTTGGCAACAACTAATATTAAACTTGGTTAGAAACCAGTAACAGTGGGGTATGATTGCATGTGAACAACTAGAAAAATTGTTGTCAATTCAAACAATTAACAATGTCTTTCTTCTTTACTATGGGCAACAGCATTGAAGATACCTGCCCTTTAGAAAAACAATATATTACTGCTCACAACACAGCTTGCATTAAACTAGTACTTGTGTGCCATGTGATTGTTCCATGCAGAATAAAGTGATTGAAAAAATCCATTGGACATGTAATAGTGAAAGCTCACCTTCTCTGGGGGAAGATCTATCCCCAAATTCCCGCGAGAGAGGATAATACCATCAGCTTCATGTAGGATCTCGTCAAAATGTTTCAATCCCTGCAATTATAGATAAAATGAAGCGCAAAGATATTTATATCAATATTTTCAAGGGCAAAAGATAACAAAGAAACAATTCAACCATCAAGCCGATCATCTCACCTCTACATTTTCAATCTTAGCAAAAATATGTGTTTGTTGGAGGTCACCCAACTTAGACAGAAACTCACGGGCCTTCATAAGAGGGAGACGATCAGTTATTGAAATACTATTTAAAACTACAAAGAGCTATTGCATTAGACATATACGAGTGCAATTAGATGTAACAAACGTAAATAGATAAAACGTAAAGAATGAAGCCCCAAGGAACAAGTTTCTTACATGGCGAACATCTTCTGCATGTCGGGTGTATGACAACGAGAGAAAGTCTATCTTGTTTCTAACACCCCATGTGCTTATAACCTGAAATCATATACATGGCACACTTGATGATAAAAATGATAAAAATTTAAGTTTTAGAATGTTATTAATTTTTTGAATTGCCAAAGAAAAGAGAAGAGGAAACAAAAAGAATAAAAAGGCTCGTATGCTACTGAGGTCATCTTGCAAAACATAGGTAGCGCATACATACAGAGCACAAACATAAAATTAAAATACCAAGCTGGCGATTATTCCAAAGATCAAAGGTGATCCTAAAATAGATATTACAATATGAGGCAATGATGCAGTCAACAAAATATCTGAGGAAAAGTAAGTTAAGGAAGAAAGAAATTTTACAGTTTTTGGATACACAAAAAAAGCTTTAGCTTAAGGTTGAAGTCGATGATTTTAAGTTGAAATGTTGCCTGCATATGCGTATTCAAGTTAAAGCTAAAGGCACGTTGGTCAATTATAGAAAGATTGAAAATTCCTAATATGATAGTCTAAAGCACAATGGTATTCTGTACTAGGTCGTTAATCATCCGAATCATTCAATTTTGTTTGAAAATTTCTAATATGATACTCTATAGCATAATGGTACTCCGTACTAGGTCGTTAATCATCCTAATCATTCATTTTTGTCTCCAAGAGAGTGGTTCCTTTTTATATATAAAATCTCTCAAAACTTGTATAAGACTATAAGCTAGCTGGCCTCTATATTTCCACTAATCATTGGGAGCCAACTCTCCATACAGCTGTGTACATCAATAGTTATGGGACTTGCTTCATAGTTTGCAGCTCCCACCTCACAGTGAATAACAATAATGCATGTAAGCAGATTATCCTTTTTACTTGAATATGGTAGTCTTTGGAAGTTTATAAGAAAGCACAAGTGAGAGAAAAGTAGAGTCCAAACAACCACACAATATGCACCAAGTTTATCCAGAAAAATAAAACAGCTATCCTAGACCATTATATATCAGAAACTATGAATCACTGCTAAAAGCACCTCAACCGATTATGGGGCCATTTAGAAACCATGTACAAAGCTATGATTCTAAAAGTAATCACTTTTGGATTGTAAGGTGCGTCTCACAACCATGAAGCAAGCTAATTTTTGGGATCCAATAATAACTGCTTATTAAAACATAAACAAAAAATAATAACCACTTCTCCATTACTTCACAAAGTTCTCTAGCGCTTCTGTCAACCCATTTCAGTTTTTAGTTCACATTATATCCCCATCCATTTGCTCCAGCATGCACAATTTCATTAATTGTAGGGATAAAGAGAGTCAATTGCCAAAAATCACAGATGCCATGTTTTTTCAAGCACTTGATTTTAGATACTACTTAAAGACCAGATTTTCCAAACCGGCTATACTTCTCTAAACATCTACCTAATAATAACTCTATATGCTTCATTGCGGTGTATAAGTATTTAGGCTCTCAAGGATCTTTCTTAAAAATCACAATAAATACTGGAGACTCATCATCATAATCAAGAGCATGACGAAAAGAAACATAACATGCTTTCTATGTTGTCCTTAAGAGAGTGTCAATCACAAAGATTTATCCCCACTACCATATGCCCAATAATGAAGTTGAATTAAAAAGAACTCCAAAGAACTCAATAATATAAAGCAACAACTTTCATGGAGAAGAGTAAATCTTTCCCACAAATAGGGCTATAAAACAACAAGAGCTTGAACCTACTTATTCAAGCTCGACTCGTATTTCTAAATGAGCCAACCCAAGCTCAGTTTTGAGCTTGTTTATTAAACAAGCTAAACTTAAACATCATGCTACCCAGCTCTTACTCAATTTTCATGCATAAATTAAGCAAACCACTCAAACTTGATTCAATATCATCTCAAAAAGAGCTCATCCAAACTCAGTTCATAATGTTAATGAACCAAGCATGAGCTCAATCTTGAACTCATTTCATTAAACAAACCAAGTTTGAGAAACTTACCACACAGTTATGCTAGATACCTTTTCACCCCCACTCAGAAAGAAAGAAAATAGCATAATGGAATATGAGCTGAAATCGTGCATCAAAATTGTCTCATATTTATTTAAAAAAAAAATTACCTTTTTATCGTCCTCGGTGAGGGTAGGCTGCTCAATTCGAATTTGAGAAACATGCAACGTGTACAATGAGCCAGGCAAGGTTGCTGAATTCTTTATCAAGCATACTACATCTTCTCCATCTAGTTGAGTTACCTGCATTTTGGAAGTGGAGCAACAGCGGTTTATTATGAGAGAGGATGTAGCCATAAATTATGGTTATTTGGTAAAGATAGAATCCAGATATTCAAATTTTTAGGTTCAGCCTCTTGTACACAACATACAACATGCTGAACTGGGATGGTGACCATTCATGTTATCATTGTCATATTCCTAAAAAAAACAAGTTCATCTTTGTTAGTCTCAAACATTGCCCTACCTCTAGCCACACGGAGGTAGTTTCACTTCCTGTAAACAGGTATTGACCAATGAAAATGGTGTCGCCTTTCTTCACTGCCTGCATCAAATAAAAAACTACAGCCATGCTCAAAACAGTATCAAACATCGAAACATAACATAACAATCAAATTGAGGAGCAAAAGCACAAAAGGTAATCATTAAGACGCAAGAAATAGTGCAAGATACTCCTGGCCGAGGGACTTCCACTGGCTTAAGCATGTAGAACTAAATAAAAGGCAACTATAAATAATAAATGTATAGAACACTATTGAAGAAGCAAGAAAATATTTTCATATGTTTTATAATTCCAAACTACATTTTTTTATGTAATTTCAATGCTCATTATCCAGGTAACACAGATGATAACACGCTTCAATCCAGCTTTGCCAAGGTATCGACTTGGTAAGCACACCATGTTCTGATGTTTTGCATAATCCTTCACAGTTAGGTTAGTCTTTATAATTAATGATCAAAACCAATGCAGCAACAAAAAAGAGAAACATCAAATTAGTCTCTGATCACTCTTGACCATTAATCTGCAAGAAATCGAATAACATGCAAAACAGAAGGATAAGACCACTCTCATTTGAGATGGTATTTTTATGAGGAACATTTAAACAAATAAAATACATAAATCCATAACCTAAGCTAGATCCTTTGACAGAACCAGAATATGTACCAAAGGAAGCAAGATTTTAACATCAACACATGCTTAAATGTTAAATCCCATACAAGATATTGCTTACTTTTGCAAGTCCACTAAAATTGATTGGCAATAGATTCGAAGTGGCTTCTTTTTTAAGGTCCGGTGTAAGAACAACCAGCGACTCCGCCTCAAGTGAAATAGGATGCTCAGTCTTATTAACAACTTGCAACTCTGGCCCCACTGTATCCAGCATCACCTAGTGCAAAATTGGTAGAGTTCAATCAACAAGTTAAAACCAGCACAGCCGCAAAGCTTGATTGCCACAAACAAATAACAAGTAGAACTATCTAACAAACACAAAAACTGGAAATATGAAATTCAAGCTTACTGCACAGAGCTTCTTTGTAGACTTAATTGCAGCCCTAAGATTCTCTAAAGTCTCCTGGTGAAACTCAGCATCACCCCATGAAAAATCAAACCGTGCCACTAACAAAAATGGAATTCAAAGTCAAAATAACAGAAAAATTATACTCTGCAACAACTTCAACTTCAAATACCATATACTGCATAATGCTAGCATTACCAGAAAAGAGAAAAGTCAAGATATGTGGTATATTTTTAATGGTGACCCAGCAGTACATACTACAATTGTTCCACCAAGAGAGTTGTACCACAGCAAATTCAATAATTTTGGTCTTTAAATTTTTGATACGTTTAACATTATTCATGGTATGAAGTTTGATTCATTAAAAGTTGAAAAAAAACAGAAACCATATACCAGACGTTCCAGCCTTGAGGCAGACAGAGATAACCTCAACAGATCGCGATTTAACATTATTCAAGGTATGAAATTTGATTCATTAAAAGTTGAAAAAAAAAACAGAAATTATATACCAGACATCCCAGCTTTGAGGCAGCCAGAGATAATCTCAACAGATCGCGACTTGGGACCTAGAGTCCCCACTATCTTTGTCATTGCAGGGAAAACTGTCTGCACAATACAATCAATTCACTCAAAATCTCAGAACAACAATAAACCAACAAAAAATGGGGGGGGGGAACATGAATGTTTTGCTCTAGGATCCTAAACAACATTAATTTCCTCAAAAAAGGAAATATGTAAGACATACAAATCCCCTAGTAAGAGGAAAAATGAAAAACCTAAAAATCACAAAAAAAAAAAAAAAAAAAAAACCGTAAGTAGTGTTGATTTTAGTTTTGTGAAGTGAAATTAGTGAGTGATTAATTGAGAGACTTACAGGTTTAGAAGGCTCCAGAAGAGAAGCCATCCTGATTGGCTCTTCAAGCAGCAAGTGACTCGAATGCATTTTTGGAGAGAGAGAGAGAGACAGAGAGGATACAGAAGCTGAATCTATGGAAAAGGAATCAGATATAGTAGAAAGAGTGGGAGCCGGGGAAGGAGAGGTTAATGGCGTACTAAATAAAAAAATCTGTCTTTAATCCTTTTTAAATTTATATTTGGGTCCCAACGAGGAAGAAAGCTGTTTGGCAAGCCACGCGTTTCCTAATTCTCGTGAAAAACACGCGCAAAGCACATCGAATTGAGTAAGATACCGAGCACAGAGTTTGATGACCGACTATGGACTGGATTCTGGAAGCGGAGTCACGTGACAGAACCGTTTCGACTAAGTCACGTGATGTTACGGCCCACTTTTAAGGTTTGAATAGAGAAGGTTGTTTAGGATTTTCTGACCCGAATGGCATGATTCTAAAATGAGAAGGTAAGAAAACTTGAGGCTGCCAAAGGTTAAAGTGCCATTGGTTTCAAAACTTATAGCTTATTCTCCCATTTAGGATTCTTTTCCTTTGGGACCGCCAAAACAAAACTAATGAAAGTGGATTTTGATTATATAGATTTTGGTTTTTTGACTCAAATGATTGTTTTAGAAGGCGGATGTGAACCTATAAAAATTTATCAAAGGGTATTTGAATAAGAGAGACTAAATTAAAAATAATAATTTTTAATAAAAATGAAAACAGATTGAGCAAAAGAGAGGGTAAGAATAAGAGCCTTATGGTTTTATGTGTCTGGTGTATGATCTCAAGAGAGTGTATCTGATATTGTTTTGTATGATGTTTTTATATATTCCCTGTCTATAAGTTGTGTACCCCGAGCGTTGCAATTCTAGCTTTCTTGTGAAACTGTCCTGAAATCTCGAGACTTTTTAGTCAAATATTCTTGAAAGATTTAGAATTCTCATCGTTTGGGAAGTTTATCATATTGGGAAGATTCGTTCCTTATCGATTAAATTTCAAAAGTTGCTTTCCTTATCTAGAAGATGTATTTCGTGACCGAAGAGAAAACAAATACTGGTACGAGTCTTAATTAAATATTATGTTTAACCGGTAAGGGCTAGTGCTCTGCTCTTTAGTAAAGCTGTCGGTCATCAATCAAGAAAAGAGGGGTATAAGCTTGAGATCACCGAATGCCTTTAAGAACCGAATGGATTGTCCCCGTTATGAATCAACTAAGAGATTAGTTTATGTTCGTCATTTGGAGAGATAAATCCCTTGTTGTTGTTATGTCAAAATGTTCGTCAGGTCATGGGCCTTCTAACCTTTGGGCATTGCCCCAATAGGCCATATTAAATCATGTTCCATTAAAAACAATGTGCACCTTCCTCGACTCCACAAATCCATGAATTCTGATAATTCTATTGGCCTTTGCCATTTTATAAATATACTAGTTTTTGGGCCCGCACTGATACGTGGGATACTCAAAAGATGTGGTTTGTATTTTTTTAACTGTATAAATAGTTATTTTACTTATTTATACGATTTCACATGTTTACTGGTGACAACATTAAGCAACACTAATAAAATAATAATAAAAAAACATACATAAAGATGTAAATCCATAACTTCATATTAAGATAAACATAAAGAGTATGCTATTCAATAAATTAAGATATGGTGCAGTTGAGTTTTTCCTCTTTTTTGGAACACCCAAGTAGAAAACTAGTGTATGACATTAGTTTGTTCCCTCTCGCAAAGAGCAAAAAACTGTTTTTTTAAGACGCTTATGAAACAAATGAGGTAATATTATAAAATTTATATAAATAATTTAATATTCAATTTAATATTTTATAAATAGTTCAATTTTAATTTAATATTGTAAGTATTCAATTATTTGTAAAAAAAAAAGAAAGAAAAAATTTTAAAATAAATTTTGCACAAAAAGTTTAAAATAAATTTTTCATAAAAAAAGATTTGCAAAAAAGGGACAAAAAAGAATAAAAAAGGTAAATCTAAAAAATTATTAAAAGAAAGTAAAAATTTTAAAGGAAAATATTTATAAAAAGCAAAAAAAAATTATTAAAAGAAAACAAAATGCAATTTTTTGCAAATCATTAAAATAAATTTTACATAAAAAATTTTTGCAAATAAAATGAAAGAAAACAAAAGGCAAAAAAAGGTAAATTTAAAAAATTATTAAAAGAAAACAAAAATTTTTAAATATTTGTAAAAAAAAAAAAAGGAAAGCAAAAATTTCAAAATAAATTTTTCATAAAAAGTTTAATGGAAAATATTTTTATTAAAAAATTTTGTAGCAAATGAAAGAAAATATTCCATAAATAATTAAAATATTTATCAAATCTGCATTGGTATTGTTCCAGGTGAAGAGAAAAGAAGTCGGGGGAGAGAGAGAGATTGACTTCAAAATTAATGATGCTAGGAAATATGATGAAATTTAAGAAAAATGAAAATTTTCAAACCATAAATTTAATGATTCAAAAACTATGAAATATGTAATTAAAATATTACTGATAAAATAAAATAAAAAATATGGAATTAATGTTAAAAATGATTTAAATGATAGTAAAATTAATAATTTAAAAAATATGAAATTTTAAATTAAAATATTAATGCTAAAAATAAAATAAAAAATATTAATATAACAAGAATTAAGTATCTTACATATGTAATATTTTATTTTTAACCCTAAACTTATAAGAATTAATATATAATATAAAATTTATATAAATAATATAATATTTAATATAATATTTCATAAAAAATTTAATTTTAATTTAATATCGTAAGTATTCAATATTTTGAATATATATATTAAATATCTAATATATAAATTTTTAAATATTAATTATTTAATATTACCAACTAAATATATTTCCTTTTTTGCAAAAATTTTTTTATGAAGAATTTATTTTAATAATTTACAAAAATTAGATAATAACCAAATATTTTAGGAATGTTTAAAATTATTTTTTAATAAATCAGTTTAGAAATTATAATTATTTGGAACCAATTAATTAAAAATGAACAAATTTGTTTTGCAACAAATTTTTAATTATATCGGAGATCTTTGTTAATATGTTTTTAATTTTGAAATATGAGTACCACAAAACATATTACAAAATTTATTCAAATATATAATAAATCAATTTATTCAAAAATATTTTTATTTTATCTTATTATATTTATAATATACATTTGTTAAAATGAAAGTTCTTTTTTATAATTAAAAATTAAATATTTCATGAAAGAACTAAAATGATTGTTATATAATTATTGTATTAAAATATAATATAATTCTATTTTACTTAATTTCAATTTTTCTTAAAACGTCCATTGAATTGTAACAAATTATAATATTTTTCTCATGTTCTAAGTGGAAATGACAAATATAGGATTGTAGGTAAAACAGAGAATAGCCAAATTATGATTACCATAATATTTTATAAATGTTAAATATATATAAATTTAAAATTATTAAAATTATATTATTATTATTATTAAATAAAAATTAAAAAAACATGTGAGTGTAATTTAGTAAATAAATAACAAATAAGATAATACTCGAGTTGAGAAATATATGATTCCACTTACTCAATTTATATTATTTTCTATTTTTATTCAATAATAACGATATGAAATTAAAATATTAATGATAAAAATAAAATAAATATACGGAATCAATGCTAAAAAATGATTTAATAATAGTAAAATTAATAATATAAGAAATATGAAATTTCCAATGAAAATATTAATGTAAAAAATAAAATAAAAATATTAATGTTGTAATAATTAAATATTTTAAATATGTAATATTTTATTTTTAATCTTAAAGTTATAAGAATTAATATTTAATATAAAATTTATATAAATAATTTCATAATTTATAAATATTTTAATTTTAATTTAATATTGTAAATATTTAATTATTTGAATATATATTTTTTTGATTTAAGATGGAAATGAAAAAAAAAAAAAAAAGAGCTTACAAAAAAATGGATGGGAGTGAAAATAAAAATGTTTTGGCAAAAGGAAAAAAAGATGGGGATAGGGGGGATGGGGATGAGAATGGAGAGCGGGGACGTCGAGGGAGTGGGAGAGAAAGGGGTGGTGGGGCCACAATGGGGCCACAAAGGATTGGGAAGGGAGGAGGGAAAACGTGAAAGAAAAAAGAAAAAAAAAACAGAGAGAGATAGAGAGAGGTGATGGGTTGTAGTGGGTGCTGCAATGGGACCACAAAGGATTGGAAAGAGAAGAGGGAAAACGTGAAAGAAAAAAAAAAAGGGACAAATGCACCGAAGGATGAATGCATGAATGCGCCTTCGGCGCTTTATATGTATTAGGAGGATTACACCGCGCTATGTGCAGTGCAGAGTTTTAAATTTGATTAAGGAAGATTGGATTATGTGTCTGATATTTTTCCTGATAAAAAGTTTTCGATACAAAACTTTTCGGTAAAAAAACTAAGAATGTGAAAACTCTGCAGTTAAAAACTCTCAAGTTCTCGATACATGAAAGCTCCCTGATACATAATACATTTCTCTCTCAAAACTTTTCGGTAGTTTTCCGATAGTTTATAGGTATTAAATCTTCCCGGTAACCGTTTAAAAAAGTTTTCCGATAGTTTATCGGTACAAAAGTATCCTGATAGTTTATCGGTGCAAAAGTTTCGCAGTAACCGTTTAAAAAATCTTCCCGATAGTTTATCGGTACAAAACTTTCCGGTAGTTCATCGGTACAAAATCTTCCTAGTAGTTTATTGATAATAAATTGGTGTCATATTTACAATTGATTTTGTTTTATTTTTGAATAAATATTGCACTAATTATTGTATTTTATTATATTTTGTGTTAAGAATGATGGAGGAGACATGAAGAAAAATGAAGAAAAATAAGACAAATTTGGAAATATGGAAGATTTGTAAATATTTAGATATTTCTAAATATTTGGAAATAAAAATTTTGAAAATTTCAAACTCTTGTAATTTGTTATTTAGTAGTTACCTAAAATTTAGGAGAGTTTTTTTTTTTAAAAATTAGGTTAACTACTCTTATATATAGAGGGTTATCAAACCCTAGAGAGAGAGAGCCCTAAGGGGGGCATCACCCCTCCACGTCCAGCAAATATTTTAGTTTAGGTCTTTTTTTTTTTTTTATGCTTCAAGTTCCTTCTTGCTGGCGGCTACATGAAGAGTTTTGGGAAGTTCTTCCTATTGGCTGCTCATTCTTGGAAGAGATAAGGGACGGTTGCCAATTTTTTTTTTCCATTGTTCTTTACTTCTATCATTGAATAAAATAATAGTGAGCTTTTCTTTTTCTTATGTTTTCTTTTTAATTTTATTTTCTAGTTGAAGGGTATTGAAACCTTGATGATTGATGATTGTGAGATTTAATTGAATTTATTAAATCAATATCTCATATGTATTTATTTAATTCCTGCATTTCATGGATCATGATTTTCTAGGGTTTATTGAATAGTGGTCAATATTTAATAGTTCTAGATTAATCTATAACTAATTAAAATGGTAAATCCATAATTGTTTGTTAGTTTTAATGAAGTGGTAAATGACATTCATATCATGGAATTAAATAATCTAATTTAAATGAATCCATCATGTGTTTGTTAATTAGAATTGGGTCTCTTTAAATCTTAATGCTGTTAGGACTTTCAATTTTAAGAGTTTTTCTAGGGTTGACTCTCGATTAGGAAAATAATTAACGAGTTTCTCTTAATTATCGACGAAATAAGGACAGATTGGTCGTTGGGCGTTTGTCGACGACTATAACCAATTTATTTATGGGTGTTGAAATTTTTAGATAGATCAATGATCAATCACATGAAATCAATGTGGATATAATTCCTTTAACTAGAAAATTTGATTTTCCATTAATTTTTATTCTTTTATTTTTGAATTCTTAATTTTTGGTCAATTAGTTTAGTTAACTTTTCAAATCTCCTTATTTTTATTTTTATTTTTATTTTTTCCTTAAAAGAAGTAAATCCACCGTTCCCTATGGATTCGACCTTGTTTACCATAAACTTGTCTTTGTGAAAGTAGGTATTTTATTTTTGATTGTTTGATGACACACCAAATTTGAGCACCGTTGCCGGGGGAACGGTGTTAAGTGATTTATTTGTTTTAAGTTTTGTTTTCTTTTTATTTTTGGAGACTAACATTTGCAGTGAACTTATTGAGATTTGACGGCGATATAGAAGATAATGATTTTAAACACTCAGACATGGCCGGTCAAAAGACTTTAAGGGAGTTGTTATTTTCTAATTTTAATGAACATACTTTTTATAGTGATTTTCCTAATTTTGAGACTCCTCAACAGTTTGGAATATGACAAGATGTTCCAAGGCAAGTTAATAAGATAAGTTTTTCTTCCATCGATCAACAATTGGATGCACTAACATATCTTGTGGAAAAATTTGTTGTAGGATAAAGACAACCGATACAAACTTGTGGAATTTATTCAAAGATGGATCATCCAACCGATAAGTGCCACATTCTTTATGGTGACCCATATTCAAACATCTATAATCAAGAATGGTGTAATGAACCATATTTCGATTATAGAAATTGGCAACAAGGATTCCAGTAACAACCACAAGTCCAAGCTCAATTTCAGCCTCAATAACCCATTTCAAACCAAGGTACGTCTCTAGAAGAGATTGTTAAAAGTTTGGCTAACAGCACTTTGATAATTCAACAGGAAAATCAACGATTTCAACGGGAAAATCAACGATTTCAACAAGAAAATCAACGATTTTAACAAGAAAGTCAACGATTTCAATAAGAAACAAGAGCCGGCATCCAGAATTTGGAGAATCAAATGTCGCAATTGATAGCAACCATGAGTCGATTGGAAAATTCATCAAAAGAAGTGGAAGACAATTCATCAAAAGCTGAAGAAGATATGGAAATCGAGCAAATAGAAAAATCATTAACAGTGAATGAATCCACCTAGGAGGTAAATAACGAATCCAATACTTTCAAAACAAAAATTTTGATTTTATAACCTTTTCCTGGTAGGTTAGCACAACTGAAAGAGGAGGAAGAGAAAGAAATTTTGGAAAATTCTCCAAAAGAAGGAACCAACATTCATCTCTTAGAAATAATAAAGCAAGTGCCATAACCATTCATGAAAAGAGTCAAGACAAAAATTGATGTGGATTTGGGTACTTTAACTCTTGAGTTTGATGGTAAAATTGATACTTTTAATATTTTTGATATCATGAAATACCCAAATGATTTTAAGTCTATTTTTCATGATAATATGGTGGAATTCATTGTTCATGATAATTTTGTGCAAGATGAATTGGATTTTGTTTTTAAGAAAAATCTGACAAACAAGGTTGCACAATTGGATAATTTTTTTGATGACAAACTCCCCCACATTGGAAACAAACATTAGTAGGCCATAAAATCCTTCACTTCAATTTAAAATTGAAGTTCATGCCAGGTATGTTAAAGTCTAAATGAATCGGATCGGTCTTTGAATGAGGTTGAAACGATGAGGTAATGTCGAGCTAACGACATTAAACAAAAACGTTTGTTGGAAGACAATCCAATATTTTCTTTCATACTTTTTATTTTATATTTATTTGATTTGATTTATGTTTGATTTTGACTTTTTTTAGGTTAATAAAAGCTGAAAAAATTTGGTGACCAGAAGTGCTCTGCCATTAAGGCGTGCCCACGCCTTAACAAGCCTCCAATACTATCCAAATTTTGTTAATGCTCTCAAATGACCAGAATTGCACATGAGTTAGGGCGTGCCCACGCCCTAAGAAGAGGTCCATTACTGCCACTAAAACTTTTTCTTCAAAACTTATTGGATTTTACCCTCCACTCACCACTCCACCCTAGGAAAGTCTTGTTCTCACTTTATATTTTTATTTTCGCTTTTATTTGATACGATAATTATTTATTTTTATTTTCTCTCTCACTTAACATACATTGGGGACAATGTATGATTTAAGTGTGGGGGATATTTCATGTTTTTGTTTGTTTATTTTCCTACAATAAGTTTAGCTTCGTTTTATTTTATTTATTAAAAAAGAGACAAAAAAAGAGAAAAAATAAAAATTTTCGAACTTTCTAAATTGATATGTGTTATTTGGTTGGCTAGAAATTTATGAAAAATAACTCGTATCAATGGTTTTTGTACTTGTAATGACTATTCATGTATTTAATAGTTTTTTTTTAATGATAAACATGCAAAATTTGACACAAACCACATTTCAAAGTGAGGTTTGAGCCTAAAACGAGCAAATTCATTCTTTGTGCTCGAAATTTCTTTTTTTGAGTGAATATCACACTTAGATTGAACATTCTAGAACTTGCAATGTTGTGCATTTTGATATCACATCTAGGGTTTTATACATTGAAATGATAAAGACACCTAAATTTTACCTCATTTTGGCTTTCGTAAAATTTTCCATCTTGATTTATAATCTCCTTAGTGAACCAATTTGAGCCTGAGACCATTTTCTTTCTTCAAAACCCTTCAATACAACACCACAACCCTATTTTGGTTTACGTTTCAACCCTTGTATCAAGAATATATGTAATTGATTGCATAATATTGATTATATGATGGCCTCATGAGATATGTATCGATTAGAATTTTGAAAATGATATTTGCTACATATGACTAGGAAGGAAAACGTTTGATTTGTTTATCTTTCGTGCTGATAAGTTCTTCATAAAAAAAAAAGAGGAAAAAAAAGAGAAAAAGAGCAAAAAATAAAGAAAAAAAATGCTGCATATTTGAGAATTTCATTTCAGTTATGGATCATTGATCGAAAAAGTCTACATTTTTATGTATTCGTGACTGTTGGCTATTATGAGCACATGTGGATAGCGAGATCATTTATTTTTGGTGTGCTATTTGTGTGAGACGAAAGTGTTTATTGTACAAGAAATTGTGTAGTTAATTGCATATTATCCTCGGTATATTTTAAACCCTTGTTATACCCCTTTATCCCACCCTTAACTCCAACCACGTTACAACCAAATGAAAGACCCTTAGATTGGTGCATGAAATTCAAATTATCAAGTGGTGGAGATTTGATATATTTGCAAGCATATGGTAATGTCAATTCTAATGTGTTGATTTGAGAGTTATTGATATATTTTTCACTCAATTCTGAGTACATTTGAGTGAACTCTTGGAGAGGATTGTTGAATCTTGTAGTTTTGATTTCATTGGGAGCTGTTAGGATTTGTAATAGTTGTTCTTGTATGAAATATTGTAAAGTGCTTATTGTTTTGATTATTTTTTTGGTTCAATTTTCATGACACATGTTGGCTTGTAGTTCGAAAAAAAAATAGGTTGGTTAAAGTAATTTTAATTTTATTTGAGTTAGGAATGCTAGGACAAGCATTATCTAGATGTGGGGAAATTTGATAGGGCATAAATTGGTGTCATATTTACAATTGATTTTGTTTTATTTTTGAATAAATATTACACTAATTATTGTATTTTATTATATTTTATGTGTTAGAAATGATGGGAAAAACAAGACAAATTTGAAAGCATGGAAGATTTGTAAATATTTAGATATTTCTAAATATTTGGGAATAAGAATTTTGAAAATTTCAAATTCTTGTAATTTGTTATTTAGTAGTTACCTAAAATTTAGGAGAGTTTTTTTTTCTAAAAATTAGGTTAACTACTCCTATATATAGAGGGTTATGAAACCCTAGAGAGAGAGAGCCCCAAGGGGGCATCACCCCTCCACGTCCAGCAAATATTTTAGTTTAGGTTTTTTTTTTTTTTTTTTTTTTTTTTTTTTTTTTTTTTTTGCTTCAAGTTCCTTCTTGCTGGCGGCTACATGAAGAGTTTTGGGAGGTTCTTCCAATTGGCTGCTCATTCTTGGAAGAGATAAGGGACGGTTGCCAATTTTTTTTCCATTGTTCTTTACTTCCATCATTGAATAAAATAATAGTAAGTTTTTCTTTTTTTATGTTTTCTTTTTAATTTTATTTTCTAGTTGAAGGGTATTGAAATCTTGATGATTAATGATTGTGAGATTTAATTGGATTTATTAAATCAATATCTCATAGGTATTTATTTAATTCCTGCATTTCATGGATCATGATTTTCTAGGATTTATTGAATAGTTGTCAATATTTAATAGTTCTAGATTAATCTATAACTAATTAAAACGGTAAATCCGTAATTGTTTGTTAGTTTTAATGAAGTGATAAATGACATTCATGTCATGGAATTAAATAATTTAATTTAAATAAGCTCGTCGTGTGTTTGTTAATAAGAATTGAGTATCTCTAAATCTTAATGTTGTTGGGACTTTCAATTCTAAGAGTTTCTTTAGGGTTGACTCTCGATTAGGGAAATAATTAACGAGTTTCTTTTAATTATCGATGAAGTAAGGACAGATTGGTCGTTGGGCGTTTGTCGACGACTATAACCAATTTATTTATGATTGTTGAAATTTTTAGATAGATCAATGATCAATCACATGAAATCAATGTGGATATAATTTCTTTGACTAGAAAATTTGATTTTTCATTAGTTTTTATTCTTTTATTTTTGAATTCTTAATTTTTGGTCAATTAGTTTAGTTAACTTTTCAAATCTCCTTATTTTTATTTTTATTTTTTTTCCTTAAAAGAAGTAAATCCACCGTTCTCTGTGGATTCGACACTGCTTACCCTAGACTTGTCTTTGTGAAAGTAGGTATTTTATTTTTGGTTGTTTGACGATACACCATTTATCGGTACAAAAGATTCTCGATAACCGTTTAAAAAAGTTTCCCTATAGTTTATCGGTACAAAGTTTCCCTATAATTTATTGGTACAAAAATTTTTCGGTAGTTTATCGGTGTAAAAACTTCCCGGTAACCGTTTAAAAAAGCTTTCTGGTAGTTTATTAGTGCAAAAGTTTCCTGATAACCGTTTAAAAGCTTCCCGATAGTTTATTGGTACAAAATTTCTCGGTAGTTTATCAGTACAAAAGTTTCCTACTAACTGTATAAAAACTCCCGGTAAAAAATTTTTCAGTAGTTTCTCGGTGCACAATTTTTTCCTCTCTCAAAACTCCTCGGTAAAATTATGTTTTTTAAAAATTTAATTAAAAAAAAAACAAAAAGAAAAAAGATAAAAAGAAAAAGAAAAAACAAAATGAAAAAGAACAAAAAAAAAAACAAGAGGCTTAGTCGACTAAAGAAATGCTTTAGTCGACTAAAGCATCTTTTTTCTTTTTTTTATGTTTTCGCATTTTTTTAAGATTGTTTTTCTTTTTTTTTTTTTTCTTTTTGTTTCCTTTCTTTAAAAAATATCAAAAAAATATTATAAATATTTTTTTATAAAATAGTTTGAAAAAAATAATATTTTTAAAAAATAATATTTTTTAAAATTTTTAAAAATATTTTTTATATTTTGTGATAGTTTTTATAAAATATTTTATATGTTTTACAAATATTATACATGACTTGGTTTTATATTTTGCGATACTTTTAAAAATATTTTGATTTTTTAAAATTAAATATGGTATTATAAAATGTAATTTCATTATAGAATTTTGCAAGTGTACTAAAATTATTAAGAATGTGCAAAATATTTATGTATATATAAAAAACTTTAATATTATAACAGTTGAAAAATCATAATTATAAAAATAATAAGTAAAACAAAAATTCAGACATTTTGACAGTTAAAAAATTTAAAATTTTTTTTCGATCAAAGATTATATTAAAATAAATGATAAATTTATGAAAATATTTTGTCGGTACAAAACTTCTCAATAGTTTATTGGTATAAAACTTCCCGATAGTTTATCGGTATAAAAGTTTCCCGATAGTTTATCGGTAACCTTTTAAAAACTCTCGGTAAAAAGTTTCCCGATAGTTTTTCGGTACAAAACTCTTAATTTCCGGTACATGTTTGGTCAACCAAGACATGACTTATAGTAAACTAAAGGGCATGAGACATTGTTTTTTTCCTTTTGAGAGAGAGAGAGACAGAGGAGAGGAGAAGAGAAAGAGGAGGAGAAAAAAAAGACACGGGTGCCTGCAATATATATATGTTAATAAAAAATATTTGTGATATTTTTTAAAAAATATGTTAAAAAATCCAATAAGGAAAAAAAAAACAAAAATAAGATAAAAAAAAACAAAAAGAAAAAAGGATAAAAATATTAATTTTTAAAACTATTATTTTAAAAAATATTTATGATATTTTTTAAAAAAATATTTAACGATATTTTTTAAAAAAAATATCGTTAAAAAAACCGAAAACAAAAAAAGAAAAAAAAAACAAAAACAAAATGAAAAAAAAAAAAATATATGTTTAGTCGACTAAGACATGCCTTATAGTCGACTAAAGGGAAATGAAACATTTTCTTTTTCTTTTGAGAGAGTGAGAGAGGAGAGAACAAAGAGGAGAAAAAAAAAAGACACGAGTGCCTGCAAGTGGGTCCTGTATGTCATGATGGAGGACGACGAAATCCGACGTGTTCACGGGTCATTCATGCTTCTCTCTCAAAACTTTCCGATAGTTTCTCGATAGTTTATCGGTATTAAATCTTCCCGGTAACCGTTTAAAAAAGACTTCCCGATAGTTTATCGGTACAAAAGTTTCTCAGTAATCGTTTAAAAAAACTTCCCGATAATTTATCGGTTCAAAATTTCACAGTAGTTCATCGATACAAAAGCTTCCCGGTAGTTTATTGGTATAAAAGGTTCCCGATAACCGTTTAAAAAAGTTTCCCGGTAGCTTATCGTACAAAGTTTCCTGGTAATTTATCGGTACAAAAACTTTCTGGTAGTTTATCAGTGCAAAAATTTCCTGGTAACCGTTTAAAAAAACTACCCAGTAGTTTATTGGTGTAAAAGCTTACTGGTAACCGTTTAAAAGCTTCCCGATAATTTATCGGTGTAAAAGTTTCCCGGTAGTTTATCGGTACAAAATTTCTCGATAGTTTATCGATACAAAAGTTTCCCGATAACCGTTTAAAAACTTTCGGTAAAAAGTTTTCCGGTACACAATTTTTTCCTCTCTCAGATCTGCCCGGTAAAATTATGTGTTTTAAAAATTTCAATAAAGAAAAAAACAAAAACAAAAAAGACAAAATGAAAAAGAAAAAACAAAATGAAAAAGAAAAAAAAAAAAAACAAGAGCCTTAGTCAACTAAAGAAATGCTTTAGTCGACTAAAGCATTTTTTTTTATGTTTTTGCATTTTTTTAAGCTTGTTTTTCTTTTTTTTTTTTCTTTTTGTTTCCTTTCTTTAAAAAATATCAAAAAAAATATTATAAATATATTTTAAAAAAATAGTTTGAAAAAATTAATATTTTTAAAAAATATTATTTTTTAAAATTTTTAAAAATATTTTTTATATTTTGTGATAGTTTTTTATAAAATATTTTATATGTTTTACAAATATTATACATGACTTGGTTTTTATATTTTGCGATACTTTTAAAAATATTTTGATTTTTTTAAAAATTAAATATGGTATTATAAAATGTATTTTCGTTATAGAATTTTACAAGTATACTAAAATTATTAAGAATGTGTAAAATATTTATGTATATATAGAAAACTTTAATATTATAACATTTGAAAAATCATAATTATAAAAATAATAAGTAAAAAAAAATTCAAATATTTTAAAGGGCATGAAACATTTTTTTGGTCGTCTAAGGCATGTTTGGTCGCCCAATGCATGTTTTAATCGACTAAAGACCTTTAGTCGACTAAGACATGACTTATAGTAGACTAAAGGGTATGAGACATTTTTTTTTCCTTTTGAGAGACAGAGGAGAGGAGAAGAGAAAGAGGAGGAGAAAAAAAAGACACGGGTGCCTGCACATATATATGTTAATAAAAAACATTTGTGATATTTTTTAAAAAATATATTAAAAAATCCAATAAGGAAAAAAAATAAAAATAAGATAAAAAAAATAAAAAGAAAAAAGGATAAAAATATTAATTTTTAAAACTATTATTTTAAAAAATATTTATGATATTTTTTAAAAAAACATCGTTAAAAAAACCGAAAACAAAAAAAAGAAAACAAAACAAAAACAAAATGAAAAAAAAAAAGAAAAAAAATATGTTTAGTTGACTAAGGCATGCCTTATAGTTGACTAAAGGGACATGAGACATTTTTTTTTTCTTTTGAGAGAGTGAGAGAGGAGAGGACAAAGAGGAGGAAAAAAAGACATGGGTGCCTGCAAGTGGGTCCCGCATGCCACGATGGAGGACGATGAAAT